>JAUCEF010000003.1:0-600000 GCA_033558025.1 Phytophthora sp. 'mugwort' | reverse complement strand
GTACGAACTGTGGTACAACCGCATCCCGTCCATGAACTACATCAAAGTGTTTGGATGCAGCGCATACGTCCACATCACGGAGCAATATCAAGACAAGCTCGATGCCCGAGCACAGTTGTGCATGTATCTTAGTATAACAGATCATAAGAAAGGGTATCGCTTGATGGACATCAACACCCATGCCATTGTGTACAGCCGTGATGTTGTTTTTAAGAGGACGAATTTCCCCCTCTAGCTGACAAGAGACCAGCACCTGTGTCGTCGCATCATGAGCAAACGCACCAACTTGCACCTGTACCTGTGCCTACACCGGCAGCTACTGGCTCCTGCGATTCACCGCCGACTTCCCTCTCCTCGGGATGCCCTTGAACAAACCGAAATTTATTACTCATTTCGGACGGAGCCCGCTCCTGACTCGCCCAGCTCTCCTGCCCGCAAGCGACCCCGTCTTGACGCCACAGATGTAACCCTACATTCTGCGGAAGACAAACAGGACCAAAGGCGAGACTTACTATACACACTACTATCCATTCGCTACGTGTCTGTACCCATACGTACCGAGAAGCATTGCAATCTTCTCACGCTGATCAGTGGCAAACCGCAGCTAGGTCGGAATACAAGTCTTTGATGGACAACAACACGTGGACGCTAGTACCCCTCCTAAGGGACGAAAGCTTTTCACGAGCCGCTGGGTATTCGTTGTCAAATATACTGGCACAGGCGCGATTGACCGCTTCAAAGCACGGCTGGTGATCAAAGGTTTTCTTCAGCAACACGGCATTGATTACAACGACATTTTTTCACCTGTTATCAGAATGGAAGTACTCAGACTTCTCCTCACAATCGCAGCCCTGCTCGATCTTGAGATTCATCAAATGGATGTCAAAACGGCATTCCGTAACGGGTTTTTTAAGGAAGAAATCTACATGGCTCAACCGGAAGGATTCAAAATTTGGGGCAAGGAGCACTTAGTGTGCAAACCTCTAGAGAGTCTGTACGGGTTGAAACAAGCTCTCCGTGTCTGGTACCAAACGTTGTCTGCTTTCTGCTTGGTAGCCTTGGTTTCATAAACACATCAAAGATAGCTGTATATGCATACGTACTAATGATGGTGTAACATGCTATATTGCAGTGTATGTTGACGATCTCTTGATCATTGGACCTAGTCCAGCCCTCGTCAGTGAGTTGAAATCCGCCATGAAGCAGCGGTTCTCCATGAAAGATTTAGGGGAGGTGAAATAGTTACTTGGCTGGTCCATTCAACGCGACCTTAAGTACCGAACGATCTTTATCTACCAGCACAAATACGCTACGAAGGTCCTTGATCGATTCAGCGACTACATTCCATATCGTATGGCAACCCCAGCAGACCGGAACGTTAAAATCTCCGTAAGCAGCCAACCTAGCAGTGATGCAGAGAAACAGACGATGAAAATATACCGTATCGTGAAGCCGTTGGTAGTGTTATGTATCTCATGGTAGGTACTCGGCCCGACATGGCCTTTTACATGCGTGAGGTCAGCCAATTTTTAGCAAATCCGGGAATGGAACACTGGAGCTGTTATCCGAGGCCTCAAGTACCTGGCTGGCACCAAAGACTACGGTCTGATGCTGGGAGGCTCAAGGCACATGGCCCCAGCGAACCTAGCGGACCATTTTACAGCCTACGGCGACCCGGACTACCTAACTGTCCTGACACGAGACGCTCGGTTGGTGGCTATGTGACTATGTTAGCTAGTGGTCCAACGTGATGGCTCTTATAAACATCACACTGTGGTCCTTTCGACGACAGAAGCATAATATATCGCCCTTTGTCACTGCATGCAAGAGATGTTATTCCTCAAACTCCTTCTTCAAGGACGAGGCTTCAAATCAACACAACCTAACGTTATCTACGAAGACAACCAAAGCTGCATCAAGATCAGCTACAATTCTGAATTACACGGAAGATCGAAGCACATTCATGTACTCTACTGCTGTGTGCAAGAAAAAGTAGAGAGGCACGAATTCAGCGTCGTCTACTGCAACATAAATACCAAAGAAATGGTGGCTGATATCTTTACCAAAGCGCTAGACAAACATCAGTTCAAAGAACTAAGAGTCAAGCTCCGGATGAGACCCCCTGCACGCTCAACCTGGTCATTCCGTGTAGTTGATACAACTAACGATAATGCATGAAGCGTGACTACTTGCAATGAGATCTTTTATTTTTCCCATTGCTTTTTTTTTGATCGCACAAGGTTTTCCCTCATTGAGGTTCCCTGGTCTAGTACCGAATTATATAGTCACATGCATACAATCCATGTACAAACACAAAGCCGACATTGCTAGGAAAAGTTCATTCGTTATGGCAAACCCGTGAAAATACACAACGATTCCTACCGTCTACTTACTCTTGTAGACGATGAAAGGACGAACAAAAGCGACGAAGTTGATCCACGTCGCCGACGCGACTGGCTTGCCGTCATCGTTGTCATACACGACCCTCGTGGAGCCCTGAACAGTGAGAACAATTGCATGACCGACGAAATCATGATTGTACGCGGCAATCAGATAGATGCCGTCGAAAAGGTCAATCTCGTTCAACACTCGAGCTCCACATTGTCCAGCGTTAGCGAAATTATCACGGTCGATTGCCTTGAAGATGAAGTCTCGTCCAGCATCCCGAAGACGACTGAGAAACACGAGGAACACCTTCCACAAGGTTCCACGCTCCAGATCAATTCCATGAACCGCCAATTCATCAGTACGAAGCCGTCGACGTCCTCTTTGCTGACAATATCAGGACGTCCCACTAGCTCTGCTGCTCGCTTGAACGCCCTGAACAAACAAAGTCCATCCGTGTCCGCAGCGATCGTAAACTTCACGAACTCATCATTCCTGCAGAACTCGTCAAAACTTTGAGTTACGTCCTTCGACGTCGTGAAAGTTGTTTTGTGATAAATCTCTTTCCGACGGTCCACTAGCTCCACCTCCTTGTCGAAGCCATCCCTCAGCAACTCCGCGCGGGGCTCCCAGGTGCGATGATAGAAGTGCCAATTGAAGCGGCTAGCATTGAGCCACAAGACGCGGTATTTCGAACCACAAAGCGTAAAGCGCCTATCGGTAATCCGGGCGACATTCCAAGCTTGCTTCGTAGTGACATACGACCCACCCCATCCGGGCCCATGATTCTTGCCGAAAATCTCGTAATTGAACGGTTCAGTAGCCTGTCGGTACCACTATCAACCTGGTCGGTATCACTATCCAACTGGTCGGTACCACTAGCAACCTGGTCTGTGTCGCCAGCGGTCTGGACAGTGTCACTATTCACCTGGTTGGTGTCACTAGTGAGCTGGTTGGTGGTAATAGCCACTTGGTCGGTGGCACTAGCACCACAGCTGATGTCGCCGTCTTGCTCAGCGCCTGCAAGAAGAAGGACGTCATGGAGCTGAAATGGCTTTCCGAGCCTTCCGGGCCCTGTGAACTCGAACATCTGATGATATGTCCACCCTAGTATCCACCCCAGTGTTCACCTTGGCTCCCGCAGCCACGTCCTTACCCCCCCCCCCCCCGCGGCCAAGTCCACGCTGACCTCCGAGGTCACACTGACCTACACGGCCATTTACTCTCCGACCCCCGCGCCGTCTCCGCCGAACTGCCCTGACCGCGGCTGGAGGCTCCTGTCCTTCCGCTGGAGCTGCTTGTGTCGTGGCGCGCCGGTGCACGTCTTCGTTTCCTCACACGCTGCTGGGCGTCCGGCCTGGGCTTCCGCTTGCGAGAAGACGGCTTGCCGGCGCCGCCCCAGCCCACGCTGCACTTGCACGTGCGTCCTTGTCCATAGGCATGCCCATGTCGTCCTCCTTCCCTGGCACTCAGGCCACCAGGGCAAAGTTGGGATCAGCTTTACCCATAGGCTTCCGAATAGATAATGAAGAGTCACGGGCGGCAAACACCTGATACCTCTTATATCTTATGAGCATCTTGCCAGACTTAAATATGCTAAGAGGCAGGGAGGCTGTTGAAGTTAGCCTTCCAGGATTGGTACAACGTACCTGAGAACCGCACAAAAAAAAGCTGATCACCAGTTATTAGAATCCCTCTTTTAAGTTGTTAATGTGGTGTTTATTATGGTATAGTATGTAGCACTGTAGTTTCGTCAGAACCAACCAACGTCCACGCTGCTGCGTCTCCTACTACATGCTAATGCACTCACTTCTCCTTTTACCTCCTCCAAGTCTCTCTCGTTCCTCACTTCAACCAGCTTACACCTCAACATCGTCGACGTTCAAGTCTTTTTGAACGCGTTCCGGTCTTATCTTCTTTAATATGCTCTCCTCTGTCTACATACAGATTCAGAATTTCGTCTTCAAAGAAGGACGCTCGGGTACGCGTCGAATAGTCTTCTCGTCCACAACTAGGTAGAATGACTGCTTGTTAACTGTGCCAATAATTGTAACTCCTCAACTTCCGGTCGCAATACTTCACCGGCATTTGAAGAGTTTGGCGGGCACCCGGGTCATACACCATAAGTGCTGGCAAAACTAGTAAAATTCGATGTCATGAAAGATTAAACTTCTTTATACTCCTACTTCGCTGCAGAGATAATTTATTGCAGAATGGAAGGCTGTTTAGCTCGCAGCTTCGCTTTCTTCTTGTGAAGTCGACCCGGCTTGCGTTTCTTGTGGTCTCAACAGTGTCGGGGAGTTCTGTTTCGATGTGCTCGGTGGTGATCTGCGGGGTGTTCAGGATCGCTTCAGGCACGGCAGGATAGTAGCCGAGGTGCTCTTGTGGTATTGAGAAATATTTGGCTGACAAGGACTTGATCTTTTTTGTCGATAGGTCCTTGGTTGAATGGCGGGGGAGCTGCACGCTGCGAACGGATGCTTCCCATATACTTCTAATGTTTGATCCAAAAAGCTCAGCCAAAACCGCCTTGCGGACAGCCATAATATTGCTGTCGGGTATCATGGAGAAGGTGAAAGAATCATTATCTGTCGTATTTACCGTTTCGCGCGCCGTGCAGACACCTTGGTCTATCTCAAATAAGTAGTTGTATGTGTAGCCAGCAGGGGGTGGAGTAAAATATTTTGAGAGAAGTGCACTCCACCCGATGAAAAATAGACGTTTGGGATCATTGTGGTCGAGAAAATACCGTTGACACTACGTTGTGTTCACTTTGTCAACCAGTGCCATTGGTGTGTAAACGTTGAGACCACGCACTGCATTACGGCACCAAGCGGTGAAACGGACCGCGGAGCGAATCGTTCTGTACGGGGGGGGTCCTCTCCGTACAGAACGATTCGCTCCGCCCTTTGAAGCAGTTTTCATTGTGCTTGCCACCCCAGAATCCTTTCCTCGCCGTCTGCATGCAGCGTGACCTTATCGACGTTATCCTTGCTGTGTTCACTCTGGCGCGGCGTGGAGTCATAAAATGCTCCGACAGATTATTCTCCGGGCGGCAAGAAATCAGACCGCCGGGAACGGCGGGCTTTAACGGCGGAGAGGGAGTATTTTTAGCCATCTGAGTACATCTACAAGTCAGCTAAAGCATGAAGCTATGCAGTTGAATGCGACGAGAGCCTACCAGCTCGGAACGAGGGCGTCGAAGTCAGCGACAAGTGGGGGCAATCGGGACTCGAGTTGCGAGAATATCGAGAGCGAATGAGGAAATCTCGACAGATAGCGCTGCACCAGTTTGGCCTAGCTACTCGCCAGCTCAGCTCGTAGCACGGCCGGGGCAGTTGTGGTGTAGTGGAACGCCAGATGAGATGGCTCACATATCGCAGTAAAAGGCAGCCAGGGTCTACCCGCTCAGTACGAAGTCAGCTGGCAACCCGGCTCGACTGGATGGACTCAGCCGGTCACTGAGTTCGGGTGGTTAACATTAAAATCTTTGTGAAGAGTCGGTCGAGATCCGAGCGCACTTCATTTCACTTAATATTTGTATAGGAACATAGTTAACAATAGGAGGAGCCTCTTGGGGGCTCCCGGGAGATAAATTTTAACAGAATAACTCTTCCAAGTCCAAGACAAGTGTACACTATCCGGTAAGTCCCTGCACGGGCTGGATTATGATAACCGTTGACACCCGAGAGGCATAGCTTGTAGGGTGTTGACTGGTAGCGCCAAGCGAACTAGGTCGGCCCGGGAAGGGCGTGTATCGCTAAGCGCGAAGGAACAAGTCCTGCCGATCTCGGCGGGCCGGTACACCGTACGGCTCAGGTACCGTAACACTTCTAGCTGAGAAGCCTTTGCTCTCGGCGACCCGTCAAAGCGCTAACGCGCCGTCGCCCGCTATTTAGCGGAGGACACGGGAAATCTAAGCCAGAGGCAGTTAGCTCAGCTGACCTCTGTGGATTGACTGGCTTGGGGAACTTGGTCTCGGCGGAGCATCTTGGCAGATTACTTGAGGGGTTTAAAATCGGATTGTAAGTTACAATTACCTCCTCGCGTGAGGTTACATAGATTTTCGGTAAATCGGTATGTACTTCCAGATTTGTACGGAATAGATTATTGCTTCATATCTATCACAATAGTTGATACATCAATAATGTTATTTCCTCTTCTCTGTGTGCTGATTTGGACGTGTACCACACTAAGCCAGTCAAATGTTTTGTTGCGGCTCAGGTTTGACAAATATGAGTAGCCCCACGTCCGACGTACGCGCTGCTCTACGTCGCCTCCAGAGCGACACACAGGACTTTTGGGCCCCGTTGCGCTCAGTCCATCGCGTAAACGCGTCCACCTTAACGCCAATGAAATTCCAGCGCGAGTTTGTGAGTCGCAACGTGCCCGTCGTGCTGCTAAACGCCATGACGAGTCAGCAGTGGCAAAGCGCCATGAACAATTGGCAGGATGACGACCACCTCATTGCCAAGACGGGAGACCACCCTGTGACCGTAGATGTGACACCATTCGGCTTCGGAGACGCTGTGCTGAAACTGCCCGGACACCACGAGGAGCTATTCGTCATGCCCGAGGAGAGAGACATGTCCATGGAGCAATTCCTAGGCATTTTGAACGACCGAGAAGGCTTTGACGGAGTGCCGTACCTCTCACATCAGAACGACAGCTTGAGGGAACAGTTCCCAGGACTCTTCGATGAGGTGCCACCCGCTATGCAATTGGCTGTTGAAACTTTTGGAAACGAACCGGAAGCCGTGAATATCTGGATTGGAGACGAAAGAGCCGTGTCGACGATGCACAAGGATCACTACGAGGTGGGGTGATATTAGTTTTTTCCTTGAGCTGTGTGGATCGAACTGACGGGTGTTATTGCGATAGAATTTCTACTGCGTGGTAAAGGGCCAGAAGCACTTTACGTTGTTACCGCCGTCGGCTGTCGGATGTCTGTACGAGAAGGAGTTTTCGTCAGCGAGGTATCGTCACTCGGAGTCTCTTGAACCTGAGGAAGAAGAGCATCTCGTGCTGGATCTCGTTGCGACCGAGAGATTCCATGAGAAGTACCCGCAGCACGGTAAGTGGACGATTTTGTCGTCTCCTGATAAAGGCGACACGCCGTGGATTCCAGTGGACCCGTTGAACATTGACACGGAGAGATATCCGCTTTCCAAGACGTTGAACCCGATTGAAGTTGTGCTGAACGCCGGTGAAGTGCTGTACCTGCCGTCGTTGTGGTATCATCGCGCTGCTCACTTGTGCGCGACAATCTCGGTAAATTACTGGCACGACATGGAGTTCGACTGTCGCTACGTGTATTTCAATTTCGTCCACGATATTGGGGCTACAATTATTGCATTGGAGGAAGAACAACGCAGAAATAAAGGGAGTGGTGCAGACACAGAGACGATCAGGGTGTGTAAACAATAATTGAGATGGAGTGCGCAGTTAATTTTGTTCTGCAAGAAACTTTTATAAATAAAGTCTTCACGTTGAATTTTTTCATACACTTTATCGGAAGAGCGAATCTACAGTAGTTTAGGACTGACCAGACTGTCTAGATATTAACGGCATACGCGGAGAAAGTAGGAGCCAATTCTTCAGTATCGAGTACAATTAACTCAACTTCCAACCATTTTCATATCTTCTTATTGACTAAAAGCGAGTTGATTCCCACTTGCCACGCGGACAAGTTCTTGCCTTCCAGATAGCTCTTCAGACAGAACTTGATCACAAGTTGTTTGTGGTGCTTGGACTCTCCAGCCACTCGCGATAGAACTCTTTTGACTGTGCACTTTCGACAGGCCGACTGTCGACAGAGAATACAAATTGCGTAGTCGAACAACTTGCCAATACCGCTGTTCAGTTTCTCAGTGCAGCTCTGGCAAGTATCAAGTGCGTGTCCAGTCGGAGCTGGGTCTAAAGTGGCCCGAATGCTACCAACACCCTGGAGCCCAGTTTGAAGCAGCCATAACAGCTTTCTCGTGTAAGCCTCCTTGATTATTTGAGGCACAACCATCAGTACATCGCAGTATTTATTGGTTCATACTTAAACGCTCAGCAAGACGACCAACAGAGTCCGTGAAGCCACGACTGAAGACTTCCACCTCGCCCTCAGTATCTGCCAGCCGAATGATGTGGCAGGCAGAGAACGTTTGACGCACGTAGCCAAATCTATTGAACTCAGGAACCTCATCCAACTCGATCGAGTGGCATAGCAGGTAGCAAAAGCGTTGTCCGTCCGATTCAAGAGTCATTCCACTGGATTCAAGCAGCAGATAATCTCGGGGTTTGATGAAGCGCCTTGCAGCCCCAGGAGTGGAGAGAGTGAGCCACTTGACCCTACGAACGAAAGCGAAACGGGTCCTCGATACTTGGTTCTTGAATGCGCACTAAGATCTTCACATCATCGACATTTGCGGCAGTGCACTTCGACGTGCGTGTCCTAGTGCGAGCTTCCGTGTCTGCCAGAAACCCCAGCGCTGCGTAGGAACGAAACCGGTGCAATAGACCATCAGTACATGTTCTGGACGTGAGAGTGTTTTCCATCACTCTCTGCTTCAAAAGTCTTCAGCATGACTCTCTTCTTCGTCCAAGTCGTTCGCATCCGGACAAGTCGCACTTACGCCCAAGTACGAAGCGCTCAGAGCACATTGGATGCTGATCTCCGTGATTGAGTAAAACTTTGGTATCTCCGGACATTCTGCTATGGCGTCGGTGTCTTCGCTGTCTATCCGAGGTCGGCAAGGCTTGGATGATCCACAACAACGAGACCGATACGCGGTCATACTATCCTTCTTCTTCAAGGCTCTCCATTGAGCCTTATCGACGACGCGGCCTTGAGATACAAAGTCGTCACTTGCATACAGAGTTTCAGCCTCGAGTCGGTCAGCTAACTGCTCGAGAGCTTTCCAGCGGTTGTAGATACAATAAAGAGCTTTGGTGAGTATTGTCCATGTTGCTGGGGTGCCGAGGATCCAGAAATGCTTGTCAGTTAACTACATGTACCGAGCTTATTATTAAATAATAGGTGTGCTCGTCGCAACCCGAACGCGCCATTTGAGGATGCTAGCCGATATCGCCGGCTGGGATGACATGTGGCTGCCACTCTTTCGTGCTTCGATATTATTGTGCACGTGTAGTATTACGAAACTGCGTCTGAACGAACACTAAACATTGTATAAACCACCCAACTATTAAGTTTTATTATTACCTTTTCTAAAGGTTATTAAAATAGACACACTTTTACGATAAAAATCACGAAACTGCTGCTGCCGGCCATGCCAGCACGAGCTGATCCGTGTTACGCAGCCAAGTTACTGCTTAGCTTCACTTTCATCTCGTATGCATTTCGATTGTTGACCATCATAATTATCTACTGCTACTGTAGTGGAGTCTCCCCTGAGAGGTCTTAGTTACACGACAACTAGCCAGAGCTCGTCACAGATAACGACTTGCACTTGGACAATGATTTGGTTGCAGGTGAGGAGAAGAAGGAACTGTTGTTATCGCGCCGTCGACGCGTCTCCTTCGGGAGCGTCTCCAGCGCGACGCTCCAAGCGGGCAGCTTCAGAGCGAGCGTCATACAGTCTTGACAGAAATCCATGCGCTTCTCGGTAATTCCGCCATTGGTGCCAAAGTCGACGCCCACCCGCTTGGAAACGGTGCACTTGCTGCAAAAGACCCGACGACAGACTTGGCAGGCTGATCCACCCTGAATAAGCCGTCCGAACTTGCTCAACGAGTGGTGGCACGCGGCACAATGCGTTGGCGCATTGGCTTGAGCTGCGAGAGACGTAGCATGCTCTCTCGCTTCGCGCTCGCGTGCGCTCATCTGCCACTTGAGTTTCTTGACGTACGCGCACTGCACCAGTCCACCCACAGCCAGCAGCGTCTCCTTGAACAGGTTAACCGTAACGCCCTCCGTGATGTCGCCGCCCATGTCGTTGAACGCCCGACAAAAGACTTCAACTTGTCTGTCAGCAAGCGAGCGCAGGATGAAGCACGACGAGACACGGGCGCGAATAACGCCAAGCTCCGACAATTCCGGCACGCGGTCCACCGCGTAGCTATGCATGAGCACATAAGCTACCCGCTCTCCGTTGGAGTCACGTGCTAAGCCCGTAGACTCGACGTACACCATGTCACGCTGAGTCATGAATGTGCCTAGCACTTTTGTCGCCCACTTGACGCCAAGGAAGCGAAACGGGTCGTCTACTGACGGCGTCTTGACCGTCGCGAGAATTTTCTGGTCGTCATATCTATCTCCGATGTACGCGTCACGTAGTCTCCATCGTGCTTCATTGTCGGCTAATGCACCGAATGCAGCGTCCTCCACGGTGCCTTCCATCTTGCCAGTGATGATCACGAACGGTACTCGATGAGGTCGAGCACGTTCCAAGAGCGAGCCATCCGTCAAGTAGTCGGAATCATGGCGCTGATTGCGACCGCCTGAGCTCATCGAGACTTTCGTTTGAGACACCTCGATTTCGTCTGACAAGGCGAAGCTGCCCCCACTGCTCATTTCAGACATGGACAAAAGCTGTGGAGCTTCTAGCGAAGACGAGCTCTTGCGTCGCCGGGAACGGTACACGTGCAAATGCTCTTGGGTTTTCACGTACTTCCAGCGCTCCGGGTTGAGTTTGCGATGGTGCGCAATGAACTTGTCGCTAGTCATCAACGTTTCGGCCACCAGCTCGTCTGTGTAGCTTAGGATGGCCTGCTTCTCCGAGCTCGAGAGCTGCAGCGGCGGGAAGACGTTTGGCGGCAGCTTGGACTTCCCCATCATTTGATTCCTAGTGCCTTGGAGCAGTCTCGACCAGGACGCAATGAGGCAAGTGAGTCAAGTACAAGTCTTCTCTGCGACCGGCAAAGGAGGGGCAGGGGAGGGGAGCGGCGAGACTAGTGTTGCATCTCCACGCCACGGCTGTGAACCGGAGCAGCCACCACGACTCCACGATATGGACGCAGACGGAGACTGCAAGCCTAGTGCCTGGCGTATCTAATAACTTGGTGAACTTAATCACTTCTTGATCTGTTTAGTCAGGTTTAACTAAACTTCAAACTAAATGCTAGATTGGGAACTTCTCAATACATTTGAACAAAATGCAGTTTCAGACTTGTCCAGCGCAATAGATCACAAAGTGTGGCTTTCTGCACAGAAGTGGCGGAGAACACACTGTTCGCTCACAGCGAATTTGGAATCGCGAAAGCTCTGAGCCAAAGCACAGACTTCGTTATGTGTAGGCTAAACTATTATAGTCTGTCACAATCCTGCCTGGTCGCCTGCACCTCCCTTTTGGCATGGGTTGGTTTTGCTTTTGGTACGGTACTGACCCATATAATAAAAAAAAAAAACGAATCCTACTATCTTTCCGACACAAAACACTATGCTGGAAATTGCAAAATAGCCATCAGTCTTAGCTAAGAGCGCAGCGAAGCGGTCTTCATCGACTCAAACTGTCTATTACTGCCGAGCAAAGCGAAGGCGGTCTCTCTGCGCGATAGGAGTAGTGCAGCGGGCTGGAGCAGCGAGCGGAGCGGGTTGCGGTCGAGGTAGGAGTAGTGCAGCGAGCTGAAACAGAAAGCGGAGGTGGTGGGGTGCGTTAGGAGTATTAGAGTGAGTTGGAACAACGAGCAGAACGGGTTGTGACCGAGGTAGGAGTAGTGAAGCGAGTTGGAACAGCGAGCGGAACGGGTTGCGACCGAGGTAGGAGTAGTGCTGCGGGCGAAACGGGTTGTGATGCCATGGGAGTAGTGAAGCGGGCGCTGATGATCGCTGAGTTGGTCGAAGATGTGGTGTAGATGAATATAAGCCAAGAACGATAAATCTGGCCGACATACGTACAAAAGCATTGGGGCTTAGCAGTTTTATAATATCTGCGTGATAAACGGAGCGTGGAGAATGTCGTGACGACGTGGGTTATGGGTGGGCTTATCATCAAGGCAAACAAAGTGGGTTATCGAGGAGATTTGAAAAAGATGGTTAAGCAATGGCATATGTGAATGTCTACTGGTTGAGGAAGATTATAAAAGGGCAGGCCACCCAAGCTATGTTGCTGGTGAGCAAATGTTACTTCAAATATTATTACGCCCTTGCCGACCCGTCACTAACGTCACTCCGGCAATGCTTCCTACTGTGATGATGCTTTTCTACCTCGCATTGCGGTCCATTTAGAGCTGGGTTAGCTCCTCATATATCTGAAAGCTTCACATCTTGGACTTGAACGGATATGGTGCTCGCGTCAACCAAAGAGAAGTTGCGACCGGCAGTTTTAGATCCACCTCCATTCCGGCTAACCACCTTTGACAGTCTCACCGCCGCCGCCAGTACCACCACTACCTACCGTCATGCCAAAGCCGTCAACGCTAGCGTTGCTATATACTTTTCCACGTCTTCTGGGTTGTTCCGAAACCAGCAACATTTGCAGTTTCAACCTTACAAGACCTCGGCAACACAGGCCATGCTTATAGTGTGGTCGCTGCATCAATGCTGCGGTTTGCGTCATCAGAAGGCAACTCCGGCCAGCAGATTGATCGAGTAAAAAGATATCGGGTTTACGGGCCGAGTGAAGTTTGCTTCATTGGAGGGAGCAAAGCAAACATTGAACATCGCTCTCGTGATGAAGCGAAACGAACGCGCTTTTCGCAGTTTCCGTGTGAAATGCAGCTATATGCACTCCCGCCGTGCATTCTGGTATCAAATATCCCATAATTGTACTCAAATGTATACAGATATCCATCAAACTATTAATGTCCAAGATGTTTTTGTGCTCAGGGTTCAATACAGAGGCAATGAAACGGGGTATTGCTAAGTTCTTTCTTCGCGAAGTGGGTGGCATTTTGTTGGGGTGTGGCCCCCAAAAGTGCAGGAATTATTTTTTGGTGTGCGCCACGCTGATGTTCCTAACCGCTACGGATGGGTGCCTAGTGAGTCGCAACTGAAGAGCCGAAAAGCAATGTGGATGAAGCAACGTGTATGTGAGTTGCTTCCACCACATGTTTACATTAACATCTGGTATTACTGTTGCTTAAGGCGGTTGGGAAATTTGAAACGTTGCAGAACTACTCGAGTGGACGTCTGCGCACTTGTGCACGACAAGAGGCACGCTTTTCATACGTGGCTTAAGCAGTAGTGTTTTGATCCTCAGCGAGATGCCACAGTATTCGACTTAATGGACAAAGTTCTATAGCATAGGCCTTTAGTCCTGGAGTGCTTCTCTCATGAAGTAATTCTTGATGATGGCAAAAATCAGACTAATCCTAACATTACGCGCAATTTCTGGAATGTGCTGAAAGCATGCAATGACCAGAGCGCCGCTCGGTGTCACTGACAGACCATATCGACCTCATTTTGGTAAGGTAATAAAAATTGTGAGGGTGGCCTTTGTCCTGGGTTAACGTATTTGGCGCTATTTGGTTAGGCGGGTACACCTTGATAGACTTCGGAACATACACAACGCAATATGAAAAGGAGCGCTACATAAAGACGTGTCTCCCTTGGGTGTACTTGTTTGTCCGCACGGAACATCATGTAGCATACGCAACAATGTTTCGAACGGTACGGCCATATGCATCTCAAATTTTTTGCATTAATCTTGTGCTGGCGTTTGGTAGTTTGGACTGATGTCAGCCGAAGTTTGGTCGCGCATTCAATTGCTAGTTGCTACCCCGTATGGCAAGGAAAAGCGGTGCAGCAGATAAATGTTGTCTCCTTTCTGACACACGCACGTGCGACCGTAGGTGAGAAGATGGCACGCGGGGCGCTGGCTCTCGCAGAGCACCAAGACCTCCTGCGCCCCCACGAGGCTCATGCGGTTGCTCAAGCGTTCTGGATCGCGCCTCTCGCCTTCCCCTCCGTCCAAGCCGTCTCCATGGAAGTCATAATACCCGGCAAGGCGGGGGGTCATACTGCCAGATTGGGTAGCGCTGAGAATGGCTCCCCTCCAAAGGTCGTCGTGATAGACCTATATGGACGATAGATATATCCGTAGCAACGAGACGCATGCTGCTGTTGCTTTTATGCAACAGGGGTTACTTTCAAGGCTATACATTATGTAAACACATGTTCCACCTTCTCTATAACAGTACTCAGTACGATAAATTTAACGAGATTTCAGTAGGTGGTTTTACAGCCAATAGATATGCATTAGATTAGGCTCTACTATCATAGATAGTGAGTCCTATACATCTACACCACAGGCGGCTCTGCCGCGAATAAAAAATGCATTTGGCTCAAATTTTGAAGAAAAGAGTTCATTTGCCTTGTTTAAGATACATTTGACTCTTGGAGTCCGTAAGTAGTTATCTTACGAGTTCGTCTTGGTTCTTGTATACAACATAAGGTTACAAGAGACTCTCTGAGTCTGTGTCTTTCTTTGACGCTAAAGCTAGGGCAGCCCCGCTGGCCTTGGTAGCATTTGTAGTCAATCCAACACCTGAGGTTTACGACTGTCCCTCTGTGAGGGTGGAGCAATTCGCCCACTTACGACCAAACCAACCTGACGGGGGTTTAAGAAGCTGATGTCCTTGGCTGCCCCGGAAGGTGTGGCCTCACCTTGCTTTACAAGGCCCCGGTGTGGTGTATGCATGTCTGGACGCGTTCTCAAATAAACGAGAATGCTCTATCGGAACACAGCCAACAGAAGATGACGGAGGCCGCGGCGTCTGCGATGTCCAGACCGTCATAGGATGGAGCTCCCAGGGATATGCCACTCATAATGAGCGTCAAGACCGTTGAGGGCAAGGAAGGAGGGAATCGCCTGCTCTGGGTCAGAGAAATTGAGATGGCGATGACGTCCTCCATGCTCAAGATCGAGCAGCAGCGTGTAGCGCTAGCTATCTCCAAACTCGGGGGCCCAGTGCGATAGTGGGCATTATCGTGTGACACGTCCGTGGAGCCTCATTCCCGTCTTGGGACCAGCTGAAACTCCATCTGTCGCGAATGACTCGTCGCCTGACCAGGCGTATCGCGTTGTGCCACGCTTTCTCTCTACCCGCAAAGGTAAAGACACTGGTGGACTTCGTCCAGCAGTTGTGAACTCTCATTGCTAATGTGGCGACATATCCCCTCCCGAGGCGGTCACAGTGACCATTCCATTTCCATGGAATGCCTTTGCACTGGCGTTACCAGGACGGAAGTATTCCGTATCCACTCTACCTCTTTGAGGAGTCTGTGAACGTGGCGTTGAACGCCGAATTCAACTCTGTCTGAGCGACTTGGTTGTAGCGCTTCTCAAGTCAGCCCGTCAGGAGCCCCCGGCTCATCTAACGCCCCCGACCCGATGGACTTCAGCCATGCTGAAGACGTGGAAGCCGAGCTTCTGGATGCTGAGCAGAACATTGGCATCCGCCGATGCTACGTGTGCTGAAGCACCAAACAGCTGCGTCCGGCTCCTCCGAGCCGAAGCTTTGCTTCCGAGTGGAAGTATGGCTCGTAGCGGGGAAACGCCAAAACCCAGTATTATGCGCGGGGCGGCCTGTTGGGGAAGAACTAAGTTCTGTTGAGCCTCATGGGGGAGGTCAACAGGATTTAGCCCCGGAGAGAACCGCGCTCACTAACACAGGACGCGCACGCAAGCCGGACTTGCTGATTGGCGACCGTGAAGAGCTTTAGCAAGCTGTGAACGATCATTATCGATTCTGGCGCGCCGGGCAATTATGCTCGGCACTGATAGCACGTACGAGTGACACAATCACTGTCCGGCTTGCGGCGGGGACCCGTGGCACGGTGCCCAAAGGTTTCCGTGGACCTGGTCGTTAAGTTGGTGGAATTTGATACCGTCAAAAGCTGTCTGGTCCTTGACCTGTGTTCGAGATATGGTCTCATCCTGGGCATGGCTTGGCTCGAACGTCATGAGCCATGGATTGATTGGAGGTCTAAGACCTTAGGCGCTACGCGCTTGCCTCGTAGGGGAGCTTTGGTGAGTCATGAACCCACCTCTGCTAGGAAGCAAAAGCGCTATTGGCGCGAGCACTGGACCGAGTCAGCCAATTGCTGGACATTGGAGTGCCTGAGTTAAAGGACACTGATGGCTTTGTGGACGGGAGTCCCGAGCACTGCTGGTGGGCTGGACATGAGCGGTATGTAAATCGCTGAGCGACGCTCTTTGCGCTAACACGACATCGCTGCATGCCCAAGGCATGACCGGCTGCGTGCCGAGGCATCATGGGCTAGGCCCTGGAGATGCGTGTGAAGTTGCACATAACCCACTGGGTGGAGACTGCGAGTCGTGCAGTTTGTCGTCGGATGTCGATACTGACATGAAGGCTTCTTTGGAACAACAAGAGGTGGGGATATCTGGTGACACAAATAGGGTGAATTTGTTGACCTCTGCGAGGCGTACGGATTCCGCGACGAGGCGGCAGCGACGCCGTATGGCGACTGCGGGACGAGATGCAAAGCGTCTGTCCTGACACACGATGTGTCACCAGTGGGTGATGGTAACAAGCAGCTATACATACTCGTAAATGGCGTGGCCGTCGAAGCCGATGACGATATCAGCCTTGAAGCCATACCCGCGGTATCATCTATGTTAGAGCTGAACAAGATGTCCATCACTGAGTTCGGGGATGCCTTAAAGGCGGCGAGTTAGCCGAAGTGATCATCATACGACCTGAAGTGGAGTTAACTACTCGTCGCTAATGGCGAAGAGGCCCACGAGGACACTAAGCAGGCACTGAGTGCGCGTAGTGGTCCGCAATCCTGAAGGATCTCTCGGACCCGTAGTATTCTTTTGGTCAAGGAATACCAAAATGTGGTCTCCAATGACCCGCCTTCGGAGCTACCTCCGGATCGAGGTATGCATCGCGAGATCGACCTGGTTCCTGGAACCAAATACTGCGTGACCAGGCAGGTGTCCCTTGCCCAAGGAACAGTGTGACGTCATCGACGCGTTCTTCAGTGCAAACCACGCGGCGGTTATAGTGTGAGAGAGCAAGTCTCCACACTCGATACAACATACAGCGCGCTCGACATAGCCGATGGTTATTACCAGTTGCTCATGCGATCGATCGACATTCCGCTAACGCAGGGCAGCACTCCAAACGCATGTTCTGGGAGTGGCTGGTGATACCCCAAGGGTTGTCGAACGCGCCTGCGACGTTCAACTGTCTAGTGACGCAGCCCTTCAGACCGCATCGGGCGTATGCGTAGACATACTTCGACGACATCTTTGTCCCTAGTCGTGCAGAGTACGGGATATCGGATGCGGAGAATCGCATCGACTATCTACGAGCGGTGCTCGAGTGCAAGCGCACGAACAAGCTACGCGCTAATGTGTCAAAGTGCATCTTCGGCGCAGAAGATATTCCTTTCTTAGGATGCTTCATGGGAAGCGGGGCGATCGAGCGGATCCCGCTAAGGTCAAAGCCATTGTGGATTGGCCGGTTCCAAGAACTCAACGGCCTTGCGCAAATGGCTTGGCCTCGCCAACTACTTGCACAAGTACAATGAGAATTACGCTGATATGGCTCGATCATTGTCCAATATCCTTAAGAAGGATGTGAACTGGTGTTGGGACATCGAACATCAAGATGCACTTGAGGCGATCAAGGTGAGTCTCCTTCATGCACCGATCCTGGCCTTGCTAGACCCCGAACATCCGTTCAGTGTCGTCTGGGACGCATCCGACCTGTCATAGGCAGTGCACTGCTACACGCAGACGCCGAACGGGCTTGAACGCTTGAATCTCGCCAGCTTAAGGCTGCAGAGAAGGACAATCTAGCTCACGGCAAGGAGCTACTTTCAATGATGTATGTCCTTGTCAAATTCAGGGTTCACCTGCTCGGCTTTAAGTCGTTTGTTATCTCCACTGACCACGCACTGCGGCCTAGTCGCCTCATCTCTATCAAATGATGGCCCGCTGGCTGCCCTTCTTCGCGGTGAATGACTTTAAGGTGAAATACAAGCCTGGTAGCCAGAATGGCCTCGCAGACGCGTTGTCACGTCGACAGGACTATGGGCTTTAATGTCACGACGGTGACCTCGGTTGTGGCGAATTTGATCCGCAACTTCATATTCGCGAGATGACACGTGTGCATCTCTGCTACATGCTCTTGGGACAAGGAGTTTCAAGACCTGAGCATTAAACTGTCGGCGCGCATGCGCGCGAGGCTGCATCGCTATCCCGTCGATGCCGGCCTGCTGTTTTACAGCACGGATCCTGCGGACACTCTACGTGTCGTGATCCCTCATGATGAGGATTTGAAGTATCGAATCCTCTATGAGGCGCATGATACGCCGCTTGGTGGTCACCTGGGTCGTGAAAGACCTACAGCTCTGTGAGCATGTACTATTGGTGGCTCAAACTATACAAATAGATGAACACATACGTGCGCACGTGTGAAACGCGTCGGCGGGCGAAGCCCTCACCGCATGCACCTGCGCCGCGGGCAAGTTTGACTGTTCCCTTTGGGTGTTGCGAGTCCATGAGTTTGGACTTTGTGTTTGGATGTCTGAAGGACTCGGGGCGCAACACGGGCATCTTGGTCTTTATGGACCGATGAGCAAGATGGCTCACCTTGCGGCGGTGCCGAATATCATTGATGGTGAAGGTACAGCGAGTTTTCGGTCGGGTCTTTCGCCAACATGGGCTGCCCGCATCGATTGTCTAGGATCGAGACCCTCGCTTCACTGGGAAGTTATGGGCATCCGTATTCACGGTGCTTGGCACTAAGATGGACATGTCTACGTCGGATCGTCCGCAGAACGACGGTCAAACTAAAAGTGTGAACCGCGTTATGGAGGATATCTCCGTGGCATTTGCACTGAAACGCCGAAGCGTTGGAGCGCAATGCTTGAGCTCGTTGGGTTTGCATTGAATAATGGGGTGCGTGCCTCCACAGGCTACACCTCGTTCTGCTGAACAGCCTCACACACCGTCCGCGTCCTGCTGACGCTACCACTACGTGGTTCTAGGCCTGGTAGGGGTGTGATAGCCGACCGGTTTGCTGATGTCAGCCCTATCACTATGAAACAGGGACGAGTTTCTGTCAGCGCGTCTGAATGTCCTACGACATGTCCGTGAAGTGATAGCTGAGAGTCAAGATAAACAAAAAGAACAGGCGATGCCAGGGGCAGAGAGAATATGGAAAGCTTTGATGTCGGTGACCGAGTTTATTAAAATTTATTAAATACTAAAACTTACCTACGCATGTAGTTTTTGTGGTCTTCAAGACGAAGAGCGTCCGCGTCTCATTGGTCATTCACGGTTGCGGCCATGCAGTAACTAGAGTATAAGCTCGACCTTCCGAAGAAGATGCGCACACATCCCGTGTTTTAAGTGGCCTTGCTCAAGCCATACAGAGACCCGGAACAGGTGGGTGCGGAGGCACGGCGCTCGATTTGAGCCTCAGCAGTATGTCGAGCGTCCTCTCCAATCTCGCCTGACTACGCTCGAAGTCCAGCATCGCTGCTTAATCGACTCCGGGTTCTCAACAAAATCCATACGCTGGCAAAAATAGTCGAGCACAGTACAAAATTGCTCATATGCCTGCTCGGCCGCCCCAAGTACACGGAGGTGCCGTCCCACCTCATCACGCAGTCGCCTCGCGGAGTCTGAGTATGTTCAAACTCCTTTCGACGCACAGCGTGCTCATCCGCCGTCGGCTCGGCCGCCTCCTGCGTTGCTCGACGAGCAGGGAGACCGCCACTTTTTTCACGTGGAGAGCGTCTGAAACGACGTCGTCGCCAAGGTCACAACCAGTATCTGGTGAAGTGGCGTGGGTATCATCACTCAGCAAACGCTTGGGCGTTTGAGGTGCCCATCCGGGAAGATTTCCCTGAAGTCGTCGACGCTTTTGATCACCATGTTCGAACGATCTCGGTCATCTCGTGGTCGCAGCGTCGGTCGCCTGGCGCTTCCCGACAATAGGTCGGGGGAGGGGGGGACTTAAGGATCGGTCGCTGAGCTCAAGCGCTCATTCTGGGCTGCTGCAGCCACTGAGCCACGTTTGTGTGGGGTATGAGCGCTCTCAGGAGCATGATGGGCGGGGCCCTTGGGGCCGAGGGCGGAAACCGGGAGGCAATTGGCGCTTTGCCTTGAGCTTCGCGAAGTCGAAACGAATTTGCGCTAAATGCGCACATCGGTTTCTGCGAAGCTGGCGCGTAGAGCAACAATCAAAGGGGTCGCCGGGCCCTTCCGCCTCAAGGGAAAACTGGCCCAGTTCTCTTGAACAGTCTCCCCAGGCATCACGACAATGGGGATAGACGGCATAGCGAGTGCCGAAGCTCCTTGTGCTTGATCGTTGAGGCGGTCACGATACCCACGATGAGTAACGACATGGTCGGTGAGGAACCCCTCGAGGAGATCCACACGCCCTGCTACGTCGGCAGGGGCAGATACATCTGGCCCGGCGGCCCAAGCGTTCAAGGACCCCGTGGCAGCTTGTTGAACGATCTCACAAGCACCGCGGGCTTTGCAGCCAGACTCTCGACGAGGGCTAACGATCGGGCGCGCAACAGGGCGTAGGGAACACGGCAGCTCTCCCTCTTCGAGCTGTTGTCTCTGAGCCTCATTGAGGTTATTGGTGATCACACCCGTTTCCAATACTGACGATATGCGCTGCGCAGACAGAGTCTCAGGCGTTCGGTGTTCGGGGAACAGAATTGGTGTGCGAAGCATGCGGGGCTCTGGAGAACGCGAAAGATTCGTGTCGGACTTGTAGTCCAGCTCCATCATCCCCTCACCGAGGATCGCAGAGAGATCGTCTGAAAAGCGAGGAGGACGTTGCCTAGACGTTACGTCGCCGCTTGTCGAATCTGATATTACGCAGGGCCCGGGCCGGCGACGGTATTTGGAGTGATAATCCTCCACAGTGAGTGCGGCATGCGCTGGAAACGAGCGAGCTTCGGGGCCGGCGGCCGAGTTGCAGGCGCTGGGATTCTGTTGCGCATTGCCCTTGCCCGGATGGACGAGGCGTCGAACGTTGACGCTGGTCGAAGGACCAAAGAAAGCTTTATGTCTGGGAGCCATGCACGGGGCCACGGCGGGCCAGCACCTTGAACCTGGAAAGGTCTCGAGCAAGGTCTTGTGATGCCTAGGGACCAGGTGACACGCGCGGTTAACGGAAGGATAATTAATGGAGGCAATTATGGGTGATGATACTCGGTAGCCGTCTGGTGAGGGAGCGTATAACGGGTATGTTACCCCACCTTCCTTTATAACACTACTCAGTATCAGCTAGTTAACGCGATCTCAGTAGGTACGGTCAATATATACGCAGTAGTAAGGCTCTACTATCATTGATAGTGAGTCCTATACATCTACATCACAGGCGGCTCTGTCGCGAATAAAAACTGCATTTAGCTTAAATGTTTAAGTAAATAGTTCAGTTGCCTTGTTTAAGATACATTTGACTCTTGTAGTCCGTAGGTAGTTATCTTTCGGGTTCGTCCTGGTTCTTGTATAGAACCTAAAGCCCTGGTTTCTCCGTCGGTGTCGGTGTCTGGGTCTGGGAATATCCGAGCTTGAAATTCCCCGACGCTGTTCCCTGATTGCTCGGTCTGGGAATATTATTTTAGATCTGCATACCCTTTCAAAAAATCGCTTTCCGCACGTGCTTTGCTTTCCACACCAATGTTATCTTTATGAGTTGGAAATTAGCTTGCACCCACACGCTTCATGCACACGCTTCATGGAGCTGCTTTTGTTGCCCGAGACACCTGCAGGGAGCAATTACCAGCCCCCCCCCCTCCCTCCGCTTACCCCACCCCACCCCCACACGTCAGGGCACTGCCAACGCAACGTGTACTCTGGCCACGACCCCGACGAGCACGGCGACATCGGCTGCACCCAAGTCGCAGGCGAAGCGTGGACGCCCTTCGAGAGGAGAACAAGAGGTGTGGACGAAGGAGGCGACAGAGACGCTATTCACGGTGAGGTAAGGTGTTTCGCTGTCTGATCTATGTAGTCTTGATTTTACTAGGCTTCTGATACTGTTCTGTTTATTTCTGCTCTCGTAGATACGTCACTGCGAAAAGGATTTCAATCGTGCTCGTAACTACGTTGAGGTCGGCGCTGCCTGGGTGCTTGTCGCTGCTTTGGTGAGCAAAGCAGAAGATAAAACTTTCACCATCACTCAATGCAAAGACAATGTAGATACCCAAGAAAGGTGTGGTTATATATATTTTTAACAGTGGACGCTAACCGTGACTATGGTTATTATGCGTGTGGTTAAAGATCGAATGGCTTAGAAGAAATGATCACTCTTCCGTGTCAATCGGAATGCTACTGGCAACGTGCCGAAGGCGACGCCTTCGCCGTGTCTGGATCTGATGCTTAAGCACTGGGGTCCAAACCCAGGCATGCAGAACACGTCACTATGTGAAGGCACCCTTTATCACGGAGCTGATGTAGAGAGTGATAGCAATGCGTCGCTCGATGAAGAATTGCCTGTGACGAGTCGCAACAAGCGAAAAAAGACGAACGGAGAGAGTGTCGAGGAAGGTATACTAGTTTGTTTATTTATTATTTATTTCTTATTTTGTTTGTGTTGAAGCTTGTTTGTGTTGAAGCAGAAAACCAACTAAACATATATCGTTACGTACTAGGATGTGTACTAGCCTATGATATCAAGGTTATTGGAGAAGCTATAAAGGGAAAAGTTTCTGCGTCTACCGGTTCCACCCTCTCTCACGATGCGGTCGCGTCGCTTGCACGCCAAGAAGACGCCTTGAAGCAGCAGACTGCAGCTATCAAAGAGCTCATCATGTCACTTAAAGGTGATCGCTAACTTCTTTGACTTAGGGTAGAATAGCCTAGCGAACTCGTCATGTTTAGCCCTACAAATATCACGACTGTCGGCATCCGGCTCAATTTCCAACACAACTTCGTTGTCATCTCGCTCGTTGCGATTAGCGGTATCATCTTCAAGATCAATAAGAATGTTGTGCAATACCGTATACGCTAGAATGCATCTAGTGCAGTTAGTGCTGGATTTTTGCTCTAGTTGGCGTCATTTCAGCATTCCAATGTAATTTTGTTTTGTAGTATTCTTGAATATGTGAGACCTCGCCTCCTTCCTCACGGGGAATATAAGGCGTGAGTAGCTCGCAGCTGAGTGTGTATCCAGCGTCAGCAATAAAATGACATTCACGAGGGAGTATTTGCTGTACAGTGACTCCAAGTTTGGACGCGTTCCAGGTTTTCACGTCGCTATAGGACCCCTGACGCATATCATAGTGCATGAATCGACGCCAAGGGTCGCACACAGCTTGCATATTAATCGCGGGATAGTAATCTTTGCAATACCACCCTTTCATATTCGGCAGGACGTGCTGTCTCGAAGAGAGAGCCGACTACCGCTCCACACACATACAGGAAACCACGAACTGCCGCGAAACATCCATAATCTGCCTCCACTCTGCGTCACTTGATGGCATTCGGATGTGCACATCAGCTTGTTCACAAATAGTTTTCAAAAGTTCATTAATTGTTCCAATTACATGAGTCTTTGAGATGCCAAATGCAAGCCCAGCATCTTTCATGCTACCAGACGACGCTAGGTATAGCAGCAGTAAACCCATCTTCTTCTCAAATGAGTGGTCACGGGCTTGAAGGAGACTTGGTGGCGCATGGGGTCGGAACAACGCACAGATGCGCGCGAAATACTTTTGCGAGCAGCGCAGACTGTCGCGAAACCATCCATCGAAACGAGGAGACGCCAACAGGGAGTCGAAGTCAAGGTTGGTCACAGTCAGCTGCATCTCATTCTCCACTCTTTTTTTTAGTCGCGCCGTGGAGGCTGCAATTGCAGCCATGCAAACGACTACCAAAAATATAAGGGCAACAGCGTCAGCTTCGTCTGATTGCGCCATGGCGGTGGTTCCAATCTGAAAAAAAATCGTCGGGGAATAAAATGCTGGCCAATCAAAACGCTTTCCGATATTCCCAGACCCAGACACCGACGGAGAAACCAGAGCCTAAGGTTATCCACCACTCTGTGTCTTCCTCTGACACTAAAGCTACGGCAGACCCGCTGCACTGAACACTTGTTCGGTCGAGCCTCAACGGGCTATCACTAAACACTATCGCACTTCGTATTATACTAGTGCAGATTTATGATCTCACTTATACGGGGAGGAGTCTATGGCGTTGCCTTCCTCCTTATGCGCTTGCTGCCATCCGGGTTGCCATTGCTAATCTCCATTTCTGGTAGAACTTTGCTGGTCAAGATTCATCCGCCCACAGAAATGCGCTTGCGTTTCCTGCCTGAGCCCTTGCGCGGCCAACGTTGATCTGCCGCCAACCAGTTCGTCGCGCTCCCTTAAAAATATAGTTCATAAGTTTAATCCTTAAACCGATTTCTGCAAGTGAAATGGGAGACAGAAAGCAGAAGCAGCCTCCGCATTGGCCTAAATTGACCAGACGCCTCTAATCGACCGTTTCCCTTACATGAACGAACTTTTTGCGACATAGAGAACAGACTGCATACTTAGCGCAGTCATGTGATTTTCTGTGTGTTTTTACTGCGTGTCTGTGTGTTGTTCTGTTCGAGCTGCATTGTGCTGTCGTCAGTGGGAGACCAGATAAAATACCAACAGGTGTTTTGCGAGCACGCCGTTTTGCGTTTTGACTGGAAGTGGAGTTTTTCTTTTATTAATAAAGGGAAAGCAAAATCGGAGGCAAGAGGTCGCGTAGCCGTAGCAAACCTTTGTGGGGTGCCCGCGAAGGAGGGCTGCGTGTTATTTACGAAGGCGAGTCCAGCACAGACGAGCACGGTAGCGGGCCGAGCTTAGGATCTTTTCCTTGCAGGAGCGTAGCGACTACAAGGCGATGTCGTAGCTCGAACTATAAGACTGTATTGTGTTACGTGCGTAGAGTACCAGTACAGTAGAGGTCTGAAGATTTTCGAGTCCAAAATGCCTTCCTATACTGCAGCGTACTGGTAACTCCTTCCACATGTGATGCCGGCTCCACTGCCTCATTGGCGGCGGTCGCTTTCGTTGCAGTAAGTTGTGGCTTGACAGTCGCACGTCGGCCTTCATCTGCCATCCCAAAAACACATTTTTACCTTAAATACCGAGCCAGTCATGTGCGCTGATTGGCCGTTCGTTCCGCCCAGTTGACACGATGCTTTGTACATATACTTCCCTACTCCTATCGGCGCGCCTATCGTACACACTATCTTCTGCCGACGCTGGCTCTCCCAGTCAGTGTGTCAATCGTGGAGAGGGCACAAGGGAACTCGCAGCAGGGAAACCAGAAGCAAGCATCGACTTCTTGGCTGGGTATCCGGATAGTGGCGAGTATCGGTGTGTGTTAGCCTAAAGCGACAGGACACGAGATCCCATATTTTGGTAGCCTCCCCACCCACAGGATCAGCTATTGCGGAGTATATCTAACCAGCCAGCATCGTCTCTTTAGGTGAAAGGCAAAGCAAAATGCGCGTATACTCTGCGGCAATTGCCACCGCCGTGGCGTGGTCAGTCGCCGCGGCGCAATCGCCGGCATCATCCAGCAGCGGCGCCGTTTCGCCCCCTGTCGGTTCAGTCTCGTGCGTCTTCCGGTACTCGATGGCGACTGCCACGAATCTGCCGAGCGGCGTGGCCACGATAACGCCCTCGACGGCGTCTTCGGGCAGTGACGACGACCCGGAGCAGGACGAAGGTTCAAGCGACATGTCCGGCAGCATCGGCGACGGCTCGGATGAGAATCCCGGCACGGTCGGCGTCGGCTCCGACAGCTTCAGCTCATCGGCAGAAACAGGCTCGTCAAGTTCGTCCAAGCAGGGCCCTTCAGCGGACAGTTCTGGCTCGTCGACGACCCCAGTGTCCACGACCAAGACGCCGACGTCCATGACCAAGACACCGACGTCCACTACAAAGACGCCGACGTCCACTACGAAGACCACGACGCCCACCACTAAGACGCCCAGCACGACCGGGTCGTCCAAATCGGACGGCTCAACGGCCACCTCGACGGCCACAGGCAGTCCGTCCACGTCGACGACCACGGGGTCTAATGATGATTCACGTCGACTTATGGGCGAAGCCGGCGAGGCTGGCGGGGCTACGACGTCGACAGTGTCGGCGGACGCTTCCGGTTCGACCGGAACGTCCCCCACGACCACGGGGGCTACCACTGCGCCATCGAGTACGACGGCCACACCGACGTCGACTACCAAGACCCCTTCGTCGACTACAAAGGCCCCTTCATCGACTATTAAGACGCCGAATGCCACGACGCCGTCGTCCTCGATAACATCGACAGGTTCATCCTCTACGACCGGCTTAGCGGGTGTTGTCGGTACTAATAGCACCTCGGGGTCGTCCGCCATCGAGTTCAACTGTGACTCGACCTTTTACAGCGCATGGTCCAAGATGGGACTCACGTGCGACGGCACCGAGCTGGATGTCGAGTCCGCCGCAGCCTCGACCGAATGTTTAATTTACTCAGGCACATCGTCGGGTACCGAGATCTCGGACTTGGCCACGTGCATGTCCGTGTGCCGCTTCCCGGCCTGCAGCAATGGCACGTGGGACTACTCGGCTTCAGATGGGATCAACTCGGTCATTTACGCCGATCTGGATTTTATCACGCTGATGAGTTATGCTGGCACCGAGGCAGCCAAATCTGTCGCTGATGCCGTTCAACAGCCATTCACGAACCTCACTTTTGCTGCGACTACGGAGTGTGACTACACTAGCGACAGCTCCTTCAGCGCCTGCCAGTGCACCGGTGTGACGACGACCACGTCGTCTTCTAGCTCGGCTGGCACCTCGACGACCGCGAACTCGCAGTATTCCGTGCCTACCAACAAGGGGCTGGAGGACTCAAACCACTGGCCTGATGGGACGTCGAAGACGACGGTGGACAAGGCCGGTATCGCCTCGACCACCATCGGTAGCAGCGCTGCTACGGTCTCTGTTGTTGCAGGTGGTGTCATGTCTGTGGCCAGCGGTATTGTCGGCGGTACCTCGGCCGGTGTGGCCTCGGGTGTGTCGGCGGCTGCCAGTGTGGGGATCACGATGGCTGCGGTGGATATCTGCCAGTTTTCAATTATGCTCAATCAAATGAACGTGGATGCTCGCCCACGTTTCATGGAGAATATGGGCAAGAAGATGGCTCCAGCCGCCTTCACGTTCCTATCTTTCGGCAAATCGAACTCTTCGGCGTCCGATGACTCGAACTCGACGAGTTCTTTGGGCTCTTCGCGTCGTTTGACTATTGGCAGTAGCAGCTCCGGCTCAGGGTCTTCTTCTACGACCACAGGTGTGCAGGGCATGGAGAAGTACGCGTCTCTCATTGGCGTGGACGCTGATATGCTCTTCTACCTGGCTGTGGCTGGTATTGCCTGCATGGTTGCCTGCCTTTTCGGTGCGTACGCCATCGCTATGGGTATCTGCTACTTTATCGTGAAGGATTTCCCGACGTTCAGCCGCAAGTGGCTCGATAAGGCCATCGGTGTGCTCATGATGATCCTGATTCTGTCCGAGTATGTGGTCGGTGCTACGGCCATGTACCAGATCTGCTACTGTATCGACCACGACGCCATTGATGTGAGCTTTTTTCTTGCTGTTATTACGCTGCTTGGTCTGGCTTTCGGCACGATTTTGTATGGTGTGCTCGTCATTAAGAACAACGAGGACGAGTTGCGGGATTTGGGCACGAAGGACCATTTCGAGAAGAAATTCCACGCTCGTTACGGCCCGCTTTACGACGAACACAGCTTTGAAGGCCGCTTCTTCTTCGCCCCCAAACTGCTTCTGGCTTTGCTCTGCGGGATGACTACGGGCATGGTCTGGATCCAGGGTTTGTGGCAGATTATTGTTCTCATTGCGTTCCACATTGCGTTCCTGCTGTATCTGGAGATCAAGCAGCCATACCCCACCGCTTTCGTGCAGAAGACGTCGAGTTTTGTCATTATCATCAAGATTTCGGCTCTTTTCTTGAGTTTTTTCCTGCTGTCGAGCGCTACCAGCTTCACGGAAAGCATCCCGGACGACTTGCGTGAAGGGGTGGCCTTTGCTATCGTCGGCCTGCAAGTGCTTGTGCTTGTGTGTCTGATGATCCGTCAAGTCTACATCTTCTACCGCACGTGGAAACTCAAGCGTGACGGTGCTTCAGACGACGATAAAACTGTCACAGTGCAGACCACGAACGCACGTGAGGGCTCTGAGGCTTTTTTCGCTCTAGGAGGTGAGCCGCAGTACTATGGCAACAACAACCAGAGCCGTGGTGGCTCGCTGGCTGTGCTGGGCGACGACAGTACCCCCAAGATGCAGGACCCTCGCCAATACGCACAGGAGACCCCTTCCAACGTTAGCTACAATTATGGCAATCGACCTCTTCGTAATCTCCAGCCACAGAGTAGCAACCACATGCAACGCACGCACACTGTGGTGCAGCACGAGAGTCATCACCGCAACAACGAGGTCGACCTGTAGAGCCGAGCTGGTGCGGGCACTAGACGCATGGAATTTTGAGCAATGTGTGCGCGTTTAGTTACCACTCATGTTGGAAAAACCGAGCGCTAGGTTTTTTTGTTTGCTTCGTGTTAATAAGCACTACATAGTTTTCATTTCGTAGTGTCGTTTTGCTGCGATTGTGTTGTTGGTTCCGTTCATAGGGGAAATTTTATTCCGTGACATGTCAGTTGTGGCAAAAACGTAAACAATTTGCATGATGCATTTCATACCGTAGATTAATCGGTGAGCGAAAACATTTCGTTAGGATGCACCATGTCCAAAAGTGAATGAAATGTTTGGAAGAAGCAACATTTATCCAACAAGTCGATGTTGTCGCAATTTAACACACAGACCACCGAAGCGAGGTCCCTCCCCCGCTTTCATTCTTCATTCTGCTTCAAGGGTACTTCAAGCAGATCCCAATCGATTGACTTTAAGATCCTCAAGACCTAAGATTCTGCACAATGTCCAAGGAAATGGCAATCCTGGCTTTCCGGGTTCTAGCTGGTATCACCACAATTGGTTTGGCATCGAGTCCAGCGTTGTTGATGTACCGCATTTCCAAACAGAAGCACGTCGGCGTAGCCTCTGTCTTTCCACTTGTTGCACTACTTGGAAGCTCGCACGTTTGGTAAAGTGGGTTTACCGGAATCATCGTCTGTAGGAAAAACTCTAACGAATTTTTGCTCGTGATTGCAGGGTGGTGTACGGCCATATCACCGACAATTATTTCCCACTGGTTTCCTGCTTCCTGTATGGTGAATGCTGCGCGATCGTGTTCTTGGCCATCTATTGCTACTACTCCACGGAAAAATGCTACGTGTTTCGAATTCTAGCTGCCGGTCTCATCGTCATCGCCATCATTACTATCTACGCCATCCTTGGTAGACTGGGGTACACAGGTCAAACCACTTCGAGTGTCAACACCATCATGGGACTGCTTGCCGACTGCATAGGTGTCTGTCTGTACGGCGCACCCATGGAGAAGTTGTTCCAAGTGCTCAAACATAAGTCAGCCGTCTTCATCAACATACACATGGTGGTCGCTGGCCTGACAAGTAACATTCTCTGGCTCACGGGGATCCTAATCACAAATCCGTTCATCATGTCCCTGAACGCCCTTTTCGTGACGGTCAATGTGTTCACAGTATACCTCTATCGGATTTACAATCCGAAGACGCAGCCGATGCAGGACAGCTGGGATACATATCAGGACGACTCGGACGAGGCGGAAATGTCCATTTGTATCGCGATGGCGTCACACTTGGAGGCGAAAGCGCCCAAAACATCTCTCTCTAGCCTTCCCAGCCCTATATACTCGTACGTGCCATCGCCTCTAGCCTAACAAGCGAAACAGACAAGCGACGTACACTTTGCTATGTAATTAATAAACCCGAACACACATTTGACCATCGCATACAGAGCTACTGCAAAAGAGTATTCGTTATCAGTAACAGTACCATTAAAAATCAACGGGATAGCAAAAACTGACCAGCTTCCCCAGCTTATCCTGAACGAAAGCCCACGATGAAACCCGCGGTGAAACCACTTCCAGCAGGCAGATTGAACTCCAGTACCTTCATCATTGACTTATATATCGAGTCCAAGTCCTTGGTATCAAACACGCCATCCTACAAAGCACGCGTTAGTCAGCATCTTGCTTTCTACTCCAACAATTCTCCACGAATACCTTGTTAATATCCAGATAACTCTTAATATCCCGCTCCAGCTTTTTGTAGTCGACGTCTACGTATCCCGAGTAACTTGCGCATTGCAGCAGCACGAACAGCGTTCCAATGGCCACAGCCCCCAACTTTGACACCTTTCTAAGAGCAAATCCCGTACATGCGCCCATGCAGAAACCCCATGAGATCTGCCCGCCTTTGCCCGAAGCCAGGAACTCGTCCACGTGCTTCTGCAAGTTGCTGTAGTCTTCTGGCAGCAGCGCCGCGAGCTGCGCAATAGCAATGGTGGTCAGCTCCTGCACCTTCTTCTTAGCCTGCTCGATGGGGTCCTCGTCGCTGCCCCTGCCCGACGCACATGCCGTTGGCTGCTGCTCGTCTAGCAGCCCCAGGCCGCTGCAACCTCCGGCTGCCAGCGCTGCTGCCTTCCAGTAACTCAGTACATTGTAATTAGCGGCCTGGTGCCATGCGCGCTGAGTCTCCGCCACCTCCAGAGCTCTTCAACGTCGTAATTGACCCATAACAAATAATAATTAGGCATCACGTTTGTTATATCAGACCAACTAGGGTTTGCTACCGGATACGCGCCACGTCGGCGCTACGCCTCGCATCCTTCGCGTGGCATTTGAACAACGCAACAGTGGGCGTGTGATTCAAGCGACGAGCCTGCTGCAGCACGCGTTGGCCCGTCGAAGCAGAGACGACAGCGTGACGCAACATCTTAGGGCCTAAGTAAGATGTTAGACTTAGGCAGGATAAAGCGAATGCGGGACTGATGCTGCCTTTGTAATGTTACATTAGGGTTTCCTAATATTATACTACATGTATACTCGATGCTATCACTAGATATGCACCACACCGTGATTGAAGTGAAAACAGAAGTACCGTCTGCTAAGAGCACTGCCACCGGTAGAGTAAGAGCAAAGCTAAATCTCGGGGTTTCTCCCTGCGACAATGACGCGTCGTAAATTTGCTTCAGCCTGTTTCGCACCGGTCTATGGCGAAAGCGTGAGCATATCCTGGAGCAGCAAAGACTCCTGCTGCATCGGGATGGACGAGGCAGACAGCACGCTCGACAGCTCCATACATTGCGAGGATAGCGAGACCGATGACGAGGCTATCGTCTGTCTCTTCAACGCGATCCAACACACTACTCAGGCGCTGTTCGATCAGCAAAAGAGCACGCGGCGCGGCGGGTCTCTACCAGGGAAAGCAGCAAACAAGCGTCGTGATTTTCAAGGTCGCTATGATCGAATGATTGAGCAGTAGTTTGCAGAAGACCCCGTATACAATGCAGAAGACTTCTGACGTCGCTTCCGGATCAACAAGAGATTGGTTTTGCACATTTTAGATGGTGTACTGGAGACGGATCGGTACTTCGAACAGCGTCCAGATTGCAAAGGTGAGGTTGGGAATCCATCCTCTCATGAAGGTAACGGCAGCACTTCGTGTGCTTGCCTATGCAGACTCTGCAGACGCCCTAGACGAAAACCTGGAAATGAGCAAGTCCATTGTCTACTATTTCGTCGCTCATTTCGTCGATGCAGTGGACAAGTGTTTCGGACAGACGTATCTTCGGTCTCCTACTCAGGCATACCTGCAGCGATTGCTGGAGGTTAATGCCTGACGAGGATTTGTTGGTATGTGGGCCAGTATCGACTGATGCACTGGGCCTGGAAGAACTGCTCGTCTGCGCTGGCTGGGCAGATTAAGGGGAAGGAAAAAAAAGCAACAGTTGCATTGGAAGCTTGCGCTGACAAAGAGCTGTGGATATGGCATGCAAACTTGGTCATCCTGGTTCGTTGAATGATATCAACATCCTGGATCGATCGACGGTGTTCGACGCAATGATGCGAGGTGAATCATCTCGAGTGGAATACATGCTGAATGGACATAGGCATTCGACGGCGTACTGTTTGGCAGATGGTATATACCCAGACTGACCGATGTTTGTCAAGCCTCCCCACCAACCTCGCGACAAGAAGGAAGCATATCTCACGAAAGTGCAAGAAGCGTGCCGAAAGGACGTCGAGAGAGCCTTTCGAGTTTTTCAAGCTCGATGGAGAATCCTAGCGCTCCCGTGTCGTCTACTTCTCGGCTACACATGAATACAATGATGCGAGCTTGCATTATACTTCACAACATGGTGGTGGAAGACAGCCAGGATTAATTGGGCGATATGCATGTGTACTTGTTCAATAAGCACTCCGTTACGGGACCAAGCCCTGAGATTGTATTTCCCCGTCCGCTGGGACTGCGCCCGCGGTCGATTTTCGAACTAGCAGATCGAATTAATGCCATCGAAGACACGGCGGCTTACTTCAGACTGCGTGATCATCTCATTGATCATCTACGGCTGAATCACGCAGGCGCAGCAAACAGCTAAGGACCGATTCTTGTTCGGCAGAGGAAAAACACGTTTATTCCATGATGTTCGTGTTGATCTGTGCGCCTCTTTCATAGCACCTAACCTAATGGTTAATCACTGAGCAGTGCTGTCGCGATCGTCAAGCAGAGGAGAGCACAACCGAAATTCGCATGCTTGTAGAGAATGCAACGCGGTTGGCTGCAGCATCGAAGGCCTTGAGCCGAGTGAGTAAACTGCCCCGACGAGCCTGCAGGAACGCAGCATGTTCGGCATCCCTCGGCTCCAATGCGTACAGCCCGTTAAGCATTGACTGCAATGCTTGCTCCTCTTGGATACGAAGACGCGTAGCAGCAATCCTCGTCTTCGACTCTATCGACGCCGAGAGCTTCTCTTGAGCCTTCACTGCCCGGGCTTGCAGTTGTTCCTCGCTTACGCTTTGCAGCTTTACGCCATTTGCTTCTTCAGAAGCGACTTAGCGTCTTGAGCAGAAGCAGGTGTCGTAGCGTCTCTAGAGGCGACGTCTTCGGTCCCCCTGACCATGTCCAAGGACTTGCGCTTGTTGGACCCGAGCAGCAACTGCTGAAACTTCGGACACACGGACAGTATGACATAGCAAGCATGGTACTGGAACGTACTGTTATTTATCCATCTGGTACAGCTCTTGAGCTTCCAGTAGCGCATCGCGCTCTGTCGTCCCAGACTGTTGCAGCGACTCGACTTTCTTCACGCAGCGCACGAACTTGGAGACCTTCTTCGAGATATCACCAGAATGAGAATTCAGCGAGGTCCAAGTTCGTGGTTCATACGTCCCAGCTTTAACTGCGAGAGCGATTGTACTCGACTCCTCCATGGTCGTCTTCACGCGCGTCCAGAACACCGCAGCCGTCTGGCCTACACGGGCACTGCGTCCGTCGAAACGTGAACCCACTCACGACCTAGCTCTATGTCTTCAGCGGCATCGTAATTACGGCCACGAGCGGCGGCATCGTTGTAGGTGCTCATAGAAAGCAGATCACAGAATGAGCATCCAAACACGGTGATTTCTCCATGGCGCCGAGCCCACAGCGAAACATTAAGAGAGCTCAGCCATTGGCCTGCTCGTTTACCATTGTCCAACGAGGCTAGGGATCGCGTTGCCTTGTTCGAGCTCGGGATCACTGCATTTTGCCTCTGCACTATAAATGCTCCACGTTTTCTCAGACCGGTGCCAATGGTCAGTTGCATTTTGGGAGCAAATTTGGCTTTTTGTGCACGTTTGGTTCTACCAGTGGCAGTGCTCTAAGTCTGCCGTGCTTACTGCCATTAAGTTACTGATCAACTCAAGACAAACAGCCTCTAGCACCAAGGAATGGCTAACCGAGCTGTGCCTGGTTACCTCGCTTGCATCCAACTGCTTTCTCCAGAACGTAACGATGCAGGTGCTTATCAGTAGGTACATATAGTAAACGAGGCAACAGCCTCGACATGAGATAACGAGCTCGATGAGGGGCGCTTCCCGTGTCGAAATTCTATCTCATCGAGTTTTCTTTCGTCGAAGCTCGTCAGCAACATGGCAGAGACGCATCGAGCGACCATTCCGTCGTCCGCCCTACCCGGTCCGGACACGAAGCATTTGTCGAGAAGCTGCAGCAATCGCCACGTCGAGATCAAGGAACCCGCATCATAACTGAAAAGATTAATACCGGTACATGTATGCAAGCCTCTCCATCCGTGGCGGAATCCGCCGTGTCGTCGTGTGCTGTCGAGCTTTGCAGCAGCTTACTGGACACTACATTGGGATTTCTATAGCTCGGTGTTTGCCAGTGACAAATTGTCACAACGAGGAAATGCTCCGGATCAATCTGTAGCAAGTAGGCGATTTCGAGAGCGAACGATTCATTGTATACTTAGCATGGTAAAATGGTTGGTTGATAATCGGTCGGTCTTGACGCCAGTCTTTAAGTGAAACTCGACATGAGCACGCCGCTACATACCATGGAGTTGTCTTCAACGCGTTCGGGCTTTGACCTGACGTCGCGCTTTCGCAAAGCAGAGACACCTTCAGAAAATTGCGTGAGAAACAGGACAAAGCGCAACGTCCTTTTAAGGCTATTAAAATCGGGGCTGGTAACCAGCCTGGGGCTCTGGACGAGTGGCTCCGTGGCGGTTGGACGGTGCACGAGCTACATCGTCAAAGAGGTCAGCGGTGGAAGGAGCACTCGCTTCGGCCAGGCTGAATATTAAATAGTGGGAGTGGGCTCCAAAGGAAGTTGAGAGCCTTTCAACCTGTTATCCGTCAGTCGCATCCATGCGTAGTGACGACGCTAGACAAGAGACATCTCGCCGTAGCATCTTCGTTTCCACACAAAAAACGGAGTTCCAAGCACTCTTGGAACCGACGCCTTGGTCTTCGGTTTGTGAACGAGGAGACTAAACGCTGGCAGAGGCTCAAGCGTTGCAATGAAAAAATAAAAAACTGCGGCAACGTCCGTCGTCTGACGCACTAAGATTTTATATATACTGTACATGAACCAACTTGCAGACGAGGTGGCTCACGTGGAATCGACCGCGTCGTCCATGAATTTCTTAGGCGTCGAGGATAACATCGCCGATAGCAAAGTGGCGTACGTGCCCACGTGACTCCACGTGCAACACTTTGGCCTGCACCGTGCGGGACAGCCAAACTTTGGCTCAAAGGCATCTCCGATGGCGAGGCATCTGTCTGAACTCGTACGCACCTTGGCAGTGACCGAGGCGACAGAGATTTATAGAGTAGTGGGCAACGGAGCTTCCTTCCGAGGAAAGTCTCGGATGTCACTGTGAATGTTGACGTTGAAGACACGTCAAGGCCCGCACCACGGCGTCCGCATACTTTCGGCTTTATTAGAGTCGCGATGAGTTACACTTTCTTACTTATTCATCAAGTGATAGACGACTAGCGAGTGGACGACGGGTCTCATGCCTTTCGTTGACGTGGCCAACAGAACTAACGCGCCACACACCGTTGGAGGTGTGGACACTAATGGCCAGTGCTGGCCACTGAGCCGCAGCAACAGGAAGAGCATGGGTTCCATGAAGTAATGCTTGGCTCCAGTTCACACAAAGTTTGCAAATGCAGACAGTGCGCGCCCTGTCCATGGTGCCGCAAAGAGATAAGGACGATCGATGGGCTACACCGGTCGTCTGCAAAAAAGAGCTCCGCCCTGTTTCGGGTCGTCGTCGTCGTCTTCGTCTTGTTCATTTACGCAAACGACGAAAAGCCCGCAAGTTGTTCGATCGCTTGGAGCATGGCCAAGTTTAACGTACATGATGTGGCTCTACCGGAGATCAAGCTGTCGCCAGAGCGCGAGGCTTCGCTGATTGCCGAGGTTGAGGCCGTGGTGCAGAACACGCTCGAGCTGCGGTCGGCCTTCGCTGCTGGCGGCCGCCAGCTCGACACTTCCGCGTGGAAGCTCGTCAGGACCAAGGACGATGTGCGCGCGTACCGTTCGCGTCGCGCGCTGCACGGCGTCGATCCGTCCGAGAACCGCACGGATATGTCCGACGCTCATTCGTCATCGTCGTCGTCCAGCTCGAGATCGACCATGAACAAGCTCACCAGCATTGCGTCGTCCAATTCTTCCAGCGACAGCGACCGCTTCCGTGCCAAAAAGACTGCGCGTCCGCCCGCTGTGGTGCTTTCGGGTACCGTTGACGGTACGGCCGAAGACGCCGTTTTGGGCATGCTCGCCGACTCGGAACAGCACTGCATGATGCGTCAGTCGTACCTGGGCACGGAGCTTGAAGACTCTCGCTTGCTGTTTGTTTTGGCCCGACCGACCCCCGAGAAACCATTCACGTTCATCGGTGTCAAGTGGGGACGGCAGTCGTATGGTCGCTTTAGTCAGCCCCGTGACTTCGTCTTTTTGGAGGCTACAGGTATCACCAAAGATTCGCGCGGCGAGATGATTAGCTACGGTATCCGCCAGTCGACAGATCTATCGGACGTGCTGACGCTGCCTCGTTCGCACGATGTGCTTCGTGGCCATCTGTCTGTGTGCCAGACTTTCGCCAATAGCGGCATCCCCGTTGCTGGCTCGCGTCATCACTCGGTGGAGATGTTCTCACGCGCCTTCCTGCAGCTAGACGGCGACGTGCCCGTGAACGTGGCCGCCTCGGCTTTCGCTGAGAAGCTCATGGCGCTCGTCAACACAATGGAGTGCGCTACTTCCTACAAACTTACATGGATGATGAAGCAGTCTTCTCGTCAGGCTCGTCCGGGCACCAGCGTCCACGGCACGAGCAACCATTGCGCCAATTGCACGCGCAGTCTCAGTAAACTCAGCAACCTGCTGCTTGCACGCGGCGGCACGTGCCAGGTCTGCCGCCGCTCCTACTGTGGCAAGTGTTCAGTGAACAAGAAGATCTCAATCGGCATCGGCAGCGAGGTGATCGAGAAGTCGATGCTTTTTTGCCTCGAGTGCCTCCTGGAAGCTAAGCACATATCGGCTCGCGAAGTGGCTGTGGATCAGCAGAAATGGTAGGTCGGTGTCCGAGGTAGTTAACACTGAGTTGGCGTAGCCGTCAATGAATGGACTAGGTGGCACGCAGGAAACTTTTTGTGACGAAGTACATTGACATCGTGGACGCTCAAGAAAGCGTATCAGTATACAGTATACGAATGTTTCTAGGGCTCTCTGTAGATTGGAATTTCACGGCAATGGAAGCTCAATAGTACAGTATATCCGGGATACGCAGAGCGATGAATTTGCAGTGCAAACTTTTCATGGACGCGTACCGCCGAAATTAGCGTGGCCATATCAATAATGTTCATAATATCATCAATAAATGTATTTTTGTCAGCTCATATCATAATTTAGTTTTAAACCGATTACACTACCATATATCATAATTGTTTTTTTAAAGAGCCTACTGAATACCATAAAGTATTCATAAATTTTATGGGCCTCTCCAACCCAACATTTGATATGAGCTTGCACTAGTTCGCTGGGATGACTGCTGTTGCCATTACCCATTTTTCAAGACACCAACAATCCCACTCCACCCCCAGCAAGTCGCCATTCTCCCAGCATTGTCGCCGTTTCGCGCCCTCCCCGACCCACGTTCACGTCGGCTAAATTCACGAGGGTCTTCTTCAGGCCGTGCCGCGATGACTTTGACGAAATAATTCTTGAATACTTTCGTTGTCGTTGAGGCACGGTTAGAAAAGACCGTGCCTAAACGAGGACCCACCGCAACGGGTTTACTAACCTCATGCAGCACTTGAGACGGGAGCACCCGAACTTCGGGGCAGGGATGCTCGAAGCCACGACGGCCGAGACGTGTCTTTGCTGAGCTATGAGCGGCAATCCTATCAAAACCTCTATGGATGGCTGGGATTATCCTGAGCAACCTGTCACACACTTTGTGAGAACCGGGTGACGAGACGGTACGCTAATTGCCAGTTGCTTATGCCTGATTAAAGACTCGTCGACTCTTACAAACAGTTTACACGTTATGTTATCTAACATGTTATGTTTTAAATGTAGATACGCACGTTGGACCCTGCGTGTGTCGAGGCGCTGCGAGCCGCGATGGAAGGGGTCGTGCTGGCGGTCGAGAGGTCGATTGCCTCAGAGCTGCCTGTGCGCTTTGGCGTGATCCTGGACGGATGGGCCTATTTGGGTGAGCACTATCTAGCGGTCTTTGCCTGCTACGAGGTAAATGGCAAGGTAAAGATCCCCTTCTATACATGTCCCTTCTCTTGGATAAGAAGGACTACGACCTCCCTGCTCTTGCACACAGAGAGTTTCTAGCCAACATGCTTCCACGGGGCTTCGGCAAGCACCTGGACCAATGTGTTTACATTTCAGGTGATAACGGCAGTGTCAACAGGCTCTTGTTACTTTAGTTGGCGTTCCATTGGTTGGTTGTGCTTCGCATAGACTCAACCGTGCTGCGCAGCGCCAGCTGCAAGATCATGAGTCCGATCTCGCAGAAGTGCAGACCATCAAACTACGGACACTGACTTAATCAGATAAGCTCAGGTACTCTTTCGGTTAATTTATATTCTTTTGTGCTATATACCGTTCTATCCATACGATTTCCAATAATATCCGACAGTTTATCTTTTATTAGTTACATTTCAGGATCAAAACGAATATTCGACCCCCAATTCGGCAGGATACCCGGTGGAGCTCAACCTTCACGATGCTGCATCAATACTTCAGTCTTCGGAAGCACCTCGACGCAGAAGATGATGCCATTGCAGACCTTCTCCCCGCCTTAGCATGTAACCGTCTACTACGCAGACTCCTCAATGAGCTAAAGCGTGAAGTCAGTGTCAAAGGCCTTACAAGTAACCCAAGCTGATCTGCTCGACGTGCGCGAGTGATTTGACGGCATCGTTGCCATCAAACCGCAGTATGCTGCCTATCTGGGTAAGTTTGTATTGTGTCGCAATTTGTTCAATCTGAAACATTAACAATTGCATTTGGGTAAATGCAGGACCAAGAGCGGACATCGTTCACAGCCCAGATTTCGAGTCGGGCTGCGTTCGTGTTTGCGTGGCAAAACCAGCCACTTACTTGGAAGGCCAAAGCGCGTTGCGACCGTTTGCTGCAGGCGTGACGCCAAAGCTTCCAATCGACGACGAGGATGAAGGTTCCTTCGTAGAGCGCCTGCAAAAGCGACGTCGCCTGGCGCAAGACGAACAGCAGTACGAACTGCTCCGCAGTATCCCTCCAACATCAAACGAGGTCGAAAGGTCCTTCCGTATCGCCCGCATCACGCGCGGTCACGAGCCAACGCTGCACCTGATCACGCACCTGATCACGCTCGAGCAGATACTGTTCCTGCGCCAAAACGAAAGTTGCTTGGATGTAGGCATTGGGGATGGTTTGGGCAGCTATGCAAATACAATATAGCTCAGAACTGCCATTATGACATTATTGATGCGTTGCTGGCCCTGCACGTCATTATTTATGGAGCGGATTCTCCGCTCCAAGCTGCATTATTTATTTGTCTAAGCAGTCCTCATAAATGTGCATGCCATACTCGGTGGCCCTGACGCACATAGTACTGTACATGTATTGCAAGTGGACACCTTTTCATCGATTTATACGCACTTAGTACTGTATTGCAAGCGCTTTATTGAAGACGCTTGCCTGTTGCTCCACGCGCTGTTGTTGCTCCAGCCGTTGTTGTTCTAAACGACGTTGTTCTTCCGGGCGGCGTTGTTCTTCAATGCGTTGTCGTCGATGCACTGATGCTCGCGACGCTCTTGGTCAAGTCGCTGCTGCTCTCGACGTTGTTGCTCCCGGATCTCTTGCTCCTGCTGTTGCTTCTCTATGCGTTGTCGCGCGGTAGGCTTGTCGTTTTGTACAGAAACCAAGAAAAATAAATCGCATCGTCGTTGAACTTGGCCGTCTTTGGGTCCAAAGTGCCTGTGCTCCCCAGTTCAGTGAAGTCGATCATGGTCGACACGTTTCCTCTAGTTGTGTGTCACGTTGCCCCGGTCCTGTCCGCTTCACTATCCAAGGTAAACCGGTGGCGACCACAATGTCACAATAGCTTCAATTGAGTGCAGACTTCGAAAAACTGAAGACTATCTTGAAAAGAGCCTTCATTTCGAGAAAATATGAAAACCATCAACGTGAACGTGATTTCAATACAGGTCTGTGAAAGAACACGCACAAATGCGGACACCCGTCACGAGTCGACGACGGGGTGGCCATGAGACTGACCGACGCAAACAAAACTGCATGTCCACGCCGTGTGGGCCACACTTACAAAATTCTAGCCTAACAGACACCAACAAGAATGCCACGCGACGACTGCTTCTCGCGGGGTTTGCGGGGGGCCCAGGACGCTTCTGAACGCCGGACCTCTCACATCAGCTTGCGCACGGTGTCGTCTCGACGGCCCAGCATCTCAACCAGGACAAGGGGCTCCAGCTTGATTGCTGTTTTTTTACCCGAAAGGGCGGCCAGTAGGCTGCTCTTTCGATGTCAGTTGGCTTATAAGTAGGAACGCACTTGCTTCGCATGGCGAGCGTGCTAACAGACCGTCGCAGATGGCGATCAGAGAGATGCCGAAGGGAAGATGTCAGCCGCTGGGCAGAGGGACAGCCCGGCGTCTTCCAACAAACATGTAAGTTGCTAACGCGTTGTGCTTGCGCTTCAATACTGACGTAAGGTCAGTGACCAGTTTTGTAGCCCAACCAGTTTCGTGTTGCTGTCGGTACCGTCCAATTGAACTGCTGAACTGCTGAAATGAAAGCAGTAACCTAATTGGTGGGGACGTGAGAGCCGCTCTTGGCCTGTCATTTTATATTTCAGATCGCTGGTGAATTGGAGGGGAGCCAAACACAAGTTGCCGCCATTTCCGCCATGGCACCAAACTACACACAAGAAGAGCTTGACATCGCAGTCCAACGGGTTCTGGACGGAGGGTTGCCCAAGGAAATTTCGTGTGCGTTTATAGTAGTGGTTTACAGCGCATCATCCCGCCCATTTTTTATAATTCCATCTGGATGTACTAAAACAATGTTTAACCCATGAATTAGTGAAGGGATAAAACCCTATATAATTTAGGCAGCCTTGTCGATAGCGAATATGCAAAGGGACATATTTTTTATTCTCAAAAGGTCCTGATAGCGAAATATGTAGAGGTGCATCATGTTGTGAATATAAATAATCAATATTTTGCCTATATAGATTTATCCAACTATCAGGATAAAGAAGCATAAAGACTTCCATCCTGATAGATAAATAGAAAGGTATAATGACCATAGCAATGGATAAGTTAAGTTTTAACTCGAAGTATTCAACACCCGAAGCAATGCATAAAGATCGAGCTTACTGTAGGTGGTTGATGAAGCAACCATGGTTTCAGAAGCGGGCCGAGTATGACATCGTTAAAAACATGGTAGGGGCTCGTGGGTGTGGTGTTCGTCATGTCAAGGTGATTAAATATGTAGAAGTATTTGATTCATATAGTAGGACTTGGTGTACTTCAGATAGAAGCTGTTGCTTAAAGACTGATGAAAAGTATAGGTATCGGTGTCCCAAATGTAGACAGCACAAATAAATAAACTTTTTTTTAATCCTGATACAAAGTCCTCAATAGTACATAATTAACAACGACCTATTCACCTGGAAAAAAAAGCTAATAAGGAACGCTTCAAAGCGAACCAGATGCGGTATTACCTCAAGACGAGAGAAACACGTATCGCTATGCAAAGAGCGTACAATACAGCCCATAGAGAACAGATTAATACACGACGTAGGGAGAAGCGCAAACTACTTACAACAAACGCGAAAACAGAATCGAATTAATTCAAATCATTTTTTTATATTTCCAAGAATATAAAGTTATATCTATAGCAAGGTCTAACTAATATAAAGACTTTTCCACCAGCCGAAATATACCCACCGATATAGCAATCATGTTGCCGTACGAAGCTGAAGCTGAAGGTGAAGGCTTAGGCTTAGGCGATTGGATATTCCATACGCCAACTGAAAAAAAAACCATCAAGTGAAGGTGCGAGGACGCACAGGTAAGATGGTTATATTGGAAACCCATCTCATCGAAGAAATATGAAACTAATTGTCAAGCAGTACAAGAAATCGATTGAAGTTCTCAACAAGCATCTTTCACCCGATTATAAGGCTGACCGAAGTATCGATTCTATAAAGGCAACCACATGGAGACCATCTCTATGAGAATATCTCAGCAGGAGGGTTTCATGACAAGCTGGAACTTGTACTCGAAAGTCAGGGGAAAGCTCATAAAAGTTAAACATTGCGTTTGGATACAGCTTAATTAATATTACCGATGAAAGTGATGTTCGTTATTGGTATCCAAATGTTGGCAGCACAATGGTCTTCGACTCTCCAATTGCGATTAATACTAAGGGTGATATCCGAAAGAAGATAATAACTCCTATTAGACCAATGGTGTTAGCAAACAAGCTCCTGTACTCCTCATCTGGATACACACTCCTGGGTATCATTGGGTTCAAGCTATACATCTACTTTCGCAACCACGCTCTCGGTGATAGCGGAGCTGTTATCCCTAAAGTCATACTCAATAACAAGCATGTTCAACTCTCCGAAGACCAACAATAAATGCGTTTTCCATAGCATTATTTCTCATTTCAATCGCGGTAAAGATCCTCGCAAGATTCAATCCCTTGTAAAGGATACCTTCAAGCGGTATTGCTCATAGAAGGGTATTAGCTACACGCTAAGTCTCTTTCGCAACTTCAACCCAATTGACATTTTGCAATTGAATGAGCTCGAGGAATGCTTCCAGCTCAGTATTAACGTATATACGAAGGATGTGGAAACCGGAAATGTTGAGTGCATTCGTTCCTCAGAGAAGAGCTATGACCGATTCAACGTCTATCGTGTGAGAATCAAGCTCTCTACATCAAGAACATGGAAATGTTTCAGAACAAATATCGGTGTCAGAAAAGTGATATGATCTTCAAGACCAGTGAAAAGTTACGAAACCACTCTAAGAACAGATGCGATGAAGTCAATATTGAGTCGTCCCCAAAGCTATCAAGCATCTACATTCCTCCTGAGAATATGATTAAGAGGTTGCTCCAACGATACTCGCTAAAGCATGTGGATCACTACCTCGATCATTTTATTATCTATGATTTCGAATCCATTCTCAAGCCAACAGAGATTAGCCACGGAGAAAGTACTGTCTATGTAAACGAGCACATCCCCGTTAGCGTTTCGATATCAGATAGCTTAACTAATCGTGTTGAATGTTTCATTAATAACGATCCGCGTGCATTGCTAAAGGATATGTTCGAGAATCTTAACAACACAGCTAAGATCATTCAGCGACACAATGTGTTGAAGTATGAGATCTTACTCAGAAGCATTTTAATGCGTGAGGTGGAGAAGGGTACACTCCCATCTATTTTTTTGATGATTTATCAAGGAAGGAGAGTACCAATCATTCTGCGATGCGCATGCTAATATCAAAATCTTTGATATCAGAGATAATGGATCATACAATAAAATCAAACGTATCCTTAATCAAGTACCTGTTCTTGGTTTCAAATCTGGAAGCTATGACATAAATGTTATCAAGGAAGATCTCTTCTCAGTAATCGAGACCGACGACATCAAATCAGTTATCAGAAATCCCAGTTTTATGTGCATCGCAACTGACGACTTCAAGATGCTTGATATTATGAATTATGTCCCACAAGGTACATTTCTGGAAAGTTATCTCACTACTTACCTCGATGGGTGCAAGTATGATGACCAGATTAAATGCACTTGTGGCCTTGCTAAGGGGATATTCCCTTATGAGTACATAACTTCATTTGATGTACTCAACAAGACTAAAATCCCACCTAAGAAGGCTTTCAATAGCGATCTTCGCGGGACAATCGCTACTAATGAAGACTATGAACGCGTCAAGTTCGTTTGGGAGTACTATGAGATGAAGAGTATCAAGGATCTGCTGATCTGGTATAAAAACCTGGATGTTGTGCCATTCATTAAAGCTATCCAATCTCAGCGAGAATTATGCAAAAGCTTTGATCTCGATATATTGGCTGATGGAGTTTCTCTACCTGGTCTTTCGGAAAAGATTATGTATCAGACATGCCACAAAAACCTCAGGAAGCAACCGAAAAGTTGCTCCAGGGTTTGGATTTCCTGAGAAACGAATGAAGGGGTTCAAGGCTCAAGACGCTGAAGCCAAACGTTAATATGATATGACGATTGGTCATCTAAATACATTATTAGATAGGCAAAAGTATCTTTGCGCTTTATGCTATTGTCCTCTAACTGCTGAAACCGCGTCAGCTAATAGAATTAATAACTCCAAAGGTCATATCAATGACAGCATTATTATTAGCTGCATCGAGTGCAATGTGGCTCGTAAAGATATGCCATCGGTGGATTTTGGAAAAAGGAATTTTATGATTTCAGCTCCGATCAGTTAGTATATTCAATTGATTAGCGGAGAAAGAGATCTACCGTAGAATGAAGGACAATATTGCCGGCGGGCCGTCGATTATCTTTAATCGCTACGCCAAACGCAATGAAACTCTTATTCGTGGCGACAAGCTTGTGAGAAAAGTCATTGGGTATGACGCTAATACTCTCTATCTCGGGGCTCTGGGTAATGATATGCCTTGCGGTCGTTTGACTGCAATTGAATCATCTAATGGTATCATTGATGACATAGTCAATGACAAGATCTTTGGTTTTCTCGAATGCGACGTTCGAACTCCAGACCACTTGAAAGAGTACTTTAGCGAATGACTCCTATTTTCAAAACAGTGAAATTGATTGCACTGATGAGAAGATTGTTGGCTAGCATATGTACGAGTACAATCAGACACGCGGTAAAAATGATGCCAAGCCCCCTCGCAAGCTCATTGATAGCTACTTCAGTGAGAAAATACTCATTTTATGCACCTCTACTCAAATGGTGCCTATCTCATGGATCGGAGATTACGAAGACCTACTCTTCATCAAGGCGAGTGCTCACAAAGCATTCAAGCCATTTATGGAAGAGGCATCTCAATCACGACGCGACGGTAATGCCGATGAGAACAAGAAAATGGTTGGAATGATGATGAAGCTCGTTGGCGACTCTGCGTTTGGTCGTTCCGGCATGGATATGAGCAAGCATAAAATGGTTAAATATGAGTCTGAAGAGACAGCTATAGAAGGAAATGATCGAACATTTCACGTTACATTCGTAGGAGGAGCTAAATGGTTCATGTAAGATTACCATTAAGAAGCGCCTCATCAAGAGTAAGGATCCGATTCATCTATCGATTGCCATCTATCAGCTTGCTAAGCTCCGAATGCTCCAATTCTACTACGATTGCATCGATCTACTTCGATCGCAGCAATTTTCAATATGAGGAGATGGACACTGACTCAGCGTATATCGCTTTCAGCTGTGATAATCCTTTCCGCGAGTGTATCAAGCCTGAGCTTCAAGACCACTTCAAGCAACACAAGTATGAATGGTTTCCGCCAGACTATAACAAGGAAGTGTCCATCTATGATACATTTACTCCTGGCCTATTCAAGGAAGAGTGGCGAGGTGATGCGATTATAGCACTATCCAGCAAGAATTACATTTGCTATATCCCAGACGAAGAACACAAGGTCAAGAAAGATGAAAGACTTGTTAATGGGAAAGTCGAATATTTTAAGCTGTCCGCAAAGGGTATTTAAAAGAACAAGAACAATGATTTACTATCGCCTGATAACTTCGAGTCTGTTGTTCGCGATCGTATAACGCTCAGAGGAACTAACAAGGGTTTCCGCATTAGTAAAGAGACTAAATTAATTATTGCATACAGTCAAACAAAGACTGCCCTTAACTATTGGTACGACAAGCGTAAGGTTTTAGATAATGGTATTCTCACAATTCCGCGCGATATTTAGGGGAAACCTTTGCATATTTGTTTTGTTTCTAATATAGACCATGGACGAGCTACATATTTAGGCTTTATCATGATCCTAAAACAGGGTATATCGGCAGCAATGCTCTGTATCAGAAGGCTAAAAACAAATTGAAAAATCTATTCGTCTAAAGGATGTTGAGGTGTGGGATGCCAAGCAGACTGGTATCTAACGCTACAACGGCAAAGCAACTCGATTTGATGGTTTTAAGGATGCTTCAAGCAATCCCAATAGTTGGCAGACAGATTTAGCATTTTGGAAAGGAAAGACTACTCTAACGGCTATCAATATCAACGCCAGAATTGGATCTGCTAAGACATTGGCGGACAAGCGTTGGCAAAGTGTCTCTAAGGGTATTAATCTCTTGAACACTTAAACTTGGTATTTTAACTATCGACAATGGCTCTGCGTTCATGAATACGCATGCCCAAGCCTATTTCAAAAGCAAATCTATCACTCACTACAACAACGAACCGGATGATCACGGAACGATGGGCAAGGTTGAACGATTTAACCGTACGCTTAAGTCGAGATTGATGAAGATAAAGCAACCACTAACGCTCAAGCTACTAAGCGATGTCATCGACAGCTATAACAATACTAAGCACACTTCTATCAAAATGACGCCGAATGAAGCATCTGGACAGGTTATTGAATCTGAATTAGATCATAAACGCTATGGATAAGCTTGAGAATCGGCTTAAAATTGGAGCTTCTGTGTTATATCGTTTAAAGAAGACGCAATTTGAAAAGGAGTCGGCAAGAAGTAGCAAGGTTATATATGAAATAGTTGGCATCGATGGCTATCGAGTTCAAATTAGATCTAAGAATGGACATACACTCTACAAGGCACCAAATGATATCAAATTGGTTAATGACGCGATAACGAAGGCAAAGGTTACGAATAAAAAAATATTCGAGGTTGAGAAGGTTATGGACCATAAGAAAGAGCAATCAGGTAAATACAAATATCTCGTCAAATGGATTGGATATGACGATCTATCCTGGGAACCACAAGATAATCTCCGATAGAGCAAAAAAAACAAGCGAACATTACCCTTGAGACTGAGTACTGGAATGCGAAGAGCTCGCATAGCGGCTCCGGTGTTGGTTTTGCCCGCCACAAGAAATGAAACATCCAGTTTTCATACCTGACGTGATACATAGAAACCAACCCAAAATATGTGTCCGAATTGTTTAGAAGAGGAACGTGAGCTTGCTAAGCTTCGTTGAAAGCTATGAATCATTCAGGAAGTTAGCTGCATCAGAAACGAGTTGTTGAATCTTGATGCAACAGCAAACTTTCGTAAAACAGTTGTCAATCGTAAATACCAGCGAGAATTGGAAATCATCTTGGCGTCCCATTGCATTGCATCAAGGATCGCTATTTCAATCTACTAAATGAGCGAAATCATATATGCCATTTCGTATGCATCGTTTCCCCACGATTCAGTTATGCCGAGCTACTGGTGAGAGTATTTATCCACTCATCTTTTATGATTAGATGATATATAGACTCACAATGTTCCCCAGTTTCACATCCCTCGTTCAGAAAGAGCAGAAGCGACAGGAGCTTCTTGAGAAAGCTCAGCGTCGTGTTCGGCAAGCCAAAGTCAAGCGGGAGATGTATGAAGCTGCGTCATGGGCTACTGATATCTCGAATGGCATGACTGCTGCAGCGAAGAAATCAACTGAATCAACTCAGACAGACTCGACAACCGATCGTCTGAGTCCTTATAAAACGGTGAGTGATGAATCCCCCCAGACAAACCCTGAGGTATCAACTGTTGAAACAAACACTGAACCTCACCCTGTTTCAATTGATGATGAAACTAATACAAACAGACTGCGTACGACTAATAAAAAAGTTAAGATTCGTCCTAAGACTACAGATATTGGAACACAGATTGAAGTAGCGGAAGACTTGGCGGAAAGGATTATTCAACGAAGGAGATGACGATCACGAGCAATCTAAGACAGCAGTTGCTCAAATATTTGAGGTCTATCTGATTCTTGCAGACCTACGTATTCACCCTCTTGCTTCCAACAGTCGTCAGCTATCGAAATATTACATTGGAAAAGATGTGAAGACATATCATTAAGCTAAATAGGGTATCATTAGCACCAAATATCGATTGGTCTGAGACGTACGATCATATCAGAGAAGTTTTTACTGAAGATGTTCGCTTCCTCGCATACCTAACTGAAAAGGAAGTACGCCGTGAAATGGGGAAACAAGATAAGCCGACCCCCCCTATCAAATATGGCAACTTATTGGATCGAAGCGAGAGCGATTCAACATTTCGGGAAGGGATGACGCAGATCGCACGAAGCAAAGACTTGATGATAACTCTCTATTCGATAAGTCAACATCCACAACGTCTGACCAGACTGACAGCAAGATTAAACTATTCTGGACCATTAGCAGAAATAAGGAAGTGTTTGAAGCTAAGCGGTTGAGAAAGAAAATTATTCAAATTCTCGTTGGGGCGAATAAAACACCTTCTGCTGATGTAGATGAATATATATGGATTGATGGTAATTCTATTAGTGTATTTGTTAAAGATAATAATCGTACGAAGCCTGCTATCACTAAGAGAGGGCAATCACATTCCAATCATTTGTAGATATGGCCAACGCCAGAGGACTTGACCTGATATTAATCGGTAAACAGGATGAGAAAAAGGTAGCGAAGGATTTCACACCAGGTGAAGGGGTAGCCCAACATGGAGTAATAAACGGTGCCGATGAAAATATGGAACCAAAGCTGACCAACGCCGACAACGACGCCAAAAGCATCCTAATCGATTATTACAGTCAGTTGACGAGCGAACGTGTTGCTATCCCATTTCGCCTGAAGCCGATTTGCTGATACTAAAAATGGGTTAAAACCTCATTCGGATTATTATTTCGGTGAACCAGCACCCACTCGTCCATTAAATATCAGAAATAGGAAAAATAGGCAAGTAACTGGTAATGCTTGATCTGATCTCATGACATCCAGTGGATGGATACTTTCACATCCTTATTGAGCTACTTTGAAGAGTTAGATCGATACCTTTCCGGCGTTGAATACCAATTTCCATCGAATGATGAAGAAGCAGCCAAACTGGTGAAGGAAAAGGAACTTGATAAACAAAGGCGAGCAAACCTTGCTGAAAATCTTAAGATTCTAAATAAAGCTATCTTAGGTAGCGTTCAACATATCAAACGTCAAAGTATGAGGAATATGGTGAGGGACCAGATGAATTGCAGAAGCTCACGACAAGGCCGAGGCAGCTTTACAACCATATGGCGAGGCTCAGAAGCGATACGAAGCCGCTAAGGACGCTATGAGAGGTTCAAACTCAAAATCATTAAGATCAGCTCTGAAGGCCGCTCAATCAGCGATGAGAGCTACGAAGACAGTATATATTTCTAAAGCTAAGTGATATTTTGACGCTCTCCCTAAATTAGAGGGACGTGGCCTAAGAGGCGCGGGTGTAACTCCACTGGATGGAGTAGTCCGACGGGGTCGTACTTGCAATCTTAATGAGATCCAGGGCTTAGCAACTCGAAGCGCGTACATATATCGTCAGCTTGGTAGCAAGTACATACGTTTACCTGATCTGGACGCAAAGACACTCGTAATTGTACAACCAAATCGAAGGAAGTGCGGACCTAAATGCAATATTAGCGATACTCTCCAAGCTATGATCAGGACCCTTGCGTATAACCAGCACATTGACTAAGCTCAGTATCGTCGACAAAAGAAATGTTTAAGGTGATTCTTGCCATCACACATCTCCAGTATAATTTCCACAACAAGCTCACGGACCCACTTGAGACCCTTCGAGCTGAGTATGATAAGCTAAAGGGCGAGCTTGACTTAGGAAACAAAAATCCAAGTTTCATCAATCAGCTGAAATCGCTCACTGTTGATATCTACAGCAATCGATTGATTGATGATAAAGGGTTTAAGAAAATTATAACGCGCCTACTATAAATCTAGCATATTCTTCTTTAATCCCCGCATCATTTCGAGCTCAGCTGGTAGCTATGGCGATAAATTCTGATCTCAACGTTGCTGAGCTAAACGCTATCATGAAGAATCTAATCATCCATGATCGACCTCAGAAGACACAAGCAGCCGTTTGGGCAACAGATTAGATAAAACTAACAAGAAGGTGGACGTATCGACTCAGACTGAGGGAGGACGCATGTGGGCTTACCAACCAAAGAAAAAAACAAAAACTGTGAAGACGTTTAAGCTGTAAGCCTAGCGGGTCAGCGACCCCCGCCCCGCGTGTCGCTCTTTAAACAAGACCATTCCGCACGAGTCTATTTCGATACCCTCGATAGATGTAATTTTTTGTCGCTTATACTGATCTCAAGTATTGCAGACTCCCCATCAGGACTCTGTGTGGGGAGAAAACCGCTATCCCCAAGAACAATGATTTTTTCAGCGTGTAGCATGGTCGACCCCACAATTTGCTTTGAATCATCCGTAGTTACATTCGGTTTAAGCTCCTTACTCGGTCTACAGCCCATGATTATTTAATAACTAGACGGTTTTTTAATTTTTTCAAACCCACCGAGGGGGTCTTGAATCATCTTCAGGTTATATTATGCAATCCTACTGTAGTCAACGTTCAACTGTTGCTTTGATGGTTCGAGCGACGGATCTTCTCCCTCCTCAATATCGTCTCGATAGAAGACACTGGTCAAATCTGATAATTTAGCAGAAACAAAATCTTGAGCTAACAACCCTGCCTCCTGCCCTGGACGATGTTCAGACTCAATCCAATCATACAGAACTACATCAACGTTGTCGTAGAGACGCCTTATGCGATCGAGAGGAGCACTTTGAATATATATAATAATCGCTTCCCGATGGTGAGTCCCTCATCGTCAGAATCACGAAAGAGATATACTATTTCCTTGTTTGGAGTATTCCCGTAAAAAGAGATACAACCTGACACAGCTACACCAAATGGAACGCGGATCACATTAAATGAATCGGAGATCAGAGCTTAGTTTGACGTGAGAACGCCATAGCCCCCATTCAACACGCTCGGGTCGATAGCTACTCCACTGAGTCTGTACGATGACGAATAGATATACGAGGATGCTCCAGTAATAGAGACTACTCGTGATGAACCGGATATTATTAGAGAGCCACCGATTGATAATCCGGATAGAGTACCGAAGCTTGTGGTGTTGGACTGAGTAGCTGTTTGAAGGGTACCACTAAGAGATGATGCAGACAGTCCATAATACCAGTACTATTACTGCTGGCGTTTAAGACAAGAGCTTTATTGGCTCCCGCAGAGCCTTTGGTTACTCCACCAAGGACCGCTATTTCTGCCTCGCTGATCACTTTCGTACCTAGTGTTAAACTGCTACTGATGGTGAGCGAGCTCAATGTGCCAATGACAATTATGTTCGGCTGGGAGGGAGTGGCTAGGGCGCCTGTTATTGACGTAGAACTTAGCGATGATAGACCGGTCAAAGCCCGTGAAGCGCCACTAAACGATAGATTGCCTGCACTAATCAAAGCAGATAATGATCCAAGCGATGTGATATTAAGCTGAGCCGCCGTCTGGAGCGTACCGGTCAGCGAAGTAGCTGCCAGCGAAGTAATTGCTCCGATAGATCCAGATCCATCCAGCACGAGTGATTTATCCAGAGTGGCAGTCCCTGGGGTGATATCGAGAGTGTATGCAGGAGCAGACGACACGATGGATCCATCCATTATCAAGCTTACACAAGATAGTGTCCCAAAATACCATTGATATCATTGTTAGTAACTGGAACGAGGGCTACACCTTGTGTTGCAACTCCTGGGGTGATACCAGGAATACACGTTAGTCGATAATCATTCTTATCGAGGTAAAGCGTCTGGGCATACTCATAGGTCAGATAGCCGCTGGTATCCAACGTTAGATAGAACGCAGGATTGTAAATCGCTGATATGAATATTAACTGAGGATATGAGAAACCATAACTCATGTTTTTTTTTATCTCAATCTATATAGATCGAGCGATTGAAAGACACGACCCATGAGACCTATTCCAGATTTCGCTGCTTCATTAAGTAAGAAGTACAAGACAGCTGGTATGGACAATATCACTGCGCTCGACATTAAGAAGTTATTTAGAATGATTGTCCTTGGACCCTCTTCCAGTGGGAAAAACAACCTATGCTTTTTCATTTTCAAACATGCACCCCACGTGTTCGCCCATTTAACGACTATTGCTCGCAATCCTCACCAAGAACTGTATAAGTACCTTCGCGACAAGCTTGAAGATTTCGTTACTTTCACTGATCCAGACACGTCCTCGAGCGTTGATCAAGTGCGTCGTACACCAAAAAGTTCCAATAAACCTGAGTTTGTTATCATAGACGATTACAGTAACGATAAGCTACTCCAGAAGAATATTTTTTCCCACTATTATACTCGTGGAAGACACTTCAAGTTGAGTACCATATTCCTAAGCCACAGCTATTTTGCAACTGATAAGATGATATGATTGAATTCGGAATATGTGGCAATCTTAAAGGCGAATTCGAAGGGGGATTTGCAGAGGTGCATTCGATCGAGGTGATGCATCGGCTGGACACTAATTAGCTACAAACCGAGTCACTGTGCTTGGATGAACTATCACAACGGTGCTCATACGACGATTACGATCTCCATTTCAACCAGACTGATCAGAAGGTTAAGTTTCGAGATACCTCGGTCTCGATCATGCTTTTGCTTCGACCAAACAATAAAGTCATTGCTTGTGTCTTTTTTTCTTAGCGTAATGAGTCGGAAGTTACAATCTAAAGCTCCCCGCTTGTATAGGCTTCTTCTTCATTGCACGGAGCTTAGCCATATGATCGCGTGCTTCTTGGGAACATTTTATAAATCTCTTTGTCTTTGGGTTGGCGACGCCAACTCCATATCGACGACGAACCTCACCTCGAATCGATTTGATTAATTCCTCAGGTTCAGGCTTGGTGGCTTTGGAAAGAAAAAATATCTCTCCAGCATCGACCGCATCGGCTAGAATTCCTTTTCGTTTAGCATAAGCAAGATCACGTTTGGCTCCTTTCTTAACATCACTTATGGTCAGACTTCTTCCTTCTTTATCGTTATAATGAGCTCCGATACCCGTCATGGAGCGGATAGCAGCTCTCGCTGGAATAGCGCCCTGGGGAGCACCGAGTGCAGTTCGCGAGAGCTGGAACAGCAGAATCTGCTGCTCCGCTAAGAATGCCAGAGTCTTTAGCAAATTTGAATGACTTTTTGATACCACTCCATATCTTAGACCAAATACTGGCTCCACGCATACCCCCTCCGTTCATATGCTTGAAAGGATATCCAAAACAATCTCTTTACTCGTGATTGCCAAACGCGTTCCTTTACCTGTTTTGCGAGCTTTAGCGTACGATTCTGGTTGAAGAGAAAGCGTAGCACCAGAACTACTCAACTCATTTGCAGTCAATGAGAGAGTACCAGACTTAAGTGCCCTCTTGAGCTTTGCCTTAGGGACTGACGATGAAATTGATACCTCTTTGAACGCCATGATTATATTTCATGACTGATTTTATTTAAAGAATATTTAAATTTTAGGTCTTGGAATCGATCTAATAGATGTATTTTATGTTTTGTTTGCAGTTACACAAAACATGCATCATATACCACAGTAATTACCGTATGCTCCTTGATATTCTTTGGGTTGTATCTACCGATTCCATACTTTGTCGGAGGTGCTTCGCCCATCGAGTCGAGAAATTCGCCATCGTGTACCGCTTGCCAGTGTCCTACACCAAGGTTAGGAGGCCTCATTAAGACCAATTACGTACCTTTCTTTGGGATCGGTTTCGGTATTTCACTCGATTCGAATATATTATCCAGATGAACTCCTAATCCCTCCGCAAGTTCAATTAGATTATGATCGCTGGTGATTGCTTAATGAGATGAGCCATAATATTTAATTTCGATGAAAGTATATTAGAATCCATATAGATTCATCGATGAGCGAAACTCAACTATCCGACCAATATTTGTACCAGAGCTCGCTCAAGAGCGACCCGGGGAAGGATTCGCTTGTCTTCGCGATGCCTACATCATGCTACCGTACAAGGTCTCGATGAAGAACGGTAGTACTACCCAGACTCTACCAGCTAACCAATTCTGTTCTACACTCAAATGCGGTAACTGGAACGAAATCAATAGCATGTGGTTTGAACTCAATGGGAAGACCGTTGTGAATGTGGCTGACTACAAGCTGTTTTGGAACAATATTCGAGCTCAGATAACAACAGTCCTCAGTATGTTGAGAAGCATGGAGCTGAGTCGTTCCTTTATCCGGATGCCGCTCAGTCAGCTTTGTATAGTACTGCTACATCATCTACCACAGGAGATGGTTACACTAATGCTACTGCCTTCTCATCTTCTTTTGCTATCACTGGCCCATCTGGTGATGCCTCTATCGTTAATGATGGTCTTGTAAAGCTACTGTTGTCGAACCCTCCTAACGCTGGATCTGATTTCTCCACGTCGTGGCCTTCACTTGGTGCGGCTGCAGCTTCTACTACAATCTCAAAGCAATTGGCGCTTGATGCCTTCGTAGTTGGTGCTGCTACTGCTAACGCGATCATGGGAACGTGAAACTACATGCTCAAGATCAAGCAAACTGACCTGCATCCCATTTTTTTTTTCGAGGGGCCAGACCTCATGGCGAACCCTCAGATCCGCCTACGCTTCCGTGTCAACCAGGGTACTTCCACTATTGCTGTCAGCGCATCGAAGGGTATGTATCTCTCCAGCACTACTCTCGCAAGTAGTAATACCTGTCCGGTGATGGTTTCTGCTTCATCGACTGGTAATCCCATGGCTGGTGTCCTTGCGCTTCTGCGGGGTTCAGTATTGCTTGGGGGTGTTGTCGTCAATGCCCTTGAACCTTCAATTGATGGTACTTATATGCCTTTCACCACTTCTCGTCTTTATGTACCGTTCGTCCATCTTGTGAACCCTCAGGCAATCATTTCCAAGCCTGTGAAGAAGGTCCGTTTTTTTTTAATGATTGCTACGCACAATGGTTCTATCAGCGAGCTGGTGTAGGAAAGCAATCGACGCAACACAATGCTGCTTTCGATCTACAGTTATCAGCTTCTGTTAAGAATGCTAAATATGCCATTTCCCTCCCTTTCGCCGAGAAGACTGGTAATTTCGCTTCACCCTGGTTCGAGTATCCGCAACTTCAATGTTCGCATTGGCTCCCACCAAACCTTCGACATCAGTCATGACTATGATTTTCGCCACTTCACAAACGAGATTGCGAAAATCGCTTCAGTTAACGGTGATCTGACTCCTGAGCTCGTGAATGGTCTTCTTGATTACCAGGTATGGTCGCTGACTAACCGCGTTCTCATTGCTGACGTTAGCCGCGTAACGGAGCGTGATGTCTCGCAGGCGATTCAGGTCCAGGGCACGAAGCTAGATGCCAGGGCACCAATCCGTTGGTCCTTGTGGTGAGCGAGCAGGAGCTAAGCTATGATGTATTACAGGGAAGTAATAGATTTCACCGCTTAGAAAAAAAACTCAATAGCTTAGTTCAATTCTTGAAGTAGTTTAGGATACTTCTCAATAACCAATTGACTCTTACGAAGCCAAACGATATAGTTCGAATCCATTCGACTAATCGGCTTGGGGGTCTTACCACGATATTTGCCCCAAGTCATCATATATGAATTATCATCGTTAAGAAACTTGGAGTGGAGGGATATCTTGATTCCTCACTAATATTTAGACTGGGTTGGTTGAATATCCATCGACAATAACCAGGATCAGAAGTATATACTTTTCGATTTTGGTGCCCTTGTATTTTCCAAAAGTTAGTTCGCTCGACATGTTATCAGTTGGGTGTATGTATATACCTAGCCTCTTATTTTTTCTGAGAAAAATTATATAATTATGAAACTCAGAGGAATCCTGCGAAATTCATAATATATGCCTGAAATTCATAACATTATCATGAAATTCAGAATTGTTAGCTTAATTACTTCGAGTTAAATAATTTTTATTTGGTGCTTCTTTGTCATTAAATGCTTACCCTTATTGTATCGACAATATATCGAGCAGCACTCACATTGAATCTTTCTTCTCGGGTCGTACCTTTCTGGGAGGTTATTGAGCTTCTCTTCCCCAACTCGAAATGAATGCTCGCGGTTGTTTATGCATTTGGTATTGTTTATAGCCACTTGTTTATGCTCATAGATATCGATACATTTTGTGATCTCATGCTCGCTGAACAAATTTATATTAAAACTATCGACCCCATCGTATTTTAAAAATAAAAAAAAATTTAAATTCTACGAAACGACTTGCCAGGCCTTAACCATGCGATGTAATTACCTCTAACATATTTTTCCAGTATAACTGTTGTAATTTGGTTGAGCTCCCAATGAAGACGATAGAATCGTCTTAGTTCGAAATCTTATATATGAATCCTATCATTATATTTTATATCTTTATACTTATCTATTAGGATGGAACGTATTTATGTTTTGATAGTTGGATAAATCCATATAGGCAAAATATTGATTATTTATATTCACAACATGATGCACCTTTACATATTTCACTATCAGGACCTTTTGAGAACAGAAAATATGTCCCTTTGCATGTTGGCTATCGACAAGGCTGCCTAAATTATATAGGGTTTTATCCCTTCGCTAATTCATCGGTTAAACATTGTTTTAGTACATCCAGATGGAATTATAAAAAATGGGCGGGATGATGTGCTGTAAACCACTACTGTTTATAATCCCGATTAGCACGCTGCGGGAGTGGACGACCAACACCAGGAGCGGCAAAACGAGGCAGCGCTATGGTCCCAAACCTCTCTTGCCTCCGGAAACGGAACATACCATCTTTGACTGGATCATCGGCCGCCCAATTGTGCGCCACCCTGTCGGACGTCGGATATCATGAAGAAGGCGACAGAGATTTCTGAATTAGTCGCCGGTAGAGCTGTTACCTACGGCTGATATACCCGATATATGGAGCGTCACCCAGACCTTACAGATCGCATGGCGCAGACGCTCTCTAAGACCCGCAACACGGTTGATTTTTCGGACATTCGCCAGCTTTTCAACTCTCTCGCCAAAGCAATTATCGAGAAAAACGCCGACGCTGATCAGATTTCCAGCGTTGACGAAACAGCATTATACAAGGCCCCGAAGAGCAAGCGGGTTATTGCTGTGTGTCGGTCGAAGAATGTGTGGACCGCCACTCCTACAACCAGTTTTCACATGACTATTATTGCTTGCGGAACCGCGGGGTTTATCGCCCCTCTCCCCTGTGTTTATTCTGCCAGGAGAAACGGTGAAGCTCAATATACGAAAAGGTTGTGAAGTACCAGGAACCGGTGTGACTGCAACACCTTCGGGTTTTTTTAGCATGGATCTTTTCAAGTCGTGACTCAAGTTGTTTTGCTGCCGCCGTGCATTGTACAGTTAAGCGCCCACTCATTCTGGTAATGGATATATGCACCTCGTACTACTCGCGCTCAACGATAAAGCTGGCCGCAAGCTCCAAGTCGTGCTGATTTGTCTACCAGCTAATGCTACCCATCTCTTTCGGCCGCTCAACGTGGCTGTATTGCGTCTTTTAAGGACAAACTGCGCTTTCTGGTGAACGGGTTTGTCGACGAGGATGCCGATGGAGGTTGCTCTATCGATAAAGCGACTACTGCGCGTATCTCGTGCACGGCTTGGAAGCGATGCCATTTGGCCGACAATGTGACGTCCGGGTTTAAGTTGTGTGTGTGTCCTCTTCCCACTCTCGCTCGTGAACATGCAACACCGAATGAGTCTCCACACTAGAAATGGCACGCCGGCAGACCTCCGATCAGCAGCGTGGTTGCAAGCTAACTAGCTCTTCGCCGAGATATTCTGACACTTCCATTGCCTTTAGCCAAGAAAAGAAGAGGAAGACCGCGCCGGTGAGTGGACGAATACTGACCGCTGAACTAATGGAGGGGTTAGAGCAAAAGAAGACTAAGAAGACAACAAATACACCACTGTCGAAACTATAGTTATGTTTGCGGTTGTGCAAATGCCGAGCAAAGCACAGAGACAGATACAGTGTTAAAATGGCCGGGCCAATGATGACGCTCTATCGCTTACGCGCCCGGCGATTCACCAGCTCTTCATCATCGTTACCATTGATGCGATCGCGCACCTACATCACGAACAGCCGGTGAACGCAGTTGGCATGTTTGAAGTGATACGCGAACGGGCATGTTTCGGTCGCCATACCGACCGGCCACCCAGTGGCGGGCTGGTTCAAAGCCTCCATGCGCGCGGTGTTGATTGCCCATCTGGGCGGAGACCTTCACCGCTTCCTGCATGGTATTCGTGGCAGAGCTGTACACCCTTGCTGGCGGAGTGGACAGCACGTGCGTCACGTCGGGATTGGAGTCAAGGAGAAGGAAGTCCACGCTCATTAGTTTCATTACGTGTTCACGGAGAAGTTTCTGGCTGAGGAGATCCTTGAAACAAGATAGCACGTTCTTTTGGAGCCCTCGGCAACTGAGTGAACCGACGGACATCGATTGATCGCTGGTGGCAGCAGGCAGCAAGCTGCTGGAGAAGGTCACCATCTTAATCAGGCGATGCGCGGTGAATTCTCGCTTTAAAACCCGGTTAAAGTGTTCAACCGGGGTGTTGGTGGTAGCGAACTGGGGCGGCGTTAAGACGTACTACCAACGGCAGAACCGGGCGTTCAACCAAACGTGTTTGAAGTACGCGTGGAAGAATGCAGCGAAGGGGTTTCTTGTCAGCAGCTCAATTCCGCGGCAGCTCGTGGCCTGGCCAACTCTTCATGACTCCTGTTGTAGTTCATATCGTAAATGTCACGGAGTACAGCGTCTCCCAGCTCCTTCGGCATGCCCTTCGTTTGGTCGAACACCTTGGAGATCAGGTGGTAGTAGCACATGGGATGGCTATAATCGAAATCGTCACCAAATTAAGCAGCCAGCGCATTGAGATTGCGCATCATCCGCGTCGCCCATGACATACGAGACCTCGAGCGGCTCGCTTACCACTGTGAGGTAAATCCATCGCTGCGCTGCCAGTACCTTAGCGTAGTGGCCTTTCTGCGGCAGGGAAGTGAAGAACAGCGCCAGCAAACGAAACGTATTCGCAATGTCAGTAATTCCACATTCTAAAACCATCTAGACGACCTGGTTAGTCGTACAGGTTACATCCACATGAAAAATGAACGAACTGGATCGCGAGAAACTTGACGAAGTAGGGCTTCCGTCGTGAAAAACACGAGGAAGATTTTCGTCGGTTCCGTTTCCGACAACGATATTGCCATCTCCGTCTAGCTCCCAGCCATTACTGAAAAGCTGGTGCTCCTCTTCAGCGCCGATAAACGCTTGGGAGCGGACAACAGCCATGATGGCGGCAGTCGTGTCACTACCACCAGCTTGATGCGGCGGTAGTAGCACACGACATTTTTTCTGCACCTGCTGCAGAGCTAGCTGAGAGCTCGCTTGGACGGAGCCAAACTGCAACAGCATTGCCGTGTGGATTCGCGCCGTCTTCATACCCGCTCGCGCCATATGCTTTGCAAATCCTTTTGAGCGGGTGTGAGGATGCGACGATGAGGAGGCTTTGCACTTGTCACGTGCGCAGCACACTCGAACTGTAACACAACCTTGCGATCCAAGCAGGCAAGCATTCTGCCTCTCCACGTACATGACACGTAGGGAGCAGCCTGCGTCCATTGCGCGCGGCGGCAACTCAGATCTTGTAGCCCATTATATGCGGAGTAGGGAATGCGTATACGGTGGAAAAGACGGCTTTATTCTTAGCGAGCACGAACGCCTCCATGCACTGCATGAAGATGAGTGCGTCGCTCTCTTTAAGCTCAGAGCACACAGGGTGCCAGGCAATGGCTTCCGGCATCATCGTGGGTGAGGAGAAGGGAGCGGGGCCTTGAGGAGTCTACTTGAGGAATACGCTGGCTGGCTGCGAAGTGATTCCTAGCCGATCTATTATTATTTAAAATGATACGCATCATCACATCTGATTCGATAAATTGACTTAAATTCTGCTGTGATTGACTATTGTGAAATTCCCCGATCTCATACATTGTTGTGCAATTCACACGTATAATGCGTTTTTTATGTGCAGTCCTTGATTTCGTTCTTAACGGTGCTGACGCTACCAACGAGCGTCAGCACCGTTAAGAGCGATACTAGCTCTTTAGGGATCTGAACGATAATGGCGACGACGTGGTCCTTCGCCCCCAGCTGCGTCACCGCGAACGGCCCGACAGCGCTAATCTCATCTGGCGAATACGCGTCGAAAGGACTCCTTAGTACTGTACATGTATAAATAGCGAGTACCGGCAGTCAATGGGGTACATAGTTAGACCATAATGCAAAGAACGCAGCCTTCAAGTACATGAATACCGTATTCGAGATCTCCTACTTCATACCACTAATTCTTGTAGTTGTGTTGTTGAAAAGTGGACACGAGATGTATAATTACCGACACATCTATGTACAATTGCACTGGTAGCGCTCATCGCCTCCACACTGTTAGCGCTCACCGCCTACCTCCTCTATTGCTAGATTATCTATATCTCTGCTAGCATCTACCTCGTAACGCATCACCGGAACCTCCACCCAGAAGCCTGTTAAGCAATTCATAGTCGGGCTCCGACTCCAGTAAGTTCTGCTCTGCAACTTCTAGTCCCCTGTTTGCTTTGGGATAATGCTCGCCTTCACAAACCCGTTCGTGATGACTGCGACTGTCAGGGTAGCCCACGCATTTTTTGCCCACGAAATTAGTTGCGGTCTTGAAGGAGCCTTTAACTTGAACGGCAGCGTGGCCGTTGATGTCCTCAATTGCTGTAGCATATTGTTAGCCCAGTTCTTTATTCTCCCTCGTGATATGAGCCGGTTGACACATGAAAGTGTAGCCGGCAGGTATCGGCATCAACTCCACGTTAAGTATTCTAGCGAAAATACGAACATATTAGCGCCAGTGGCCGGAGCCGGTTGACACATGAAAGTGTAGCCGGCAGGTATCGGCATCAACTCCACGTTAAGTATTCTAGCGAAAATACGAACATATTGACGCCAGTGGCTGGAACCGTCCAGCAGCAGCAAGACGGGCTTCTTCATATCGCCCCTGTTTCAAAGTGATGCAATAACCACTGGATAGTGAGCTCGCTGTTCCACCAGCCTGCTCGATTCCCATAAGCTGCACTCCATTTCGTTCCCGTTGAAGCTGTCGCCACAGGGTAGCACCAAAACCGTGTTGAAAAGCGGTATTCTCCCACGCGCGCTGCGCATCCACCGATGGTTTGGTCTTAAAGACCAGAAACGGATCGTACTTTTGCCCGTGACTGTCTCCTAACAGCATCAACGTAACGCGATCCTTGTCTCTGCCTGCACTTTTCATCCAGACAGTCCGGGTACCGGCCGATGCTATAGTCTTTGTTGGCAAATACTCGTAGTTTATTGCTGCACACAGCGCAACAGTTAGTAAATTACAGTAAATAAATACAGAATTGCTCTTACCGGTCTGGTCCGCATTAAATACCCGGTCGACGCCAAGTTCTGCCATCTCTTGGCGCACCTTGATGCCGAAATCCGCAGCAACAGTGGCAGCGTCTTCGGGGTTTTTCTGACTTTGGCGGGTATGGCGACGAATAGCCAACTTGTTCCGACGGAGTAAAGAATGTAACCATGTCTGAGATGCGGCGAATTTCTCGGACGGAAGCCCAGCGCTGTCGCACACGTCCTTAGCTTGCATCCGTACCATTAGGCCGGTCACCGGTATACCCTCCGCTCTTGTGAGTTGATCCACAGCACAACTAGCTTCTCCAGCGCAGGAAACAAGGATGCCGACGCGCCAGCTCGGCGGTCGTTGCAGTGGGACCCGCAACCAGTCTCGCACTTCTCTAGGATGAGAGCGCGCTGCTTCAGCCAGTTGTAGATTTGTCGTTTTTTTTGCCAGGAACTTGCTCTCGGGCTAACAAGGGGAAGAAATGCTTGACAGTTGCGTGCATCTTGTCTTTTGAAACCATGGCGTCGTGAAACCACTTCTGTTTGAAGTGGTACGAGATGGCGACGCGCTTAAACTGCTTCGGGCCTTTTCCGATGTCCGTCGTCCTCGTCCGCCCTTTTTGCTGGCCTGATGTGCGCGTCATGATGCGTTTCGGATAATGAATGGCTGGCCTCTATCGCTTACCGCAGCATTTCTGCACTCTGAATTAGGAGATCTGAACCGGTGGCCTGGCTGCTATGTTCGCTCCTATTGGCTAATGGGCAGTACGAATTAGGAGATCTTCTCTGAAGTAGGAAATCTCGAATACGGTAAGGCCGGCTATGATTCATTTTGGTACTACAAAACCAAATTTGAAGACGCTGTACGCCAGCTGTGCACCTCATTTGGTGCATCGGTACCAATCGATAACCTGCAAAATCCGATGATGATGTGCAATCCTACTTCAAAGACGTTTAATACTTTTCTTTGTTCACATTTTATTGGGCTCGAATGTTTGATATGCCCTGCTGAACACGATGTGCACGACTTAGTACCAAAATGAATCATAGCCGGCCTTACCGTATTCGAGATTTCCTACTTCAGAGAAGATCTCCTAATTCGTACTGCCCATTAGCCAATAGGAGCGAACATAGCAGCCAGGCCACCGGTTCAGATCTCCTAATTCAGAGTGCAGAAATGCTGCGGTAAGCGATAGAGGCCAGCCATTCATTATCCGAAACGCATCATGACGCGCACATCAGGCCAGCAAAAAGGGCGGACGAGGACGACGGACATCGGAAAAGGCCCGAAGCAGTTTAAGCGCGTCGCCATCTCGTACCACTTCAAACAGAAGTGGTTTCACGACGCCATGGTTTCAAAAGACAAGATGCACGCAACTGTCAAGCATTTCTTCCCCTTGTTAGCCCGAGAGCAAGTTCCTGGCAAAAAAAACGACAAATCTACAACTGGCTGAAGCAGCGCGCTCTCATCCTAGAGAAGTGCGAGACTGGTTGCGGGTCCCACTGCAACGACCGCCGAGCTGGCGCGTCGGCATCCTTGTTTCCTGCGCTGGAGAAGCTAGTTGTGCTGTGGATCAACTCACAAGAGCGGAGGGTATACCGGTGACCGGCCTAATGGTACGGATGCAAGCTAAGGACGTGTGCGACAGCGCTGGGCTTCCGTCCGAGAAATTCGCCGCATCTCAGACATGGTTACATTCTTTACTCCGTCGGAACAAGTTGGCTATTCGTCGCCATACCCGCCAAAGTCAGAAAAACCCCGAAGACGCTGCCACTGTTGCTGCGGATTTCGGCATCAAGGTGCGCCAAGAGATGGCAGAACTTGGCGTCGACCGGGTATTTAATGCGGACCAGACCGGTAAGAGCAATTCTGTATTTATTTACTGTAATTTACTAACTGTTGCGCTGTGTGCAGCAATAAACTACGAGTATTTGCCAACAAAGACTATAGCATCGGCCGGTACCCGGACTGTCTGGATGAAAAGTGCAGGCAGAGACAAGGATCGCGTTACGTTGATGCTGTTAGGAGACAGTCACGGGCAAAAGTACGATCCGTTTCTGGTCTTTAAGACCAAACCATCGGTGGATGCGCAGCGCGCGTGGGAGAATACCGCTTTTCAACACGGTTTTGGTGCTACCCTGTGGCGACAGCTTCAACGGGAACGAAATGGAGTGCAGCTTATGGGAATCGAGCAGGCTGGTGGAACAGCGAGCTCACTATCCAGTGGTTATTGCATCACTTTGAAACAGGGGCGATATGAAGAAGCCCGTCTTGCTGCTGCTGGACGGTTCCAGCCACTGGCGTCAATATGTTCGTATTTTCGCTAGAATACTTAACGTGGAGTTGATGCCGATACCTGCCGGCTACACTTTCATGTGTCAACCGGCTCCGGCCACTGGCGCTAATATGTTCGTATTTTCGCTAGAATACTTAACGTGGAGTTGATGCCGATACCTGCCGGCTACACTTTCATGTGTCAACCGGCTCATATCACGAGGGAGAATAAAGAACTGGGCTAACAATATGCTACAGCAATTGAGGACATCAACGGCCACGCTGCCGTTCAAGTTAAAGGCTCCTTCAAGACCGCAACTAATTTCGTGGGCAAAAAATGCGTGGGCTACCCTGACAGTCGCAGTCATCACGAACGGGTTTGTGAAGGCGAGCATTATCCCAAAGCAAACAGGGGACTAGAAGTTGCAGAGCAGAACTTACTGGAGTCGGAGCCCGACTATGAATTGCTTAACAGGCTTCTGGGTGGAGGTTCCGGTGATGCGTTACGAGGTAGATGCTAGCAGAGATATAGATAATCTAGCAATAGAGGAGGTAGGCGGTGAGCGCTAACAGTGTGGAGGCGATGAGCGCTACCAGTGCAATTGTACATAGATGTGTCGGTAATTATACATCTCGTGTCCACTTTTCAACAACACAACTACAAGAATTAGTGGTATGAAGTAGGAGATCTCAAATATGTATCACCTCAGTCAAAAACCATATGCGTTGTGATTGCGGAAGTTAGTTACACGTACCAATAGTGATTGAGCAATGTTGAGCTGAAAGTTGAGCTGCATACCTGGCCCAAGAGTTAGAAACCGAGGCTTTTCAATAAGGCTTTAAAAAGCCAGGAGTGTCATCCAAAACTTTAAGCGAGAGCCACATGTCAAGGCGTGAGCAACGGAAACACTATACCCTTGGATCTCAGATATGCGCTAGCGTTCGTGTACTATCAACTGGCGAGTGCAAGTAAGTACCCAGGTTCAAACACGCAGTGTCCATCGATATCCAAGCTTTCTGCTTAGGCACCGTGGAGTCTCTCGGAGCGCGGCAAACTTTCAAGCATGACGAGTGTTGCAGCGCTGCGTCGCAAACCGTGATGCGGACGGTGCGCTCAAGTCTACACATCTCCAGTGGCAGCAGCCAAGATAAAGGCGGGCGATGTGCCAACCAGCGTTTTTTCACCTGGAGCGTATTGATGCTGTTCACAGCTCATGGTAGGCACCACCTCCACTCAGTGCGCAGTGAATAGCCACCATTTGAAGAAACTACGCGTGGCTCGCAAGTACGTTCACCATGCCCAAGTTTAATGTCAAGGAGGTGGAGCTACCCCCGTTCGAGCTCACTCCCGAACGCCAGACGGCTCTGCTTGCTGAGGTGGATGCAGTCGTGCAGAACACGCTCGAGCTGCGTAGTGCCTTTGCAGCGGGGGGCCGCCAACTTGACACGACGGCTTGGAAGCTCGTCAAGACCATGGACGACGTCCGCGCCTACCGTGCGCGACGCGCCCTGCACGGCGTCGCAGAGCATACGGAGTCGCGGGCTGATACAGCCGACATGACCTCTAGGTCTTCTTCGTCAAACTCCAGCTCGCAGCGATCAACCTTGGACAAGATTGCCAGTCTAGTGTCCTCAACGTCGTCGGGCAGCGCGCACCAACACCGAAAGCACCGAAAGACAGCTCGACCCCCTGCCGTCGTCATCTCCGGCGTCATTGACGGCACGGCGGAAGACGCCGCGTTGGGCATGCTCGCCGACACGGAAATGAACGCTAAGATGCGTGAATCATATCTGGGCACGGAGCTCGAGGACGCACGTCTACTCGCGGTATTGGTACGTCCGACGCCGGAGAATCCGCTTAACTTCATCGGCCTCAAATGGGGGCTGCAGTCGTACGGCCGCTTCAGTCAAGCCCGCGACTTTCTGTTCCTCGAGGGCTCCGGTCTTACGACGGATTCCAAGGGCGAAGTCGTGGCCTACGGCATTCGTCAGTCCGTCGACCTCTCCGACGTCCTCAACCTGCCGTGCCCAGCGAATACCATCCGTGGCAACATGTCCGGCTGCCAGACATTCGGCAACAGGATTCAGATGGCCAACACGCGCCACCGTACGGTCGAAATGTTCTCGCGTGCGTTCATCGAGATGGACGGCGACCTGCCAGTCAACGTGGCTGCGGCGGCTTACGCAGAGAAGCTCATGGCTCTTGCCACCAGTATGGAATGTGCCAACGGCCATAAACTCACGTGGATGATGAAGCAGGCTACTCGACAGGTGCGTCCTGGCACCGGCAGTGTCCTAGGGCGCATGACTTCAAGCAGCCACTGCGCCAACTGCAAGCGAAGCCTGAGCAGGTTCAGCACTTTGGTGATGCAGCGCGGAGGCACGTGCCAGATTTGCCGTCGTGTGCTTTGCGGCAAGTGCTCTGTGAGCAAGAAAATTTGTTTGGGTCTTGGCAGTGAAGTGCTGCAGAAATCGATGCTATTCTGCCTCGAGTGCTTACTGGAGGCCAAGTCGCTGCCCGCTCGGAATGTGGCCGTGGAGAAGCTCCAATGGTAGACACGTCTTTAATTATGCGTGGGGCTCTTCCGTAAAGCGATATTGACTCCATGCAAATGAATATGAGCTGCCGTTCCTCACTGATCCCCATGCTATAGTCGTTCCTCCTGCGCATTACAGAGCTAAGCATGCAACTTGCATGCGCATCAACTACGACGACAAACAAGACACTCGGGTGGAGATGAATCAAGCGAGTAATCTCCGGCAGTTTTTGCAGACCATCCCCAGCCGGAGCTCAACGCCAGGACGAACGGGTGCAGCGTCGTACTGTACTGTACATGTACTTCGAAATACTATAGTTCCCCCCGCCAATTTAGTAGCTGTGCAAGCTAATAATTCATTAAACCTAATAGTTGAGGCATCGACCGACTTTCGCTCACCATTGTTGTTTGTATGAAAAGTCACCGCTCTAATATCTAATAAGATGCTATACTTAATACGAATAGCTTCCACCGAAGGTATTAAATTGGCGAGGGGTATCTGTACCCCTTTCTATACTTTATATATAATCATATAAAATTTGGGAACCTGGGAACCCGAGCACCAACAGCACTGATGTCAACTTAACCGCAGCCTCTAGTTAGTTATAAAAGGTGGTTCCGAGAATTTCCGAACCCGAAGCATCCACAATTCGCCAATTACTTGTAATTCACTACTTAAGTATAGAATTGAAGCACTACAGCAACTAGTAAGTACGACATCGTTTTGGAACCGGCTCGGAACGCGGTTCTGGAACTCGGAACTTGGCATAAAACCTCAATTGAGGTTATTTCATGACCATCAGTAGAAGCAAGCAGGCCAAAGCGAACGACGAAGATAAGCGACGATCGCGAGCGGTAGCAGCGTGCACAGGCATCGAGAGCCACCAAGACTCACAGGAAAGTTGTATTGCAAGTAGATCTGCGTACTGGACAATTTTTTTTCAAGTGATTATGTTGCAATCTAGTGGAGCTACAATGTGCCCGCGTAGATCTTGATGTCCGTCAACGTTGCTCAGCTTGTTGCGCATAATAAAAATCCATCTTCTCAGCCAATGATATCCCCTCGGACCAAAAGTCTTCAAACTCATTTTCCTCTGGCTTGATCCACTGTTCCTCTGGCGCTTTCATTCGCGCTAACCGAGTTTGCAAGTTCAAATAGCGCTTGTAGGGACGCTCGAGGGAGCGAAAGGAAATTGCACGACCTTCAACATCACCAAAAGTTGTCTGGAGATCATAGGCTATTGCAGATGCAAATCTTTGTCCCTGCATTTCCCAGTCGCTTGGTAATATTTGACCTTGGAGAAAAATCGTCTTCTGCTCCTCGCCTAGTTTGTCGAACAAACGTTGTCTTTTCAATGGACGATCGAAAACCTTCAGATGGTAGGCGTCGGTGCTCTTGTCGTAGATGAAGCTGATCTGGAAATGGTCGAACGCATGCTCAAGAGGCTTGCAAACCGTTTCTCACATCGTCGATATGAGATAATCCCATCAATTTCTCAGGAGGAATTCGTTACTCCGGCGAAACAAATGAGAGGTTATCACCAACTCCGATGGAAGAGCTGTGCCCAGCAACATGCAGCGCAGCTTGCCATTTCCGAGGTCGTAATTGTACGTTGAGCGCAGGTTCGCCTTGAACTGATTGCTTCGTGCAGACGTCTACTTTGGAGCATCTAGCAGTACATGATGCAAGAGTGATTCCTGTAGTTGAATCAAACGAGACTTCGCAACCTGCAGTGCTGGGAGTTCCACCAGCACATGAATCGGTTCGGTCCAGGCTGAAAGTTCGCTCCGAAATACACCTCGTCATCGAGTTTCCACGACGAACGCATCTTCGTGAACCGTTTATCGACATCTCGCAAGAGAGCATCCAAATTGTCGTCGTCCGCCAGCCACTTGCTTTTCTGGCCTTTATTCTTTCTTTCGCCAAATAGAGCGTCAACGCGCTGCTTGACGGAAACGAGAAGCGCTCGCGGTACTGCTGATCATTAAAAATGGCTCTCTGCAGTGCGCTCACTTTCGCATCGCGCGCAATCTTTACGGGCAACACAGTTCCTTCGCCATGTACCGCGCACGTCAACTCTTCCTCTGCCGTGTTCTTCCCTCGCAGAAAGCTCGAGTGAGAAGCCGACACACACAGCTCATTTTAGTCAGTCAGATCACTCCAATGGTATCATTTTTTTTCTGGCAAATGTATTCCTCAATTTATAAAACAAAATAACAGTGAGTTCGTCTTGAGCGATAAAAATAAGTATATAGAAATAGAAAGGTTTCGTAGCAAAACGTTTTCGTAGTCCGTTCCCGGTCGTGAACTAGGACGCGGACTAAGACCAGGAGAACTGTACTTCAAATTTCGGAACAACGCGATTCCGCGTTTTTCCAACACCAGAATGTATGGTTAGCGCTTGCTGCAGGCTAGGCTACTTATCATCGAACGCAACACAGTTGCCAACATTCGTCTTTGTCTGCCAGCTCACCTCGATGCCAGTCTCAAAGCAAAGTCATCAGGATCCCCCGTAATCTACTGAGCAGAGCGCCACCTCCACTTCGGTCTCGTCGGCAGCGAGCCGAATACTCTCACGGGAGAAGACAAAGCGCAAAACAAAAGTTCAGCAAGCAAGACGATATCGTCCTTCTTCGCCAAGTCAACGCTGATCTCCCCTTTATGTGTGCTCCTGGCGGGCTCATGGATGCCTGGGCGGCTACAGCTGAAAAAATGAAGACGGTAGACGGCTTTACAAAGCAAGCGTCTATGCCTCTGCGTGAGTCTCCAATTGTTGTCACGACCACCTCTGGGACGCAAAATAGCAAACACAACTCGAGAACTCCTGCAACGTCAAAGGGAAACTCCAGCTCGCTATTAGCATCAGGGCCATTCTTATCTGCTGGGATTTCATGGGTTTTTGGAACCCTCGTATTTCCTTGGTACTCAGGTACTTACATAAGTTGCTCAGATTTGCATAAACTGGAAAACGGGGGTACGGTTCCCCGATCCCCAAAACAAAAGTTGGGGATTCGAGCACGGAACCCAGACTGGGATCGGATCGGAGGGATGACCTACCCAACCTCGTGCCATCCAACGATTGTGTGGGGGCCCCAACGACCGTCATTTCCAAAATGGACTTCGAGACTCTTTTGCACCAGTTCGCTGGGTGTGAATGGAGGCCCCAAACTGAAGCGGCACCTTCTAAGAGCGACACAGAGGAAGCGTTAGGTCATCCAGGTGCACCGGCAGACGCCACAGCTCCAGCCCTGGTCATCCCAGCAGCTGCGGCCACCCCGGCAGCTGCGGCCACCTCGGCAGCTTTGGTCACCCCGAGAGCTTCGGTCACCGCCGGAGCTATGACCACCTCGGCAGCTGCGGCCACCTCGGCAGCTGCGGCTACCTCATTAGCTCCAGCCAGCTCAGCAGCTCCGGCCACGACGGCGGCTACAGAAACCTCGGCAGCTCCGGCCACGACGGCGGCTACAGCCACCACGGCAGCACGAACAACAAACGACGCAAAAGACGTGGAAGAAGTGGTACAGCCTCAGCACGACGGAGTCGTGGAGCCGTACACCGTCTTCAAAGCTCTTGAACTGCGCAAAGAAGTTTACCGAAGAGGTCTTCGCCCAACCAAAAAAGGCCCTCAAGCCAACTGCGGCAAGGCTGGTTACATCACGCTACTTCGGGACTACGACAGAACCAACCAACTCTACAGCGAAATCGCTCTCGGCAATGGCAGCCAAAAACGAAAATCGACGGCGGAGCAAACAACCAAGACGAAGCACTGCATGTTCAGGGTCATCAACGTGATTTTTTCAGATGAGTTTGCTCCTCGAATTGCTGAAAACAATGGACCCGTGTCGCGCAGTGATCTAGACAGGGGTGCTGTACACGGAAGATCTCAGTTCTGGACCGATGTTGCGAGCATTTTTGCCGAAGACCGTTTGGAGTACGGATGGCTGGTCGCGAGTCAGCTTAAGTTCGGTGGTATCCGTCCTTCGACTGTAACCGTGCACAGCGGCATCAAGCTTCGTGGCATATGGGGACAAATCACGTCGGAGTACCAGAGCTGTCTGAGCAACTTTCGCTCAGAATCAGGAACCCATGCGCCAGATTATTATAGCGTTTGCTATGGCAGGATTGACATTTTGTATCTGCACTTTTGGTTGAAGAAGAGACAGAACTTACTCGCCGTGTTGGCTGGTCGGCTGCCCAATGATGCTCAAGTTAACACAATGAAGCCAAAGAACCTCGTAGGCACGCCTGAAAAGCAATCATCCGGCTCAGCGACTGGATCAACGCCGAACAAAAAGAACGAGGAGTTGGCGCTCTTGCGCAAAATGCTAGGGTTAGTTCGTGGCGGAAATGCAGGTTAGATGTGAATCGAGATGATCTTCTTCGCCAGCTCAAGACAACGGTCGAGATCATTGGTTTATTTTAAGTGCAACTCCGTAATACTACCGATGTTGATCCAGCTGCAGGAATTTATTGCGTTCCTGGAGCGACAATTGCGTAGCTGTATTGACCATGAACGCGATCAGTTCGCCGTAGCGTTGGGCTGTGTCGTGTGCAATATCAGGTGAATCTCCGTTTGAAGGTCATGCGGGATCGTCAGCCCGTTCAAACGTTCCTGCAGATCCTCCACGTTGCCACCCCAGTTTGCTGGGTCCCATGGCGGTAGAGATGTTCCTTGTTCTTGCAGACCACCGTCCCCTGTGCCGACCACCAGCTTCGAGTCCACAAACGCCGAATAATGTTCACCCCAGAAACGGAGGACTAAAGGCACTGCCCTTCCCAGCGCTTTTTCTTTCCGAATCGCTGCCATGCATTGGTCTAGTGGCATCGGGAGTTGCTGGACGTTTCAATAATCTTTCTGCCGCGCGTCATCGTGCTCGGTCGATACACGGAGCAGTACCATTGCTTTTTCCGGTCTGTGTTGTATGCCAACACGTAGATTTTGCGTTGGAGGAAGCTGGCTGCAAGCGCCACAAATTCGCTGCACCCCCAGTTGTATCTCGCGAGTTCCGAGAGGCGTTCCGACGGCGTCATTGCGTATTCGTCTAAGTACCATTTAAAAAAAATAACTGCTTCGCTGATTCCTTGGGGTCCATTCCTTCCCAACCTCGCTCCATATTGACAAGAGGCTCCGTGCAAACGAAGTGGTTAAATTGTTCCGAGCGTTGAGGTGGCCCGTCCATCGAATGCCACTCTTGATGACTGCTGTAAGTATCTCCAGTGATCTGTATTGAGTGGCTAGTTCCTGATCCGCCAGAACTTGTGCGAGCGCCATCGCCATGCAGTTGTCTGAAGAGGGCGTTGTCACTTGCCGCATACCCAGTTCCACCTGAATACTGTGAAAGGTCTGCTGTGTTTCCACTTGCTCCTCTCCCAAATGCATGAGGAGCCCGCTTTGGTTCGCGATCGAGTCCAGTTTGTGAAGTAACGCTGTCCGTTCCCGCTGTTCCAAGGTCAGAAGCTGCAGTATTTGGAGCTGCTTGCTTGGCTTACCTTCACAGGATGTAGTCTTGCCTTTGCTTGAGCTGTTATCGGTGGTGACCTCTTCTCCTCCTGGTCATCTCCGGACACGATCTCCACGAGGTTGGTCGCATTGGGCTCCACCTTCTCTTGGAACCTGGTTCCGTTTCCTCGTCGCCATCATCCGCCAGTACAGCGAACTTGGACGACGTTGATATCACCCGCTGCGTAAGCGTTTCCTGATGCACAAAAAACGTTGGTTCATGTCGAAGCGGTTGAGTTGCCCATTGTCGTTTTGGCTCCGGTGGAACTGGGGCTGCGCCGCAGGCGAAGGATCAGAGCTGGCATTTGGTTTATCCGCGCGCTCCGCCACAGTTGATCGATTTCTTGTCAGTGCCAGCGGTTGGATCGCCTCCAGTTCCTGCTTTTTCTTCTCAATTTGTAGTTGAAGGCGTTTCGCCGCCATCTCCTTCACTTCTTGCATGCTAGCGAACGGTCTGCCAAGATCTTCCAACTATGCCACATCCTCCTCCGTGGCCACTCTGGTGCCGGGTCCTCTCAATTGATCCTCCGTGTATCGGTAGCGAGCCATCGGGTGGCCCATGTTGTCACATTGAATATACTGAAGTCGTTGGCCCACTCCTGGATGCGACAAGATCAACGTTTGGCCTTACCAAATGATACGCACAATACCACGCAGAAAGTCTGGGCATCCCTCCATCTTCACCGTTAGTTTCCAGACTGTCGATGTTCGGGAGTCCGGTGTACAGGTATCCATGTCTTCAAACTCGATTTCCGCAGGAATGTGTTCGTCGAGATAGGCCGTTAGTCGTCCGATGTCCGTAAATCTGGTGATGTTGTGCACTCCCACCTCGTATTCCTGTCGATTCATAATTCTCACGCCGTTTCTGTCGAATTGCCTTGCCCAGATCGATAGCGCATCTTTCAGGTGCGCGTTTTTCAAGCGGTAGATCTTACACTTCAACGGCACTGTTGTTATCTCATGTTTCCTCGTCGAGGAGCGGTCGAAAAAGAAGAAATGGATACTGCGACGTACATAATTGTAGCTGATAGTTTTGGTCACATTGGGAATGTGCCGCAACTCCCCTTGGCTGACATGTTCTCTTCCTCCTTAATTGCACTGGTACTTTGCCGAGGTAAACGAATCCCGGCTCCGTTTCTAAACTGCAAACCAGCTCCCCTTCCACTTGTTCCTGGATGGTACGGTATAAGCGAAGTCGGTCACGCGAGTCCAGAACGCTTCTCAAGAACGGTGAAGTCTTTCTGCTTACAATCTTGCCTTCGGCCAGTCCACTGATGATTCCTCATTCATCCTTCGTTCCTTCACGTAGTCTACGCCCGTTTCCGGAGCTGCGTTGTTGCTGGCAGATCTCCTGCAATGTCTCGATGTCCGCCGCACTGTAAACCTCTGGGTTGAGCATGTAATCCTGGTCCTCGCCTTGGCCGGCACCACTTCGTCGCTGAGCAGCTCCTGTGGACTGCCCGCTGTTACCTTGGCCGTCCATTGGTTCAGTGGCGTTGTACGCGCCCATTTTACACGAGTGATCATGTTTTGGAGAATATGCTTGAAAGACAAGCGCGTGTTGTAGAGATCATCCATCAGTTTGGCTGCATATCGCTGCCATTCCACGTAGGAACCCTCATTGATGATGCAAGTTTCCTCGAAGAAACGGAATAGCACTGCTTGTTCATCGACCTTGAACTTGGGGTATCGCTTTTTAGCTACTGGCACCAGGTCTTCATCCACGGTGATTCTTTCATGAATCAACGCGTACAGCTTGGCTACTGTTTCCGTCCACGCCGCATTTGGAGGTCCATGCGGGGCCTGGAGGTCCATGAGGTTCTTTCATCGCCGCCACTACTGCATTAAACATCTTGCGGTTGCGCCTCCCTCTCGGATTCTGGACCTTCCGACCCTGCGCGACAGCTGCTGCCTCTTTTGGCTTGGTTGCCTCCTTCATGCCGCTGGGCGACTCCACTTCCTGCTCGTCAGGATTACCCTGTCTTTCGTTCTGCGAAGCTGACGACATTGCTTCATCAGGCGCTTCCGTCACACTGCTCTGCGATTGAGATGTCTCTTCTACGATAGAATCTTGACTGGACCTCTTCTCCTCCGCCTCTTCCTTATGTTTTCCTGCTTCAACTCCTTCGTGTTTGCCCCCTCTAGATCCGGAGGCTTCTCCTCGGCATCCGGCGGCTTCGCGCGGCCTAAGGCGTCCGCGCTTTGCATGGTGCTTGTCGGTCAGGGGTTAGGTTTTGCTGCTGCAAAGTATCCGCCGTATAGGAAGTGTGTACTACTGCGCAAATTGCGGAATCCCCCTTGAAGAGTCAGAACGGCGCTGGATAGGATATTACGAACGCTCGCTGCATGAGTTTCACCAGGCAACGGAACAACGACAGCCTGTGCAACCCGAAATGACGAACATCGTGGGTGGCTACCGGAATCGTCGCCTGCTCGCGAGCGCAGCCGCTCGCGAGATCGTGGTCGACAACCGGAACCTCATCTCTCTCTCATGTGGTCGCGAGCGCAGCCGATCGCGCTCGCGTGATCGTCGCTGGTCGCAGGGACCAGATTGGAATAGGACTGGATATTACCATGGAAAATATCGCTCGCGTGTCTACGAGCGAGAGCGTATCGGGCACGAAGTTGCAGTCGATCGCGTGAATATTGTAGGTGGAGTCGGTTTGCTCGCGAGCGAAGCCGCTTGCGAGGGCGAATGCCAAATTGTTCGCAGACCTCTCGCTAGGAATATCCGTGTTACTCCGGACAAGAATATTCGCATACCTCTGGTCCGGAATATATTCACAGACTTTTCAGCCTAAATATTCGCGGAGCTCGTGGAGTGAAGATCATGGCGGCAGACTGGGACTTCTCCAAGTCGGTCACAATATCCGGGATATCCTCAAGGAGAGCCTCACGCGATTCCCACATGTCCTCCGCTGGCGGGAACCCCAGTCAGCGGACCCGATACTGGATTTCGGGGCGTGCCGGGCGTTGGCCCGGACCGGGAATCATTGCGCATGCCGAGCGTTGATCTGCGATCCGCTCGGCGACCCAGTGCCGAGCGCCAGTCGCATCAATCAGTGGAGGAGGACCATCACTGTGATAATGCCCCCGTTGTCGTGGAGGGGACTCAGCTTTCCGAGGCGGCCTCTCAATCGGAAGGGATGACGGCGAAAGAATGTCGTCTTCTGCGAGCTGAGGCGCAACAGATGACGGTCGAATTGCAGGACGCTCGCGAGATGGCGGAGAAGGCCGGGAAGACGCGGATGCCGCGACGTCCTCTGCGGAGCGAACTCGTCGGGAACAACGGGTTCTTGTAGAGCGACTCCGGCGGTTGGAGACTGCGGTATTTGGAGCGCCGCAGCAGGGCGAGATGACGCGCGAGCAGCGGGGACTTGGCTTGAGTCGGCGACAGCGTCGTCAGCTCGGGATGTCCGAATACGAGCCGGCACCTGCAGATCAGGGATCTCCGCCGGGAGATCAGTCTTGAGCCGCCTGACATAGAACGTCGGGTGTAGTCGCATAGCCGTAGGAATATCTAATGTATATGCGTCCCCAATTGCTTTGCGTATCGTGAATGGTCCAATAAATCGCGGGGCCAATTTATTGGCTCCCAAATTCATAATTGCAGTAGATTGTATACCGGTGGTAGACAATAATACTCTGTCACATACCCGGAAGACAGAAGTATTCTTCCAGCCTCGGCGGTCTGCATTTTCTTTCTGTTTATCCAACGGCCGCTTGCACCGCGTCACGCACTTTGCGCGTGACGGATTGACGACATAATACGAAGTCCGATACCGCGGCGGAATTTATCGACGAATCAACTTCTCGTGGAGAGAAGTTGGCTATGGGCGACGCGGTAGGTACAATCGCGTCGGTAATACCGCGAGATACAGAACGGGATTTTCCCTTGGCAATCGCCGGGTCGGCCACCGGGTGTGTTACGGTCGTAATCTCGTGGATGAACGTGTAACGGCGCTGACTGTAACTGCAATTTCGGTGGAGTGTGCTTGGACCGTATTGACTTTAGCCGTATTAGTGACGCCAGGGAGAGGCGTGGATGTCGCGGAGGCCACCGGACCTTTCGCTGGTGGCGCTATCGAGGAAGACAAGAGTATTTTCTTGAGTACCGTTAGGTCTCCCCTACCAAGAGCGGAGCCGATACCGTGGGGGGAGGCTCCAAAGCAACCCTGTTGACGCGTGCACGGAATTATAGATTGCAAATTCGGCGAGCGGGAGAAATGAACTCCACGGCGTAAAAGACGTCGCGTAACTGCGAAGCACGTCCTCAAGGACGCGGTTGACGCGGTCTGTTTGCCCATACGTCTCTGGATGGGCTGCCATGGACATGAGGAGGCGGGTACCGAGTAATTCGAACAATCGGCTCCAGAAGGCCGATGTGAAGCGTGGATCACGGTTGGAAACAATTGATTCCGGCAGGCCAGTGCGGTCGGAATATTAAGTCAATGAAGAGCGTAGCCGTGTCTTCCGCAGAAACTAGGGCCGGAACGGCAGCAAAATGTACCATTTTGCTGAATCGGTCGACGAAGACTAGGACACCGGTACGGCCTTGGTCATCCGGAGGGAGGCCGAAGAAAACTCCATGCTGACTGAGCGCCACGCGTCCGTGGCGATTGGCAACGGACGCAATGGAGCCTGCGACGAGGAAGCCGTCTTAACGCGATGGCAGATCTCACACGATCGTACCCATTTGCGGACCCACTTGTACATGTGGGGCCAAAAGAAGTCGCGCGACAGGGCGCCGAATGTTTTCTCGCATCCGAGGTGACCACCGACGGGAGCGTCATGGTATCCATGGACGAGATGAGCACGATGGTCATCGTCAGCAGGGACGACGACTCGAGGGGAGTCGAACGTATCGACTGTATACGCTAGCAACGCACCATCAAGCTGATACCGCTTGATGTTGAGAACGAACGGGACCCGCGAGTTTCTTTTCGGACTTGAGGGTCGGCTCGCGCAGATGGTCAATGATGTTCGCATAGAACGAATCATGAGCATACGCCTCCGCGATCTGCTCGCGGAGGGACGGAATCGGGACGTCAATGTCGCATTGACGTTAAGCTGAACACAGCACGCGCACTCGTCATCCTCATCCACTTCAACAAGGGCTTGATGACCGAGGTTCCGACGTGGATTGTAGTCGGGACGGCGCAACAACGCGTCGGCAAGAATGTTATTCTTGCCGGGCTTGTAATGCACTACGAAATTATACTCCGCAAAGAATGATAACCAGCGAGCCATGCGTTGCGAGAGGTGCGGACTTTTGGTCGCAGTCCTCAGCGACGCATGATCCGTGTAAAGCGCGATCGTCCGCTCGCCCAGCCGGTACACTCTGAATTTAATCAGGGCGTAGCGCATCGCGAGCAGCTCCTTGTCATGTACCGGGTAATTCCTCTCGGCCGGCTTCATCTGTCGTGACTGGAAGCTCACGACGCACTCTCGGCCCTCATCATCGAATTGCATGAGAGCGCATCCGATGGCAAAATCGCTGGATTCCCAAACCACGTGGAATGGTTTGGCGTCGTTGGGGAGTACCAATATTGGAGCTTCGGAGAGGCTCTTCTTCACCGAGTCAAACGCTGCTTGGTGTTCCGGACGCCAAAGCCAGACGACATCCTTCTTGAGCAAGGATGACAGTGCTGGATCAGCCCTGCGTAATTTTTCGTGTACTTGTGAAGATAATTCGCGAGACCCAGCCACTGACGGAGTTCCGTTTGGTTCTTGGGCCCTGGCCAAGAGCATATCGACGTGACCTTCTCTGGGTCCGCTCGGATACCGTCTCTACTGGCATAACACCCGAGAACTGGAATCTCGGGTGTGCAGAAGACGCATTTCTTCAGGTTCGCGTACAATTTGTTATCACGCATCACTTGAAACACACGTTTCAAGTGCCCGAGGCGAATTCCGACCGCGCTGAGATTACCTTCAGCGTGACTGTGAACGAAGATATCGTCGAAGTAGCTCGGTGCAAAGTCACGGAGCGGGCGGAGTACTTGGGAAACCATGCGATTGAACGTGGCAGGGGCGTTCTTGAGCCCTTGAGGCATCACGAGCCACTCCCAGAGCATACCACTGGGAGTGCTTACCGCAGTGAAGGGAACATCACTCTCTCGCATGAGGATCTGATAAAACCCGTCTGTCAGATCAATCGCGTTGTAGATCGTGCTGCCTGACATGGAGTCTACTACCATGTCTTTTCGAGGAATCGGTGCCTGTGCGGGGATGGTGGCATCATTCAACTTATAAAAAACGTGAACGATGCGCCATCCACCCGTCGCCTTCTTGACGCAGAAAGTCGGACTCGAGTGAGGCGAGATGCTCTCACGGACGTGACCGGCTCGGCGCCGACCTTCGAAGAACTCGTCGATCGCAATGGCTTGGTCTCGCGGCAGTGGCCGCTGCCGCGTCACGCAATATTTCGTGCCCGGCGCGAGGTCAATGTCGTGGCGAACTCCTCTGTCGGCGGGGAGTTCTGCAAGAATTAGTTCCGGGAATACATCTGCGTATTCCTGGGTGATCGTGTACACCGGATTATTGGATTCCTGGAGTGATTCCCAGGACTGAGCCGCGAGCCGCTCTTCGCGCGCTGATTTCGGCTCGGCGTTATGAGGCCCAGCCGACACGTTAGTGTCAATTACAGCGTTGAACGCGTCATGCGCTGGGGCCTTGATGGTGATGAAGCACACTTGATCAATTTCGCCGGACTTGAGCTCGTGGAGGAAATCCTTCCACGAGAGACCCGGCAACCGGATGATCGACGCTGCGTCGATTCTGCAACTGCGTTGTGGGGACCATCCACATACTCAAGGGCGTGCACGGATTCCAGCACAGCCAGTTTGCTGTCGCTGGGATCGAGGCGGGGTTTCAGCCGTCGCTTGGCTCGGCGCGATGATTTCGTGCGTCTCGAGCATGGGCTCGAGACGGATACGCCACTGTCGCAGCCCGATAAATTTGTCTGAATACCCCCCCCCCTCTCTAGGTGCGAGAGCTCTGCCTCGATCGCACCGGAATCATGCGGGAGCCTCTGCTCGACCGCCTCGTGAATACGCAAGAGCCTCGGATGCTCGACCGCCATATTATTTCGCGGGAGCCTCTGCTCGACAGCCTCAGGTACATCCACCGATACGGCGCATACCATGCAAAGAGGGCCATCGCCTTCTCGATGCATAAAATGCGTCGTAGTGGATAGTTCCACCACTCGGGCGTGTGGCCAGTCCGAGGGTGCGACGAGCAGGTGTGTGAAGACCTCTCGTACATCGAAATCGGCCCGACGTTTTACCGATCGGGCCAGCCAGTCAATCTGCGGATGATACCGTGCAATCCACGGCATCCCTAGGATGCAGTCGAACGCGTAATTCATCTCTTACACATGAGCTCGTCCCTTGCTGTGGAAGCCGTTGAAAATATACGGGAGCGAGACCACTCGCCGCGGCACACGATGCGGGGTCCCGTCAGCCAATTTGACGATGAGTTCACCCGGCCCCTCAGGGACGGAACCGAAGCGGTAGTAGCGAGTGACAAGACGCCCCGGAGAAGTTATTCCCGATGCGCCGGAGTCGAGATGCGCGCGGAGTGGACGCCGCGCGACAGCGACGAATAGACTGACGATGATCAGTCTGGAATCACCGCTGCTGGTGGAGGCATTAAAATGTGCATGCTGCACATAGGGGCTAGGAGATTCGGTTGCCACCGGGGAACTCGGACCTCCGTTCCAGCCAGTAGGGCACCCCGCACCTACTGGGCCTGATCGTTTTTTGGCTGGGCCGTCTGGCGAGGATCATCGTCCCTCTGGACGACTGCGTCGTGTAGATCGGCGCAGCAGCGCGGTAAACCGGCGCGGGCGCGCGGCAGATTGCCGCGCGATGGCCCTGCTTACCACAGCGGTAGCAGGTCGTGATACTCGGGGTGCGAGTGCCGCGGTTCGGCAATCGACCGCGGCCACAGGAATGTCGATCGCGTCGATCTCCATTGGCTCGGGCGCTGACCCGCGGGGGTATGAAGACGACACAGTATAGTCCTCGCGTAGCGCGATGGCGAAGGCCTCTTCCAGGGACTTCGGGTCGGCGCGCGCGACAGAATAGCGTGTCAAGCCCTCGCGCATACCACAAATAAAGACGTGGACTTGCGGGGCCATGTCGATAGGGTTCGTAAGTACACACGAACTAAGTGTCGCGTCTTCTAAACGTAATCCCGCATTGACAGTAGACCTTGCTTGAGAGCAAAGAAGTCTGCTCGCATGCATGCCTCGTCCTGTGGAGGCTCGAATGCGAGTCGCAGGTCACTCTGGATGCTCTCCAGAGTGGGGAACGCATTGGGGTCGACAACCAGTTTGCCTAGGGCCCACTCCTTCGCCTTTCCGGACAGGAGAGACATCAAAGAGTTAATTATTGCTGGGGCCGCTTCGATTAGCCTCGAAGCGATTGCGATGTCGACTTCGCGGAAACAGCGGTTCAGTGGCAGGCGGTGTTGTCCGACACTGGAGTAAGTCGACGTATCCATCTTGACAGCATCGTTCCGTGAGCCATGCGAGGGAGTTGATACTCGCCGATTCGCTTCGACGAGCTCGCGTGACATGAACGCTTGAATGGCTTCACTTTGTCGTTCGGGCGTCGCTAAGCTCAGCAGCGACGTTACGAAGACTTTTCCTGACACCGCCGCGAGGCGGTGTAGGGCTTGTCACTCGACGGTGGTGAGATGGGGAAGGCCGAGTGATCCAGCGTTGTCGCTGGGGTCGCGTAGGGCTCGTTCAGGCTCATCTCGTACTGGCATTGGAAGGACTACGAAGTGCTATCAGGTGTAAGAGGTGTAAGAGGTAAGAGCTACCGTTACTAGCTTACACTATTAGTAGCAGCGGAAGCTTCTAATTAACAAACCCAATTGTCACTTTAGTGAGCCCTCGAATGTGGATCGACTCCTGATTGGTCGATATGGGTCTGGCTCCCCATAATCAACCAATAGGAGGATAGCTACCTACTAATGTAATATGTAATAGAAGCCTACTTAGTTGTGTAACGGACACAGCCCGTTACACAACCTCCGTGGAGAGGTCATCTTCGAGCTTCGCTCGCACACTGGCCATCTTATGGGTCTTTAGACTGTCCAACAGGAGCAGCCGTGAAGACATGACTGACGGACGCCATACCTAAGCAAAATAGTACAAAAGCTTAGATTAGCAATGCAGTTTTGTCATTTGGTCAAACATGTAGGCAGATGCGCCTCGTCGATCCAGATGTGTATGATACGCTCGTCGCAGTATCTCTTCTTCTGAACTGCAGAAATGACATTATTGCGATACAGAGGATGGGATTTTGTAGCTCTTCCTGTACTAAGCCGTCTGGAGTCCCGCTAAACACGGTGAGCGGGCATAGTTTCGCCCCTGTTGCAGAAGCACACAGGAAAACAGAGGCACGGAAAGAGTTTTCCGACATCTCTACTAGATAAATACATACGTGTTAGCATCCATTGATACATACAATTTACTCACCTTGAAGAGCGTCAACGTTGCGATCACCGCAAAATGTTATGCTCGTGGTTGGATTCATATCAATGTAGATCGATGTTTGGTCCTTATTTTGAATCTCGTCGTACTTGCTAGCACCAATCGTGTACGAAACGGCACTTGAGTGCTCAAAATAATGTCTCATCGAGTTACCAAACGCCGCAGCTACTTCCTACAACGATACCATTGCACCACAAAACGTTATATTTAGCAGAAGTATAATAATACATGCAAAAGATATACCTCCAACTGGGTGCGTTGCTTCGTCCCGCGGTGGGTTATGCGTCTAATTAAGAGCCTGTGGCGACGTCGAAAACGCGTAGGTATTCCACTGCAGCAGCAGTGCTACGCGTAGCGAGGAAGCGCTTCGAATCAGCCAGCCGTGATCACCAAGCACTCGGTTGTTGCACCTGTATTGCAGCAAAAACGAATTACTTTAGAAAGTGGTAAGGTATATGTAGAAATACTAGCTTGTGCGCACACTTGGACCTATTCCGACGCATGTCCTTCACCCACTCGTACAAACTAGTGATAATGAATACAAATTAAATCTCATAGAGCCAACATATCGGTTCATGCAACAACGTACCGCTTCTCCATGGTTGGGAACGAGACCGGAGGCCCGCGTTTGGTGTTTTTTGGCGTATATTTTTCTAATCGCATCTTCAGTCTTTACCCACCTGAATAGAGTGACGCGGTTGATGCTGAACTTTTTTGCTAGAGCAGATGAAACCCCTTCCTTCTTAGCGCGCTCGATGGCTGCCACCTTCTGCACTTTTAGGTGGGATACTGCCCGCATTGACGGGCGGAGTAACTTTCAAAATAGTAAAGTCGACAACCATACTGCGATTGCAACTGATGCCAGCCACGCATTTTGAGACGGCTCGCAAAAAAAGCGCGCGTACTCGGAGCTTTAATTCCCTACCATAATACATCCAGTGTTGGTTGGTATGCTGACATATGCACCTCGCTGTACGAAGGCTGAGCTTTTGTCTAAGTTTCATGGCGGCGGTGTCTGGTACAGCTTTTGCACTATAGACTCGACTGGGAAGTACTCAATCTAGTCGTCAAAGGGGGAGTTCCCACCGGTGGTTTCGTCGAACTCCGGGATAGCGTGAGCGAGTAGGTCTACAATCTCGGCGATAAAATGCTGGCGGTCGCTGGTCTATGGCATTGCAGCACCGTGATTGTTCGGTTCGGTTCTTGTCTGGGCGGTTTTCCCGCGCAGAATTCTGACACCCCTCGGACGAAACTTCGAATTGGCATGTTTTTTTTTTTATTTGTCCGACAATCGATTGCCATTTCAGCGCGAAATCGTATGCAATCTCCGCGTTAATTCTGACACCCCCTACTAAACATCAGTTGATAGCAGCAGACAAGAACTAACATGAGCCATCAAAGACCCAAGCCTCGTGTGGAGGCTTCTATTACGCAGCGAATGGATTCTAAGACAGCCTCCACCTCTCGGAGCATGCACTCCATACCACTGCTACGTTGTGAGAAGAACGTTCTTGGGATTTACGGTTCCCGCTAAAATAAATCTTACGCTTTAAATCGGTGGGCACTCCACCTGCTCGGGTGAACGTGTCACCTCCACGGCTCAGTTCCATTTTTATTTGGTGTCCACATGATAACCCATGGGCAAGCAACCACGGCCTGCAACCGTATCACCAGAAAACAAGAGTGCAACGGTAGGAGCACTACGGGGAAGGGGTGGGTGGGTACTGCAACCACGCTAAGGTTTCCTACACTGGAATCCAGCAACGATGCTGACCGGTGTGCCGGCCCCAACCCCGCTGCCATCAACCATGGATAGGCTCGTTGCTCGAAACCACCAACTTTTGGTCCCTATGGGGGCTATCGACACTGACTATGTTATTATAATAGCTGGCAAGTCTCTTCTCCCCGAGGATACACGTCTTGAGCTTCCGTGAACGACTTGTGCCAGCTGCACGTGGCTCTGTGAATGGTGCTCGACTAGACGATGCCTCATGGTCTCTGTAGCTCTCACCATACACTTCCACAATCCTCGCAGATTTGAACTTCACGTCGATCGTGCTGCATCTGTCTTTCGAGGCGTCCGGCATACAAACTGCTCGACGGCCGGCACCATTTACGACGCCTTCCAGATGGCCAGCTAGTCGCGACGCCTCTTTGCGTTCTTGTCCAGTGCTCGACGCACATCGACCAGTCCCCAAAAGTCTTATTGTAGGTCGACACACGCCTGACTTGACGATCTATCTGCCTATCCATCCTGCCCGGAAGCCGGTCGTCTCAACTGCAGACCGTCATCCACTGAAAAACTCCCAGGACACAAACCACTCGACATGGGCAGATTCCGACTGCCAGAAGCAGGACTACCGGATGTCCAGCTGTCGCCCGAGCGCGAAGCGGCTTTGATCGCCGAAGTCGACGCGGTGGTGCAGCACACTCTCGAACTACGTGGCGCGTTCGCAGCTAGCGGACGTCAGCTCGACAAGGACGCGTGGAAGTTGGTCAAGACCAAAGACGACGTCCGTGCCTACCGTTCGCGACGGGCCCTGCACGGCGCCGTGACGCAGCACGACAGGTCGGACGTCTTGTCGTCCTCGTCGTCTTCGGAGTCTGCTACGCACAAATCGACCATCGACAAGATCACGAGCATTGCGTCGTCCTCAAACTCCTCTGGTGACACTGACCACCTCCGGCTCAAGAAGACGACGCGGCCACCCGCCGTCGTGCTTTCGGGTATCATCGACGGCACGGCCGAAGACGCGGCCTTGGGTATGCTGGCCGATACCGAGGCGCACGCTATGATGCGAAACTCGTATCTTGGAACAGAGCTGGAGGATTCGCGTCTGCTTTCTGTTTTGATGCGTCCAAACTCGGACAATCCGCTCGACTTCATCGGTTTGAAGTGGGGTCTCCAGTCGTACGGTCGGTTTAGTCAGGCTCGTGATTTCCTGTTCCTCGAAGCTTCGGGTCTTACGAAGGACTCCAAAGGCAAGCTCATCGCGTACGGCGTGCGCCAATCGGTGGATCTTTCGGATGTCGTGAAGCTGGCGCGTCCGGTCGATGTCATCCGAGGACATATGTCTGCCTGCCAGACGTTCGCCAACGCCGGACTGCCACCCACCGATGCCCGTCATCATTCGGTTGAGATGTTTTCTCGTGCTTTCTTGGAGCTGGAAGGCGACGTGCCAGTCAATGTGGCGGCCAATGCCTACGCCGAGAAGCTGATGGCTCTTGTCAACTCGATTGAATGCGCTAACGCCTACAAGCTCACGTGGTTGATGAAAAAGTCTGCACGTACGACTCACGGCCGCCTCGGATCAGCAAGCCACTGCGCTAACTGTACGCGCAGTCTCAACAAGCTCGGAAACCTGCTCCAGCGCGGTGGCACGTGCCAGGTCTGTCGGCGCGTGCTGTGCGGCAAGTGCTCCGTGAACAAGAAAATCTCCGTTGGCATTGGCGCTGAAGTCATGCAAAAGTCGATGCTCTTTTGTCTTGAGTGTCTGCTTGAGGCCAAGCAGCTCTCAGCCCGCGATGTGGCTATGGACATGCTGAAGTGGTAGCTGGACAGTGCATGAAGCCGCTAGAACTGGATGTAATAGATGAGATACGCTTGTGCCGTCATGCGCCTGGGGCCCCTATATAATACTTCCTCTGGCCGATTAACATCTCAACAACGTAATCAAGGGCAAATAATTTCGTCAAATCAGCTGCGTTCCACGAGCTAATTGGACTAAAAGAAAGCTGGCGATCTCAGCTTTCTAACCATACAAACATTTCATCACAACTTGTTCTGGGTTCACCATCAGTCATTCCAGAAGACAGCGCCTCATGCCTCTCATTCCCGAAATTCCTCTACGAGTTCACTGTCCCTATACAGCTGCCACCAACACTATGCAACCCAACCTGACCGATGATGAGCGCCGCGAGGTCATCGACGAGATGCTATTTTTAACGCAGTATTGACGACGTACTGCCTCGAAGTAAATGAAAACTCTGAACAAAACACGCTCAAGCATTACGGACAAACCTCCAGGTGTTCTCGAGCAGTAGACATGTTCTTAAATTAAAAAGCGATGAAGCCGGCAAGAACTGAAATATTCACGTGCCTTTTATCATTTTTACGGGAAAAATTCAAATACTTCGATAACGCGTAGATAACTCCACAAACTATTATAAATACGCAACATGTCCCACTCTACACAACAAAAGCGGTGCTGCAGCAACCCGAGAGACAGCACAGCGTAATGCATTGAGGCAGAAACGTTATGCGCTCCCGTACAATCGCGTACAGTTGTGGCACAATCGCACACGGGGTTGTGGAAATCACCACCATCATTTCGTAGCCAACCAAATGCATCGATTCTAGAAACGTCCGGCCTATCGAAAGTGACCTTCATTTTTGAAATTGAGCAGAAGACGAGAAGGAAGAGCGAAGCACGCGCGCAAGGAGCAGAAAATGCCCGGATGGAACGAGGTGGCAGCTAATATTAATATCGAAGACGGAGAGGAGATTTGGGGTACTAGGGAGTGCTTTACCTTTGGACGCAGCAACGCGGCTCCCTGTAAAATACCGTCATCCGTATGTGCTTGCTATGGAGTCGTTTTACGGACACTTGCGAGGAGCCAATGAGCGCCAAGAAATTATCGTACCGTTGCTGCTTATGTGCTTGCTGACAACCACAAAAATATCATTAACAATTTCACAACGTAAGCATCCGGCCTCGGAAGCCTCGCATGAGAAGCCCACCGGGATGTGGTCGCATGAGCGAGAGCGATCGCATGTCCAAAAGCACAGCCGGACATGTATCCAGAACAGTCTGAAGCTCGAGATAGTTTTTTTCTGTGCTAAACATACTGTTGACGCTACTTTTACCAAATGTTTTGCTGGCCTGGATGCCCGTGGTAGAGAGCAGAAGCGCAAACGGATTTATCAGTGGCGTAAAGGTCAAGCAAAACTGGAATAGCGGTGCTCTAACCCCAACGCGCTCGCCTCAAGTACGTTCGCTCGGTTGGAGGAGCCACAATCCTGCCGGTCGATGCTGAGAGCGAGCTTATGAAATGGAATACGTACTGCAAAAAAATGGAATCTCCGTATCGTATTGCTCCGTTCGAGGCGTCCTGGCATTGGCGAAAATGGTTTATGAAACGGCACAGCATCCGCGCACGCATGAGACAGGGCCAAGTTTCATTAGCAGAAGATGAAGCCATAGCCGTTAACTTCGCAATTGATGACCAACAGAAGATGATTGAGCTACAAGTCACTAAGGTTCACAATGCAGACTACACTGGCAAGTTCGCTTTAATTAAATTTGTTTGAGCTGTATCGTATTGTATTAACGTAAAATGTGTAATCAGTCGTATTGTTTGAGTATCCACCGAGAACTTAATCAATAAAACCCGGTTCAAAGACTGTGTGGATATGAAGTGCCGGTAAGAATAAAGAGCGGTTTTTAGCGCTATGCTATGGACAGATTTCGACGGCACAAAGTTCCCACTTTATGTCGTTTTGAGCAGCTCTCGATCTACTGCAGAACGAGAAGACGCCGCAAAACTGGATATACAGACGTGGTTTTGGAATTTACGTGTGGAAGGAAGCAACACGCATCATGAAGGAGACTGGTATGCATCTGTACACAAATCCTGCGGCATGGTGGAATGATCCTATTAAACTAGAGTCGAAAAAAGGATGCTTTGGTGCCCTACCATAACCACGTCAGCCCATACTGCTGCTGGTTGATGATTTCTCTGGCATTGGACGACTGAGGTTTAAGATTATGCAAGAGAAATTGATGTCCATTTGATGAAATTTCCGTCATCATGTAAGGAGGTGTGTCAACCTGCTGACATCGCTTGGAACAAGCCATTCAAAAACTACATATTCATTGCCTGGGTTGACATGCTGCGTGAGAAGCTTCGGGGCCCCGTCGCGATTGCCAAAACCTTCAAGATAGATTCCCCACCCGTTCGCAAGTGTGTAACTGGATTCAGGTGGGTTGATGACTACAACGATTCAGAGAGGCTTCTGGAAAGCCCACTTGCTCCCGCTGATTCCGCCTCAGATGATGCACAAGAGAAAGGGAATGGGAGCGGTGTTTCTGTCGTTTCTTTTTGGCGAAGCTCATCGGGTTAGATCCCAGTGTAGGTGATCTCTCGTCTGATGGTGACTTGAATTGTAGTGACGACAACGAATAAACTAACGAGTGGTATTTATCTGATGTAAAACTTGCTGCTTAAATATACATTTAGTGATGATCACTGTCCACTATCGTGGGGATGTGCTGCTTTAAATCATACAGATGGATGTCAATAGGCACATACGGAATACGGTATGCACTGTTGGCGAGCCTCACATGATGCGATATCAAAAATTGGCGTGAGGTGCCAAAACGTGCAAAGCTGTAATGGCCGAGAAAATGAAGCGATCATGGAGTCCGCGCGTGTTGGAGTGCTCAAAGGCGGGTGAGATGACCATTCATGAGGACGGTGATCATGCTTCTTGTAGAATTGAGCTGGGGGAACCCATTTAACCTCTGACCAGAAGGCCTACACCAGAAAGAAGGCTGCGTTACGACTGAAACCGGCACGTATCAGGAATGCTAAGGTACGCAACCTCAACGTGGAGTACGCGGATCTACTGCCGCTGACAAAGGTCCAGATTTACATAAATTGCTACCGCAGAACGTAGATCCTGAATACTGATTGCTATGATGACATCGTCGCCACGACTTAGTACGGCTTCCCGGGTCAGAGGAAAAGACAGAGCCGTTCGTATTTGGCGACCGGACAGATCCTTGGGGGCGTTATGTGGTCGGTATCGGTTGTGGTGAAGAGTCGTTTGTGGTTGGAGTTACTACGCGGCGCATGTTGTCCAAACTGGGCCAGCCTCCAGAGCAGTTGTTTTTTACCTTTTGGGTGATGGCGACGACGCTCAGTACAACGCGTGCCATAACGTATTTAGTACTTACACCCACTTGATGTGCTTCTATCATATGGTTGCGAAATTGATAGCACCAAGGGCCTCACCGATCCGGCAACGTATCACATCACTCAGGACATAAGTATGACAGGCACTTCAGTCGTTCTTTCGCCGAGTTCGTACATCGCCGTAATTCTGTATGCGGCAATGGCTGGAATCGATGAGACGAAGGCATTTGGCGTGTACTTCATCGGTCAATGGCTAGGGGGGGACTAGGTTCCACGCTGGTAGTGCCTGTGGACTTCTGTCGGGTTTGCTACTACCAACAATCCCGCAGAGCACTTTAACCCTGTTACTACCAAGCAAATCAACACGGATTAGAGGGCCAGGGAGGACATCTAACAAAAGTAGCACTGACTACCAACTGGCTAGAATTGTTTTTGGTTCGCGCACGGACGAGACACACATGCTTTACATGTCCGATATGGACCCGTAACAGAGCATCCCAGAAATGTTGGCAGACTTTTATAAGGGAACATATGGATTTCAGAATGAATGCCCTTAGTTGTCTGCAGCGGTCCTTTTGCTGACGTCTGGTAGTGAAAAGGTTAACACCGTGATAAAGCGTGATTACACGCTGAGAACACGACTGCAGATGGAAACATTATTGCAGCAACTTCTTGACAGCTGTCGCCACGACTCAGAGTCGAAGCGAGTGATGTGTCACCATCTGGGGGGCCCGTTGGTGAAAATATTGTGACACTAATTGGTCGCATCTGGATCTCCGAATCGTCGCGTTGCTGAGCTGAAGAAGGTCCATAGCCGGTATGAGATCAATCCGCCTGTAGATACGGGCCTGGGGCTGCTGTGCGCTCGGGGAAAAGTTCGTCGTCTCAGTTGCGGTGCTGCGCATATCCGTTCCTATAAAAGGTCATACTGAAGAAGATATAGCTGTATCCGGGCGAATTCCGCCAGATTGGAGGTCAAGGGCCGGTTTGCATGGGGGTAGCATGCAGATATACCTCAGTGCACATGCGCGTGCCGCTTCTTCTTTCTGTTTGGCATTTGAATTCAACTGCTGCTTGCTATGCACGATCACGGCATATTGACGTGGCCGGTAAGCGAAAGATGGTATCCCGGTCGGTCCGAAAGACGTCGCAACAATGCAGCGACCGGCGACTCACCCGAGGGACTGCCCAGAGCGCTCGGACGCGTCTTTCGGCGTATCGGACGGCTTGTACACCGTGTCCATTGGTGCAGGCTGACTGTGCAGTTTTTCTGTTCGGCTGGTTGCTAACGAAGTCAATTCTGGAAGACTCAGTTTGTCCAGCGAGCGAGTTTTGCCGTCCCGTCGGCTGTGAGCATCGGAGATCATCAGTGAATAGGCAGCAACGGAGCGTTGGGTACGTGGTTTCGATGTTTTGGTAGATGCATGGTTGTGTTGTTTGCTGAGTTTTTGTCACTCCAAGCAAGCGCCGTTGGTTTAGTGGTAAAATATCTCGTTGCCAACGAGATGCCCCGGGCTCGATCCTCGGACGGCGCATTCTCTTATGCTTCTCTCGGACTGCCCAGAGCACTCGGACGCGTCTTTCGGCGTATTGGACGGCTTGTACGTCGTGTCCATTGGTGCAGCTTTCCGTTCGGCTGGTTGCTGACGGAGTCAATTCTGGAAGACTAAGTTTGTCCAGCGAGCGAGTTTTACCGTCCCGTCGGCTGTGAGCATCGGAGATCATCAGTGAATAGGCAGCAATGGAGCGTTGGGTAAGGTTTCGCCTGATTTGGTAGATGCAGCTTGTAGTGCCTATAGGCATACCAACCGTAAATGGTCATACCTCCTCTTTTCAATAACATGCTTTATCAATCCATGGTTCCCCATTTCGCTTCAACATGGCTCCGTTTGATTATTATGCGTGACTAGACTTTGGGGCGAATGCATCTCCGATAACGTCAACATAGTCACCCCTCTAATTATTGAGAAATCGTCGCTAGGACATCTACTGCATGTGCAGTGCGCAATGCTGTTTAAGATTCTAGAGCACTCCATATCGTGACAATACTGTTTCATCGGACAATACAAAGATTTTTTGATCGATTAACACCTGTATTGTCGAGTTTAACGTATCAGGACACCTTTACCTTCCTTGGATTCTGTCGTGCTACGTGGAGAGCGTCCCGTGTTGTCAATATTAGTTGCTGCTAGCCATAACTTGCGCGACTTATTTGGTAGACACTTTAACAGAGCTGCAGTTGTCGGGTTTGACCTCAATCACTTACTCGACGTCTCGATGGACGCAATTCGGCTATCCACATCTGCACCGGAACCTAAGCTCGCAATTGTACGTGACGTCTTCTCATGCCATTCTGTTGCGGCGCGCCACGATGAAGACCTCCAATTGACGGCGATTGCGGTGCTCCACAATGAGCAGGCAGCGTCACAGGAATGGTTCAGTACATGGGTCATGCCGCCACATAATGGAGCGTCCACGTAAACTTTCTTGCCTCGGTTACTTCTCGCCAATATTTCCAAAGCGTACTTAACGACAGTCTCGTCGGCCTCGAACTCGTGCGTTGTCTGATTACCAAAATAATTCCGGACGACGATACAGCGCAGATAGTAGAAGTCGTAATCACACATGTACCAGCTGTTCCACTTTTGACCAACTCCAGATGGCGACATTCGGGGGGGGGGGGAGACGGAGGGGGGGGGGGGGGGGCTATTGGAGCCCCCCCCCCCCCCCCAGCGGGCAATTCTCCGTCGTGCAGAGCACATATCGACAGCATTTTTGCAGATGTCCCTAACGTAGGCTCTCTCGCAGTCGCATTCACCTAAGTCTCCGTCGTCTGGAAACATAATATCTTATTTGTTCACGCTCTCCGACACGAAGCCAATACCGTCAGACCAATTTGCCAAAGTGCTGTCACCGATTTAAATCACTTATGGGGGGCTGCGATAATCCAACCGAGCCGAGAAAACAGCTCGGTACTCTTCCAGCGCATGCCGCACATCAGGAAGGCTCTTACAGGGATCTCGTCGTAAACACGCTGTAGACAGCTACATTGTCGCGGTGAGGCTTGACCAGGCCAGCATGTCTTCTGCTTTCGGGATTTTGGCACTAGGATCGGTTTAAGCCGGTTCTTGAGCTTCTTGCTTCGCTTGATCAGCTCTGTATACGTCGGGGTAGTATCCATCTGATCCACTGCCGCGTCCAACACCCTCTTGCTCCGCACCGCTCGGTTTGCCGCCGTCTGGAGGTGCCTGCGAGGACGTATCCGCGTCGCTGATATTCCTCCCCGTTGGCTGACTGCGTGTGCTTGCGGAGATGGAGAAGACGGACTGTGTTTTATCCCCGACCTACCAACTTTGAAACGAATTTTCGCTCTATTCGCCCTTCTTCATGGAAGGGGCGAATACGCCGTGGAAAAGACGGATCTCCCCCTTTTTTGTCGTTTGGTGCTCAAGATAGAAGATTGTTTTTTTTTTCAAAGTTGGTAGGTGAATTCTGTAACGAGTTGACTCGTCTCTAGCGGCTGCACCAGCATGTGCAGTGCAGTTTGTCTCGTCTCTAAGTCACCTCGTCAAGATCGGCAACTACGACGTTCGCGAAGGTTCGATGATGTGTTCTAGGAAGCTAGTTCTCGCTAGTTCTAGAACCTGTAGGCTCATTCAATACTACTGATCTCGATCTGCTCGATCGATTCCTTCCTAACCAATACACCTACTTTCCATTTTACCATCGCACACGAAATACCTCATTTTCAGGTTATGAGCCCAAGTACTACGACGCACGAGATTCTCCAGGACGACAACTACTTCCTATGGGAATTTAATGCCCAGATGACGCTCGCGAAGAAGGAGTTGCTGGACCATATCGCAGTCAAGCCAGAAGGTGCGGTGGGGGCCGTTTCGGCCGGGTGGAAGGTCGTCGATATGAAGGCCCTGGCGTTGATTGCGAAGGTGCTGAGCCCGAGCTATCAGACGTCCGAGACGCGGGGAGTTCTGCCGAAGCATGGTTCATCTTGCGCGAGTTCTTCGGGAAGCGCAGTCTGCACAACCGCGTCCAGCTCCGGAAGAAGCTTCACGAGTTCCAGATGACCCCGGGCGACAACATCATGGATCATTTGATGAAATTCGACTTGTCCATGAAGCTCGCAGCCGTCGGTGACGACGTGAAGACCGACGAGCGCCTAGTGATCCTCCTGGGAAGTCTTTCCAGTGAGTACGACAGCATGGTCAAGATCATCGAGGCAAGGGGCAACGTCGACTTATTCGAGGCCAAGGAGATGCACGGGCAAGAGTTCGACACGATCCAGAAAAGAGAGAAGCAGGAGAGCGCGTTCCAATTGATGGCCGCTAAATCGCGCGGTCGTGGGCGCCATCACGGCGAAGGCCGGGGTCAAGGACGTGATCAACAAGGCAATAGTCGTCGCAGAAGACAAGGGAAGGCTCGGTTCACTGGGCGCTGCTACGAGTGTGATCAAGTCGGTCATAAGCGCGAAGAATGCTCGCAGCTAAATGTCCAGTCGAAGAGCGACCAGTTTGTTTTTGCGGTGTCTGATGCTCTGGCGGACACCACGATGTGGCTGCTTGACAGTGGTGCCAGCTCTCATATGACGTACAGACGCGAAGACTTCGAGAATTTTCGGCCTATTGGTGATGGCCTTGACGTGCTTGTTGCGAGCGGGCAACGTCTCGCCGTGTGCGGTGTCGGCGAGGTACGCCTCGAACTCGGTGCTGGTCGGACCGTCTTGATCACGGAAGTGCTGTACATCCCCGGTCTTGGCCGGAAGCTCCTGTCTGTACCGGCCCTTACGGCTAAGGGCGCGGGGGTCAAGTCGATGGTGACAAGTGCATTATCTCGCATCAGGGTGTCGAGATAGTTAAGGCCGCCGCATGGGGAAACTGTATGCGCTTCCCGGTGCACGAGAAGAAGTTGCAGCCGCCTTGAGCGCAGTGGCGGACGAAGCGGCGTTATGTCATGCTCGGCTCGGTCGTGCTGGCCGCGAGAGACTGTCAAACATGGGCGCCGCTGTTGTCGGGGTTCCTAAGCATACGGTGAAGTCGCTTCCAGACGGCCCATCTGAAGGGTGCGTCTGTGGGAAGATGACGGTGGCGCAGTATGCGCACACCTCGAGCAGCGTGGTGAAGACTCGGAGCCGCTCCAGATTGTTCACAGTGACCTGATGGGGCAATGAAGATGCCGTCCAAAGGGGGAGCACGGTACGTGCTGGTATTCATCGACGACTGGTCCGCTGTGTTCAATTCGACTTGCTCAAGCTGAAGAGCGAGGTGTTGATCAAGTTCAAGGAGTACAAGGCATTCATGGAGACGCTCACGCGCCGACGTATCCGCTACATTCGGACTGATAACGGAGGCGAGTACACGGGGAAGAAATTCAACGCATTCTATGCAGCCCATGGCATCATGCACCAGACGAGTGAACCATACTCACCAGCGCAGAACGGCCTCGCAGAGCGTACAAACCGCTCGTTCGCGGAGATGGCACGTGCGATGCTGTATTATCAGCATCTGCCCAAGGAGTGGTGGGGCGAAGCGGTCACCACCGCAGCTTACACGCTCAACCACCTGCCAAACGCAGCTCGTCGCTCGACAACCCCGTTCGAGCCGATCTGGAAGACCATGCCGGCGATGAACCACACGCGAGTGTTTGGATCGCGTGGATACGTGTACGTTGATGCGGCGAAGCGGGCTAAATGGGACGCAAAGGCTCACAAATGCATCTACCTCGGCTATTCTGATACAGCGAAGGCGTACCGCGTTTGGGACGAAGAAGACGGCCGAGTGGTTATGACTCGCACTATCGCGCTGGACGAGCGCCCGCCGTCTGAAGATGTTCCAAGTGGACGGGTCGAGACACTACAGGCGCCGCAGTGGACAATTATCGATGGTGACGATCTTCAGCCGATGCGACCAGCTCATGCGACAAGCCAAGCCGATGACATGGAAGTGGATGACCCACCCGCAGCTGAGAATAACGCTGCTGAACCAATGGAGATTGTGGCAAGTGGAAATGCGCCGGAGGACCAAGGCTACGCTGATGAAAGAGCACCTTCGACGCCGGCTCGCATTGGGGATGGTCCGTTGCCTACACCGGATCTCGCCGATGGTCGCCAACTTGCTGAGGCACCGTCCCAAGGGGGAGAATCACGAGAGCAGCGTGCTATCATGCTGGCTCGCACGGTTTCTACGGTACCAGTCGCCAGCGACGCATGGTTTTTGGCGGTGAGTTTGCACCGCGGCGACTCGAAGCAGCGGATCCGTCACCTCTCGCTCTTCCTCCTCCGCCTGAAGACCGAGTTGTCACGTGAGTGCCACGTGGCTCAGACCCCAGCTCAAGCCCTGATCAAGAAGAGCACTTAGAGCCTGACCCGAATCGTCTTCGGCTTACGGATGGCTATGAAAAAGCTCTCTCTGTGATGGAAGTTCCTCGCACCTGCGAGAAGCAATGGCATCACCCAATGCTGCTCAATGGAAGGAAGCTGTACGACGCGAGCTCCGCTTGCACTACACAAACCGCACATGGGATGCTGTTCGACGTCCAGCCGGAGTGAAGGTGATCGGTTGCAACTGGGTATTTACTGTCAAGAGCGATGGTGATGGCAACATTGTGCGGTTCAAGGCTCGGCTAGTCGCTCAAGGATTTCGCCAGACTTACGGCGTTGACTATTGGGAGACCTACTCACCAGTGGCAAACATGAATACGGTTCGAGTCTTTCTCGTTGTCTGCTGCCAGAAGAAGTACACAGTCCAGCAACTGGATGTGGAGACTGCATTTCTCAACGGCGCGCTCGAAGAAAACGTCTACATGTATCCACCTAAGGAGTTCGCTTGGATCAGGGCATGATCTGCAAACTGCTTAGCAGTATCTATGGATTGAAGCAGGCAGCAGCAGTGTGGCACAAGACGATCAAGAAAGTGTTGGTGTCGATGGGCTTTGTCGCGTGCTCATCGCACTCGTGCCTCTTTGTTCGCCGCACGATGTCCGGAGTCGCCATCATCGTGTTGTACGTCGATGACTTGCTGATTGGCTCTGCTTCGGATGATGAAGTACGCACGATCATTTCTGAGCTTTCGCAGCACTTCACGGTGAAAAACCTTGGTGGCGTTCGCTTTGTGCTTGGAATCCAAGTTCAGTATGATCGCGCGCAAAGAAGGCTGCATCTGTGCCAGTCGCAGTTCGTGGAGCGCTTGCTCGAGAAGCTCGACGAGATGTCGCTCGTTTCATCCAAGAACCCGAGTGTTGTCGGCCAGCAATTGGAGGCGATTTCGGATAGCAAGCTCGCAGACAAGAAGCAGTACCGAGAGCTCATTGGCTCGCTATTGTACATCGCGAACGGAACCCGGCCGGATATTTGTGCAGCACTTGGCGTTCTCTCGCAGCATCTCGAGGCCCCGCCGTACGCGCATATGACAGCTGCTGTTCGTATTCTGCGCTACCTGAAGGGTACTGCCAGCTTTGGTATCCAGTTTACCCGCACCAAGTACGACAGCTATTTTCCGGTGGTGTACACGGATGCAAGCTGGGGTAGCGACATGGCAACTCGCCGTTCGACTTCTGGACTGCTCGTCTTGATGAGCAACGCGCCAGTGATCTCCAAGTCGAAGCGTCATTGCACTGTCGCTCTTTCGTCCGCGGAGGCCGAGTATATGGCCCTCTCGCTTGCTGCTCAAGAGGCTCTATGGCTACGCAATCTGCTCAACGAGATCGACTTCAGGGACCTTCCCCTACAGCCGTCAAGATCGACAACCAGGCAGCGATTGCTCTTGCTCAGCACATCGGCTATCAATCGAGAGCTAAACACATCGATCTTCGCTATCATTGTCCGCGACGCGGTGCAAGATGGCTATCTGCTGCTCGAGTATATCCGCGACGCGGTGCAAGATGGCTATCTGCTGCTCGAGTATGTTCCATCGGCCAAGCAGCTTGCTGACTAATGACCAAGGCGCTTCCCACACCCAGTTTGCTGCACTCGTTCGTCAGAGTGGTGTCACTCCAAATATGACGTCGAGTTGAGGGGGAGTGTAACGAGTTGACTCGTCTCTAGCGGCCGCACCAGCATGTGCAGTGCAGTTTGTCTCGTCTCTAAGTCACCTCGTCAAGATCTGCAACTATGACGTTCGCGAAGGTTCGATGATGTGTTCTAGGACGCTAGTTCTCGCTAGTTCTAGAACCTGTAGGCTCATTCAATATTACTGGTCTCGATCTGCTCGATTAACCAATACACTTACTTTCCATTTTACCACCTCACACGCAATACCTCATTTTCAAATTCTACCATTTTCTCTAATACTTCGAATTTTGAAACTAAGTGATACGATAGCGTCTGTGCGACACGTGTTAACAAAAAAATACATTACATTTTAACGCTAGTAAGCAATTTGCTTAGCTACCCTAGTTGGCTCTGTGCGACACGTGGAATATGGATAGTAACGTTACCGATGCAAAGACTGTGTCCTTACTCCGCGGTGTCACTTTCCGCACGATCGAGTAATACCCATTCGTACCAGGTCATAATAACATCTTACGAAGTTTCAATTTATGAAACTTTGCGTAAAAGTCCAAATCCGTCATTGTAGATAAAACTATAATAACTAGGAAACCTGCCCCAGGTACCTCGAAATATTAATTAGCAAAGGCTGCCTGCGATCAACGGACGCATCGTCATGCTATCGTACTGTAGCTCTTCATGAATATTACCTGAATCTGCAAATGAGCAGCCCCATCCCGGCGATTCCGCTCACTAAGGTCAGTAAATGAATGAACGGAGTTGTTGGCCTCGAGTAGTTAAAAAATTGTCTCGATCGGCCATCGTGTTCATTGGTGGAGATACCACTATGTCTACATGTTCTTCTCGCTGCGATCGACTTGTGGGAGGTTGGGGATGAGATACTACCATTCTACAGCTTATGCGCCAGCCGTATGTGTAAGTGATACAGGTGATCACCTCGATGTGAATTTCTACTGTTGGAATACACGCTCAACAGGAATAAAAACACGTATACAAACCTAGGTAATTGTTCCCTCTCACCCTTTGGACGTAATGCCGAATATCAAATCGCCAAAAATTCCAGTCTCGGTTTTAAGTCACTTTTGGGCAGGACGCCCAAAGAAGTCTAACAAGAACATCTGCTGCCTATGTCCTTGATTCATGCCTACCTCCTCCCGTAGCCTCGCTGCATCTCACCAAACCCCTGTCCGCGTCGGCTGTTGAAGCAGCGATCCACTTGCGGAGGATCCTTTATGGCTTCCGTCTCAAGCTTGACTTCAGGAGTGAGCGATTCCCGCTACACAGCCCCCGTCGTATCCATAGGCTCGTCATCGTCAGCGCTTCCCTACTTCTCGAGACCGCATAAGTCTTTTTGTGGGATCATCTATCGTGTTCTCCTCTGGCGAATTGAGAGGCTCCGTCACTGACATCGGGTTTGAGGCTTGGATGCGGCTTACCTGGCTGCCAGGTAAGTGTTGAATAGGATAAACGAGCCTAAGAAAATATGGATGGGGTCATAACAAAATACAAATGGGGTCTGCCCAAATGAAAGCAGCGTTTTTTTTTTTTTAACGCTGTGCGCACTATACAATAGTTCAGGCAGGTAGCGTCTCAAACACATGTCAGATGCCGTGTGGGCACACGAGCAAGCTAACGGCCGGTCACGGATAATATGCTGCATGACCGAGGTGACGGCAAGACGGACGGGCCGTGGAGAAGTCAATAAGCTCAAACCGAAGGAGTATCACAAGCCCCTTCGGTCTTGTCTGCAGTTAGCATGCGAAGCGCAAGTTGACTGGGAACCAGGGAGAATTCCATGAACGTGATCGTCGAGATAGTTAAAAAAAAAAAAAGAGACCGAATATCACGGATGTAGCCGCTGCATTTTTTTCTTATCACGGACGAGCTTGAGGTGACAGTGACGCAGGAGTTGTGCAGTGACGAGCGAGTTTGAGGTGACAGCCGCGCAGGAGTGAGGTGACAGCAGCGCAGGATCTGTGCAGTGACGAGCGGTGGTGACTGGAGGGAAGTTGCGGAAAGCTGGCATCAAACGTTTGCACTACAGAGAAATGCCCCGCGTATCTACGAGAAGGAGACTCGGATCTTCTACCAGTAGGCGAGTTATAGTCTGTCTGGCGGTAGTCCCAGTCTCACCGTCCACAGCAATCGCTGTACGAACGGCATATTTCGTGAAACCCGTCGATGCATCGGGTGCGACGCTGCATGCGACGACAGAGGATAGTTGTGTTCGAATGCGCGGCCGCGATGTTGTCGTTGACCGCCCGACACACCACGCAACAAATTGTCGCCGACGATCGTGTCCTGGCAGATTTGCAGTCCTAGCTGCTGGATCACAATCTCCGGGTAATAAGCTAAGATATTCTCGGTGGCTTGAAGGGCTTTAGCGTCCGTGCCGCAGTGAGGCCCCATCTCGAGCATTCCCTTGCCCTGCTCTAAAAACTTGCCACCACAAAGGTGTGTGCGAACTCGAGCGTCTCCTTAACCGTTAAGATTGGAAAGTGCTTGTCCCTCTGGTTCACGTACGATACGAACTGCGGGAGACGGTGGCAAAATGGACTGCTTGCTAAAATTTGATAAACGGCAAAATATATTATGTTACATAATATTTTGGGATACATATTTCTTTCTTTTTTCAAATGCGTGTACCGGTACCACCGCAAGTTGAAGTGGACTGCAACCTAAACTCGTCCTTCCATTGTGGTTTCCACTTGCCAAGCAGCAACAGACGCTTTTTCACATCCATCGATATCTCCATTGCGTCCGGCAGTGTCACTATCTCCGACGAATCATTAGCGTCCTCCATTGGTTTCGTCCGGTTTGCCTTTTTCTGACGTAGCCGCTTCATGACGGGGCTTGTTGGTCGTCGACCTTCCTCTTCTGACTCGTCGCTGTATTCGTTGAAGTCCCGTCCTTCTGCCTTGCTTCGAACAGATCGAGTCATTTGACGGTCGTGTCGTTTAGCGATAAGCTTAGACTTGACAGCATCTTGCCACGCGAAAACGTATGTTTGCCAGTAGAAAAACACGACGCTCTTGAGTCTTTGGGAGTGATAACCCGCAGCGTTTCCAAGCTGCTGACGTCTTCGCTGTCGGTCGTTCGTCCGATTTGACCAACACGACAGTGCTTTCTTAGCGGTATTGCGGTCATGTCGGACCAGTGCCGCTCCAGAGCGACGTTTGTGCTCAACGACCCGCCTCCAGGCACGAAAGACGACCTCCTGTGCGCGCTGACCGGCAACAGACTCGAGCTTGACGACGCAGGCGAGCAGCACGAACCGGCGTTCACGTTGTTTCTTCACAGCCGCTCGCCAAACCCGTAGGTTTTGACGTAGCATCGCTTCCGCTTCGTGCTTTGCAGCCAGTTCAAGCTGCTCGTACCTTTCAAGCTGACTTGTCAGCGTCGCACGGTCCCAGCGCCGCCAAAACGTTCGCAGCAAAGTCTGATCCGCGTACATCGCAGCTAGCCGCTGGCCTTGTCGTGTATTGACGAGCTGCTGCCACCGTCGAAAGACTCGCCTCACGGTTTGCAACTGCTTGTTGCCCACGAAAGATGCATAAAGCTGTCGCCAGCGCTGCTGCCGAGCTGCAATTTGGTGCCACGCTATCACCATCTTTTTGGTCTTCGAGCGTAGTAGAAAATCATCAAAGCGTGAGGCTACAGCGAGCTTTACGGCCGACTGCCACAGCTGCACGTGTTTCCGCAAGACGAATCGTTGACAAAGACGACGGAGACGTCGAGTTTGACTAAAATCTCGCCAACGACTCATTGCTCGATGTCCACGGTAGACACCTAACTGTTTCTTTGCCGTCTCAGCTTGTTGACAAAGCTGACGCGCACGTTGCGTGTGACGAAGCCACCGCTTTCGCAGTCTTGAACACACGTGGAAAATCACCGCTTTATGCAGCGCGAGATCCGTGACAACCCGGTTCTTAGCGTATCCTCGCCATCGTCTCCAGACACGACGCCGACGGTGGTCCACACTCTTCGCCTGAAAATTGTTCACCGCAACTTTCTGCCACTTTTGTGTATTTTTCCAGATCTGCCACGTGGTTAAATGACGTCGCGTCCTGTTCATTCGAGCTGCTTCAAGACGATGAGCGACTTCCTTCCGATGCTGGCACCATTTTCGCCATTGAGCAAGAAGCTCCGGGAGTAACATATCGTAGCGTCGATTGTCAAAGTATTCCAGCACCAATCGAGCTCGTTTCGACCGCTGGTGATGCTTTTTCAAGCTCCGAAGCGCTCGACGCAAGTGAAACCCTCGCATGTGGGTGTCCAGACGCTGTCTATCGCGACGAGAATCGCTCATTATCAGACGAAAGTCATGACACCACAGTAACCAGAATTTGGTGAGCAGACGAGCTCGATAATACGCGTCTAAACTCGCGTGAAGGTGGCGCGTTTCTTCCACATGGAATTGCCAAGCGTGCCAGTGATTCTTGAGCTCTCGTCGCTCTCGTCGAGCCATCTCCGTGTTCACCACAACCCACAACTCGCGTTCACGATGACGTTCCCTTTGAAGCTGCTTGACACGAGCAACAAGTTCGGCCCAAGCTCGGAAACTCGTCTGGGCTAAAGTCGCCCGGCGGTGATTTGTCAGCTTGTTCACGATGAATCGGTGTCTACGTTGCTGGTGTGCGAGTCGCTGCCAGCAGATAAAGTGCAGTTGCAGGCGTCGTATCCGGTAGAAGCGCTGGGCGTGGAAAATCTGTCGCCAACGATGCCAAGTTTGAGGCAAATCCCACGTCACCTCGAACCTCTGCAGGATCCGAGCCTTTTTGGCTAATTCCTGGCCGAGCGAAACTACTTCATGCTCTTGACTGTGACCAAGAGCAGTTCGCTGGAAGGTGGGGATTTGCGCGCTTTCTGCTTCACCTTTGACCATCAAGAGCAGATCTCGGAGCCGTTTACGCTGAGCTGTGAACTGCTGCCATAACATGAAGCGAAATCGCATTTGGTGCCCCATTGCGACATTAATCAGCAACGTTCGACAGTGTGTACGGGTCCGACTGCGTTGTTTCCACGACGTGAAAACGATTCCTACGAGTTCCAGCCAGTGTTTCCTAGCATTCTTCGCTCGGAAAGCTCGAATCCGGTGCGTCGCAGTCACCACCTTCCTCCAGGATAGGAAACTCGACTCCAGTTGTCGTAACCCGCTGGTGCCGATCATGCGCTCGATCTTACAGAGCACAACGTACTGCTTCCAATACTTTATTGCGTGTGTTGAGACCTTCGCAGCGCAAAAACCTTGAGCTAATCTGTTCCTATGAACCTTTGCCACCAAAGATTTCCACGTCTGAAAAACTATGCGACCACACGACTGCGTACGTTTTGCCAGTGACTGCGATACTTTAAAACGCCACAACTTGCGCCGAGCGACGAATAATCCCCAAATACCAAAATTTTGCTTCTGAACTGAGCATTGCATCACGTTTAGGTAATTTTCCAGCGTTTGACGTCGCTGGATCTGTTCCGTGATGACACTTTGCCACCTTAGAAAAAAGTGAGCACTCAGTCGCTGTGATCTGAACGATTGCACCCGAATCTCAACGTGAGTTTTCCACTTTTGCAACGATGTGTGTGTCTGCAGAGCCCGAAAGACTTTAAACTGACGCTGCCGACGCATGTGCATCAGTGCATTTCGCATCCGCAACTTGGCCGCACGAGTCTGAGCGACAGATTTCATCCAGCAGATCCAAACGCGCTGCAGCGACCGCGTACCGGCAAATGCAGTGGACAGCAGTCTCCTCGCCTTGCCAAGTTTCCGAGTCGCCACAAACTGTTTCCAGTTTGTCACACATCGACGTTGAAAATTCTTTAACATTTGCGCTTCGAAATGCTCCTGGAAGGTCTTAATCATCCTCCGAGACGCCTGTGAACGGACCCAAGCAGCCCAGTGACGTTGTAACAGCTGCCGCTTGCCAGACCGCGAGATGAACATCAGCTTTCGCCACGCGTACCATGTCCTCAGCATCGCTGTCGCGCGAACTCGAGACGTGACTGTTTTTTCACTCGTTCGAAGCGTTTTGCTGGTAATTGCGTGGCCGTGCAATGCCCTGAAACAGCGATACGTCGTCTGGCATTTCCACTGTATAAGAAATTTGTCACTAATGGCACGGAAATGCTGGCTCTCTTTGCTCAATTGGCGCCAAAATTTCAATGTTTGGTCTAATCGACGATTGCGAAAGTGGAAATCGGCACGTGCCAAAATTGTTTGGCGCCGCTTTCCGGCAATAAAGACGCGTACTAGCGCGTTCCAGGTCTTGCGAAGGGATGCGTTCGTCCAACTTCGCGTCGCTGCCAGAATTTTCGTTTTTGTGTCACGCTGCGTCTTAACGTACATGATCCAGGCACCCCAGACACTTGGAAGAAGCTTCTCTTGAAGATATCGCAGCGTCACAGCGCGCGTCTTTCGCGCCAATACTGCGAGCTTCCTCCATCGTGTAAAGATACTCAAAACTTGCTTGCCACACCCCGCCGTCCTAAAACGTTCGGCCTTTTGACGGAAATTTCGCTGATATTTTTGTTCATGGACCAAATTTCGCAATGCTTTAACGCCGTTTTGCATCCGACGGAAATGCAAAAAAGACGAAATCTCGTGTCGAATGCCACTAGTTTTTTCAGCATGCGTGTGCCAAGCTGTAAAAACTCGAAACGCCACTTTCGAGTTGCATTTGGTCGACAAAATATGTGCAACACTTTTCAGTTTTTTATGGTGTTTGCTCCACGAACGCCACGCTCGGAAAGACGAACAGAGCATCAATACTTGAAGTCTCTCGGTATTGATTTGCAAGTGGCGACGATGGTAGCAAATGCCAGCGACGTTTAATCGCCACACGCTGAAGCTCCTTCGCGTGAGGTTTTGCTCGTGCACGACACGTGAAACGGTCTTTTGCACACGCTCGGTTTTCTCCATTGCGGCAAACTTTTGCCACTCCTTAAACAAAACAGCAAGAAGTCGGAGACGTGACGAATGATACAATTCGAGAAGCTGATGACGTCGCACATGAAGCGAGGAAGTGGCTTCTCGCCACGTCTTCAAATTGTTCCGATAGACCCACATGAGATGAAATTCATGAACGCTCCGAGTACGTGTTTTCTCGCTTAACGACGCGGTTGTAAACGTTTGCCAGCGCTGCCACGTTCGTTTCAACTTATATTTGACATTCATGGCACGGATCCGTCGCTGGTTGGTTCGTAGTCGACAGAATCGCGTCCAGGCATGGAAAACTCGGCCACACTGCGTCTTGTGCCACCATTCGATCGCCTTAAGTGTATAAAGACGAACTCGCTTCTGTATTTGAGTTACGTCTCTCCACCGCTCCATCACTCGAGCAACTTTGAGACTTCGCCAGCGATAAAATATACAACAAAGTTTCGTACGATTAAGACGACGATTCTGCTCATCCAGTCTCGAAATTTCGCCTCGTAGTTGACAAATTGAGACTTGCTGGCTCTGAATTCTCCTATGACAATGTATCCATCCACCCCATGCCACACCAAGCAGCCTCTTCAGATTCCCGGTTCGTCGCATGTCTTCACATGCTGCAATACTCGACATCCTTTGGTGTAGTTTCATTGCGAGCCATTCGTTCAAGAACGCGTCGTGCACACAAGCAATTTGCGTGGTCAGAGCTCGTTCTTTGCGTTGGAGCTGAGTGTAGCGTTGAAACCCGTCCAGAAAGGTCTTTCGCACGAGCTCAGTCTTTTGACGACGTCTCAACTCGTTCATACCGAGCGAGACAAGTGTAAACTGCTTCCAACGACGAAATCGAAGCCGAAGATCCGACGTCACTCGGTTTGCAGTCGCTTTGCCTCGTAAACCTTCGACGCAGCGAAAGACCCGAGTTTTCGTGCGCCAGTGGCTCCAAATGACTCGCAAGCGAGTCAATTTGGCTCGGTTAGCCATACACAAAGCCCATTGTCTTGATTGTTGGCGAGAAACAACAACACGTCTCCACTCGGTCAATACGCGACATGAAACGTTCTGGTTCCACCTCTGTCGTGCAACTCGATCGTGTCGCGATGTCCCTCGCCAGTTCTTCAGAACGCGGTAGCAAATGCGTCGCTCGTAACACTTTATCGCTCGCAATCTGTCGAGTTGTTTCTTCTTCTGGAGTGATTCAAAGCGTTTCCAAGTGGTAAAACGTCTCGCGAATGTCTCGTTCCTCCACTTTGCTACAGCGCATTTAGTCCGCCGGTTGTTGGCAGCATACAACACCCAGACTTTAAACACCCGCCTCTCATTTTGATGGGACCACAAACCCGATGCACGTCGCATCCGTTCCTGTTTGTACTTGTTCCGAGACTGGAAAGTCTTCCAAGCTCCGAAACACGGTGGCAATAAACACAAAGAGCGGAATGCGGCCGCCTTCTGCTTCAAAACTCTCATTCGAACCTGTCGCGCCACAAACCTCCTCCAGTTCATCACATGCCGTTGCATTATTGACGCTGTGGAGGTCCTGACAGCGTGTGTCAGTGCCAGCTTAAGTAACTTGCGAGCTTGAACCTTCTCCTTCCATCGCCTAATTCGTCTGTGCACGCGGAAATTCGTCATCGTGACAGCTCGTACGGCGTCGACTTGATGTTTGCAGTGCCTTTGAGTGAGAAACGTTTGCCACTGGGCGAATGCTGCGCTTTTGACGTGGCTATAGCTCATAATTATCGCCGTTCTCAGTCGTTTTCTCAACTGTTTATACTTGAGAAAGCGTGTAAACGCTCTGGAAACGAGCGTCTGACGCCAATACGCGAGAGCTTTGACTACAAGATGACTGTGTTCAAGTTGCTGGACGTGATGAGAATGCCACCATCGAATTGCTCGCTTGACCTTAAATCGCAGTAGTTTCTCCTGTGTCTCATGAACCGCAAGCTCACGAGCTACGGAGGTTCGAAATTTTAATCTCCACGCATGGAAATGCGCCTCCACTACCTTCCGCTTGGACATGCGCAATGTGGAATGAAGCAACTGATGATGCCGTTTGCGACTACACCAGATCGTCTTCCAGCTCTGGAAATTGGTCCAAAGCTGCCGCTTTTGCCACTGACAAGTGACGATGCACAGTCGTTCGTACTGTCCGCGTTTCATCTCGAGTGCGTGTCTCCAAGCCTCCCATCGTGTCGCGAGCGTCCGTGTACGTACCAGTTGTCGCGTCACTTCCGACCTCTTCACGAGCTTGTGTTTAGCTGCTTGAAGTCGTCTCCACTCTAGAAAACATTGTCGAAAGTGGCAATAAAGCAGCATTGCCACCACTTGAAGTGCTCGCTCGCGGCGCTGTCGAGCAGCGTGCACAACCTGTTTCCATACGGAAAAACAGTGCGATTGCCGGTACCTTTGGAGCTGTTTGTCAGCTAGCCGAGCCGCTGTTCGCAGCCAGAACGCGTGGCTCCATTTCGACCAAACCGAGTTAATTAACCACCGACGTCGAGTCGAATGTCGTAGCTCTTGGCCTCGAAGTTCACACGCTCTCCTGTCATGAACATGCTCTCGCCAGGCTGCGAGACAAATTCGCCTTAATTGTAGCGCTTTTCGTGCACCAAAGTGCTCGACCGCGTCTTGTTTTTGATACTGAAGGTGCAGATTCGTCACGAGCAGCTTCCAATGCAGTGCTAACACGGTTAATCTGTGACGCTGCTGGCACTTTAAAAAGGTTAAGTGAAGCTTAATCTTCTGCGCCGTGTGCTGTTCCCAATGCGTGAAAAACTTTGCCACAAGGTGCCACGAGTAGACGGAATTTAGACACCGAGTAGCATTTCGAGTGCCCGTGCTCCTTCTCCAGTATTCCCAGACCTTTTTCCGTCTCGTAGACGTCACACAAATGACGAGTGCTTCCTCATAGTCGGAAACCTTGTTCCAATGCGTCTTCCAGTGTGCGAAATAAAGCGACAGGAGCTTGGACACTCGAGCCTTCACCCTGTCGGACAACATGTTAATTATCGCCACTTGTCGCTGGGCACAAGCAGCCCAAGCAATGAAGTTCTGGCGCAGATGCCGGCGGCGAATATACCGACGAAATCGCTCGTCTCGTTCATGAAAACTTTTGTGTTGCTTGACCGCCAGTCGCCAGCCTCGAACAACCGCTTGGCACCGTCGTTGGCGACAAATTGCTCCCCACAAATGGACTCGCGCTCGAGTTGTCACGTGGTGAGACACATTAATACGTAGTTTGATCCACCAGCTGCTCAATACTCGCAGACGGCACTGGTCTGCAGCTATACACAGCAGCGCGCGAGACGCTTGCTTCCTCTCCTTGTCGCTCTTCCACCGCGCCAAAACGCGTCGTTTTCGGGCCGTGTCGAAGCGAGATCTCTCGTCTCGTTTCGACTGGACAAGTTCTTGCCAGGACGTTAAAATCTGATGCTGTAAGCGACGCGAGCGACGGCGAACGACTCGAGTTTGCTGCTCTCGGCTCCGAAACACGCGTCGCCAGCGCTCCAAGCACGTGCGTAGCCTCGAACGACTGCAGCGTTGAGCTACCCACTGTGCTCTTGCTGTCAAGCATTTCTTGGTCTCAGTAAAGAATCGCCAGCTCTGAAGACAGTGGAAAGTCGTCTCCAGCGCCTCAGCGCGCTGCTTGACAAGTCTACGCACTCGAAATGCTGCTACTTTCTGGGCCTCTCGATGCCACGCGTTCAAGAGCGTCTTCATCTGCCACGTCCAAACGTTTCGTGCACTTTTCTTGAGAACTTTAACGTTTACGCGAATGCGCCGTAAAATACAAAGCGGGAGAGCTCGAGGACTCTCGGTCAGCTGAAAATTAAGCTTCTCGGGCAAACAGTGCGCGATCCAGTGGAAAATTGCATGCGTGCAGCGAGTTACGACCTGCTGCTTGTGCGTCTGCACATCCTGAGCTTTGCTTTGAGTCATGAGCTGCTTAACTGCCTGGGCAGCTCGCCATTGTTCGATCGACGTCGTCATCATCTCAAGTGGTTTGGCAGTGAGTGGGAAAAGGTCGTCGGACTGCTCGCCATCTTCTGCGTTGCTTGCTGATCGATACATAGGAACAAGTCGCCGAGTCTTTGTGAATGTTTTTTGGCTATCATCGGCTACGGGGAGTCGCTGAATTGGAGACTCAAGGGACAGCATGTCACTAAACAAATCAAGTTGAAGCTGCTGCTTGGGGATGACACGAAAGCTTCTTGAATCGAGGTTTGTGACTGGAGGTGAAGGCTCTGAGACAAATGACGCTCGACGAACGACGTTGTGCTTCCTGTCACGTTGTCCATCTGCTGCTGCGTTTCGGAAGCTATCGATCGTCGGTTGGCTGTTGAAGTCGAAGCTCGCAATCTTCTTGCGCCAGTTTTTCTCCTTGTGGATCGACAGCGACAAGAGATATCGCTGGTAAAGAGCGTCGTCCGGTGGTCCGATTCCATAGCGCTCGAAGACTGACGACGAAGCTTGGATCAATTCGATGAGAGAAATTGGCTCGGCTTGTGCATCAGGTATCGAGCGCTGCTTGGCAACTCGTGTACGTTCCGCCAATACGAAAATCTGCGTCAAGAGATCGCAGACCATTTCACGGCGTCGAGATGGAGCCGTCGGTGCGGATTCATGAGCATGAGAACCTGTCACTTCATGCTGGGGAATCTGCGTCGACATCATTCCTCTAGTACCGAAGCTTGGGGCTGTTGTAGTAGTTTCTCGCGGGCGACCCGTCGTTTCAACCAAGTGCCGGGTCAGCGATTGAGTAGTTATTGTACTGGACGTACATGTCGGGCAGTCAGCTTGATGAGGACGCACGGGGTTCTTGCTGTGACTGGGGCAGTCGCTAAGACACGAGTGACTCCATTCAAGTTCCCTTGTAAACAAATAGTACCGACTTCATCTGCTAATGATTTCGATGAAGGAGCAACACAAAATGTCTGCGTTATTGAACACACAGCTACATGACACTTAATAATATCGACATTACCATATTATGTAATGTTGAACACGGCTATCAACCAGGAGGAGCACGCGATTCGCGATTGAGTATGCTTGGTAGCGGATACGTGGAATCCGCTTGTTGAGGATGTAAACGTCTCGCAGCTTCCTGAAGCACGAGCTTCATGACAATCCCAACTCGCCAAGACCATCAGATCATAACGGATGCGCGGTTCAAGATTGGACCGCCACAAGCTACTTGGAGCTCTTTGCGACGGGGATTTTTTTTTTTTTTTTGTCGCTGCTGGAACTCCCTGTCGGGGCTATGAAGTATCGCAGAATGTACTGCGGCGAACGTGACCTTGTTGCAGTAGCGATGTGTTCTGGACGAGTAGATAACTACCAACCATGCCACTTAACGTAGGTAGGCTGGGAACTCGAGGGTCTGTGGGGAGACTTGAACGAATATATGTTTTGCAACACGACGCAGTCGATTATGTTGCGGAACAGAAGGCACTGCAACTTGGCCACTGTGCACCAACGTAGGTGGAAGTGTAGTTGGCTGCCGTAGTGATGCAGTCGCCTGTCTTTTGGAGCGAGGCTGACCGAATTCGAGAACGCCATCACTGGCAGAGCGACACAAAGTTGAAGGACAAGAACGATCGACGCGAGAACTTGCTAGAACTGAGGACTATCACTTTGTCAGACGACGATCATTTGACGGCCAGATTCAACACAAAAACTTCACCGCGTGGTGCACTCCGTTCCTAATTGAGTGTCAGAACTTGTGACTCTGAAGCAGCATTGATTGTCACAATGGCCAAAGCTTTCATCCGAGATGCACGCTACTTGAGATAATGATAGTGACGACGGCCATAATCACGAACAAGGACCCGAGAAAAGTGCTGAGGTTTCCGATCCGGTCAAACTTAATAGCAACCGCCATCTCCATCACGATGCACACATAGTCAACAAAGATTTCGACGAATGACTGAAAGCCCAGCATCGCGGCCTGATTGAACCGTAGTCTCGAGACGCCAAGCTCAGACAGAGAGGTATCGCCGTCAATATAGAGCACTGGGTACAAAGGATGCCCAAGCCACCAGAACACTATCGATTGCGATCAGCCGATCGCAATATACTCAGCGTACATGTCAGCGGTCACTTCTGCGGTGTGATAGGAAATCACCTGTCGCCTCCACAATTCGTACTCAAGCTTCACGGATATCAACGAGGGCAACAAGGAAGATGCCCGATCTGCTGCATTATGTCGCGCAAGTGCGATCTCCAGTAGTTTAATCTCCAGAGCTCGGGACCGACGACGCGTTGTCCAAAAAACGAATGCAGCTTTTGCCGCACGAAACCCAACCTCCACGACAGCCAGAGCGGAGGTTCCGCCCACCAGAAGCATGTTCGTTTGGGTCCCAAACAGAATGATCCGAGATTGTCTTTCGATCAACACGGTCGGGACACCGACAAGCATGCACATGGTACGGATATTGCGAATTTTCTTCTTGAGAACGTAATGCCTTGCCGCTTCCTGGAGAGCGAGCTTCAGAGCGACGCTACAGATGGTAAAGACCAGAACTGAGGCTTGTTCTTGAATTTGCTGCCACTACGCCAGCACAGTGTGGACGTATCCTCCAGCAATTGCAATGTCAAGAGCATTAGGCAGTTGATTGAGATACTCGCGCCAGTAGCTTGGGGTGCGTTTTTTTTTGGTGGTCGATGAGCATTCAGAGGCCGCTGTGTATTATGTCGCGGGCATTCGTGACGTCAAGCTTGGAGGAGATTGTGGTTCTGACAAATTATTCACTGCGCACCGTCGATCCGACCTTGGTACGTCTATTCGTAGTAAATTCGCCTTACTGCCAGCATGAGGCCAGCCGTGAACGTAAGATTGCTCACCACAGCAAGGTAAAATGCACTCGGAGCCGGAAATAGTCGTGCATGAGCGACGTGTTTTGGACAAGGAGACCCACCGCGACCATCGCCATCAGCGTCGCTGCGAACGCGACCCAGGACCTTTTCATTAATTTCTTGGCGCAAAACCAGAAGCTCGGGCGCGTGTTCGAGCACTCGATGAACCTCTGAGTCATGAGTGAAGGCATATGAGCTATTATCATGATAACAGCATAGATTATGGCCATCCAGACGAGCAGGGCCATCGTGAACTCTTCCAACGATTGGTCCACGGACGACTTGAAGGCAAAAGGGTTACGAATGCAGAAGACGCCGTTGGCCACCGCCGCGGAGAAGCAACAGACGACAACGTTCCGAACCACGAGAATCTACATCTTGAATGCGCTAGTCCATTGCAAGCGCAGCCTCAGTCGGCTACTGGTACGCTTCAACTTCGTGTCCTCTGGTCGCGGTAGGAAGATGTCGGCGACTAACGGACTTGAATGCACCGAGTCTCGACTGGTTTGGGCGGGATAGACGCCGGCTCGGATGCTGCTTCGGTCGACGTCTGCAGTCTGGATGGGAGACACACAAGGACTCGCTAGGAACGACAGTGGAGGCGCCAATAGGTCCATTGCCGTAATGACCTTCACTCCTGACAACTTCAATAAAAATACTTGCCGTACTTAGTGCGGATGCTGCGCCACACTAATTGAATTAGGCTGGGAATTATATGCATCTATCTGGACAGCATAGTGAAGCTTAGTATGCGAGGTCTTCAACCTCTATTGGTTGGTGCAGCTCCAGCCGTCCAGCTCTTCATCGTCCCGGCCTCATTAGGCCCTCGGTCGCCAGTACTTCTCCAAAAGCTCCACAACAACAAGCTAAGATGGTGCGCCCGGCTACATGTGTCCCATCGCTTCCTCCACCCAACTAACTTTTGCGTTTTAAACAGGCCGGCGACAAGAGCAACAATGTCATGCGTGACATCCACGTGGACAAGCTGGTGATCAACTGCTGCGTCGGCGAGTCTGGCGATAAGCTCACGCGTGCTGCCCGTGTGCTCGAGCAGCTCACGGGTCAGAAGCCCGTGTACTCGAAGGGTAAGCTTTTGACTCCGAAAGCAAAGAACCGCCTTAACGGGCTACTTACCCGGACCACCGAGTGTCCTTGAGTGGGCGCTCGGTGCGTCTAACCCTCCTACGGCCTTTCCGGGTGTCGGACGTGCGCGCATTCGTGCGTGTACCTCTGGTTCATCCCCGATCGCGCTCGTCTTTTGGAGTACATTGAGCTTGGAAAGAGGCTCGTGCCACTCTCACGCACACATCAATGATCTCGGAGGTTGGTGTCCAGTCCTTTGATTATCGTCTCAACAGACGACAAAGGCGCGTGCTCGCTGCAGTTGGAAAAGACTGCAGAGAGACGGCTAATGTGTGGGGATTCCTCGAGAGTCAAAGAAGAAGCTGAGAAGTTGGACAACTAGATGGCTGACAATCTCTTTGTCTTGTTCTTGTGTTGTGTATCTGCAGCCCGTTACACGGTCCGCACGTTCGGCATCCGTCGTAACGAAAAGATCTCATGCCACGTGACGATCCGCGGCGAGCTCGCTCAGGAGATTCTGGACCGTGGCCTTAAGGTCAAGGAGTACGAGCTGCTGCGCAAGAACTTCTCGGAGACGGGTAACTTCGGCTTCGGCATCCAGGAGCACATTGACCTGGGCATCAAGTACGACCCGTCCACGGGTATTTACGGCATGGACTTCTTCGTTGTGCTCAAGCGCGCTGGTGCCCGTGTGGCCCGCCGCAAAATGCAGCAGTCGCGCATCGGCCACCCGCACCGTCTCTCCAAGGACGACGCCATCAACTGGTTCCAGACCAAGTTCGAGGGTATCGTACTGGACGCCCCCCGCAACTAAGCTACTAGCTGCTAGCTTTGTTCAAGCTTTGTTTGCTGTAGGGATGCAGGCCACCTTTGCTTTGTAATCGACGGCGGCTAATCCAAATGGAGAGTTCTATACCCAAACCAACGACTTCTTGTTACCGTTTTATTGACCAGATTTGCTCAAATGGTGCTGCAGATCTGTTATTGCAACTTGTTCTACTCCTTTCTTGCCTTACTCCATGGGCTGGTCTTCCTTGGGGTGTTTACCGAGCCACTTAGCGACGCCCTCGGCGTCCAGCAGGATAGAATTCACGTTCGTGAACTCGTCTACAGGTTGCGCCATAAGGGACAGATATTTCTTGGCCATGAACACGGCCATATCCACCGACAGATTCAAGTGCGAATCCACGAGAAACTGTGTGATCCACGGCGGTAGTTTGGTTCGCTTATCAGCGCGGTTGTAGCGCGAGTCAGCAAAGATAACGAGACCGTAGTCAGTTTTGCTACGAAGAACGCGGCCAGCGCATTGAGCGGCTTGACGCAGTGCATCGAACGTAAGAAAGTCGCCTTCACGGATCTGATGCGTGTAGCGCAGGTACTCGAGCCGCGCACGCAATGTGTTCGACAGCGTGTACTGGAACGGGATGCCGAACAGGATCACAGCACGTCCGTAATGACGGTCGAAATCAATTCCTTCTGCCACCTTCCCACGTGCCACAGAGAAGAAGATGGCGCCACGACCGCAGTCACAGGCCTTCTTGTAGTTGTCCAGTGCCAGAGTAGTCTCCACAATGTCCTTGGTCTCAATGAAAAGCAGCTTACTGGTGAGCACCCGCTTGAGTACACCAAGCGAGTCCCACTGACCGATAATCTTTTCCATGTAGAGATACGAAGGGAAGAAGCACACCATGCCATCAGGAGTACAAGCCGCCATCTCCAACAGGAGCGTACCGTAGTTGCGCACGACGGACAAATCATCACGCAGGTCGAACTTGGTACTCACAGGCATCTGGTCACTACCACGTGTGATCACCAATGGACAAATACTCGAACGGTAGACGGACATGGGCAGCGATTCACGGATCACTGGGTTGAAATTCAGTAAGCGAGGGTACAGATCAATGGGGGACAGCGTTCCGGACGTGATAATGACGCTGGAGAAGCGTTCAAACACTGGCCGGATCGCTAGCGATGCATCCAAGCACGAGAGCTGCAACACCGGGTCGTGCACGCCTGACGCGCTGTCAAACGGCTCAATAATCAGCATGAAACCCTCTGCATACGTAGCCACCAACGTCGCAAAGTCTGCCACATCCGTCAACGAATTGTATTCCTCCAAGTTTGTCACCTCCAGCGTTCGCAGCAGCGAGTTGAGTCGTGTATAGCAGAATTTCATGGGCTTAATCTCCATGTTAATCGCTTGATGCAAATGGTGAAGGAAAGCTTGCGGCGTCTCGGATTCCACTTGCCTCACTCGAATGCGTTGACGTAAATACTCAATAAGTCGTCGCATGAATGCCACAAAGTGCTCTGCACGTCGAATATTCCCCGGGATTGCTTCATCCAGCACGTCATCTGGCAGCACAGGGTTGGCAATCATAATGTCGTTACTTGTATCAATCGTTTGGTTCGTGGCTGGATCCGTGTAGGTCGGTGCCACGACGGCATTACTAGACCGCAGTCCTTCCACTAATCGTCGATACTCTGCGTCCAGACGCGACTTGTCGGCTTGTTTCAGCTTATTGACCTGACTCGAGAGCGTCGTCAAGTTCCGTGACGCTCGGTCCAGTGCGCGTCGATCCAAGTCGACACTCAACGCTTCAATACACACATTGTCGATATTATGCGCTTCGTCAAACACCACAATACTTTCCTTCTCGAAACTCCTGGAGACGAGCTGACTGACCTTTGGGTCCAGCATGTACTGGTAGTTGTAAACTACCACGTCTGCGAATGTGACGACATATCTCGTCAAGAAATAGGGGCACCACCCTTTCTTGGCTCCAAGCTCCTTCAGATCGTCCACTGAGTAGACTCCAGGTGGCAAGAACGTGTCGTCGCTCTTCCTGGCGTCGTAGTTCTCGTAGAATGAACAGATCTCGACCTCTCGCACCGGTTCTTGTCCTGCCTGGGGCATAGGAGCGTCGCCGTCTGCTGTAGCTTCACGAGCTTTAGCAGCTCTAGCTCTCACCCAGGACGCTGTCATCTTTCTGCACTGACCGTCGACGTCCTCGCCGTCGGCGTGGGCCATGACCCGCGGGTGCACGCACATGTTGCGTCTGGAGCTGAGGCACACGGCTGTGACTTGCGCCTTATCACCGTAATGTGACTCACGGTACTGGATGAGCTTCTTGATCTCCTCCACACATTTGGCCATCTCCGGTACTGTGCGCGTACAGTAAATGAGCTTACCGGCCGTAGGATGCGCCTGCTTGTAGGCCAACACGAGGGACAGCAACGACACCGTCTTGCCTGTACCCGTGGGCATCTCCAGCATACAGTGACCCTGCGCGTCCAGAGCACGCTTCAGCTCGCGCATGTACTGCAGCTGCTCCGAGTACATGCGCTCGTACGGGAAGAGCACTTCCAACCCATCGATCTCGACCTTCATGGCGCCTTTGAGCTTTCGTACGGTAGCTCGGCGACTTCCAGAAGTCGAGATACCAAATTAAACAGATACCTGGAACTTTGGTATTGTACAGTACGGACTGTAATAATTGCTACTGTACCGTAAGAACTCTTATACATGATCTTCCGTAACACAACTGTCATTCAACAGGAAGCGACGCAGCTCATGAGTCACGGGGCGATGCCGGACGCCACAGCGCACGCCAAGGACGCGCCCAAGTCCAAGAAGAACCACGCAGGCCCTCGCAAGCGCCGGCCCAAGAAGAAGCCACCTTCTCGCGCTACAGACGCGCCCACAACGCCCGAACGCTCCCCCAATGCGACCGTATCAACCCCGTGCGATGACACACACGAGACCGCAGGCCTCTGCGCTGCCGCCCCGCCATTCACGCCTGTACCAAACACCACTCAACACGTCAACAGCCTCGTAGCGTCGCCACTGGATCCAGTTCTAACGCCAGCGACCCATATACTCTTCAAGACGGCCGGATCCGACTCTAACACTCAAACGGAAGCCTCTCGTCCTGCATCTTTCAGTCTCTTCAGACACCCAGAGCTCAGTCCTGACGAGCGAGCAGTTATCAGAGGAGAAGAGGAACAACAGGCTGCTGAACGGGCTTATTGGACCCAGTGGGTCATCGAAGCGGCCGAGAAGGAGCGGGCGCGACGACTCAATGTACTGAAGCAGCTACAATCCGAAGAAGAAGAAGAGATTCAGCGAAGAAGACAGTGGGCGATCGCTACGATCGAGAAGGAGCAAGAAGCCATGATGCGTGAGATGTTTCTGGATAATATGAAGAACACGCAGTGGTTCCAGTCGACAATCTCGAGGTTTTCCGAGGACTATGAAGTCGTCTGTCCGAATAGCTGGTTCGGATGCACATTTAGCTGTATGTTGAAGGATCTCGAGTCACATCTCGGGCGTTGTGTGTATCGACAAGTACCAGATACATTGGATCAAGTGGTGGAAGACACAACGACGGACTTTTATTCATATGACGTGGTGTGTCCGAATGCGGTACTCGGGTGCAAAGAGATTTGTTCACGAGAGAATTTAGCTGAACATTTGGCTAATTGTCCTGTGAATGGGATCTCAAGAGAGAAAGAGTGGGAAGAGCGACTGGAATGGAGACGAAATGTGATCCAAGCGACAGAGAAGGAGCGGGAGCGAAGGATTGACGAAGAACGTGCCGAAGGAGAGGCGAATGGAGGCGGATTATCGTTTGGGAACTTGCAAAGGCTTTATGAAGAGCAGACGGCCATGATGCAGGTGGTGCTACATGATGAGATTATGGATTTTTATACCCATCACAGACGAGAAGCACGGGATAAACGTCCGTGGATGCAAAAGGCTATTGCAATTGTGACGAAAGAGATTGAAATGCTTTGGAATCATTGTGTACAAGTGGAAAAGTACGGCTCATTTGCCACGAGATTACATGGAGAAGCAAGCGACGTGGATCTCGTGGTATTTGGGGCAACGGAGGAGTTTAATTTTACAAGTCAGCAATGCGTCGAGGCTCTGGCGGATCATTTCCGTGGATTATCTGCGTTTCTCGAGGTGAGTGCAATCACTCGCGCGTCGATTCCGCTCTTGAAAGCGGTAGTTTTGGTGACTATCAATAATGACGACAACACAGAGTACAGTGAGTCTGGAGACGCAGTTGAGCTCCGAATCCCGTTTGATATTACCTTTGATGAACCGCACGGCATTCATCATAATGGTGTGGCAAGTGTCACGTTGGTACAAGGCCTTGCCAGTGCATTTTACGGTCTACGAGAGCTCACTCTTGTGCTGAAACATTTTCTAGTCGAGCGTGGATTGAATGATCCATACGTCGGAGGGTTATCGTCCTATGGCTTGCTGCTGATGGTTGTGTACGTGCTACAAGAGCAAGGAGCGCTCATCTCGATGGTCGATGGACAGAAGATCGTCCATGATACAGCAGACGTCGACCTAGACGAACTGAAGCGAGCTTCTCCAGCTGCGAGTACGCGGTGGAACCCACGCTATGAAGCTCAGTGTCTAAAGGGAGAGCTTATTGCGAAAGAAATCGTCAAACAGTGTGCAGCAAAACAACAGCCAAAGAAAAACGACGACATGGAGAAGAAGCAAAGGAAGAAAGCAAAGCGAGCTGTACTTCCTTCTTTTGTCACGGGGTCGGAAGACGAGACCAAGCCATATCTTCTGGGAAAGCTACTTATGGACTTCTTGCAGTTTTACGGTAACGATTTCAGGCAAAACCTCGACCAAATTTCAGTTGTATCGTGGGGTGAGCCGACAATGTTGTCTATAGACACAGCTCCAATGACAAGAGCAATGTCACCACCGCATGTGCTTTCTCCTGCTACGACGCATTCTTCTCCGACCGTCGGTCATTCCCGCTCCAATTCGCCATTAATGCTAGCGCCGTTACTCTCTCGTGACGGGTTGCTTGTCATTGAAGACCCGTTGCAGCCTGAGAACAATGTGGGCAAATCCTGCTATCGCCTTAGCCAAGTGTTCCGAGATTTCTCCGACTTTTTGAGCTTCTTGACGGCATTAATCGTACGAGGAAGTGTCATGACAACTGGCAAGAAGACAAAAGGTGATACATCTACAACCATTGGCAATAACTCCCCATCCGGCTCAGCATCGTCGATGACTCATGAACCAACGTGTCGCATTTTGAAGTCGGTATTTCAGATGAAGACAAGAGAGAAACGCGCGAGCTTGGACTTCTCTTCATCCCCACGTGAACAGACAAACACTACTCAGTCTGCTTCCTAAACAGCCGATCGAAGGCAGAATTCACGGCATTTACGGCTGAAACTTCCAGCTAATGGTCTCACCAGCCTTCAGCGGCACGACGACACCGTTGTCAAACGAATAGCTGTCAGGCACCGTCCACTCCTCCTTCTTCAAGACGGTTTCGCCCACAATATTGCGCTTAAGGCCGTAGAAATCAGCCCCATTCTCGCACGCGAACGCGCGGAGCAGATCCAGCTTGTCAATCGACTCGAAGGCCTCCGCGTACAGCTCAAGCGCCGCGTGGGCCGAGTAGATACCGGCGCAACCGCAGCCCGATTCTTTCTTTAAGGCCACATGCGGGGCACTGTCCGTCCCCAGGAAAAACTTCTTGCTGCCGCTAGCGATGGCTTGCAGCAGAGCTTGACGGTGGGTCTCACGCTTAAGTACGGGTAAGCAGTACTTGTGCGGACGCAGCCCACCCTGGAAGATGGCGTTACGGTTATACAGCAGATGCTGCGGTGTGATGGTAGCAGCGACGTTGTCCGGTGCGTTGGTGACGAATTCGGCCGCCTCTTTGGTGGTGATATGCTCCATCACTACCTTGAGCTGTGGGAACTTGGCTACTAGTGGCTTGATCACCTGCTCCACAAACGTAGCCTCACGGTCGAAGAGGTCCACGGATGGGTCGGTCACTTCACCGTGCACCAGCAACGGCATACCGACGTCCGCCATGGCCTCGAGCGCCGGGTAGATGTTGTCAATCTTGGTCACGCCTGAGTCCGAGTTGGTCGTAGCTCCAGCTGCAAGAGACAATACCGTTAGGAAGTCGGTATAAAGTTTTTTTAATTCACTCTCGTGTACGTACCAGGGTACAACTTGACGGCGAAGATCTTGGTGGTGGCGGCGGCGCGACGGATCTCTTCAGCCGTCGTGCCGTCCGTCATGTAGAGCGTCATGAGGGGCTCGAAACTGACGGGGCTTGTGGAGTCGCGCTTGTGCTCGGGCACGTGCGTCATGATGCGCGCGCGGTAGGCCAGCGCCTGCTCTGTGGTGGTCACAGGCGGCACCAGGTTGGGCATCACGATGCAGCGTGCGAACTGAGACGTCACGTGCGCCACGGTGCGGCTCAGCGCGGCGTCGCCGTCGCGCAGGTGGTGGTGCAGGTCATCGGGGCGGGCGTCGACCCACCTGATCTCGGTCGGGGAAGCCATTTCGACGGTGCGTAACGAGCCGAAGCGGGAACACGTGGAAGTGCGGGCTCGCGGTGCTGCTGCTGCGTTTGTGACGGATCTCCTGGTCCTGGCCAACCACATGAGGGCTTTTATACCAGCGAGCGGATGCGACGGCATAAGGTGGACCACACTACGACAACCAAGATCAGTACTAGTATACCGGTTCGACTGGTGGACCCATCAGTGTATGGGTCACGTTCATCAACCACCGAAACCGTTTGTTTTATGTACAGCATTTGATTACGGTAAGTCCGCAATAACGTCCTCCTGGACACTCAAAAGTTCGCTTCTATTGCCGCAGACTCTCGAGCCTTGGCGACGCCATGTATGAGTATTCTGGGCTTAGGAGGCTCGAGAACGACTTCTTCGTGTCCATGCGGGGTGTAAGCTCGATGCAGACCGAGATCTCGCCCTCATCGACGTCGTGGATGTCCCATCCGTCTTTCAGCGGGTGCGTCTTGGGGTCGTACACTCGGTACAGACAGAGCGTGAACGTGTTGGCCGAGACGAAGAGCACATTAATGAAAATAATGAACCAGTTGGTGATGAGAATGCCGTACACGAGCCAGATCGAGTTGTTCACCAGCCCCGCGATGACCATGTGCACGTTAATGAAGACAGCCGACTTGTGCTTAAGAACTTGGAACAACTTTTCCATGGGTGCGCCATATAGACAGATGCCTGCGCAGTCGGCCAGGACGCCAATGATCGTGCCAGTACTTTTAGTAGACTGGCCAGTGTAGCCCAGACCGCCCACAATGGCGTAGACTGTGATAATGGCGAGAACTGAGATGAAGACTGCCAGAGTGCGACCGACGTAGCCCTTGTCCGAGCAATAGTACGAGTAGATACACAGGAACACGACAGCACAGCACTCGCCGTAGAGGAAACAAACGAAGACAGGGAACCACATCTTTTCGAGATAACCGTACATCATCCTACACTTAAAGAGAGTTAGTATAAAAATATTTGTTCAATTATGAGATGGAGACGACGTACCAAACGTGCGAGTTTGCGAGGAGTGCAGCGAGGGGAAACACGGAGGCGACGCCAACGTGTTTCTGCTTGTGGATACGATACATGAGCAGCGATGGACTGGAGACCATGCAAATTGTTGCCAAACCGGCAAGGACGCGGAAGACCATCACAGCGGGGTTAGACATGCTTATGTGAGGATTCTGGGGTCACAGCGACTTTGAACGCACACGGCCAAAAGAAGAATGACACTTGACAGAACCCGGTATAACAGCGACTTGTGTCGCCTCTGTGAGAGGTTTGTCGTTTTTGTTCACAAGGCAAGAGAGGCCACGCGAAGGCGTGGCAAGTGTCCTTGTCTCACCGAGTCAGCGAGATCATCGGAACAATCCTGTGGCCGTGCAGGGTGAGGTACACTGTGATACTCCGGCGGTCTTCGTCATCCGAAGACACACAAGGCTGCGTGAGCCAGGGCCGCGATTTGAGCGTGGTACCGACTGACTAGCCGCCAATATCGCGATTTTAGCCAAATATTGAAGCTATGTGCACATCTTAAGGCTTTGTTTCTTTGATACGACGCACGGTACACGCGTATTCTGCGACTGTCTGTAAACGAACAGTTCATATACACTTCATGTCAACGCACCTCCCTCCGCTTCCATGAGATGGACCCCACCAACAAGGACAGCAGCAAAGAGCAAAAGGAGCTGGTACAGTAAAACCCTTAAAATGTCAGTATCATACTACTTTTGGCAAACGACCTGGACGAGAATTGGCACTAGCTTCATTTTTTATTTGCCAGCAAGCAGAGACAAGCTATTCAGGCCTCAAGCAAACAGACATGTGCAGTAATAATGTCACTACCGAGACGCCATCGCTACAGCAGCTCTCAAAGCTGACAATCTTGCCAACGCGGTACTCGGAATTAGCGACGTCGCTGTCATTCCTGAATAAAATTGACCACGTTGAGATCAATGACGTTACGGAGCGCCACGGCGTCGTGTACTACCGCATCGATGTCTTCTTAAAGCACAACACTTCACATATCCCGACAATCAAGTCTACGGCAGTCTCTGATCAGCCAAATTACCAGCTTCTACGACGTTTCAGTGACTTTGCCAACCTTCGTTACGCAGTGTGGATGTACGCACAAAGACAGCATAAGGACGGATACCGATGCAAGTACTGTGCTACGTTTATGAGCTACATCGTGCACTCCATGTCGCAACCGAGGGCGTTGGTCAAGCTGGTCACAGGTATCAACACTCGTAAGAAATTGCTGACGGTATTCTGCACTGCGTTCATCAAGAAAGCCTTAGATCACAAGAGGGATCTGCGACAACGAGACACCGTGTGTACAGGATACGAGACCATTCCACGCGTTCTGGAGGATTTCTTCCGAAAAGACGACTAGTTTTAAGGCAGATTTTACTCCTTCTCTGTATTGATATGACTCTCTTTTCTCCTCATACCGTCACGTTGGTTGTAGGACGTCAGCGATCCTCCAAAAACAACTTAAATGTCGAGCAGTAGACGCTCCGGGTTCTCAATCTTGTCAGCAATGGCCTTGAGGCACGTGACGCCCTCACGGCCGTCGATGAGGCGGTGGTCATACGTGAGCGCTAAGTACATCATGGGACGCGCGACCACCTCGCCCTCTACGACAACGGGACGCATCTTGGTGCCGTGCATACCGAGAATACCCGACTGCGGCAGGTTAATGATAGGGGTGCCCATCAGCGAGCCAAAGACACCACCGTTCGAGATGGTAAAGTTGCCGCCAGTCATCTCCTCCAACGTCAGTTTGCCGTCACGTGCGCGGGCCGCAAGCTCGGCCAGTCCCTTCTCCACATCAGCAAAGCTCATAGACTCGGTGTTCTTCAACACCGGCGTCACTAGACCCTTGGGGGTCGACACGGCTACACTCATATCCACATAGTCACGGTACACGATCTCCTGGTGCTCATCGTCAATCATAGCGTTCACAGCGGGGACCTCCAGCAACGCCGAGGCACTGGCCTTGACGAAAGCCGACATGAAGCCGAGCTTGACGCCGTGCTTAGCCTCGAACGCATCCTTGTACTGCTTGCGCAGACCCATCAGCTTGGACATGTCGACTTCTTGGAAGGTCGTGAGACTGGCTGCCGTGTTCTGCGATTCTTTCAGGCGTTCGGCTGTGCGCAGACGCATGCGGCTCATCTTTTCACGACGAGACGCACGCTCGGAGGTGGCCAACAGTGGGTTGGCGCCTGCGACAACAGGTTCGCGGGTAGCAGCAGCGGGTTTCGGGGCCGCAGCAGTAGAAGCCGGAGTCGAGACCGAAGCCACTGGGGTGGGGGTTGAAGCCGCAGCAGTGGGGGCAGCAGCGGCGGCGGGAGCTTCACCACCCAGCACCATTGAAAAGAGCGGCACACCGATCTCCACTGTCTGGTCCACTTCGGCCAGTGTATTCGTGACGGTGCCGGCCTTGGGGGCACGAACGTCCACGCTCACCTTGTCGGTCTCAAGTACGACCACAACGTCGTCCTCGGCCACGTAGTCTCCTGCCTTCTTGATCCACTCGACGACGGTTCCCTCCGAGATGGAGTCACCCATGGAGGGTACGGGCACGGTCATCTCCTCGCCGGCCGGAGCAGCAGAAGCAGCGGGAGCAGACAGAGAGGCTTCCGTCTTGGTTTCCTGCGTACTCTCAACGCCCTCCGCACCTTTTATGATCTGGAAGAGCGGCGCGCCCACCAACACGTTGTCATCGATGGCCGCCAGCTGCTTTCCCAGGGCGCCGGCGAAGGGCGCGCGTACGTCGACGCTCACCTTGTCCGTCTCAAGCACGACCACGACCTCGTCTTCAGCCACGGCATCTCCCGGCTGCTTGAGCCACTCCACGACGGTTCCTTCCGAGATGGAGTCGCCCATGGACGGTACAGGCACGTCCGTGGCCTCACCCGAGGCTGAGAACGCGCGGATCTGAAGTACATTAAGACGATGCGCACGCGCGGGTATTGCGCAGGCGCTACGCAGCATCAGCGCCCCGGACTTGGACGAGCGCGCGGTCAGGACGCCAGCACTGCCGCTGAGCGAAGTGAGGGAGCGACGCGCGGCGCCGTTGGCACGCGCTGCGGCGCGGAGCAGGACGCGACCTGAGCCGTGCATTCTTGTACGTATGATCTGAGCCTCTTGCTACCGGCGGTGCTGATTGGACTATGTGGATGATGGAGGGTGTAGGGGGCGTGGTGTGGCTCACACTATATGATCGTGAGTGAATAGACTTGCGTTTTGTATAAATTGACGAAACACGGTTGGTCGGATTGGATGAACGCCATATCATTTTGCAATGGGTGACTTGTACTGAGTATGGCGCAACTGCAACTGCAACGCCGCGAAAACAGCTGATCACGGGGTTTAACATCGCCATGACGCGTCTCACGTGGAAGGAAAACTTCAGTTCTAGGCTGAAGTTTTCGTTGTGCTTGACAGACTCGTTGCCTGCTACATGTACAGGTAGACATGGCTAGTCAGGTTTGACTAGCAAAGACAAGGACGAAACAGAGACACCGTCGCTGAACTCGAGCTATGCTGCTTACATTTCTAAGCAAAGCTGCTGCCGCTGTAGTCGCAACAGTGGAAGGCACTGTGAAGGAGCCAATAAGTGAAAGGAGGGGGCCACGTGTGTGATGCTGCGTCGCGACTCGCTGCTGATCTTCTGGGTGCGATGCAACAAGGTGATGTATTTTACGCTCATGAGTTTCCATCCCGCGCCCTCTTGATCCGGACCGAAAGATGCAGAACTGAGCCAGGTCGATCGGCTTCGAGTCCATAGCTGGTGTTCTTCGGGTTCTCAAAGGAAACATATTTGTATCAGTAGTATAGATGTACAGTAGGCTGAAGATGCTTCACAGTGTAATGGGAGGACAATGTGAACTCCATCAAATCCAACATTGTATCATGATAACGACCATCTAGATGACTGCGATAAATGTAGCATCGAGGCAACGTGCGTAACCCGTATAACGCAATATTTGACGACGAGCAGCACCTTCCACTTACATATTGACTGCTCGCGGGCGCTTCGAGCGTGCGGATCTACGGTGGGTACTGCAAGTTTGTTCAAAAATAATCTATCCTATACATGCACTTGTATATATTTAGATAAATATTTGGATAATGCTTTCCACACAGGATAACGTTGTATAACGCTCTGATATTCCCGTGGTCGGTGCAAGTGGAGATGCTGTTATGACGTTGGAGGTCGAGCCATGTTATTCGTAAACCTCGTCATCAAGTATCAAAAGCGCGAATAGGCTTCGCTAACGATGTATTCAACAAAAATCGTATGGTATTTTCAGGTACCTAACTTGTTCAGTCCAAGGCGACGATTGTTTATATGTGTGCGCTGCACGTTAGAGGCTTTTCGAAGGCCACTTGAGTTTAAGTTGAGTTTCACAAACACGCCGTTCTATGAAAGTTGAAAGGAGAACGGTGTCCACTCAGATTTCCTTTTCGGCCGCACTTCAGTTTCACTCTACCCGGTGCCGCTCAGCTCTCATCAATGGCACAGGCGGGACCATGAGCGATGAAGAAGAGTCGTCTCCCCATGCTGGTACTTCTGTCGACACAACAGCGGGCACAAGGAAGAACTTCACGGTGGCAGACGACCTTACCTTACTGAGATGTGTTAACCTTGTGAGAAGCAGCAGTGGGCACTTCCAACGGAATCATGAGAGCGTTCGAGACGATTGCTGAAAGTGCCGCTCTGTGGCGAGTTTTGTCAAGAAGGATGGCACAGCACTGCGCACGCGCTTCGACCGTCTCGTTCGTGTCTTCCGAGCCCAGCAGCGCGCTTTCCTGCTGTCTTCAGGTACCTCTGAAGAATATCAGGAGCGTGACGTCCTCCTCCAAGACATCGTCTGTCGCATGGACAACTGGAAGGAGAAATCAGAGGAGGCAAAGGCTTTAGAGAGAGCAAAAATCGAAGGAACTGAGTCGTCGGGGGAGCTGATGCGATGGCTGGCGATGGCCGAGCTGGAAGGTGAAGACTACGAAGACCCGTCAAGCGCCGAGGAAGGGGAGACGGGGCGATCAAGCTCCAGCCAATGCTGCTAGCGCTAGCGCTGGCGCAACTAGCAGCAGAACTAAAGGTACTAATGCGATGAAGAGCGGTCAAAAGCGGGCGGCTCCGCGAGGTATTCGGCTGGCTCAAAAGCCAAGCAAGCGAGAGAAGCTTGCTGTGTACGCGATTCAATTACACAGGCAATCGATCGCTCGCTGTCGGACGCGACGCGAGAGACTCCTGTTTAAGCGTGACGAAGCAGCATGAAGGCTAGCATTCGACGAGAAGCGCATGGAAGCGGATAGGGAGCGAGAAGAACGACGTGAAGCCGCCGATAGGGAGCGTGAACAGACAAACCAAGAGTTTATGGTGAATTTGCTGCAGATAGCAATGGGGAAGGCCAACGGTAGCTAGTTGTAGTATGTTAGCTGCTAAGGTAATCAGACAGTGCAGGTGGGCGCATACCAAAGTACACAGAGATTTGATTGCCAATGAGTTGCATACATGTGTGGCAGTTAGTCAGCAGGCTGCTACCAAGAAGAGCTTTCCCACTGGCGTTTGACGTGCTCTCACCTTTTTATCCCAATTGATAAAAGACCAAAGCGTCTTTACTCTGCCAAAACCCCATTCGACTGCTTCTCTTACGCTGCTCATGCAAGCGTTAAACTCTGCCTGCACACTTCCCGGTGTTGCAAGTGGGAACGGACAGCATAGATAATCTGCTGTGCCATACGGAGGGTCGCCATAGATCACTGTGCCTTCAAACTTGTCCTCATTCTCCAGATACTCGAGCAAATTCCTCATGCTCAACATCGTTGTGTCGTGCCGTCGTCCCTCGACTGGGCCGTACACGCTGACGAGAAGCCATCAGGTGCAGTAACGGCCTGCCAGTTAAAGCTGTGTCGACACGGATGGCCGCTGTAAACTGAGCGCTGTAAATTCTCAAAGTGGATGCAGGTTGGCCCTTGCGCTTGGCCGCGCAATGTACTGCTTGGTGCCGTCGATATGAAGGCCCAACATGCCCCCAGCGGAGAACACTTGAGTGCAACAGCAGCACAGTAGTCGTCTAGCCGCTCCAAAACAGTAGCACGTGCAAAGTAAGCAGTCCTGCGTGCTTTTCGTACAAAATAGTGATAGCCTCGTTGCATATGCGGCTGTAAGCTGCGGTTGATCGCCCGAACTCGTTGGAGACGGTGAACAGCTTCGACGGCTCGGTCAATCGGCGGCATAACATCGCCAGAGCTTCGATACTCGACACGCCGTCGCCTTCAGGTGTCCAGAGCTCGTTTTGAGGAAGCTGTAGCTGGACAGAGAGATAGTGAAGCTGATCAATCGTGAAGTTGTAGCGAACGCGAGCGGTGCTATGTCTAGTGTGAGGTCGAAGCTGTTGTTAAAATTGACCCGCGACTCGTGTTCGAGAATGCGAAAGCAATCGTTGGCTATGAGCGTCGACATTATAGCAAGAAAACGCTTTCTCTTGCCTCTAGCTGCGACCCACACGCGGCACAGGATCTCCGAGGCTTGGTCCGCCGTCAGCTTGGGGGCGACGAACTCCATCCCACCGGGGAGCTTGTGCTTGGGCCAACCACTGAAACTGAAAAGGCTGTTGAGTTTCAAGGCCAGGTCGCTTTACCCTAACACGCGATCGAGTTTCATTTGAGCGTCTTGGTAATTACGGTACTCGTCCCAGCTCAAACTGAAACTCAAACGCGGTGTATTTCTGTCTTCGAAAAGTCTTTAATACAGGATTAATAGATAGAATCATAATCGTGAGTATCTTATGGTATCCAGGATAAGACTTGCCTAGGAACAAACCTCGCTTAAGAGCACCGAGCGTAATGTATTTGCGTCTTTAATTTGTTGTTCGCTTCCACTTGCCCTCATTCTCCGATTTTCTTTGTAGAGCACAGGCCTATTCAAGTTTCCAGTTCCAAGTCCAACCATGCGCGCCTGCTACGTCCTTCTAGTGGTTGCTGCCACCATCTTCACCAGCATCGACACTGCTCAGATTTCAACGACGACGGAGCTGTTGCCACCCGCCGCGGCCCCTTCAATTCATGGCGGCGCCCAACTGACTGGTGTCGCCAAACGGTTTCTGTGTAGCTACGAGACGGAGGAAAATAGCGAGGAGAGAGCTCTAGTGAACGTGATTGACGCCCTGTTTAATCTGAGTTAACTCGACGGCGCCCTTTACAACAGACCGAACCGTAATTCTCTATTCAAGAAGTGGAATGCCGCACCAGCGGATGCGAGGCAGGCCGCAGTTCTTAAGCTCGCCACGAGCAAGCAATACGAAAAGTACGAGAAGCTCATTAGATCTTGGAACGCCTACAAGGGTAGAACGGATGCAGGGGTGGGCTTCCTTGTGAGCTACCCTGCGGTTGATGGGCTCTCAATATGAAGCTGCTCGATAACGCGCTGAAGGGTGGGAGACACCAAGAGAAACTGTTCAAGAAGTGGATCACAGCGCCCAAGGATGTTAGAAGTGCTGCTGTCGTGAAGCTCGCCACGGATAACTTCCTCAGCGTGAAGTATGATAAGTTGATCAGCGCTTGGAACGCCTACAAGGGCAGGACGGATGCAGGGGCGGGCTTCCCTGTCAGCGTTAGGTTGGGACATTGATGCGGCGTTTGCCTGTTCAGTGAGTTATTGCTCGCCTACTTGAGCGAGTGGGCTAAATGACCGAGTGCGACGACTAAAATCCACCCATTTATTCTTTAGTTCCTGACCTAGTGCATTAGACTAACTGGGCGTGCTCACCTGTGACAGTGTTTGATACCAGAACCGAGTTCATGGGTAGACGAATCAATACAGAAAATGATGGCGTTCAACATGCGAGCTACGGCATCTCCAAAAAACATCATTCTCTTTTAGCTCCCCCTCCCTCCCGAAGGAGTGACCGCCTTGACGTCTCGCTGCAACGTTAGAGACACAGCAGGACGCACAAGATACAAAGTTGCAACGCAGTTTATTTTAAATTTAAAAGTGGGAAATACAAGGACTTTTTGCCATTTTATTGTATTAGGAATATTGCTTCTTAAAAAATAACGTGTATCCACAGCTGTTTACTTTTACATCAAGCAATACAGATTAAGGTGATTTTGGAAAAACCTTACGTTGTTAAACTTACTGCAATATTGCGATGCCAGCGTATTTTTCCAATAAGTCAAATTAATAGTAATTCATTTTCCGGGCATGAAAATGGTACTGGTTCCCGATGTTACGACATGGCGAAAAATTATGTCGTATTAAACGACCAACAATAGGAAATGACTCGAACAGGACTTTAATCAGGTCGTCTCCAAAACAATAAATGTAGTGGATATTTTCCAAAACCAAATAAAACGGTTTTATCGCAGTTAGTTTTATACACCCTTTTATCAACGCGTTGTCAGCTTTTATCCCGATGGGTTTCAAAAACAACCACCAAAACCAAACTGTTTGTCCGATCGGTTATGTTTGTCCCTATCTAAATAATATTATCGAGAAGTATAGTAGACAAACCAAGACATACCGAACTGGACAAAAATCAATAAAATGTATCTATATCTAAAGATTTGAAGAGGCGCGAAAGCAAGGTGCTTCCCCTCTCATAGCAACCCCTCTGTTCTCGCTCCCCTCTCACCGTACTTGCATTCGCGTCATTACCAGGAAGTATCACGGGGTATGCGGGATCTTAGACTGCTCGTCGCACTGGCGGCGAGCTCAGAGACTCAGCGCCTCGTGGCTAGGATGCTGCATGACCTCCGCCGCCGCTTGAATGAGGAACGCAAGTGTGACGAGCATGCGTGTCTCGTCCGTATCCGGCACTATCTGACTGTGCCATGTCCGAAGACGGAGGTGGCTTCATGGATGTACAGGACTGATGAGAACTGCATGACCGTAGCGAGCCTGTGCAATACGGACACGTTGCGTGGGTAGTTGCGACAGTGAAGCGCGCCACTAACTTCATGATGTGTCTTTTGCTCATGTTAGGCGATTCTATCGGCTCCTGGATCGATTTTCTCTGTTCTACGTAATTTCTCAATACAGACCTGAGGGGGGACGTCCGAAGAAACTGCAACACCACCACCAGGTGCTGGGTCTCTTGATGGCATTTACGTCTCGAAGGGCCATAAAAGTCTCTGCCAGAACTTCGGTGTTCCTGTCACTCAAACTAAGTCGCGTTCTCAGTGATATGGAAGAAGTCATTCGCCGAGCACTAACAGGTTTTCCTCCTGCTCGGATCGTGCGGCCCACCTTGGCTAGGCAGAAGGCGCTAGTTCAGCTCACCGCCGCGCGTGCGTCGCTACTGCAGTTCACCTGGGGGTTCATCGATGGCAAAAATTACCGTGTACGTGATGAATTAGCTGTTGTGGTTGTGATAACGCTTGCGTTCAGAACTCATACGTTGATTGTGATTCACTAGGTGCAAGAGCCTTCACTCACGGACATTCAAACGCACACTACAATGGATGGCTTCACGCTGTGTTTGTGACCGGCACTCTCTGTTTCAGTGCAGACGGACATATAGTCTGGAGTAAGCAGAATTGTCCTTGGAGTAGGAACCGGACACAAGCCTGCACTTCCGCGAAAATCTTCTCGATCCCGTTCTCAACCCCGACTCGCGATATGGAAACATCACCGACAGTGCATTTTCCATGCAGAGACGACATGATTGGTCGCATCATGACGCCGTTGAAGTAGGGAGATCTGGGCAGATTGGTACCGTCGGTCCGCGCTGACCCACAGCGTAAATCTGGCGCCATAACTTTCGTCCACCAGGCCGCAGAGCAAGGTATGGGATCAGTTGAGAAGGTCTTCCATCGGTTAGTGCATCATTTACCCTACAACAAGGACAAACGAAAACTCCGACTCGACAATCTGTTCAGATTAGCGACTATCGCATGCGCACAGTTGAAGTTAGTCAGATGCGTACACTTTCGTATACGGCAGGGAGGACAACATGTGAAGGCGCTTCGCAAGGCAAAAAAAACGGATTTTCCTCCGTCGTACTCTCTGTACCTTTCAAACTCGTTTCTTTGTCATTGCGTCTCCTTCTTCTGCAGGTTGGCAAGAAACATCATCATCTGCTCATGACGTTGCCTCGCCTCAGTTCGCTCTAGAGCTAGTCTTTCTTCGTATCTGCGATTATTTCCTCTCGCTCCAGTTTTAGCTTCGTCTCTCGAGCAATGTCGACACGCTGTTTCTCTTCGCGCAGCTCCCGAGCTGCGTCGATCTCGTGCACTCTACGTCTTTCCGCGGCTTCAGCTTCCTCTCGCCGCACTTGTTCTCTTTTAGCACGATCTCTTTTTTCTACCTCGATCCTCTGCGTTCGGATCGACGACGTCGCTCATCATCGTCTGCTCTCCGATCGCTGTCCTTCTGGAAGTACAGAAGCAGGTTGACCAGTTCGTTGCCTGCCAGCGACTGGTTTTGGTCAGCAGCGTCGAACTCTTTTTGCATCTCATCCAGGCGTTGTTTTGCGCGCATACGTTTTGATTAAGCGTAGTTGCGTTTGCCGGCAAGCCTTCTGACCTACCTGTGTCTACAGGCGAGCGCTTTCCGTTCTCGTTGAGCGGCCGTCGGGTCTTTGTTTCAACGTTGTCTCGAAAGACCCTCAAGTCCTCACCGACCAACCGATTGCTTGCAATTCGGAGCCTCGGGTGGCTGACCTCTCGAGTGTCTGCTTCCGTTCGTCTCGGGTCTTGCATTAAACCGGTCCATCTGGAGTTGCAACAGTGGGGATAGGCTCTCTCCGAGACGACTTGGCCACCCTGGCATTGGTTACTTGCACTCCGAGCTGTCATGGTTGATGCTGGGGTTTGACCCTCCGTTTGGACAGCACTGATAGGGGCTCCTCGGATGGATCCCTGAGTTGCTTGTTCTCGACTCAAAGCATCCGGCGTAGTCGGCTCTGTGTTATCGGGAACGGATGCGTCCGCCGTGCGAGGGACTGGGGCGACTTCTTTAAGTAAGACCGGGTTTGCCTCCGCTTCATTGGTCTCCTCATCACCCGAAAGCTCCGTAATCGTAGTGTGCAAGCTCACGTCGACAGGCCCGATACTGGTCATAATGGCTCCGGGCACGTGCGTGTTTGGTGTCGGCGGTCCAGATCGCTGAGCGGATTGTCTGATCGCATCAGTCGGGCTCGCTGTGCTAGTGCCATCGCGCCCGCCATGGTCTGAGATCTCTGGGCCGTCTGAATGATCAGCGTCGCTATTGTCTCCATCAGCATGCCCTTCTGCGTCAGCGAGGTCCCGTGTCGTGCCGACGCTGTCGTCCACTTGGCGAAGAAGGTCTGGTCTTAGGAAAGACGCAGGGACGGTGGGGCTCTGCTCGATGGTGACACCTGCGACCCCTCAATTATTCCGGAACGATCGCCGTCGCCATCCCCTTGGTCCAGGCCGTCGTGCGAGGTATGTACTCCTCCTTTGGCCTCGATCTTGAGTGCAGTTCTTTGGCCCCCCCCACCGGTTTCTATCGAAGGGGGACCTCGCCATACCCAGAAGACTTGGCTTACTGTAAAGATTCTTGCATTTCGTTCTCAACGACTCGAAAGTCGCGCTCGGGCGTTCATTGGTTCCGATTGGCGTTGTACTTCACCGCCACCTCTCCCATATATTGCGACCCAAGGGCATGATCTCCTCCATCGCCTGGCACAGAAACATCTGATTCTGTAGCGTATAATTATAGTAACCCACTCGCCTTCCACGCTGGAGAACAGCACCAAGGGTCATGTCAGTTGTGTCTATATGCTGCCGCTGATATGCTATACGCACCCCTGCCATTGAGCCCACCCTAGGTCGCTTTGGAGCTTGTAGGAAGATCGCAGAATGAAAGGAGGGAACGTGGGTTGACTCTACATCACGTATAACCTTACGAACAAATGACTTCGATTGAGTATTGGAATTAAAAATCTCAAAGCTGTCGGGCATATGAGCTCTTGCACCAAGGTCGACTGCAACGACACTACCTACCGGACGAACGCGCCAGCGAGTTTACAAGGACGGCGTCTTATCCGGGAAATTCTGGATGTCTCTGTGCTGGCATCCCGTCGAGTTGCATCGACACACAAACCACAAGCGATCTCCATAAGAAACAGTAACTTGCTCTCCAGCCAACACGTTCAGGATAGCCACCGCGACAACTGTAAGGTGGACCCCAGTCTGCACCTCATGGAATCGAGCCGACGGATTGCAGGCATGATTCAAGAACCTGATCTTTCCGCCAGCTTTCAATGTCCAGCCCGACGTACCTGTTTCCAGTCGGACGCGTCTTGAGACGCATGCGATACCCATCATTCAAGGGCCCCTTGCTCAAGGGAGACCCGAACATATTTTGCCAAGATATTCGCCGGTCACCTCGCCAGGAGGAATGGGAGTTTTGGCTACCAAACCGCGAATACCAGAGCGGGAGCTTCTCGCGAGCTCTTCTGCAGAGAGTTTCCACATACCCCACCGAAGGCACAGTTGCGGTCCGTGCAGAACCTACTCTCCTTCGTGTTTAAACAGCTCACCGCATTGCAGTGGTTACCACAGGCGCACCCATCGCCTCCACGAACGCCAACACTGACTGGTGGGAAATTCCAGTGTCTGGGGTTTCTTTGTTCATACAACAACCCACTCCGGCTAGCCACGCCTACTCGACCCACTCTTCGCAAGTGAACGGCGAGACCTGATCGCCAAGCTCACCGCGCAATATGGGCGACACAGGCACAACCGACGGCGGCCGAAGGCCCTCGATGAGTTCCAGAGCCTCCGAGTCGTAGCCGTCAGACTCGAAGGCCTCAGCAAACCAGACAGGTACTTCCCCGTCTGGAGTACGTGGGGTGTTGCAGAGCCACTGCGTACGAGGCTCTTGAACAGGACTTGTGGACCCCAGGACCACGACGACCGTGACTGGGGCGTTCATGGTGCAACTGTGGAAACATCCGAAGACGGAGAACATGGCGGACGTATAGACGCCGGGGAACTGGTAGACCTTGGACCACCAAACCCCGACCCCGAGAGAGCGGAACTGGAAGCCGTCAACGACGACCGAGTTGTAGGCGACCATATTTCTATAATCGACGTATTCGACTGGTCTTGTGAGTGAGAAATCTCAGATTTCTGCATGCCTGGGCGAATCGACTCTATGAGCACAGACTCTTGAGGACACCAGTCCGCGGCCGGCGGATGAGGGCTCAGCTCGAAATCGGCGAGAGAGTCGGCTTGCATCGTAGCGGCTTCTACAAATGAGGGGTGTTTCACAACGATCCCCGACCGGAGCTCAACGCAGGTAGCTTCTTCTGCCTTGGAGCGCTTCTTTGGTGTCTTGCCGTTACTCTGGCACGCGTTGCAATCCGAATAGGTATTTCGCTTCGTCCCGGGGGCTGATGGGACAGTTCTTTCCCTATTTTGAAAATTGCATCGGCGCTCTCGATGGAACTCACGTCCCTGCAGTCGCTCCTATGGTAATTGCACCACGCTTCAGAAACCGGAAGGGGTCATCTCGCAAACGTATCAGCAGCGTGTGATTTTGGCATGAACTTCTTATACTCGCTGGCAGGGTGGGAAGGATTCGCCATGACCGCCGTGTTTTCAAGGACGCAGTCCGACATGGATTTCACATTCCCAACGGCAAGTACTACCTGGGTGATGCTGGGTACGCTCTTAACCGGTACATGTTGACACCATACAGAGGGACACGGTACCATCTTAAGGAATTCGCGTAAAGTTCATTAAGGCCCCAAAACAAGGAGGAGCTATTCAACTTGAGGCACTCCTCGTTACGGAATGTGATTGAGCGAACGTTCGGAGTGGTCAAAAACAAAAAAAAATCCGGTTCTCATGTTGAGGCCTTGGTATGACTTGCGTGAACAAATAGGCATCGTGCAAGCGGCTTTTGCGATTCACAACTTCATCCGCATGCACCATGATGAGTTTGCAGACAACGTCCTGCAGACGGTGCGGACGATGATGATGACAGCGGAGACACACATGCCACCGATGCTCTGATTGCATTGATATGCAAAATCTGCGCGATAGATAGCACAAGCGATGTGGTGCGAATATATGAGGACACTTGCAGCAAGACATGGCGAGGTAGTTGTCTAGGACAGGAGTAGCACAAGTTAAGTCAATACAACACAGTGATGCGCTTCGATGATAAAAATATATGCTTACGGAGGGCCCCACAGCTAATCCGCCAAACCAATCCGCTATCTGCCCAAATTCGGGCGGACCTAAACCGCTGAAAATATCGTGCAAATCCTCCAAACGTGTTCAGCAAAGTGAACGGCGGATTGTTCGATCCGCTAAACTCCACAAATCCGCTGGAATTCATGTCTGGAACACACCCCAAAAGACGTTTCAAGTCCATCAAAGAGTGAAAGGTTATTATAACTGGCTTTGAAATGTACACAAATCATCCTGCAGGCACCTTTTGCATGCAACCAGCGACGTATTCATCATGCGACGCTTCCTGTCGAACAAGGCGGAAGACTTTCAATGGAAATGCATGGTCCTAGCTGCAGCGCATACGTACAGTAGCGACGCTGCCCATCGCGACCGACTCTGCTTCAAACAAGCTACAAACTCCATCCCAAACGATCGCAAAAGATTACACTTGCTTGCTTGAGACTCTCCAGCACACGAGTGGAGATTGCCACGGGCCCTGCTGAAATGCCAGTCTGCCTAAATCCTAGCCACATGTTCTGAATCGTAGCGCTGTCCCAGCCTGATCGTGTGGTTCATGCACATCATGGCGTCGAGAGGGTCCCGCTTAGTAGAGCGGTGCACAACCGCACATCTTCACATGGCTCTGAGGTATAAATCCAGGTTCATCCTTTGGGTTAAGTGAGATATGATGTGCATGTTGTGGCTCGCCGTGAAGACTGTTAGCGGAGCCTAGAAGTTTGGGTGCGACAACAGGCGAGCAATGCTTATCATTGAAGTATCGCTGCGGCATCATGAGCTGGGTAGGGATATTGAAGAAAAAAAGCGTACAGTACTTACAGGTTAAGTAGGTAGGGCATGCGGGTTGACTGTTGATAGTCGAAAATATGCGGTCGTGGTTGCCAAACGCTCGCGTTCATCAGCAGAGCTACCCCACTATCTACTTCAGTATACGATAGCTTTCTACATGCAGTGCCCGTTTTGGATGGAACGAAGATCCTCAGGAAACGTCGCAGTGTTCGTGATGAGGAAGGTGCCGCGCGTTCGTCGAGAACGGCGACGAAGAGGCTACCCTCGGGACATGTCCCTTGAAGATGCAAATCATGCATAACTCAAGCATATGCTCAGTCTGCTTCCGTCAGTCACTGTGGACGGCCTCTTTGATGGCCATCTCCGGGCTTTGCCTGTCATGCATCCAGTAGACCGCATGACGCTAAAGATATGATGCCTAGGCCTTTCATATTAAGGTTGATCATCAACGCGTAACGGCCCGTCACTAGGATCGTGGTCAAGCTAGCTAGTCGTCGCCGCCCTTTCACCGTCCGTTTCCAACTGGAGGGGCGCACCGTGCGTGGCAGTTTGATGGGCAACCGAGTATAACGGCCCCAAAGCCGGCGGTGGCTCCTTGCCCGGTTGCTTGTCAAGGCCCGAGCGCCCCTCTGGCCGGCAGCGAGTTTCCGCCCTACACATGTGGAAAGATTTGTGTCTCTTCGCGGCGGTCGTGCACTGACTCGCGCAGCGTTGACACGCTGGCAAAGCACAGAGCGGCGCTCTCGCTGAGAAACAGTGAAAGGCTCGCGCACGTTGCAGATATTGATCTCCCCAGCCGATTTCTGATGACCATCATCGGCAAAAAGGGCTTGACTTAAAAGTCAATTCGGCGGTTTTGAGTCAATCAAGAGGGGTTACCGGCACTGCAGTACTAAATAGGGGTGCAAGACGGCCGTTACGAATAAAAAAGGGCCAGTTTCAAAGGGGCTTCTTGTCGCGGCGTCGCCAAGAGACGTGCAGATCGGCCCAGGTGGTCGCTCGCCTTTCAGCGTCCTGGCGCCAGGAGAGAAACTGACACCTTATGACGCTCATGAGCCTTAGCCGTCGCCTTTCACTTCGCAATCCGCAGCGAGCAAGAGAACTTCACCTAACGAGTGAAGCCCATCAAGGCGCGCATCCATTTCAAATAATTTGAAAGGGGAAAAAGTATCCACGACTGCACGACCGGCTCATTACTGTAGGTCATCCCTCCCCGTCTCGACGCTGAACCCATCGCCACCACGCGCCTGAAGCCCGCAAGGAGCCAGACGCCACTAGACGACGTCAGGAGAGGCGACAACTACGTTGACCTGTCCCGCATTTTAACGCCGCGTCGCACGCCGCGCGCTGATTGGCTTGCTCGACCTGTGCGTGTCGTCAATAGTCAAGCCCATACAACAAAGGCAACTTGCCGACGTACTGACGCTTGGCTCGCTCACTCTCAAAGTTACCGCGTCACCCGCAAGTTCCGAGCCTGAGAAACCGACATAAAACTCACCTTCACACCGCAATGGAGCCACCGAGCCACGCGCGCCTTGTGGCCATGCGCCTGCTAACCGCCTCCAACACACCCGAGAAGCAACAGGCGTCGAAGAAGTCGATGCTGTTGTGCTTGTCTCCCACGGACCCGAGTGAGGACCCCGCCTTGGCCATGGCCATGGACTCGCCCGTGCTGACCGGCAAGTCAGCCCCAGTCGCGTCACCCAACCCGGCCAAAAACCCACTGCCGGGTCTGCAGTTCGCCATCTCGGCGCAGCGCGCGCCTAGCCGCGGGCTGCGTCTGCCCTCGTTCTCCAGCACCTCGTACGAGCTGGAGTGCGCCACGCCCGCCGCCAGCAGCGCGGACGAAGAGGAGATGGAGCAGCCGCCAGCGGAGAAGACTACAAACGGTCAGAGACGCAAGAAAGGCACGCGCCGAGGCACGCTTCACCCAGAGGCCAAGAACGTGCTTAAGGCCTGGATGTTCTCGCCCGAACACTTTGCTCACCCATACCCGAGCGAGGAAGAGAAGGAAGAGCTGGCCAATGAGGCCGGTATTGAAGTAAAGCAGCTCTCGAACTGGTTTACCAATGCCCGCAAGCGCCTCTGGCAGCCCGTGCTGCGCCAGTCTGGTGTTGAAGTCAAGAACTTTCTGTCTACCGGACGCGGCGGCCCGCGTGGCAATAAGCTAGACGTACCGCCCAATCTCCACAAGCTCGTGTCGCCGTCTCCTGTGCTGAGCCCACCGAGTTCGCCTCGTAAGCGCTCGTGGTCGGCCATTCAAGGAAGCTCCTCGCCTTCCACCGCGTCTCTCGACGAGAGTAAGCGCGGGAAGAACTCTGCAGCTCGCAAGCGCTCCAAGCAAACTAGCATCAGCTCGAACGACGTGGGCCCGATCCCGCAGCTCCAGGACCTCGAGATGCTAGCTGCCACGTCGCTTTTAAGGCTTCAGGACTTGACCCAGTCGGTGCATTAAATGTGGCAAGCATTTGATATTTATTTTACTCATATGTAGGCAATTGAAGCGGAAGTACAGCTAGAAAAAAAGTATCTTCAACAAGCCAGATTGTTTTCATGTATTGTCCTTTCTCCTTTTATTTAGTCGAGCTCGGAGACTTGCGCTGCGCCTTTCGAGCCAAGAAGCGTGCCTTGGCAGCGGCGATAGCGTCCTCCTTGCTCTGTTTCGCCTCTTCGCGCTTATCGTTTTGCAGCGATAAAGCATCGGTCTTGCCACTACTCTCCTTATGCACAGGCGAGGCGTCGCGAGCTGGTGGAGACCGACCTTCGTCTGGTTGCTGGTTGCTTTTTGCCTTTTTCGTTGCAGGTTCGTCACGGGAAGTTGTCGCTGTCTCGCGGTCACGTTCATGTTCATACTTGCGCTCGTGTCCATGCTCAGGTCTAGCCGGTTTCTCACTAGTCTTCGCATCTTGTCGTGCCTCCTTAGCGGTGTAAGCACTGCGCGCGTTGGCAGTCGAGCCACCCATCGCGATGTTCTTGTTGAGATTGGCGTAGAAGCCAGCCATTGCCAGCTCGCCTTGCTTGGTAACGTCTTCCTGTTCCTCCATGACAGCAAGTCGCGCATCCTCTGCATCCCAGCGCTGCATCTCCTGTAGTTTCCGCTTGTACGACGCTGAGACAAGCTTCTCTTTGTCTCCAAATAGCGCATCATCAGCCTTGCGCTCATTGAGCAATATGCGCTCACGAATGCGCTCGTTCTCGACGTCGCGGATCTTGGCCTGCTGCAGCAAAGTGCTAATATACTTAGATTTCTTTTTCTCCGCTTCCCTCTTGGCCGCACACTTCTCGGCCGCAGTCTCCCGCATGTTCTTCATGTCGTCGTACACGGCGTCGTAGTCGAAGACCGACGCGTCTTCGGCCAGTGCTTGGGCTCGCACCTTGTCCACCTGACTTTGCTGCAGACTGCGCGCCGCTTCAGCTCCCACTTGACGTCTGGCATCGTTTGCACTCTCTTTAGACTTCTCTTTGCTGCCCTTCTCGGCTGTGGAAGCGAACACATTGAAACTGGTGGAAAGCTCCTGGGTAGAATGATAAACCGTTGGTCCGAGCGAGTCTGAGTATTTAGTGGAGAAATAATACAATGGAACTTGCATGCATACCTTCTTGTTCCTCGAGTCCTTCTTCGGGAGAACGATCCCGTACTGCTTCGTTCGTGATATGAAGGGCGCAGCGAGCGTCTTCTTCTTCCTCTTACCTGCTGGCAGCTTCATGGAAAACGCCATTACAATGACTTCGGTTAAACACGATTTGGGAATTAAAATGAAAATGTTTTTTTCCGATCCATGATAGTACTTGAGTTCGCTATTGTCACCTCTAAGTACGCAATCGTACGTATACGAACCTTCCCCGTACGTTCTCATGATCTATCGATGAGAGACGACGTATCCGGATAGCATTTGATGCCAAGTACAGTACAGTAGTACGTGCATTAATAAATGCTTTCGGATATATCCACCACGTCTAATCACTCGGCTTCAGTTCGAGTACAGTTCTCGCCAGTTAGTATCTGTGCAAGCAAATAAATCAGTAAACCTAATGCGTTGATGCATCCATCGACTTCGCTCCCCATGATTTTGTATAGAAGTACCCGCTCCCCGCTCTGATAGTTAATTTGTTGTACATAATACGAACAGCTTCCACCGAAGGTATTAAACTGGGATCTGTAAAAAGCACAACGGAATCCTCATACCGATACGCGTGTTGGTTTCGTAACACAGCGCCGAGCTAAGCGCTGCTTCGAGGCGATGTCGTTCATAAGAAGAAAAAACACCATGCGAATTAAAAATTCAAGCTGCGCATAAAATATACCACATGAGCAACTACCTCAAAAAATAAGTAACCGCAGTGAAAGTGATGCAAAATGTTTACAAGTAATTAATGAAATCCATAGTAAAAGGTGTTTGAACTTTCATCGTGTTGTTGGTAGGTGCATTACTACACCACGCAGATTAAGCTGTTAATCATGACTGACGCACAGCAGGATTGAGCCCTAGGACAACATTTACTCCTGCTTGGCGGCGTGGGCCTTCTTCTGGGCGACACGGGCCTGGCGCTGCTGGCGAGAGCGCTTGGCCTGCTTCTTGTACTTCTTGTCGAAGGTGTGCTCCTTCTTAGGGGCAGCCGACGGGTCAGCACGGATGGCCTCGTGCACCTTAGTGATCAGGTCCTCCAGGTCATCAGGGTTGACACCGGCCTTGACGTACTCAGCGTAGTGCGAAGCAAGCATCTCCGGGTCATCCTCCTCGAGCTCCTTCATGTGCTCCGAGATGTGGATGGCGAAGATACGGTCACGGTGAACCTCAGCGTCGTAGCTCTTGTCGTCGCGGCTGTACCCGGGGAAACGCTTCTCGCTGTGCGGGATGTCCAGACCAGCGTCGGCAGCACCCTTAAGAGCACCGAACACACGGTGGCCCGTGGTGGTGGTGCGAAGACCGCAGTCCAGGTAGCAGCGGAAGGGACGCTTCTCGTCGGCGACCTCCTCCACGAAGTACGTGCGGCCGTTGCTCTCCGTCTTAACAATCTCGCCGTCCACCTCCGTGTTGCCCTCGTAATCCTCGTCCAGGCCGAGCTTCTGCAGCACACGGCGACCCACAAGCAGGCCCGTGGCGTACGCAGCAGCGTAGTTCTTGAGGCCCACGGTCAGACCGTAGCGGGGCAGCTCCGCCGACGTGGCCTGAGCCAGGATCTTGTCGCCATCAATCTCGGCGTAGGCGATCTGGCAGATAACCTTACGGTTGGTGATGCGCACGACGAGACGATACTTGGGCGAGTTGTACTTGTTCTTGTCCTGCGTGATGAGACGCTTACGGGCGCGGTAGTCCGTCTTGCCCTCACGGCGACGACGATACTTAACCTGGTAGCGCTTAAAGTACGCCTTGTTCTTAAGGACCTTAACGAACGGCATCCTTCCTCTCGATGAAAGTTTCCAAACTGACAGAGCCAAAGTCGGAAATTCGCCTTCAACCGAGCCTTTTGGTTGGTCGCCGTCGCCGCCCTTCACCTTACAAAACTCCACATGCGAACAAGTGCACGTTGGGGAGCTCGACCACAATAACCGACGTGTGGTACACACCAAACTATTTACCGCCAATCAGCCATTCGGATTCTGGCCAACCGCTACAATGATTGGTGGAGACGAGTTACCGATGAGTAGGGTTGGGATGACTGGTTCTAAATGGCGGGCCAAAAGCCCGCGTGCCCACGCTGAGGCTTATTAGTTCGTTTGGCGTTTTTCCTCTCAGCAGCAATGGTGCGTCTCGCCTTGAATGAAGGGGAGGCTGTCGTATCGAATGTGAACTAACCTGGTTCTTCTTTCTGTATTCCCAATGGATCCTCCTTACGCGACCACAGACTTTCACTCGCTTCGTTTCGATCGGCCGTGTGGTGCTTATCAACTACGGCCTGGATGCCGGTAAGATTGCCACGATCATCGACGTGGTGGACGAGAACAAGGCCCTTGTTGATGGTCCCTTCAGTGTCACTGGCGTGAACCGTCACGTGATCAACTTCAAGCGTGTGTCCCTGACGGACCTGACGGTGGACATCCCCCTCCAGGCGCGTGAGAAGACGCTTAAGAAGGCCCTCGCCAAGGCCGACACGCTCGCCAAGTGGGAGGCTTCCACGTGGGCCAAGAAGCTGCAGAACAAGAAGACCCGCTCCGAGCTTAACGACTTCGACCGTTTCAAGGCCATGATCGCCCGCAAGCAGAAGAGCGCCCTGGTTAAGAAGGCCGTCGCCGCCGCCCGCAAGGCCAACTAAGCGACCGTAGTGCAGCCTGGTTGTTGCCTGGGTGCTCGCACGTTCTTCTAGCTGCTCTGCAACTGAGTTCAGGCTACAGACCTATCGGTGGACTCGGCAGACGTTGCAGGATTCGAGGAACAATAAACGTCCTAATTGGTTATTTTGCTGATAACCCCACTGCTAAAACCCCACGGCTCGCTTTCGTCCTCTCTTTAGTTGCGCATGATTATGATGTCGTGCTGGCGATGAAACAGAAATTTAGGACTGTGAACACGTTGAAGACAGTTAAGTGGGACGAAGTGAAGCAAAGCTTATACTACGTTAATGACAAACGATAGCTTTAAAGAGACACAGCATGCAGTATTCGACGAGGGCAATGCTGACTTGCAAGGCCCTTGCACCTGGCACTGCGGTCAGCTACCCACGACTGAAAACCGTTCTACTGTACCAGTAGAGAATCATGTTCTTGAACACAAATCCAGTCGGTTCAAGGAAAGTTTTCTGCCCGACTCCCAGCGAGTCAGTAGTTTTCACTGAGATGTTGCAAACTACGTCGTTCATCTGCGTCTGCCGATTTTGTACACAACTACAGCATTAATGAAGCTCAGACATACCTGCGTTACAGAACATGATCACGCGTATAATTTTACGTAGTTAAGCTACATACGTTTGCAGTCCAGCTTCGTGGTTGCTGCCCTCGTGATAAACTTTAGTTGAATCTGCTAGAAACAGTGCTACTCAGATTCTGCATCCTGCTCAGTAGAGGATGACTTGCTGCGAGAATCCAACGAACGGCGTGCCTTATAGCGTCTTACGGACGGAACCATACAAATAACCGGACGGTACCTAGGTACCTAGGTTGGCAGCAGGATTCCGTTTTTTTTTTTGGAAAAACAAACTACTGCTAACCCTGTCCGAACTAATCCCTGGCATGCTAATATTTAATATCACCTAACACTGTATTTCACAATTGACTTTGTGTTTCAAGATTCTAACAATTAGGACAAAATACAGCTTAAGCTGAGATAAGAATGGTCATATTTCTCATTCACCGGTTTTCACCGGTACTCGTCGCTGCTTACAATAAAGCCCTATGAAGCCACCGGTTTTCCGCTGTGATCCACTTGCCATAATTACTGTTTGGGAATTGGTGCAATATATGCTTTTGAAAGGGAAAGCCGTTTAACCATTATATATTAGTATTGTGATATTCAATTATGTATTGGATCGAAGTTATTATTTCCGACCTCTACTGCGAACTGTCAGATGGCTAGAGTTTCGCAGCGCTTCTGTTCGGATACTCCACTGGACTCCTTCTTCCTTTGTGAGGGGGCCCTACTTTTGGAGCAAGCACGGAATCTTCACGTTGGTGTGGCTTAAGTCACGTATAACGATAAACTTGGCCTTAGTGATGTCGAAAAGTAAGAATAATAGTCGTGCAGTGAATGTATGCGCAGTCAAGCCGCAGATGTTACAAGATGATCGGATCTTCTCCTGTGCAACTTGCACCGTTGCAGTGCAAGTGACGTGCCGTAAACAGAAAATAAGAATTTACTGAAGACAGACACTTTAATACTACGCAGTGCTACTAGTAGTATTACAGGTTCTAGTTTACTACTGGTAAGGCCTTAGTAGTATAATAGTACTGTAGTACTACTAAGTATGACTGGAAGAAACAACAAGTTATCGTAGCAATGGCAATGATCCTGTGTTCATATGAAATAACTATCTACATGTTGCCCGTTTTACTTCTTTTGGTGGTTGATAAAACGCAGAGCCAACGCGGCCCAGATGCGGAACAGCACAATGATGCCGATCGTAATGCCAAAGTTGCGTGCGATCTGGTGGTGCTTCATGCCGAAATAATCCTCTGTGTAGCCCTTAATCGTGATGTGACCAACGGTCTCCGGAGCGTCCACCATGGGCTGGCAGCCAAGCTGCGAGTTAACGTCCTCGTACGCCTGTGTGGTCTCGTTCCACGTCGGTTCATGGTCACAGTCGGCAAATACCAGCGCGATGAGGATGGAAATGGGGAATTTGAACGGACAAATGTCGTACAGCCACGTGTAGCCCGACGGAATGGCGTACGCTGGAGGACTGAAGCCGATAAACATCATGAAGATCGAGTTGAAGAGGATTCCGACGATCTGAGCGACTTCTTCTGACGGCATGGCGTACGCGAAGAACTGGCCCAGATACACAAACATCAAGACGAGGAGAGCAGACGCGATCCAAAAGACGACAGCCGTCGTGAAGCCCGTGAAGCCGACAAAGTAGTAAAAAATGGCCGTGAAAATGAGCGAACTGACAAAACAGTAGGGGATTTCTGCCAAAGTCGAAGCGATGAAGTACCAGAAGGCGTTGTATGTCTGCGACGCACGCTCACGATAGAACGACTCGCGTTCTGAACACGTCAAGGGCATGACACTCTGGAATACAGCCATCGAGCTGAAGAACCCAGACATGAATACCATACCTACACCCGAATTAAGGCCAGAATATGAGGCGTAGTCGTCATTGGTCACGAAAATCAATCCGAAAAGGACCGCCAAGAAGATGGACAGGTACATTCTCGTCAGACTGTAACTTGGAGTCCGCCAGTACATTTGGAAGAAACGCCAGACGACAAATTTCGCTTGCGTCCATGAATTAGCAGCACGTTTTTTGCCAAAAACCATCTCGGGGAGATCTGGTGACGGGGTCATAATGCCTTCCTTTGCCATGTTTGTCTCGAGTTGCTGGTTGTATGGACTGTTCTTGAAGTAACTCACGAAATCCATTAAATCTTCAGTGCCGTGGCCCACACCAGCACCAATGCATTCCAGCATCCAAGTCGCCGGATTGTACCCTATTGGAAGTGGAGCCACGCCAGGAATGTTCTCGAAGTAGTCGATCAGATTGCGGCAGTCCTTGCCCAAGTCACCGTAGAAAGCGGTCTGACCGCCACGCTGCAGTAGCAAGAGTCTGTCGAAGAGGTAAAAGACTTCAGCTGAAGGCTGGTGGATGGTGCAGATAATGGTACGTCCCGAGTCCGCAACCTTGCGAACACCGTCCATAATGATCTTGGCAGAGCGAGCGTCCAGGCCACTCGTTGGCTCATCTAGGAAGATCACACTTGGCTGGGCAGCAAGCTCGACACCGATCGTGAGACGTTTCATCTGCTCGACGGAGCTGCCACGAATTATTTGGTCAGCGATTTCCTCGAGACCGAGCAGCTCAATACACTCGTTCACCGAGTCAAATTTCTTGGCGTCCGAGACTGACGCGTCCTGACGCAGGAACGAGCTGAAAGTCAGAGCTTCTCGAATCGTAGCAGCCTCCGAGTGCACGTCCATTTGCTCGCAGTAGCCTGTGCAACGTCGGATGGCCAAATCCGTAGCCTCGTAGCCGTTCAGCATGATCTTGCCCGTGATTTTTCCTCCAGTCTTGCGGCCAGCAATCACATCCATCAGCGTCGTCTTACCAGCACCGGTCGACCCCATCAAAGCAGTAATTGACCCGGGGATAGCAAATCCATTGATACCTTTGAGCAGTTCGAGTTGCTCCTTCGGGTTCTTCGGGTCCGGTACGAAATAGTGCAAATCCTGGAATGCCACTGTCACCGACACAAAATTCTTTGCACGAGTCGTAACAGGGAGATCAATAATTGTGTTCCCACCGTTCTTGGCCTTGGGCGTCTCACTGAGGACATAAGAACTGTCGTCCTCGATAGACTTGACAGACACGTCGACATTGTCTGGAGTCTCGTAGCGGATAAACTCCATCGCTAGGTATGAGAGGAACATGAAGAACACGTAGACAGCAAGCAGGTAGATGATAGCGTATGCGATCCACTCTTTCTCCGTAGCAATACCGAAGAGATTCAGATAGTATTCACCCATCTTAAGTCCATCGTACTTGGCACAATAGTCCACACCGTCGTATACACAGACATCAAACTCACTTGAACGGTACTGGTTAATGGCCAAAGCTTTGAGAGCCCACGCGATGGGACTGATCCAGTGAGCCCAGATGAGGTAGTCCGGAATCTGGCTCTTGGTCACAATAAACCCGGCAAAAATGATGAACACGAGGATAGATGACATTCCCACCGGCATGACGACATTTGCATCAGGACAAGCACCAGCAAGGAAGAAGAACCACATTCCCATCGCCAAGTTGGATACAAAGAGAATGAGTTCAAAAATGAGAAAGAGCTTGGCATCAGACGCAAAGCCACAGACCCAGTAGACGATCGAGCCAAAGATAATCGTCTCAGTCAACGCCAACGGGATCTGGCTCACGGTCGTAGCGAGAACGTAGGAACCCGTTCGGAAGAAATTGGCCCGTCGATGTTTGTAGAAAATATCTCGGCCAGCGATATAGACTGGGATCATTGAACCTTGACCCATAGATAGGAACATGACGGTAGCAAAGATGACGCCCATGACCACTGAGACCTGCGTGGGGTCGAATTGATAGAAGATGGAGCAGTAGAGCAAACCCATAATAAGCACCATCATCAATCTGCCCATGACAAATGCCTTGTTGCGATACGTGATGAGCAGAGCTCGCCATTGTAAAGCCACGACACTAGCGAACACTGATTGGTGGAAAACAGGCATCGAGTCGATGATATCCTTGATACTTTCAACCAGCCTTTGGTCGTAAGGAGATTCGAGAGCAGCCAATGTATTGTGGTAGATCCGAGATTGGCTGAAACATCCCGCAAATTCACTCGGGCTACGAGGCTGTTTCGTCGGGTGACTGGCGACCTGGTAGCGGTATTGTTGTTTCGTCCCCAGATCCAGCAAGTAGTCAGCAATGTCACGGCCAGGTGGACACTTGAAGCCGAGCCTTTCAAAATACGTCTCCACTTCACTGCATGGTCCGTGGTACATAAGTTCACCCTCATTTAGAATCATGACATCGTCGAAGAGGGAAAAAACCTCGGGAGAAGGCTGCAGCAGCGCAATCACCACCGTCTTGCGGAGTCGATGGGCGACACTCCGCTGCGTATTGATGATATCGTACGTGGCAGCACTGTCCAGTCCGGTACTAATCTCGTCCATGAGTGAGATGTACTTCATGCCGAACTCCATCTCGCCAGTCGTCACACGTTTGCGCTCACCGCCTGACACACCACGCAACATATTGTCGCCGACGATCGTGTCCTGGCAGATTTGCAGTCCTAACTGCTGTATCACAATCTCCGGGTAATGAGCAAAGATATTCTTGGTGGCTTGAAGGGCTTCAGCGTCCGTGCCGCGGTGAGGCCCCATCTCGAGCATTCCTTTGCCCTGCTCCAATAACTTGCCACCACAAAAGGTGTGCGCGAACTCGAGCGTCTCCTTAACCGTTAAGGTTGGAAAGTGCTTGTCCCTCTGGTTCACGTACGATACGAACTGCGGAAGGCGGTCCACGAGGTCGCGGTGGGCCACACTATTGAACGAAATGTCTCCCTCCATAGTGATATTCTTGTTCGTCGGGAAGCGACCACTGAGGACCTTCATGAGCGCCGACTTGCCCGAGCCTGGCTGGCCAAGCAGCAGCGTGATCTTGCCCGGGGTGAACCGACCGCTGATGTTCTTGAGGATTTCCTTGCGGACCTTGAGCTTCTTGGGGCCCATGAGTGTCTTCTTCAGCTCGTTGGGGATCGTGGGCAGCTCGTACTTAGTAGCGTGGTCATCGGCCACTATAATGTCAGCGGACAACGACAGGTTGCTAAAGCGCACTTCCATCTCGGGCAAGGGACGGCCTGTGGTGGCTTGGATCTTGGTGGCCATGAGGTCGTGAAGCACCTGTGGACCCTTGGCCATGAGCGTCTTGCCCGACTCGTAGCTGAGCTCAGGCGCGGCAGCGTAAGCGGGTGAGTCCATGGTAAATCCCTTTGGCTGGTTGGACTGTAGCAGGCGGCGGGAAATTCCAGAATGGCTGTCTGCAAACGGTGGCACATGTACGTCGGGTACGTGTCTGCTGCAAAGACCTCGCGGTACCTTAGTGTTGCCTATCGTTCCGGACGTTGAAGTGATCGGCTACTGAATGGCATCATCAGGACCCAGAACAGGGTATTGAAAGTGCCTAAATTAAGACATGTTTATGGCACCTAGAGGAATCGTATGGGGCGACCAGAGACGGACCATGATGACTTCCTCTTATGTTGGGTTGGCGCCCAAACTTATCGTCTTGATGATGGCACCGGTACAGTGTACCGAAGATTCAGCATCAATCAATCATTTTGACGACATGCATTCCTGGCCGTCATTTTCAATACTATTCAGAAAATATTAGTGTGGTGGAGAAATGGAGAAACAGCGCCTGGTGCGGAAAATCCACCCTGGAGGAGAGCGGAGTGCTTCGTACGAGTCCTCCATTCCGATGAGGCGCCTTACCCTTTGACGCCACGAAATCATGAACAAACTGCTTGGACGGAGCTTTCGATACCACACACTTCAAAGGGTAGCATGGATAAAGTCGACCCTGCTTGGTGGAAGGAAAACGCCACCGTACATGTAGCGCCCTTTCCTCTAGCGGCGAAAAAGAAAATCTATGGACTATATCCTACATCCATCTTAAGATCACCTCCGTTGCTAACATTACGATTAACATGGTTCGGAAAATGGGGTAGAAATACAGTACATGTGGCCATTGAAAAAAAGAAGTATAATATTTACGAGACCCGACTCAATTAATTCTGCCAGCGTTCGATGACGACTAGCCAGAAACGGATTAAGCACAGCACATTTTCAGCAGTAGTCTAACTTAGCGAAAGTGCAGATACATGAAGGAACATCCCTCATTTCCAAACCCTGTCGATTAACATCATGGTAATGCTGGCATCGCCGCCCAGCTTTATCATAACGTAACGCGTTCATTTTGTGTTGTCGATAAGGCCCTCTGTGCTGTGGGCTCAAGATGTAGGATGGATTGCATTCCCGCCACTACTAATAGGGGAATGGGCGCTACTGTACGACGGCGTCTTCCTTCGAGCAAGCGTATCCACGCGGCTACCTTCTGAAGCGTGTGGCATCGAAAAGTCCATCCAGACAAGGTATATTAATGTTTTAGTGGTAGTCAAAATGTAAACGTTTTAGAAAAAAGCTGATGGGAACGTAAGACTCGTGCGAAATTTCCTATGTAAGATAACTTACCAGGGTCGTTTGTCGGTGCCAGGCAGTGGGAACTGGCAGCGCATTGCGCTGGTCATGGGCACCTGATAGATTGCTGATCCATTGTTGATGCCTGTACATGCCAGCGTCAATTAGGCGACAACCCAAAATAAGAGGAAGTCACGTTTCTCAGCGTCACTTGCAATTCAGCTTTGCGCCATAAACAGGTATAGCTTTAGGCACCTACAATTCGATATTTTGGGCCTAAAATGATCGACAAGACTCCTAAATCTGGTTACATTTCGGCTTCCAGGGGAATTAGAAGCTATAACACGACCAATGGAGGAGAGCGGTTGCGAGCGCGCATAGCCACAGCAAACCCTTGCGGGATGCCTGCGAAGCAGGGCCGCGCGGTATTTGCGGAAGCGGGCCCAGCCCCAAGCTTTCCAGCGAGCTGAGCACTGTAGCGGTCCGAACTTGGTCTTTTCCTCGCAGGAGCGTAGCGACTGCCTTTGCGAAACAAAGCCCAAGACCGCGATGCCACCTGTCCTCGACAGGGCTAGGGTAAATGGGAATGGGAGACCATCTTTACAAAATTACAGTGTAAACCAAAAATGTGACAGGGCTACATGGGCACAGTAACACATGCCATAAAAAGCATACCAAATAGCGTGACTTTCACCCCCTCTTTTTCAGCTTGGTCAAACCAATTTCAAAGTCGACTTAAAACAACTCAATTTCTTGTAGCGCGCCGGCAGCAATGCTAGCGGCGCTGGGACGCATATTTGGTCATTCCTCGCCACGGTCGGCGCGGTTCGTGGCACAATACAAGTGATCATTTTTACTAGTCGTTGACAAAAAAGCTGCTGTGCTTTGAAATCCTCGTACGGAATTACGTCTCCCCTTTTCCACCGCTCTTGCCAAAGGCGTCATTCACGACGCCCACTCGCCATAGAGACCGCTAAATGCTGTTAGTTTTTTTTATTGTGTTACTATTGTCTGTCGGATGCCAACTCGAATAACCAATTTGTGTAGGTGCTGCGTTGCCGACACAGTCTTGGCAGCCCTACGCGACTCTCGCTTTCGTATCGCCTCTCCCTTGTGCTTCTCCATATGCTTTCTCTCGCTTTCTTGTCGGGTTACCGCCCGTTGGGCGAGACCCCCCGGTAAGAACTGGACCACCCCCTCGCTTAACCCCCCCCCCCCCCGTCACTCGCGCGTTGTACATGGCGACATGCTAGCCTCTGCTTTTTTCTATAGCAGGTTATACATACAACACGTTAGAGACGTTGAAATGCACCCGATTTGGCGGAGGTGTTACAGAGAAAGTCGTGAACTTTATGAAGAAAAACGACCACAAGCGGCCTTCGTGGCCACCACGGATTTCTTTCGTAGTGGCCATGAAGACCGCCTGTGGTCATTTGGCACCATTCGAGAAAGAGAAGGACAGAAAAATCGTGGCGCGCGGCGAGGCTGACGAGAATCTGAAGCCCTCCAGACTCGGTTGGAAGGATGAACTACGGCAGAGCGGCAGAGACTGGTGTTGGAGCACCGCGCGTACCTGAATGGAGAGAGGGACCGACGCAGACTTCGACATGGAGCCGCATGCGCGTGAAGTTCAGGATGAGGCAGAAGTTAAGCTGTCGAGGACAGGCGCCTTTTCGCCGACGCGATATATGCTGCGACCTCGTCCATCCGTGGGCATGATGGCGGTTGTATTGGATTGCTTATTGCACGCATGATATGTCCTCAAACACGGCGACTGGCTGATCATTAGGCGACGACATCTGCAGCTGCTGTGCCTAAAGGTACGTTTGGTAGATTTTTGGGGAAGGCCCGGTTTGGAAGAATCATGCAAAATCTCCACTTCACCGACAACACAGACGGCGGAGGGCCCGATCGAGCCTGGAAAGTGCGATCGGTTTATGGCACACTCCAGGAGACATTCTCCAACGGATACAACGTTCCTCCCGTTCTGTCATTTGACGAGGCCATGATTCCATCCCGTAGCGCCACAACGTTAGTCGCCAGTTTATGAAGGAAAATTCACACAAATGGGCACTAAGCTGTTCATGACATCCTGCACTGAAACCGCATACTGCCTGTGGTACGTCATACTGTTGGTATCTTTGATGAAAAGTACGTGTGAGGTCGTGCGCTGTGTGCTGCATTTTGCATGTTCGTTTTGTTATCCCACACCCCACAAATGGACGACGCGGAATGTTTTTTTACTATGTCCTACTTGTTGGAATTAACCCATGTTACTTTGCGAACGTTGCTGTATTGAGGTTTACAATGGTACCGACCAGTACTGCGATGAGCTCGGGGGAGAATCGCCTACCAGGTATTCATCGGGCCCAAACTCTGGGCCAGCTGCTGAAGTGATTCGCAATTTGCACGAAGCTCTTCCTGCTTTAGAAGACAGCGTTTTCCATGCGGTCGCGACACACCGGTTCTACACGTCCGTTCAGCCGGCTCTTCAACTGCTGAGCCGAAACATATAGTTTCGGTCGGCACTGTTCAAATGAACAAGAAGGGGTTCCCGCCTGCACTAATAGCTGAGAGTGATAGACGGCCAGCGTGCATCGCCCGCGGTTCATCAACAATGGCTTTTGCCAAATGCTGACCGGAGCTATCTGCTATGCTCTGGTGGGACCGACTCCGCGTCTATCTTCTATCCACCGGAAGCAGCAGGGCGCTGGAAACTTGGGGTAAGTTGCGAGGGCTGCTCAAGAGGAATTAATTCTAAGTATTGCTGTTATATTATTGGTGTGAAGGACGGCATGTTCCAGGCGGTCGGAGGACCGTCATACCCCGCGTGCCCGCCATGCCAATCGCTGGATGGGCGGGGTTGATATTCACGACCAATTGTGCCTGCAGCGCTGCACATTGCAGCTGGCCGTGCGGTTCCGCAAGTATCACAAGACAATTTGATTGGGACTTGTTGACATGGCAATCGTCAGCTGCTTCATATTTTATCAAGAGGCCCAGAACTAACGAGGAGAAGCGCCAGCAGACCGCGCAAAGTTATTGGAAATCTTGCAGGTGCAACTGCTGCAGGTCACGACCAAGGACTTCGTTGAGGAGGTACATCCTATTGTCCCTTGCACTGATTTTGCCGCTCTATAAGGACTTCGTAATCGGACTTTGAAGTATTTAAGATTCATGCTAAACCTAGATTACGATTTCGTAAAGCAGACGTCAGCTGCACGTATTATTAGCCAAATCTCTAAATCATTGCTACTTTTAATTGTGTCATCGGGATGCAAGAACTCGAAGCGCTGCCTTCTACGGTACGTTGCTGCTTAACAATTAAGAAAGGCGAGGCGCTAGGCAGATGTCTTGACAAGGGATGAGTGGCGCGGTTTGACTATACAATAAGAGACGGTTGTACAGTACTGCGGGCGAAGGTCGCTTCCAAATTCGAGTCTACTGTAGGGAACCCTCTCGACCCGGGTTCGATTGTTTATTTAAAACTGAGTAAGAATGCCTCCCAGAAGCTTTTTCAACCCGTTGCAAGAGTCGATCAAGCCCTGACACAGGAATTGAGATGGTATGGCGGCGGGCGCGACTTCGTAAACGTGGCCACTCTGCCTTTAAGTTGGAGTTGCTTGTGTACAAAAGCTTCCAGCCCCTCCCACGACAATAAGACGTGCGACCCAGTCACGGATTCAGGAGCAGATTCCGCGGATAGCTAAGTTTTTGCGTGAGAGGCAAGTTTCGACCATGCCCGCTACAACGCTGTATATGGCTACAACTCAAGCACGACAACCATTGGATACTCCTCTTGAATTCCTACAAATACGACCTTTCAACAACTCCGATATATTGACGAACAACAGCGAATTATTGATGAATATGCGGCAGCAGCGGTAGACATGCACAGCAATTCATACCCCCTTATCCATATCATGCTACACGACATGGAAGTTTCTGTTCGAGTGAATGTCCGCGACTTACGCCGCATACTAGGGCTTCCCGACTGGAATTTGCGCCATCCCCCATTTCGTGCACCCATTCGTGATCCTGTTGGGTCCCCGTTATCTGAAAGTGCTGATATTGATGATGAGGAATATAAAGAGGATGAGGATTTTCTCTTTTGAATGTTAACTTTTGATCACTCTAGCCGCAGTGTCTACCTCATCTTGTCTTTTGGTACACATCTCCATAGCTACTCGTAACATAGCCAAGGGGTTCCCCCGAAATGGTATACTCGCATTCTTTTGTATCCATCGTTTTAGAAGTGAATATTGCACCTCACTAGGGTTGAGCTCGGGTGAACATGGTGGTAAAAATAAAATAAAAGTGCGCCCGTCGAATGCACAAGGCCTTCAATCTCACGATACATATGTAAGCGGGCATTGTCCAAAATCAGGGTCGAATCGGGAAGTGGCCAAGGATTCAAAAGGGTAGAGTCTTAGAGCATAAAAATTCATGAAAAGTTGCTCGGGTGAAAGTGTGACCTCAAGCAAAACAAAACGGTGACATCAGTGGCGGCGAGCAACGAGACACGTTTTCCACGTGAAAAGGAAGCGAGACAACTGCAGGCTGCCCGCGAGGTGCCCACGCGTGTTGTCGCAACATAGATCGTCCGTCGTTTTAGTCTCATCAGCAAAAACAAGCTTGTCGGGGTACGAATAAAAGGGAGCTACCCGTGCGAGGTATTGTCTCCGTTCCTCCGGAACACTTTCTTGTGCGCGCTTGGTTAACGTTTTCCTGGATAAGTCCAGATCAAATCGAAGCACCCCGGCACACGGTGGCGTCCGAAACGTTATTTAAATGGGGAATTTTTTCAGTAATCGCAGCACTAAATTCCTCAAAATAAAATCAAGGGTGAATTTTCATATAGTCATCGACAAAATTGAGAACTTTCAAGAGAGCACCTACATTGCTTTTCTCGAATTTTCTTGTCAACGTTACCAGTTGATTGGAAGCGTTGTAGCCACCGTCCCAAAGTGCGTTCTGCGATGCCTAGCACGGCAGATACCATCTGAGTAGGGATGTCGTACGCGTACAGTAGGGTAGGATAACAGCCCTCCATCTTAAGTCTTGCGAGTAAGTCATTGTGGGCGAGAAAACTCCGAATGGCAAGGTGCTTGCCGGCATTCGGGCTTTTCCATCTTATAAGAACCAGCGGTCTGGGCTATCTTGCATGTAATATGAGCTTTATAAATAGCCCAGGTCAGAACAAAGGAGAGATAACACCCTACCCTTTGTGTGTGACTATCAGATTAAGACATCGATTTTGCTAAAATAATGTCATGTTGTATGTACCACATGATGTATACTTGCCAAATACTTTTTTTTCCTGTTGTATAGGCCCCTTCTCCAGGACCGCCAACTCCTTCTGATCCTATCTTTAAACATACTCAATATATTGGACTGTTGCCCATCACGAGTATACCTGTCCAGCCCTTCTCCACTGCTGTGCCAGCAAACGGTGCAGCCCAACGAATTCCGCCGTATCGTTGATGGTCGACCAAGTGCGCCCACAGCAGTCGTACAGGCGTTCCCTCGGCTAATATTCCACTATAACGCTCCTGCTACCGCTGGCCCCGGGTTGCCCCGGAGCCTTAGTAAAAAGGGCCACTCGGCCTCGCCCAGATCTCTTATCACCATCTTTTCTGCTCTCCATATACTCAGCACATGCTCTATTACAGAGCGAAGAATTGGGTATGAGCCGTCCTGTTGACGGCTCAATCAAATTCTTCCCTTGGCCTCGCCATGTCAGGTCTGATTTTAGGGTTTAGGGTTCGTACAACTACGATCAGCAGGGGCGTAATTTTACGATCGCTGACTAGGGTTTAGGGTTTAGGGTCCCGGATAAAGTTCGGTCTTGGTGGACCACGGTAGAGTTGCTCGCGCTTGGGTCTCTCGAAACCACCCTTGCGATCGCCACTGAAGTGGGACATCTCATACTGGACAGTTTGGTCCACCGCTCGCTTAGCATCGTCGCGTTCTGAAGCTTAACGTAGGCTTGAGTTGCTTGCTTTAGACCGTCGCAGTAGTAGCTGACTTGGTCGACTTCGCTCATACCCCCAACGCAAACTCAGTGGCAAATACTTCCTGTTGTATTCTCGATGACTCTGACCCGCGCAGCTTCTGATGTAGTACCGCCTGGTAGTTAGAGGCCTCGAAGTTCGCGAGGGCATCGTAGGTAAACTGACCCAAAAGTCTGCCCCTCCGCTAGTTTCCTCCAGGCCCATAAGGAACCATCCTGACGCAGGCACTTCCATGGCTGTATCAGCGATCGCATGCGGCGTGTCGCTGGTGTCTTTCGCATCATAACCGCTGACGTCTCTATTTGGAATAACCAATGTCACACGTCGTCGTCGCTCTTGGGCAGTCCGCTCGGGACTCGACTCTTGGACTCGGTCGGTGGCGGTCGCGGCGTTTGGTTAACTACCTGAGTGCATCGATCAGAGCACGCATGTGGGCAAGTTGCGCCTCTAGCTCGTCATTGGTTCTTTCTTTCAGAGCTGCGTCATCGGTTGGGTTCATGCCGCCCATGATTACTTGAACTTTGACCAATAAATGCTACCAGTATCAAACTGGCCCTTGCGACAGGGAGGAGGGGTGCTTAGAGGTTGGTGAGGAAAACCAAAGTGCGGTCTGTCCCGGGCCGCAGACGCAGCACCCTCTCGTCCTCCATGCGTGCGTAATTGCCCCCAACAACATCGAGTACAAGCAGCAGTTGCTGGAGCCGGCGCCCGGATGTCTGCACCAACTGACGACCCAGATGCATTGTCGCCTGAACGAAGGAGGCGGTGCCGCCTTCGTTGGGCGCCAAGGCCAATGGGGAAGTGTTTGGGGCTAACAGATGACGCTATACTGACCTCGCTGTGATCTGTAGTCAAACTGATATTAAAACTACCCTAATAATGCATACAATATCTCATTAAGTTTCACAAAATTAGAACAATTAATATTGTGCAAAAATAACAAAATTTAAAACATAAAAAATCTGAAAAATCTGATCAAAACAAAGCAATTATTCAATAATTGATTTGCCTTTTTTGTAAAATTATTCACAAACTCACATTTGTCTGTTACGTCAAATGTTCCCGTTCCGTTTGCCCTACATTGTGAATCGCAAGTAGCGTATGGCGCTCCTTCTAGCGAGATCGACTCACCCAAACACCATTCGCAACTGCGACATCGTCGAGCAGAAGAGCACAGATGCCTATCCCTCATTTAGGTTAGAGCTCCATAAAAACTACCACTCTAAGTTCAGATTAGCGACAACGTCCACCATATACTACTACGGTACTGGTATCAACTACTGTCATCGCAATGCGCTGCGTGGGCAACCAAGACGCCCCCAACCGTTTCATATAAAGTAGCGCCCCATTCAAACCATGTTATAACGGCCACGTGCACATTTTTCGAAGCCAACGCCAAGTTGTTCCCACTCCACTAACACTTAGAGCCGAAAGCAGGTCGAGCACATGCATGAAACTGACAGGTTACGATAATGCTATCGTAAATACGCTCACGGGGATTGAAGGCGGTACAGCACCAGCGTTACGGTGGTGCATGTCCGGCGAGTCGTCGGCGACGTACAGGCGGGAGAGTGCATCGCGAACTGAGCTGTGGGGCCCACGACATGTGAGACCGTGAGTGGTATCATGCTCCAGTGATGAGGTTCATGTACCTTGCATTGGCCTCCGCATGGCGAAAACTGCATGCACATACCGTATCGAGAAGGTCAGTACAGTGGTGGCTAGAGAAGCACCGTATGCGGCAATGACGTTGACAGATGTCACCGGTGGTGCCAACGCACCAATCCACCTGAAATTTTTCAAAAAAACTTGTGTACTTCGCTCTGACAGTCATGACGCAAACGTGTGCCCCTGTCTCACAACCAAGTGACGCATGAAGATACGAAGATGTGCTTGCTTGATTACAGCTCAGGCGCCTCGCTACTAGCGATCAAACCTTCACGCCTGTGCAAAAGCAATCCTCTGCAACATTTGACGTCGTACAGCACACGACAGCAACCGCCTCGGCTGCTGTCGTGGCTCAAGTCTTGACCCTGGCAAGAGCGAGTCTCTCCTAAGCTTATTTTATTAAAATCGCACTCCTCATGCAAATCCAGCGCGACGTAGCGACTTGCCCAGTCTCTGGTCGAGCTTTGCGTCATTCCGTTTTGGTGACGCACGGGACTCGAGGACCCCCCGTGCTGATAAGAAATTGCATGGACGGCAGCGCTCTCCATCGCTGCTCTCCCACCCACCGCAAGCGTTCCGATGATCTTCACTGCGCTGCGATTGGCTCGCTCCGTGCCAGGTCGCTACGTACATCGCATCGTACTCTTGTCGTTGCGACACTTTAACAGTCCGGAGTGCGAAAAAAAAGCTTAACGGAGCTGGACACTTTCAATCCGATACGGAGCCGAGGTCCTCCAAGCTACGACGAATCGACTGCATTATCTGCTCTCATTATTCATTTTTCCGTGAAGGACTCCGAGCAGCCCACCACCAATCGTATGCACACATTGTCGGCATCCGTTGCATTCGCTTCGCCCCGGCGGTATCCCCACACTCTTCCAGAGTTCTCCCAGACCTTATAAACACACACACAGCATCATGTCCAAGGACACAGCTATCCTGATCTTCCGGATCCTTTCCGGTATCGCTACAATTTGCATGGTCTCCAGTCCATCGCTGCTGATGCACCGAATCCACAAGCAAAAGCACGTCGGCGTTGCCTCCGTCTTCCCCCTCGCGGCTCTCCTCGCAAATTCACACGTGTGGTACGTCTCCTGTTGTCTCCTTAGTAAATATATCCGCATTGCTAACGCTATCTCTTTCTTTCTTTAGGATGATGTACGGTTACCTTGAGGATATGTGGTTCCCAGTGTTCTCCTGCTTCTTATACGGCGAGTTTTGTGCCGTAGTGTTCTTGACCGTGTACACTTACTACTGTTCCGACAAGTGCTACGTGATCCGCACTCTGGCAGTTTTTCTCTCAGTTCTCGGTCTCATCACAATCTACGCTATCGTCGGCGGTCTGGGCTACACTGGCCAGTCATCCTCGAGTGTCAGTACCGTTCTTGGTATCTTCGCTGACTGTGCCGGTATCAGCCTGTACGGCGCCCCCATGGAGAAGCTCTTCCAAGTTCTGAAGCACAAGTCAGCTGTCTTCATCAACGTGCACATGGTGTATGCCGGTATCGCGAACAACATTGTGTGGCTCACGTATGGCATTCTCATCACCAACTGGTTCATTATGTTCATCAACATCCTCTTCATCACGGTCAACACGTTCACCATGTGCCTGTACATTAAGTACGACCCCAAGACGCACCCGCTCCAGGACGGCTGGGACGCCCATACAGGTGACAATAATGACGTTAACGAGGCGCAGATCTCCGTCACCATCGACATGGCGCCGCACCTCGAGACGAAGACGTCCAAGAAGTCGCTCACGAATCTACCCAGTCCCGAGTACTCGTGCCTTTCGTCCCCGCTTGAGGATCTGCGGGGTGCCATTAGCAATAGAGTGTAGAAGCTACGTATACTGTCAAATCCGAACTTACGTCAAAGTACGCTCTATGTTTATCTGTCCACTTGGACATTTTTCCGAATTTAACAGTATCCATAGACGGGATAATGACGTAATACGAACTTAAGCGGAGGACCGGCATTAGCGGTTGTCGTTGCATGTTGCTATGCTCGTCATCGGCCTGTATGAAGGACATAAGATCACGAAAGGCTCTCGGTCTCGACGACGCAGTGCTTTATCAATAAGAGACTCGTACGCAGTGAGTGAAGCACTGTTCGTGGTCGAGGCTGCGGCTAAAGCGTCGTAGCGCAACGAGTTTAGCGAAGGATGGGCTGCGCTTCGTGACTCTCCCACTCTGCTTCAGTTTCTGCTTGGGGCGTTAACAGTAAACGACACCAACGAGATTTCCTGACCCCACGTTGCCGACCTCGTCAAACACGACGGGACATCGTTTCATCGCCATACTGCTGCATGGCTGCCACTCAAACAATCTAAAAACAACAAAAGCTGCGGAATGATCTCGCAGAACTGTCGTACTTTTCCAGAGTCATCGGTGCCGTCGAGCCTAACCTTGCATGCTCAGCTTCCGCTGGTGAGTTTGTTTGCGCATCGGTGTCGCTACGCTACTACAAGTACAACGGTCAGCATCCACGAGTTTGTACATGTACACGGAAGATCGCAATTCCCACGCACCACCGCGTCCCATAGTTGAAGCGAAATCATGTTCCCCCGCCACCGAGCGGCAAGTTCAAAGCCAGAAGACGCCACGCTGGTCATTTGTCGTGTCGCCTCCGCCAGCTTGCCGGTAGCGCGCTCGTGTTCGCCTGACTGCTGATATTCGTTTACGCGGCGATGTCGATGGTATAGCCCATTTCCGAGATGCTGACAACGATCATTTGCGCGGTAGCACGCCGTCCGAACGTGCACTCGCGTCTATGCGCTTTATAACCATTATGGGCGTTGACAGGACCGTGCCAGTCATCTATTTTTAAAAAATTAAGCTCCGCAACGAATATTTGTTAAGACTACGTCGTGAACTCAACAGTTTCGAGCTGCGTGCGGGTTTCGAGGACAGTGTTCGAGGCACATGATGCCTGCAGGGATAGGAACACGTTTGAGCACTGAACGGGCATGCGTCCGTTGCAAAAACAGCAGGAACTTCAGTCAGAAACGCTGCTTGGAGACATGCTGCGCGCTCCAAAGACGAGGCTGGTATCGTTTTAACGTTTTGCGCGCTACAGACCGGGCTGGCTGGGGAGCTAGCGGCACCGCTCCCGCATGTTGCCGCCGTTGGGTTATCGTCGTGATTAACCGCGCCGTGGCACACCGGCCAACGCAGCACTGCCGGCTTTATCGCTGCCAGCCCGGCACACTGGCGCTCGCTTGCTCACAACTGCGCACAAATAGCTTCCATTACCGCGTTTCTCGCGTGTTCTTCGCCTTGGGCTTCATCGGAGCCTAGACACGCAACGATAAATCCCATTTGGCATTTGGTCGGCTCATATCCCATCTTCGTTTGACGTTATTACCAAATACCTCGCTTTTGAGTTATTACAGACACTCAATTGGCCCGGTGCTGGCAATTTGGGGACTCGGTGCCATGTGACGAGCGCGCTGCTTGGGATGCGACACCTACAGTACAGTGACTACAATCCTATGTACTGTACACCGAGTCTGGATTTCTCAACCAGTCACCACACGCGTGCACTTATGCAGCCGTGCCGCCATTTTCGTCCCGCGACGGACGGCCTCCAAGCCGATGGGTGCTCTGGTCATTATCCAATTTGCTGCATCAGCCCCACAGCCAACTAGAAAAACAGCAGCTCTAGTACCGCCTCTGAGACTGCGGTATCACTTCAACTACTCGTCACAACCTACACAAACAGTCAAGATGTCCCACGACGCCGCAGTGCTCGTCTTCCGCATCCTCGCTGGTTGCTCCTACCTGGTCATGCTAACCAGTCCGTCCCTCAACATCTATCGGGTTCATAAGGCCAAGAGCGTCGGTGTGCAGTCCATTTTTCCGCTCGTCTCGTTGCTCGCAAACTCTCATATCTGGTGCGTATTGTCACGGTTGAACGCACTATGACAGAGCTGGAGTCACTAAATTTCTCTCTTGTTTCATTATGACTACAGGATGATGTATGGATACTTAGCCAAGATTTATTTCCCTGTCTTCTCGTGCTTTCTCGTCGGTGACTTCGCCGCTATCGTCTATTTGACCATTTACTACCGATACTCAAACAACCGTGGCTACGTCGTGCGTTCAATTGCTACAACGGTTATCATCATCGCTATCCTCAGCGCCTACGCTATTGTCGGTGGTCTCGGCTACACGAACCAATCTCGTCATGGCGTCAGCACTGTGCTCGGCTTCTTTGCCGATATTGCCAGTCTGTGTCTGTACTGCGCGCCAATGGAGAAGCTGTTCCAGGTGCTCAAGCACAAGTCGGCAGTGTTTATCAACCTCCCGATGGTGCTCGCAGGCTACGCCAACAACATGATTTGGCTGACGTACGGCTCATTGATCACGAACTGGTTTATGATTTCCATCAACATTTTCTTCTTCACTATGAGCACCTTCACGCTCGTGTTGTACCACATCTACGACCCCAAGACGCATCCGCTCAAGGATGGCTGGGACACTAACTCGAACGAGAACTCGGAGGAGGACGATGTCCAGCTCCAGATCTCGGTGGACCCTTCGGACGCCGACAAGAAGGACAAGAAGAACTTCAACCTGCCCAGCCCCCAGTACGAGGCCATGCGCTCCCCCATTGTACCCGCTCGCGCGGATTAGAGAAATACATACTTCACAATCGTTATCTTGTGGGAGTCCGTAGTGTAGGTTTATAGTATATATATGCTGTTCTGATAGTCGAGCAGCAGTAGCACATATAATTATATTTGGCTGACAACTGCAGCTACATTGAACGCTTTTCATGTTATTTTCTGCTATCGTTGCACTGTTAAGTCTAACACGTAGTACTTGTGTAATACTACACAAAATACTACAGTAGTATAATAGTATAATTGTATTACTAATATAACATTAGTAATGCTATTATACTACTATACTACTGTAGTATTTGAATAAAGGTGTATCAACATACTGAAATACTTCAGACGTACACGACAATAAATGAGCTATACAGATTGTGATTCTTTGTTTGTCATTTGGTTCGGTTTCCCACTTGAAGTGTCCACGATTTCTGCTCAACTCGTCTTCCTACATTAACGCAAATTCAAACTACCCAATCAAGCTGTCTAGCTACCCTGTTGAATCCGCTGCATCCCTCTTCGCTCGATGTTCGTTCCCCGTCCCTCCTTCACTTGCACGTTGGTTCGTTCCACTATGTATCAAGGGTATTCCTCACTCGCTTCACTGTCTTCAGGGCGCAGACGGCTGCCTTCCTTGGGCAGAGCCTCACAATTTCTGGTGGCGTCTAGATGCTGTACTCATCCGTCTCGAGCAGAGCCGGCGGCGGCAGGTTCTTAAAACTGTTCTGTTGAAGTGCAAGCTGCTCGAACTGCTTCGCCTCGTTGTCCAATTGAAGCTCCGGTGTGAAGTCGAAGTCCTTAAACAGACGCTTGTCATCCTTGTGTCCGTTCGGGTTCGGACGCTGCACCTGGGCTGCGTTCGGGTCCATCAGGTCGAAACCCCGCTCCATCTCGGAAATCTCCTGGTCCGTAAACGCCTGCGGGAAGTTCGACGTGTCGGGCACACCCGACGGGTCCTTCTGGATCTTAGGCTGGAACGGAGGAGACAACTCACGCGCCTTGAGCTTCTCCCAGTTGATGCCCGCAAAGAACGGGTGGTCGAAGATCTCGCGGTCGCCCGTAGGGCCGGAACCCAGTCGTTGCTTTGGGTCACGGTGCAATAATCTCTGAATAAGGTCGCGAGCATTAGGCGACAGGTACTCTGGGATCACCAGGTGGCCACGAAGAATATTGTGGAAGAGCTGCTTCTTATCGTTCGTGTAGAATGGCGGCAGACCAGTGAGCAATTCAAACAGCAGCGCACCCACCGAGTACCAATCCAGAGCGAAACCATGACCAGAACGCGACAGCATTTCTGGAGCAAGGTACATGGGAGAACCACAGAACGTGTTGGCCGACGTGTGGTCCTTGATCCCCTCCTTCGAGATACCAAAGTCTGTCAGCAAACAGTGACCATCCAAGTCCATCACAACATTTTCAGGTTTAAGGTCGCGGAACACGATGTTCTTCGAGTGAAGATGCGACAGAGCCAGCGCGATTTCACCAATGTAAAAGGCCGCCTCACTCTCAGTGAAAGCCTTCCGTCGAGTAAGCGCTGAGAGCAAGTCGCCACCACCACAGTACTCCATGACCAAGAACAGGCGGTCTTGTGACTGGAACGCGTAGTACAACGTCACAATGTAAGGGTGATCCGAGCACGCTTGCAGCGCTGCCTTCTCTGTGTGGATGTACTGTGCCTGGTTCTTCTGCACGATAGCCTGCTTGTTATACGCCTTCAAAGCGTACCACTTGTCGCGGTTCGATCCCTTACCACGCACCAAATACACCTTGGCGAATGCCCCGCGGCCAAGCACCTTAACAAACTCGAAATCACGGGGACCCAGAGCAAGGTCCTTCTGGTACTTGTTCTTGAATGCCAAGTGGCCAACTTGTGTCGCATTCCCCTCACGTTCTGCCATCTCATTGCGTGGCTTCGGGGGCTGAGACGGATTGGTAGCAGCCAAGTTCGAACCACTGCCAAGAAGCACGCGAATCGGATGACCAATCGGTGACAAATGAACAGGAAGACTGCCACTCGCATTAGGTGCATCAATACGAGCGCCACGTGCCACCAACAGTTTCGCTGTGGGGATATCACCTGATTCAGCTGCCATGTGGATAGCAGCATTCCCCTGGTAGTCCGTGACGTTTGGATCCGCATCTGCATCTAGAAGTTCCTTCACGCACCTGTACACACAAGACACGATGAGTACAAAAGAACCACAACAACCACAAAGATCCACTTCGTCAGCACTCACTCAACGTTGCCCGCCTGGACAGCAATATGCAGCGCCGTGTAGCTGTCGCCTGTACGCGCGGACGGGTCAGCGCCACGCGCTAGCAGCTCCTTGACTGCATTCGGGTGATTGTTGCGTGCGGCGAGATGCAGCGCCGACGTCTGATTAATGCCCACGCCATTCACATCCACGACATTATCACGCAGCAATGTGGCAATCAAGTGCCAGTTGCCCACTTCTGCAGCATCGAAAAGCTGAAACTGTTTCTTTTTCACATCTCGCAGATCCAAAATCATCTGCGGCGCCGTCGATCTCAATTTTCCCGCTCCAACTGCCGGGGCATCCACCGATCGTCCTCCATTTGTCTCCAATTCGTGAATCACTTGGTCTTTCATTGTCAGCTGTTCACGTAGCGACCGGTTCTCCTCCAACAGCTGCTTAATGACAATGTCCTTGGGGTCTGACGACTTGTCCGCACCTCGGACAATTTCGTGGTCTTCGAGCATGCTAGGGCGCGAATAGTCCGTCTCCATTGAGCTGCCTTGCACCATTGCGCCGATCCCTGCCGTGACTCCAGGACCACCAGACGCAGCCAGATTTACGCCTGCTCCGGGGGCCGAGTCGTGGAAACTGCCGCGCATTTGACTCTTCTTCAGAGCATTAATATGAGCTCGGACTGACTTGACCCAGTCCTCCATCTCCCTGGCCGTGCTGGCCTGGCAGAACATCTTCTTGGTGGGGGTCACCACCTCGAAACAGTTGGCCTTGTCATCGATATTGCTCTTCCGGACGATCGTATCAGGCGTAAGCTCCAGTTCGCCTTTAAGGTGAACTATGTCCTCCTTGCCAGTGTTGAAGAAACCTCCGCCTTGCTTGTAGTAGGACAGGTGGCCCTCGGCCAGGACGAAGAACCGCTCCTTCCAGTTGGCAAAGGCGTCCATGCTCGACATGGCACGCTTCGTGAGGAAGCCCGTCTTGCTCGACACAAAGCCCGACGAGTCGTCCTTGAGTGCGCTCATGTGGTGACCGGGCGTCGTCGCCGCGGGGGACGAGGACAGCGCAGCACCCGCAGGCTTGCCGAAGCTGATGGTGTTGCGCGAGCTGAGCCCATTGCTACCGAAGCTGCCGACGGGGCTCATGCCTCCGAAGGCGCCGCTGCTGCCACTGGAGAGGGCCTCGCCCTGGCTGTTGCCGCGTCTCCGCGCCTTGTTGAAGCGCTTGCTGATGGTGCCACCCTGTCCGGGGCTGCGCATGCTGCCGCTGGTCGACATTTGGACGGCGGTTGGAGGGGACCGCGAAAGGCGGCGAAGGTGGCGCTTAAGAGGAAGCACGGAAGCGGCGGAGGAAGGCCAAGCCGAGTGCCTGCCGCAGTTTGCGTTCCTTCTTTCGCTTTGTGCCTTATCCCCCTTCCCCGCTTTTTGCTCTGTGCATATTGGACCGGAAGCGGTCAAAATTTAAAACGTTGACGCTACGGGAAGTATGGAAGGAATATTAATTGCTGAGGTGATGAGGACTTGGGTTAAGTAAGAAAAGCGGTCATTTTACAGAATGTGTGCTACTGGTGTATTGGATGTGAGGAAAGGCGTGGCGCGGCATTCAAATTTTTGAGCTCAGCCAGTGTATCCAACACAGCGTGGATTCTTTTTGGGTTGGGTAGTGGATTTCGGCCAATCGACATGCGGTACATTGTGATAATCCACCACTCTGAGTGTGTCATGAAGACCATATGGCGTCTGGATTTCAGGATGGAGACTTCAATTGTGTGTTCGTCAGTAATAATGGCGGTTCCAAGGGGGGAAATACATATCGAAGAACTGGAGATTGATCCTAGAAGAGTAATACCACAACGATGCAGACACGTCTACGAGAAGCTGCAGGCATCGGAGTATCTTATTCCTATTCGTATCGTGGGGTTGTCAAATTTCCAGCACTTCTGGAAGGTGTGTAAAATTTCCGTCCACGCCGTCATGCGACGGTCTCTACGGTGTGATCCGGCTTTTATGCCACAGTGACGTGAGGACCTGTTCCAATGGTGAATTCTGGCCCGTGGATTCTTACACTTTGCCTAGAGATGCGCCTACAACTTGTCGGCCACAAGGATCCTAAAAAAATGCCAGTACGACACTGTATAAATATTTTACTTTTATCCTCGAATTCTGGGGATTAATTTTTGGGGGAATCTTGTGGCCGACGTACCGGTAGCATTTTACTACGAACGGTTAGTTGGCACCGCAGGCGACCGGATCCCGTCGCGTTGGGGACGTGGTACCTCGACCTTATTGGCGGTCGGAGAATCTCCCGAAACTTGGATCACGACAAACTCCTCGTCTTGATCTTCTTCATTTAGAAATGTCGTGTCTTCCTTGAGTGGGTGCTTCTCGGTATCTTCATTCTCATCGACGACCTTCTTGCCCCAACCTTCCGCCAGCGGGTGTGTCCTCGGATCATAGATGTGGTATACGACCAGCGTGATCGAGTTCATCGTGAAGAAGAAAATGTTGATTGAAATCATAAACCAATTGCCCAACAGACTCCCGAATGTCAGCCAGATCATGTTGTTCATATAGCCGGCCAGCACCATGGGCAGATTAATGAACGCAGCCGATTTGTGTCTGAGCACCATGTACAACTTCTCCATCGGTGCACAGTACAGGCAGACGCTAGCGAAGTCGGCGAAGAAACCGAGTATTGTACTTACTTCGTGCCGAGTTTGGTTGGTGGCACCAAAGCCGCCCAAAACCGCATAGAAAGTCAAGATGAAGAGCAGAACGGACACAGTGGCGATCGAGCGGACAGCATACCGGCGGTTGTCGCAGTTGCGGTAGTAAATGGTGAGGTAGATGACAGCGGCAAAGTCTCCGACGAGGAAGCAGGAGAAGACGGGGAAGTAGATTTTAGCCAAGTAACCGTACATCATCCTATAGCAACGAGAATTAACAGAATTTTAGCACCTCTTGCATGCTACAATTATCGCAGGCTAAATCGTACCAAAGATGAGAATTAGCGAGAAGAGCCACCAGCGGGAAGATGGACTGGATGCCGACACTTCGGGCTTTATACACTCGGTAGATGTTGAGCGAGGGGCTGCTGAGCATGACGAGGTAGGAGCACCCCGCGAGGATACGAAATACCAACACAGCGGTTGCGTGTGACATTGTACAGTAGTTGCTCTTGGGTCGACTTCAGACGTGGTTTAATGATTGGTTCGGCTGGGCTTGTCGGGAAACTTGAACACTGACGATTTCTTCGCTGTCGTGAACAAAAGCCCTCGAGGTGGATGCGACGGCAGCATAATAGGACCAACGACTAAGAATTCCGTTTGGCGTCCTCGGGACTGGTCATGAATAGAAAACACGTCGCTACTTTCAGCGTCTGTTGCGTTTCACTAGCACCATCCTGGCGCTGACTGAGTCCATAGGAAGATTCGCAAAGTTAAACAACTGGGTAGGATGAAGATGGCTTCACGTCTCGCCGTGGCCCAGCAAAATCTTTATGTTTAATCTACGAGCACAATATTTGTATAAAATACGGAATATGAAAGAGTTTTGCGAGTCTAAGTTGTACCTTCTGTTACAGGGTAAGAGCTCTGTCCGAATAGAATCGATCGTTTTTGTGGCCTGCCAATTTTTCTTCTGGCCAAAAACGAAGTCAAATAAAGCGTCGAGTTGTTCAAGTCCTGCAAGCGGCTCTCTAATTTATTTGGAGAAAACCCATCCAACTTTATATTGATCTTAGTAGGTTATTTCCCTTGTACTTCAACTTCAACTCCGCGCGCGCGCACGCAAGACCGCATCGCCGACACTCCAAGACAAACGCATTGCCATACCCAGGTGAGCGCGCAGAAGCTCAATTTCAAGTGGAAAAGCTTCTCCAGCTATTCAAGTACGTGTAACTATTCGTGGAGAGGAAAAAGACAAAGGTTTGTGGTCTTAAGCTCCAGCATCTGGGCGGGCTTTCAATGTGTCAAAGAAGTCGGCCCGAAACACAATTTTCTCCTGGATAGGTCTGCGAACCGATCTCTATCAAGTTGCCCGAGAGAAACAATAAGCATGCTGTTCAACAAGTACAGTACCAGGAGCTCTTCCTCCGCCAAGTTATAGTGGTACATGTGTTGATTTAACATCATTCTCTTTAGTTAGAAGAGCAACCGAGTTAATATGTCATGCTACTACAGATGTCGTCGTCGACGTCCATAGGCCATGCAGCATCTGGGCGCTTGTTTAAAGCATAGCGCCATCTTCCACACCAGCGAATTCCTCCATGTCCGCCCGCTTTTCGCTCCTCAATGCCAAAAATCAGTCTTCGCCCCAAAGCATGAGGTGCCGGACCTCTTTCTTTTTACCGCATTATAAAGAGGTGCTTTCGGCACCCTGCTTTTTATTGCGTTATTTCAGAGGAAAAAATCGATCGATTTTCTATTTGGAGAGCCCTCTAAGTGACGTTAGCTCACTCACAATGCAAGAGCACCAGATAATGCTCCGCAGCGGACGGATCTCCTCCTCTGTTTCGCCTCAGGATCCCCCACTTGCAGATCCTCGATCCGCACCTTGATCGTGGTGGGTGCTACCTCTGGAAGCATAGCCAGCTCGCTTTGCACTTCTTCGGCGTGCAGCGTGCCTCCGTCGTCGTAGCAGATCTCGGGATCTTTGACTGGATCCTCCTTCGAGTCGTCATGTATCTTGGTGCCACCGTCCAGATCCGTTCTTGCCGCTTCCGTCGGGCGATCCTCCGCGAGATCCTTGACTCGGGCCTTGGGCTTGTCCGCGGGATCCTCGATTGGAAGCCGTGTGGCTTGATCCAGCATCTCCGACGGGAGATCCACTTCCAGAAGGTCACCTGACCCCAGCACGTCGATCAACGGCGATTGCTCAGCCCCCAAGCTTCTGTCGGCTTCGTGAGCGGCACCGTTCACTTCGTCCTCTCCTGGCGCAACTTCCCCACCAGGCCCGAGCGCGCAACTCCCTTTGGGGCCTTGGCTAGGTGAGGCGCCCTTCGCGCGGCCCTCGCTGCACGCATTGCGCCGTCGGGCGTTCCTGGCGATATGATATCGTGGCCTCGTCCTTGTACAGGGCCTGGTGACTGGTCGCCTGATCGCCTCATCTCCCCCACCGAAAAATCAGCGACACGCGTCGCGACAGTGACGTCTGTCAGCAGCCGATCTCTCGATCCTAGCCTCGGCGTGGTCGTGCGACGTCGTGCGAGGTCTTATTTTGACCGCCGTCGTCGGGCGCGTCTGCCGCACCCTCTTGAGCCACCGAGGCTTCTTTTGGGCCTCCGTCAGATATCGCGACCTTCGTGCCGATGTCCATCCTGCATGCACGTCACCGATACCGGGTGCAAGAGACAGGGCGTGATTACGCTCATGTCTCCAACCAGGTATCGCACTGTTCTGTCCCTGATTTGAATTCAGAGGGGGGTCACCGCCACCCGGCGCTTGGCGCTCTTCCTCACTTCCTGTGGATTCAGATGCCTTCGGTTGCGGCAGGATCCTGGTCGGCGGGTCGTACTCACCTGGTCAACTGCGGGCTCCAGATCCGGCGCTGGCGGTGCCACTGCTACGGCGAATGCTGCATCCGTAGTGGCTTTCCATGCTAAGGTTTGCCACTCAGCGTGGCGCCGGGTTCCTACAGAGAGGAAGCCCGGCTGGCAAGGAACATGATCCCCGGTCAGCCACAGTCCGATCTGCATGTCCCTGTTCAAGATCAGCTTCGTGTCGCCCAGGTTCGTGAGATGGAAGTAGCGGGGCCTTTAACTAGGGTGGGCACCCAGCGCTCACCGCGGGCTAACCACAGCTTTTCATTGTCAGACACACGGATCCGCAGCGGGAGCTCCATGGACGCTGCGACCCCCACCGTCAGACGCTCGCCCACAAACACCGGGCGGGCTCTGTCGTTGAAGATCTGGTGGCGCCCCTGCAACATGACTCGTACATCGTCCGGCAGGCACATGGATCCGTCGCCGAGGTCCAGCCGGATCCCAGCCGGGATCATGAAGTCCATGCCAAGGATTGGTTGGTAGTCCGGCGGCAGATCGTCTCCCACCATAATGTCGTAGAAGTACACCAAGGATCCCGCCAAGGTAAGCTTGATCCGTGTGGTCCTTCCGCGACGTACAGCTTTCCACCGATTCCGAGGCATTCTTGCCTCTGACTTGTGTCGATATGGCATCCTACCTTACGAGCAAACGTGGCGTCGACGATCGACACCTCGGATCCTGAGCCAAGAAGCGCCACACACAGCCTTGACGTTGTTGGTCTTGCTGTTCGCTTTCGCCAGCTTGAAGTGTTTGCCGGGGCCATGGTACTTCCAGTATCCGCGCGACTCGCTGGGCCGCAGATCCAAAGTCATCGTGACCTCGGATCGTTGGTAGTCGTCAACAGGTCGAAGGATTGCAACCATAGCCGTACGTTTCTTATGAAGTTCATATGTATTACCAAATAGATCAGCTCGCGATCCGCTAACCTGATCCTTCGGCTTCTTCTCCACGAATGCATAGATGAATGAGCTAGAACGCTCGTCTCGTACGGGGTTCAAAAACGGCGAACGTCCTAGTTATAATATCTTCTCAGCAGCCTCAGGTAGTAGTCCCGGATGCTTGCTGGGGTCGAACCACTGACAGATGAGGTTCTAAAACTCTTCCATCTGACATTTGCCGTGATCGTGGAGTTCGCCACAGCCACTACACACGAAGAAACACCGATCTGACGGATGTCCTCTCTTGCCGCACTTCTGACAGATCAGGCGCTTCCAACACCCAAGATCCGCGTGCTTACGTGATCCACAGTGCGAGCAGCGCGTCTGACCGTCTCTGCCGAAACGCGGACGGGGATCCTGCTGTCGAGGATTTTCTGTCGCATCGTTCGAGCGCCCAGGATCCGGCGCTCTTAGCGAATCGCTGATGCAACTGCCTGAGACTGGTCACTCGCCGCCGTCACATACGCTCGACGCAGTTCGCCTCGGATCCTGACTCCTCAGAGCCCGATTCGAACTCGGATCCGGAATCAGGGATCTTGATAGCGCGTACAGCACGGGCTGCCGCCGTTGGTGGCGCAGGATTCGGCTTGGGTCGGTACTTGCCGGATCCGGTCGACTTCTTCTGGCGCGACTTCGCGCGCTCGTGCGCGTGCAGCACGTCCTCCAGTAGATCCGCGCCAGCCAAGCGCAGCAGTGTGAGCTGATCCGCAAGATCCTGGCCTCCCAGAGTCTAGATGAAGTGCTCTACGTGCTCGCGACGGGCCTTCGCGTCGCCATCCTTGATCTTCAGCCTCGCGCGCATGCCTGCAACGTTGAGGGGTGCAGATACTCCAGCGGCGTCTCCCCTGCGCGCTTGCGCGCGTGGTAGTATTACCATGCTACCGAGACTCCCAATCCACAGTACTGCGTCTGAAAGCTCCTGGGCAAGTCACTCCACTTCGACCGCGTGGATCGGCTCAGCTGCTTGTACCAGTTCCTCGCGGGTCCGGTAAGCCGATCCGCGAATGTAAGGCGTTTCTCTTCGTCTGTAGCTTGATCCCTCGTGAATGCAGACTTGCCTTTGCTGATCCACCCTCGTGCACGCTCTTCATCATGATCCTTGCCTGTGAATCCTTCAGATCCGAGATGGCCGATATCTTGACGCGTTGAACCGTCGACGATCCAGTAGGAACGACTGCTGCCGCTATCGTAGCCGTGCGTCTCGTGGGTCCCATGTCGAAATCATCCGGATCATACTCCCAGTGTTCGGGGTGATGTTCTTGCGATCCCACCGATGCCATGTCGACATCCTGCGATCCCGGACCACGTGGGGGTGGAGCCAGTCGCGAAGCCCTGGCCTCTTGGCGTTCGCTCAGGAAACGTGCCATAGCCGCTTGGAAGTATGTCTCCAGACCACTCGTCGGTTCCTGAGCCGGATCCGCTAACCGGATCCGGGTTTGCGACGGTACCGCCGGACGCGGAGCCAGGATCTTATCTTCCAGAGTGCTAGCAAAACGGACTGCAGCATCGCGGCACCGGCTGGCCTAAGTGACATCCGTCGCGGCTCCGATGAGCTGCTGTATCCGACTTCTGACGTAGCCGACTATAGTAGCACAGGGTCGCACTCATATTTCCGCTAGGTTTGTTAGATAGCTGGAACGTAACGTCCGTAGCGTAGCGTGCGTACGGAAAAATATGAAACGCATATCCGGAACGGACAATCCTGCCCAGCGCGATTTCACCGATCGTTCGCCGCCTCCACGAACGTCTCGTATAGAAACGATGAGATGACATCCATGAACTTTCGGACCATTTTCTGGAAGATTGATGGCGGGAGCTTGAAAACGCGGGCGACAGTATCCTATTTACAGAGGTGTTTTCAGCGAGCTGAGTGTCATAAAGAAGACATCTCGAGCAGCGTAACGGCACTTCTTACCGCGATCCACGGCCCTTGACGTGAAGACGCACGGTCCCCAAAGCCGCTCGACCTGGGGCAAAATTAGTAAATTTGAGGACCCCGTCTGGGTCCTCGGCTTGCACGCATAGCTCGTAGATAGACGCCACAGTTCCCGCGGCGGTGCCATCCTCGTCGTCGGCGTCGTTTCGGTTGTTAGTGACGACGACTTGGGCTATCTTGGCCTTGCGTCGTTCATTGCGCTCAGAAGATCAGCGATTGAAGCACGAAAGTCTGCTTCGTCGGGTGCTTCGGGGTTAGAATCTTGGCGGTTTGTGGCTCGTGGCATGTCGAGCTTGTAGTGTATGCAGCAATATTCGAAATGGCCCCCGAACTTCTTAAAACCTCCTCCACTAGTTCAGCTAGCGCCGAGGGCGTACAATTGCGACCACTCTTTCGCATGCAGTACATGAATATGTATGGACTGCAAATCATTATATAGGTGCGATGCCAGCCTCTAATGCAACATCTCGAATTATCTGCCGTGCTTCTCGAATTCTAGAAGGACATGTGTAAGCATACCCCCTATGTTTTCCTCAGCTCTATTCTGACAAACGGGACTAATCACCTTCGCGAGGATGTCGATTGTGCAGTGCTTCCGCGTCCTAAAGTGACTACAGAAATGGAAGCTTTTATTTGTCAAATGGACTAAAATGTGGTTGCACTCTGCAACATCAGGAGAAATCTTTTGCGAGCTCCCAAAATTCCCAAGCTTGTGCCCGGGTATCCTTCGTTCCATCAAGTTCGTCGAAGTGTGAAGCAGATTCCCTGGTTGCATGGAACGAAAACTTCATTCTATGTGTGCAAGAACTCGTGTTGCAAAAGGCTGGTGTTGCTGACATATACGACAACGCCGGGTTTTTTTTGGTAACCGCGAAGATGACGACGGCTTCCCTTTCGTTGGAAATGGAGAGGACGAACAGCCGCTGATACTCGGAATCACTACCATGAATCTCGTGCGCACCGTTTTGGCGCTTCAAGCAGAGGAGCCATTTCTAGCCTTTCATCTTGATGCAACCTTTAAGCTTAGTGATCTCGGGTATCCACTGATAACTTGCGGATTTACTGATAAATGGCGCGGATACCAATTTGCGGCTTTATTCATCGTTAGCTTGCGAACGGAAAGTGAGTACTACGACGCAATTGAATCATTCGCAAAACTTTTCTAAAACACATGAAAGCCCCCCCCCCCCAGAATTGATTCCGTAATGAGAGATGCGGAGGCAGCTCAGAGCAATGCTTCGGATGAATCCCTGAATTTGAGAGCTGGGAATACTTTATGTTTTTTCATGTCCTATATTAATACAACGTTCGGAAACGGATTCGCCACTTAGCGGGCTCGCTCCGAGCGATCGTATATCCTGGAATCTTGGACATGCACTATGCATTAAACAAAGCCAATTCGATCTCGGTATGAAAGCGTCTCATTCATCTTTTGCGACAAGAAACTCGCTTGTGGACGTTTCTTGACTATTGCTATATCCAGTGGTTGGCTAACAGATTTTGATGATGGGAAATTTCTCGTAATCCTGGTGGGTTTGCAACGACTAATAACCCATGCGAGTTTTCAACGCAAGCGTCAAGCGTTATACTCTGCGAAAAGCCGTTAACATATGGCGCCTTATCTTGAAATTCTTGGCAGTTGTCGAATCACTATACCTATCCTCGTAACAACGGAGCGCGTAGCCGTTTACTCTACAAGAAAATCGGTCGTTCGAGTCCGTTACCTTGGCGACCAGATGCAGATGACGGGGGCTGAGATCTTTCTGAGATCGGTGATTCACGAGTAGTTGGCATTTCACATGGAAGTACAGCAGCTGTTTCACCCGGACACCTCACGGACAAAACAAACCAAGTAGCATCTAGTTTTTACGCTCGGCTGTGAAATGGTCTGTTCGACGGTCGTATCATGCAGTTCGTATCATGCAGGAATGCAGAGAGAGGTTGAGTTGTTCGAACAAACATATTCGAGTGTGCGTGTCCGTAATACAAAAGTTCCTCTCATGCGCTCGTGTAATCTGTGGACGCATGGCGCATGGACTCAGCGTCCCTGCTATTGCTGGATTGCACATCAAATTCAAGAACCGCCGAATAATGCCAGGTTGGACCTAAAATTGCAGATCGTTTGGTGGTACAAAGACTGATCGCCGGATCAACGTATGAACCGACGCTCCTGTGAGCTGGTTGAAGCTGTATCGGACTGTTAGACCTAATCAGTTTATCTGTGCAAGCGTTCATTCACGATGTTGCATTTAAAGCATTGCGATGATGGATCTGTAACTGCAACCGGACCGGTCGAATGCAGGAGCGTCAGCACAATAATGATGGTGGATTAGATGTCGACTTCAACAACGATGAATCGTCTAACGGGGCAACCAGCTATTTTAATTCGATGCAGACGAAAAGTCATGTTACTAGGCGTGTCAGGTTATACATAGCGTTGTTGTTGTCCCCAGGGACGCTTCTGTCAATGCAACCCGATGATTTCGACATACCTGTGCCGAATAGCGCGCCAGAAAAACAACTATTATGCTTAAGCGGATCGGCAGCCACCGCTTGCATCGCCTGCTTTAGATATTAAATACTTGGTACGCTAGGTAATCGAGAGACTGCTCTTTTCACAATAAAAAACTTATCGAGGTATTTGTACGTTTCAGTTTGAGCACGCGTTTGATGCAGTTGAGCCTGTGTGTAGAGCGTTCTGAATGGCGTTATCGTGGTGGTTAACGGCTGCGTAGAAATGACAGTCTGCGTTAACGTTAACTGGACGAGACTGGAATCAGCATGTCCGAATGATGAATACCGGTTAGCGTCGATGAACCAGACACGTGAACAGGAAAAGACAACGATACATGGAAGAAGTTCTAGCTTTCTTCGATGTTGGTAGCTCATGCGAAATAGTTGAGATGCGGAGCCGCGTGGGAGGTGCGCCAGAGATACCCGGTAGACGATCATGATGATCGAAAAGGCAAGTTGTGTCTCAAGATTCCTACTTCCACGAAGCTATGGGGTTCAGAAATGACGGCACAATTCATTAGCAGTATTTCGTGAGATTTCACGGCGCACAAGTCGCGTTCACTGGCCTAGTTAACCCCTCCGTCTAACCATTAATCGCTTTTTCTTCTCCGCTGTGTGAGTTCGCTCTCTTAAGTCGTTCGTTATCCATCAACGCGCACTAAATCCTTTCTTACTCTGGTGGACTCCATTGTGTTGACTGGAGAATACTACAAGCGCGGGGGGGGGGGGGGGTCACCATACCGCAACGCCTCCTGGTATACTTGCCGTAAGCCAGGATAACTGCTCGAATTGTTGACTGGCCCGTACGTTGCCATCATATGCTCCTGGATATACGGCTCCTCCACGTCCGTCCAATACATTGTTGATATGATTAACAGCTCGAGCATCTTCGACTTTCAACTAAAACTTTATTTCTCCAAAGTTTTCCAACAACTGTTCTGAAAAAAAAATGCAGTGGCTACGCGTTCCGTCTCTTCGTGACGATCGACAACGTAAACTATCTTTTTCAGGGCCATCACCAGACTCATAGCTCCGTACTGATATGGGTTTTCGTCCGTTTCCACAGCATTCAGTGCATCGTTGTTTCTGTCATCATCTCTTTCCCAGATACGCTCAAATAATCTTCATCGTCAACGGTAATGAAAACCTAAAGTACACATCAATATTCCAGCTCCGGTACGGCTTCAGTTCAATTACATCATAAGCTAAAAAAAAGAATAGTTGAGTGCACGATTCAGATTTAGTCGGGAAATAGTTTCCGCGCCGTTTTTTAACTACTTCGGTATAATTGTGGGTGTATAAACGAATAAACGGATATTACTGTGCCTAGAAAGCCATATCCACGCTTGCCGAAGGACAAAATGAAACAAACGTTTTGTGCACGATTTTACTTCGGGCGTATTAAACTAGTCTCTACAGAATTGCACCATTCGGCACCAGCTCTCCAACAATCAATCTAGGATTCTTACCGAGCTTCTCTAAATCAGTTTAGGTCAAGACAGAAGCACGCGCTTCAAGTTGAGCTTCTTCTCACTGACGTTTCAGCCACGCTTCCCTGTCAGTGTTGCCCTTAGCACCACAGTTAAAAGAAACGCTGAAACGAATCGTCATCTTGACGATTGATAGTGGCAACAGTCCAGTGCTTGCAGAACCGCTTATTATTTTTTTGCCGTGGCGGTCAGTGATGGGGGTTTGCTAAGCGGAACATGCGATCTGGACGGCTGCCTTCTTGGCCAGAACTGAGTCCGCCGTGTTTAACAACGTTTAGTGACTGCGATGATCTTTCAGCCACTATTGCGAAGGCTACTTGGCGTCAGAGTGGGTCGTGACAGTGAGACAACTGACAACCAACGGCAACTTCCACTATGTGTACGAAAGGAGCAGTAGAAACCTCATAATACACGCAGACTGTTCAACTCGACCAAGTGCATTTCCACGGTAACCTCAACATGCGCATTTGCATGAGGCACGCTCGTATATTCCATTCGTCTCTCGAAGGAACACTCAAGAAGAACGTCGTGTGAAACGAGTCACTTTTCACTAGCTGTTACATAGCTTTTGCAAAAGTCAGTTAACCATAGCTCTCTCAGCGTCCATTTTAGCGGCTCCACGAGTCCGACCTTCCTAGAAATGACCTCCTGTCTTTCTACCGATACGTGACAGTCAAAGTTGTTGTCGAGAAGGGCGGAACGACAGTCTGTTTCATGATTCACCAATTCCTTGGCGTAGATTTCCCCCATCCTGCTGTTCGTCCAGCTGTGCTCCTGGATGCAGTACACATGACCCTCGCCATTAGAGTGCGTCGGGAGCTCGTCCTTCTCGATGGAGACGCTGGTTTTCCTTTCGCGATAAGAAGTATATTGTTGATCTACAGCATCACCGAGACCGCCCTCTACTTCGACACTCAACCGAAGCACATTTTTGCCGAAAGAGGTCGCAATGGCTCGGCCAAGGCGATGTATGCTGAAAAGCACTCAGCAAGATTTTTGACCGCTGTGCTGACAATACGGGCTGATGATACGTATCGAGTTTGATTGGTTCGATAATAACGTTTTAGCCCACTTTGTTTTGTTTGTATGTAAGAAAGTGCATGGAGTAAATTGACATTCGTGCTTTTTTTTAACCTCAAGCGCAATCTTTACCCAGGTTTCTTTTTTTTTTGTGCTGATCCACATGAACAGTAAAAAACGTGCCTGCGTTAATGGAGCGATTCCCGTAGCCGTTTGGCAGGAATAAATCCTATTTCGGGGAGCCGTCATAAATTTTGGAATGTCGTCGGCTACCCGCAGTCACTTGGAAATGAGCTCAATGCAGATTCCGCATTATGACTGCTGGTGGGGGTGACAGCACGGTGCTCCTGCTCGCGCTCGCACTGGCCGCTGAAGGCGTTGAACAGAAGAAGAAGCACCAGCGCGGGCCCAATTACCTAACCAGAGCTGACCTCCACCCTGACCCACACATTGGGACGGCTTGGGAGGCAATTTACAGCACTGGAAACGACAAGGTTTTCATCAAAACGACTGGCTTCGACGTCCGCATATTCCACTTCATGCTAGAGCGCTTTGAACCAAGGTGCGTTTGATACTAGTGTTGAATAGGAACGCGTTCGGAATGTGTTCCGATCATTTGAAGCCTGCGGTCCCAAAATAGAACTCAATTGCGCGGCTCTCGATGCACTTCAACGTACTTGCATCAAAACCTCGTAATGGATTAACTTAATCTGATGACCTACTATAGATGCAACGTGGACTTCATGTAATCGACTCCTACCAAATAAATAACCTGTTCAACCACCCATCGCGTCTTCGTCGTCCATAGTCTCGCTTCCGCCTCAGGATGCGACTGAGCTCGAGCCAGGTCAACTTTGTCGCGCAAAAGAATACCGCTGTTGATGTGGCTATAGACTAGCATGTCGACTATTGTTGCAGAAAGTCGGTTTCGCTTCTTCGAATGGATGTAGTTCAATATACTCCATGCTCGTTCGCTTGCCGCCGAAGAAGTTGGGATCGAGAACAACATCTCCGCAAGGTAAGACAGCTTCTTGTACTTTTTATTCTTGTTCCTGTGCAATACTCACCAGTCCAGCGGACCCGCTCCGCGTACCTGGCTCTCTTTTCAGGGTCCCAGCTCTTTTTCATTCTTGCAAATTTCTAAAGAAGAGCGTTAAATACCTCTTGCTTGAGCCCAATGCGCTCCAGCATCTTGGACCTCACCGCAAATTTGCACGCCTGTTCAATACTGCTTGCCTCGTCATTGTTGATAAATTGTGTCGTGTCCGTATTCGGGTCAAGCATAAATGCGATACCCATCGCATCTGTGTGGCAGAATGTCCAATAGTGCTGGAACCACTTCTTGAGTTCAGCCCGAGCACGTTTTCTCGTTGAGACTGGACGTTGGTTAGCTTCCCACGGTTATTCGTTCCACTTACACGAATGGGGTCACCAAATGGGCGATGAGGCTCCGTTTTGTCACCCCCTTCACGCAATAAGTTTTGTTTTCGAGTAGCCCTCAAGGAGCCATCTAAATTTAATATACGTGAGATGGCGAGGCTTTATCGGATTCCAACTCTCTCGATGCTTCAATTATCGGGTCAACCAGTGCCACAACTAACGCCAACTTTCGTCAGAACATATCTGACCCTACTATTTGCTCCACTTCAGATGTATCGAAATTTCGATGATTTCCTCGTTACGTGAAGCACGAAGCAAGTCGTCAAGGACATAACGGTTGTTTTGCACGCTTTTCAGGCAGGCATGCAGGGTATACCGGCGAGTCGCGATGGGTATAGTCGGCGCTTGACCGGCAGGAATAATCGCTCGTTGTAGAGTTCGAAACTGGTCCAGCAATATATGATGATCACGGACAAACCCGAGAGAGTGGAAGTGCTTGATCTTTAATCTCAGCGCCGAATGAAATTTTCTTAAACACCTTTTTCATCACCAAATTGAGGACGTGGGCGGCACAACCCCCACCGAAAACGGACAGTTGGTTCTCCAAAATTTCCACGCTGTCGACATGTTACTTGCGTTGTCAGTCAAAACCCCAACAACCCACGCATCAGTCTCCGTCTCAATCTCTCTTATCACTCGCTCCAGTTGAGTTGCCATGTACTCTGCTGTATGTCTTTCCGTTCCGGAATAAACGCAATCCCAATACCACGATGGCATTTTAGGAGCTGTCACCATAAAGTTGATAACGCTTCGTCCGTTTACATCCGTGCAAGCATCGGTAACCACCGTCACAGTTTTTTGTGCCTTGATTTGTTTTACCACAAAACGTCGAGTTTTCTTGCGAATCCGTACCACAATTTCTCAAGAGAGTTTTGGTCACGATGGCAGCTTGTAGGAAGGAGCCAAGCGTTTCATCAACTGGCGAAATGCAGGGGCTTCGACGAGTCGAAATGGCAAGGCGCAGTATACAAACAGCTCTCCAAGCGTTTCATCCAGTTCATTGTGTTTTGTGTGGGAGGAACGGTAGCTTGAGCAGTAGCTTGAGCTGTACTCTGAGTTGAGGCGAATTGAGACGGTAGAGCAGACGGCTCCAAAGTCATACTACGCTGCGTAATCGAGCAACTCGCAGAAACATCAAAGTGTAAGCGGAGGAAGTGCTTGTCAGCAGTAGATATTAAGTCGCACTGGAGAGCGTGTCGGATCATGTTCTGCGATGGTTTCCCCGGCCGATCTTCTTCCTACAGGTCTTATACACAGCCATTGGTGCGACTTGTTGTCAATCCTGTCGAAGTAGTGCCAAATCGGACTCGGTTTGGCGCCGGGCTTGTTGCGTTGGGTCTGCGCAATGCTCTCCATGGATCTTGGCACTAGGCGAGGCTCAAATTGAGTCTCCCGGGCCCTTTGAGTTGACTCGTGTAGGTTATCGAAAGTACGACGATGAGTGGGCAGTTGTTGAGCAGAATACGGAGACCATCTCGCTGACTGGCGCGATGAAGAAGTCGACATGCGGGTTTGACGCAGTCTTATCACTCAGTAGCGAGATCTGGATGGGGTTCCTGGCGATGGAGATGGAGTTCGGAACATCGCAGCTGATAGACTGGGAGAAGCAGGACGCAGGGGTCGACCTAGCGGTGTAAGTTCTTCTGGACTTGGACCTAGAGAGCGCAGCCGAGTCTCCGCGCAAGAGGGCATCTTGGCGTGCCGCTGGCTTCGCCTCCGCTGTGCTGCGCGTGGAATGAGAACGATGTTCCTTCAACCCGTACTTAATCGAAAATTGCGTACCTAATTGAATAGGAACGATTCGGAACGTTCGTTCCTATTACGCCGAAACCGAGACCAGACGTTGAAGGCGACGGCGGCCGAGACCAGAGCGACGCTCACTTTCAGCAACTGCAGCTCTTTCCCTCGTTCTCCACTATCTGTGCTCATCGATGCCCGAGCATTCACTGCAGCAGATTTTTGCCTTGACGCCTTCGGGAGACATGTATTTTGTAAGGTAAAGGGTAAGGGGTGTCACAAATATATAACTTTATACAGTTTATTCCCGCCCAAATGATCTGGCGGAGGGGGGGGGGGGCACTCCGCCAGATTTTGGGTCTGTGCGAGGGCTTGGGTGGATGAATGACCCGGCTCTGTACCATTTGATTAGGATTTGGGGATTGCGCAGCTCCAAATGGCTGTGGGAATCGCTCCAATATAAAGTAATAGTTATTAGTACCCAAAGAATACGAATAGTTCGCGCATTATTGCGAAACGCTCATAATAGATTGTAGCTGAGACCAACCTCTTATTGCCAGTCACAAAACTATTAAACCAATAGCTGCGATTGGTTTTAATGTACTGTAATGAGATGTTTCGTGCGTCGTTTTCATCACCTTCACCATCATAAAGTAGTTTTAAAAACTCAATAGCCCTATTCATAGCCTTCAAATTCCGGTTGAAGTCGCTGTTGTAGCGACTCTCTGTCGCCACTCTCAAGTGCCCTCAGCACCAGTCACTGGCATCTCGTCCAGGATTATCACGGATGTATCACTTTTGCTTTAGCAATGACAGGACCAACCAAACACAAGAACTTTACTGAAGATGAAGATGTCATGCTGCTAAAGCAGACAATCGCGGACGAGCCCTACCAGCAGGAGCACGGGAAGGTTATGGAGCGCTGGGAGAAGTTGGCCGAGGAACTTGTGGCTTCTCCAGACTTCCCCCGTAAGAATCTGACTGCCAAAACCGCGCAGAATCGAGTCAATGCTCTTATCGGTAAGTGGTGATTTATTTTAATCTGCAAAAGAGGTCACACTTGTGTTTATTGATGTGTTTAGCTACTGCTCATAAGAAGAATACTACGGAGAAGCGCCTCTCTGGTGTGACAGAGTCGCATAGTGAGAGGACGAGCTCCTCGATGAGCTAATCCTAAGGATGGAAGAGTGCAAGACGGAAAAGGCAGCCAAGAAAAAGTTGAAGGAAGAGCAACAAGCAGCTAGAGAAAGCGCTGGTAAAACCATCCGCCGAATTGCGGTAGAGCGTCTTAAACGCCATCGGGAAGAGGGTGGTGCTGAGACGGATAGCCCCTCGTGAGCTAACAAGTTCGCGAAGCTCGCTCCAATCTCAGAAAGAGCAGGAACTTGTCATGCGCCACAAGCAATGGGAAAATGGAGCGCGATGGTCGTCGGGAGCTCGAGAAGCGCTTCGTTCTTTTGCTGGAGCACTTAGCTAACAAGAAATAAGAACTGGAGTTGGTTCATGCAATTAGGTTGGCTCAGATTTTGTGTTTTTTTTTATTGTTTTAAGTAATCTTGAAGAGATGGAGGCGCAACTTAAAAGATCTGACTAATTTGGTTGCCGCCATTGTAGAAAACAATGACAATCGGTCAAAAGCATAACCACCCGGACGAACTTTCCTACCGGACTAAGGAGAATTTTAATGTCTTTCTTGAAATCAATGAAAGCCCAAAGGCTCTTCATGATCCCGAAGTTCCACTCGACTGCTGTTCTCACCGCACCCATCTTCTTGTTAGAAATTCTTGCATTCGTAGACAGCACCACGTCCTTAAAGTACGTGACAACGAATTCATTAACAGAATAGGCAGAATCTCCAAAAATCGCTTTGCCCCTGAAGGCATCAGTATGTTCACGAAAATAATGCAGGAGTCGACTAGCAGCAAACACCGTAGTGTCGTACCGACGGCCTTCGAACGGACAAAGCAATGCATACATAGTCCGTCGGGTATCGTCAATCATATCAACAACACTGCTAACACTCAGTTAACTGACAACAGCCTTCAAAATACTATTAAGTGTGGGGTTACCCTGAAAAAAAAAGAGAAAGATCAGACAGTGCATTCGCTTATGGCCACTATACACTTGACGCTGTAGATTCTCATTCCGATGGCCTTTGCGGGGAGACGGGCGGCATATTCCGACCTTCGTTCCGTCGGGAAAGCGAAAACATCAGCCACCGAGGTTCGACGCTCGACTGCCTCACAGTAGGCGTGCATCTGTCTGCGCGCGAGGCCGAGGTGAAATTACATGCGATCGCTGTATCTCGTGTCTACGTAATCAACTACAATATTAAATGGGTTAGACAGTGTTAAGTATCAACCATTCCAGTAGACTTTTACAAACCCATACTCATCCTGAGGAAAATACGGCTCAGCGCAGGTCTCGACCTGCCAAACGTTTTGGCCATGTCATGGAGACGGTGGGGAAAGCTGAGTCTGTAGAGCATAACTGCAGTCGCTTCTTCAGCGTGGCAACGATCGTTGCTCTCCGTCACGACAACAGCTCGAAGGGCAACCAAACTTGCAAGGAGTCGGACTCCGCGAACATCAACCGAAATTCGAGCTCGGCATTGGCATCGCAGTAGCCGCGGACAGTAACTGCACGTCTGGAATTAGGGGCCTTTCTGGGGAGCCGAAACAGCCCGCCTCCAGCAACTCCAACCAGAGGTCTTCGTCCACGAAAGAGGCTAGCATTGCTAACAGCTCTAGAGCTTCGTCTTGGGTGAACGGCATCGCCGCGGCCACCGCTCCTTCCAGTCTTGGACTTTTAGAACTGTTGAGGTGTAAGCGGCTTATCCGTATTATGATTGGCTGTAGGATGGCTGGTTACCAAGATGTGATGGGAAATTCCCGCGAAAACTCTGTTTGACAAACCCATCACCTGCACAGCAGGTACTTATCTGAAAAAAAGCGAGGGTGATGATCCACCCGAAACCTCTATAATATCATGGTAATACGCAGTAGCTAAAGAAATATTAGTACTATCATAAAAAACAATGATCATAATAAAGATACGTACTTCTTTCGTCCCGATGCACGCCCTTCATGATACTAAGAAGTCCGAGGGAAGAACGGGATAATCTCTTTTCGTTCCTGGCCCTTGAGCGTTTTGCTTACTTCGGCTCCCTTGAAGTCGAAGGTGGCGTCTGCTTGGGCTAACCAGTATTGCAGAGTACGTGGAGGGTAACCCAAGGCGTCGGCGGCTTCCATGACACCGCCATCGGCAACCAATCGAAGAGCGCGGCGCTTCTCTCCAATGGTATATGAGTGTTGCTAGGTTCGTCTGGGGTGGTGGGCATCGAGACCCTAATAGGGTCTGATGATTCGAAAAGGGAGTGAGTTGGGCTGTGGGGGGCTGTGGGGGCGCGCTAAATTCGCGGAAAGTTTGTGATTAACTGGATAATATTCGGCGTTTCAACGCATGGGATTGGCTAAAATTGGTTTGGTTTATAGTGTAGTGAACTAGGATGGGTTCCTAGATAGTCACTATTGCACTCCGCATAAGTCACGATGCCAAGTATCAACCGCGAAAAAATAGGTCAAATGTTGACAAAACCCATAGCGATAGTTAGATATAGGGGGTAAAATCGCGCTCTGGGCCCGAAATTGAGATCGGTTTTTGCTGATTCGCAGCGATTTCACACCACAGGCTATCAAACAATGGCATTCCGTTGGCCTCCGCACTCTGGTGACTAGGGTTCGCTTTTTCTTTTGCATAATTGAAGGGCAGGTATTGGTGAATCGGACGTAGCATATGGTGAATATGAGAAAAGGGGCCAAACGACGTGATGAACGGCAATGTATGACTCTAACATCACGCCCCACAAATCTTCTGTGCATATGTATTTGTAAAGTCTATTTGGCAAATGCATCTTCGTGCTTCTGAACGTGGCGATAGACCTTTAGCCAGTCTTCCTCGCACGCCTCGAGTCCTGCGCGCACCTTGGCGACGACGTCACCACCAACCGTTCTTGGGGGGATTCTTGGCGGGCGATTCTTGACAGTCCCCAAATCAGCTCGATCGGCTGCAGTGAGGGGTGGTACGGCGGTGTGTAGTTCACAAGGTGCCCATACTTCACAGCAATTTGGTTGCCACGTACTCTACCTTAGGCCGGTAGAACTCAACGAGTTCGAGCAGCATATCGACCGTTGCTTGAGGGCTAAATACCATGCCAGCTGTGGAGCATACGGAAGCGATCATTACCAAATTAGAATTACAAGCAAACACAATATAAAAAAGCAGATTGACCGTTTTTCTGCAGCCACTCCTGGGTGTCTGCCTTCAGCCACTTCTTGCGCGGACTTTTGTTAGCGTCTCGCTTGTAATATGATGCGCCGTCCATGTATATGTTGCAACCGTCGTCGCGCTGAAGCGTCTTGCACAATTGCTCGAACCAAAGTTCAAACAAATCTGCATTAAAATTACCATGATAGTCTTCATTACCATCCGTACCTCTCCTTAAAGTGGAATTCCACACTCTAATAGAGTCTTCGCCGCGCGCGGTTCTGGGCCACCACAAACTCCCGAACTGTTGAAGCAATGGCCTCCAAGTCGCAGCCTCTCGGCCGTCCTCGATTTGACTGCATAGTTTGTCAAATGTAGCCATTAGAAAACATTAATATTAGAGTTAACATATACATGTCAGCTAAGATCACAAGAGCAACAATACCTAGAAGTGGGTCCCCGTTTCGGCGTTGTTTTGAGCAACCAATCGCTATACCGTCTTGACAGAACAACCTAAAGACTGAGCTACGAGTTCCCTCGTGCGGATTCCTTGAAAGAGGACTTGTTCCTTCTGCAGCGCGAAGAAGTCGTAGCTCGCCACCATCACTTTATTTTCCCCTGGGGTGAACTCGTGTCGTTCAGCCGGCATTTTTGCGTAATGAAAGCGATTGCAAAGCGATGCCACTGACTGATTTGAACAGGAGTCTCTGAGTCATCCAATGACGGTCTCCCGAGCTCAGTGCGGTTAGCCTTCGAACCGCTATGGCACTTTCTCTTTGCGGTTGATATTTTTGCCGTCGTCAATTATGCGGAGTACAATAGTGAATCACTAAAAAAAATCTGCGCAACTGCAACACATCACGGACTCGTGCTGTTGCGGTCGCACGATTTTTTTAGCTACGGGGCTTTTGTTGTCTGTACCATCAAGTGCGAGACTCGTGTGTTCTACATCATATTCGCAATAATTATATTATATTCTAGAGTGATGGTCGTACTTAAGCGAGAGCGAATCAGCGTGAAGAGAGCCCGACCACCAACCGACGTACATCCGATGGCCACACACACCATTGACATTCCTCATCGTACCGTAACTTCGCCGTTGCGCCCTTCTCGACCTATCCGATTATGGTGGTGGCTACCGACGTTTTCCCGCTTGTACACGCACTGCTGAATGGTGCCGGCCTCAAGAAGTCGGCGACCGCTTTGGCCAAGGAAGCCAAGCTAAAGCCCAAGGCCTTCAAGAGCGAGCACGACTTGCTAGAGGTGTACAACTTCTACCTGACGCACCGTAAGACGACCTCGAAGAAGACCAAAATGCCGGCCACCTCGGTGGTGGACGCGGCCAAGAAGACGCAAAAGAAGAAGAGCGATAGCGACAGCGACAGCAACAGCTCAAGCAGCTCTAGCAGCGGTTCCGACTCGTCTGAAGATGAAAAGAAGAAGACAGCAGGCAAGAAGGTCACGCCTAGCAACAGCAGTGAGAAGGAACCCAAGAAGGTGGCCAAGGTGGAAGAGGAGGAATCTTCGTCGTCGGATTCGTCTGAGGACGAGGAGCCTAAGGCCAAGACTACTAGGAAGGAGGAGCCCAAGGCCAAGACTACTAGGAAGGAGGAGCCCAAGGCCAAGATTACTAAGAAGGACGAGTCTTCTTCCAGCTCGGACTCGGACGATGAATCAGAGGAGGAGAAGCCGGTCAAGAAGACGGCGCCCAAAAAGACGATGTCCAAGAAGACTGCTGCCGTCAAGAAGGAAGAGTCTAGCTCAGATGACTCGTCGGATTCGGACGATTCGGACGATTCGGACGATTCGTCGGACGAGGAAGTGCCGGCCAAGAAGTCTATACCTGCTAACAAGAAGCAGAAAGTTAAGGCTGAGGAGAGCGACTTCTCCAGCTCGGATGACTCGTCTGATTCGTCGGACTCGGACTCTTCAGATGAGGAGGAGGAGAAGCCCAAGCCCAGCAAGCGTAAAGCCGAGGCTCCTGCTGTCGCGAAGAACAGCAAGAAGGCGAAGCGTGACGCCGAGTCCAGCTCAGACGACAGCTCGTCGTCGGACGATGACTCCTCGGACTCGTCGGACTCCGATTCCGACTCAGACTCGGACTCGGACTCTTCGGAGGATGAGGAGGCTCAAAAGAAGGAGGCTGCGCGTCGTGAGCAGGCCGCCAAGGCTGCTCTGGAATGGCAGCCAAAGAAGATAGAGAAGGTGGTTTCGACGACCAAGTCGACGGGCACCCCGTTTCAGCGTGTGGATGGCGAATACTGGTCGCAGAAGATTGTGGACGACACGCTGCGCGACAACAGCTACGAAGGCACTTTTGGCTCTGACGGTGTCGGCATGAAGGCCAACACCAAGCTGCTTAAGACGCGTGGCAAAGACTTTACCAAGGGGAAGAACAAACTCAAGCGTTCAACGTACATGTGCGGTGCCATCACCATGGGGTCGAACTCGTTTAAGTTCGATGACTAGATTCAAGTCGGTGGACGCAGAGATAAGAGGATCCATTCCCCATCTCTTACTTGCGATAGTACAACCTATAGAATATAATTCTCTTTTCGTGTTTCCATTGTGCGCAGCGGTAGCACTATCCGTCAAGACTGGTTACTAGAGCCTGTAGTTCTTTAAGACCTCGACTTGAAGGTTGCCATGTGTCCAAGCAAGGGAAATCATCGTTAGACGACGTTGAAGTTGAGTTGGAGCTCTTCATCAAGTCAAGCACCATCGCGTTTGCGTCTGGATTACGAAAACCGGGAATGTACATGTAGTGGTCGCTGGTGCGAGCCGGTTCCTTAATCTTGTCACCATTGCCGAACATCGCAGCCGACACCTGCTTCGACCGCAACTTGTATGCAAGCATTTTAGCCTGCAGTAATTTCTTCTCTTGCATCAAAACCGAATCTGCCGACTGCATATCTTCCGTGCCTTTTGACTGTTCAATCGCTCGAGTGATATCCTGTTGTGCGAGATCAAACTCGTCCTTCAGTCTGTACGCCTGAGCTCGACGGTATAGTGCCTTCACACTGTCGGGGTCAATTTCGAGCGCTTGGTTGGCATGGTGCACCACATCATCCAGATGCATCGTCTTTAGCCGACATGCTGCAAAGTTCAGCAGTAGCTTGAGCTTTAAGGCATCTGCCTGCGCTTCCTCTTCATCCGTATCGGTAAACACGTACTCGAAATACACGAGAGCTTTGTGGTAGTGGAACGCCGCTCTCTGATACTGGCCATGCTGGAAAAAGAGGTTGCCCAGCACGCGGAACTCGTCACAGGCTCTCAACTTGTCCTGCGTCGTCATGTCCATCAGCCTTTGCTCCTACACATCAAGATACCATAAATAAGAGATTGTGCCACAATATATTGCCACATTTGAGCAAGGTTTCGTACGGCCGAGTGGTCGTGGTTGCAGCCCATCTGCGCCTTGGCCGCGCGCTCGCTGCGCTCTCGAGCCTCTTGCTCCCTCCCCGCGAGCTCCTCCGGGTCCTCCCACGCGTCCCACTTTTCGTACGTCCGGGTCCAGTCGTAGCCGTTTTCTTGCTGCTGTTTGTGGTGTTTGCCCTCCACTTTGGCCAGTTTCAACTTGGCTCGCGCTACATTCTGCTCGGTCTCCGATAAAGTCTGCTGAGCCTGTGCCGCGTGGCGGTCCTTCTCCACGGCCATCTGCTCCAGCATGCTCGCCAGGTCGGGCGTGAACCCACAAGACATGTTGCCCAGACAATTAGTGAGTGAGTAGTGACCCGTCGACGCGTCCGGAGCTCTCTGGCTTTGAATTACAGTATCGTTCGTTTAAGTACGAACAACTTCAACCTACCACCTTTCTGATGATCAAGGAAATTTGTACAGTTTAGTTTTATCCGGCACGTTTAGCGAGTCATGAAGGTCAATACATGTATTCGCGGTCTATACCGGCCACACTGATATGTGTTCTTACGAGCTGGTAGACCTTTAGGGCGTTTCCAGAAGCTCGCCTGAAACAGCATAGTGGTCAATCTGGCCTTTGCCGGTCACGACGACCTGTGTCAAATAATTAACATTTTCATAAGTACAGCGCCTTTAAAATTCACGCACCCACACGACGCTCAAAAAAAAAATGTAGTGATGGAGTCAGTATGGATCCACCTCTACTTAAGTAATGAACGTAGTCGCGAACAATGGAAGACTAATTCAAGTTGAGTGTTGAAGAGAAATTCGTGCATTTTGTTCTTTAGCCATTGCTCATCAGCAATCCAATGTGAGCTGAAAGCAACAACAACAAAAACAATTGAGTTTACTAAACTGAACGAACTGTAACTACACTGAAAAGGTGATAGAGAAAACCATTTTATAGTCTCAGTCTGCGAACGAATGGGTAAAAGGAGCTCGGAATAGCAACTATTTATCGAGGGGCACCGCCATCGTGCTGGTGCTCCGCCGATGCGCTGTAGTGCACGAACACGAGAATGCCGGCCACCGCCCCAATACCCAAAATGAACATACCGACCATACCTGTTGTGGACATGGCGTGCGAGGCTAGCCCTGCCTCCTCTCCTTCGCTGGTTGTCAATGACTCTTTTAGCTCGGTGATACCCTCAGCTGTATTGGCTCCATGCGTTAGGGGCGTCTTGGCTTCGTTCTGGAAAATCGAACCAGTTTCGGAGCTTGCCTTAACTGTTCCCGGAGCCTGATCGCCGTCATCTTCTTGCGTTGCGGGTGATGCAGACGAGGAGGACTCGGACGACGAGTTCGTAGGTGTAGATTTCTTTGCTGACTCCTGTTTAGTTAAAGATTCTGACGATGAGCTTTCACTACTGGAGGCAGATGCACTCGTCTTCGTCGAGCTACTTGCCTGTGTCGTCGGAACAATAGACCCAAAGGCAATATCTCGTGCGGAATTGAGCAAGACCGAGTGGAGATCCGGGACGAAAGTCGGGTATACCTGGTACGTATAGTCGCCTGCAGGAATCGGTGCGATCTGGTCGTTGGAATCATCATCTTCGTCAATGCATAGCCCACCGGACGCGATCGTGCCATCTGGGCATTTCGACGCTTGGTGCGCGTGCTTGTACCAGGCAGACTTTCCGTCATTTCCTGCCGGAGAGTACTCGCATACCACCAACTCCCCTCCTGAGCAGGTCGCCGTCGCACAACCAACACTAGTCGTTTTTGCCCAGACTATCTGGGAGTACGAGTTGTAGACGCCTATACCCACGTCCAGTCCGCTAGAACCAGGCTGCGCCATTGTCTTGATCGTCGATACGGCCGTTTCCACGGCCCACTGCTGAATGGCCTCGTCGATAGCCGACGATGCGCTGCTAGACGATGATTGGAACGCGTTCACACCTTTTCCTGTAGTGGCTGAGCACTTGGCTGCCGTGGAGGCGGCTTTCGTCGCCAAGTCGGCATCCCATCCAATGCGACGCATGTTGCCGGCAGACCATGGCAAACCCGTTGTGCGGAAGAAGTTGTGCCGATCGATCCAGATGGCCTTGTCCGCTTCGCTGTAGCTTTCAGCATTGATTGCCACGATAGCTGCGGCCGAGAAGACAAGTACAGTTGACACCTTCATGTTAGCGAACTACTGAAGGCCGTCACGATCGACACGATAAAACGGGGAGTGAAGCTTTCGGGGCTTGTTGACGGCTGTCTAGTCGACATGTGGACACTGTCCACATGGCCTGCACTTCCTCATTTGTTTTCCCGTCCGTTCTTAGCGCCCTCAAATCCTGCGACTTTGCCGGTGGCAAACCGAATCAACCGAATCGAGCAACCGTGTCTCGCCATAATATAGTGGCAGCGTACCGACGCTTCTACGAACCTGGTTTGCGCCCCAAAGATCTATTCGTCGTGACGATCTCGTACTCTGGGCGCTCGTAACCGTGAATGGGGTGAAACCCAGCATGCCTGTGGTTTTATAAGCATCCTGTGCGGTGCACGCGGTGTTATTTCAGGATCAAGCGATCTCCTTATGGCTAGCCGTAGCGAGCTTAAGCAAACGAGCTCTGGTACATGTTCATTATCGGTCTTTGGTTTGTTAACGCCCGTGGCATCCATTTCCACTAAAGGTTTAGACAAACCCCTCATCCCGTCGACCTTTATTTTTTTTTATTCATGTCAAAGGAATTCCTATTGCAGCTCGCCCTAGAATCTTGATTCGTTCTAGATGCCCCCCCATACCTCTTCCAGTGAATGGAATTAATCGCGAACACATCGCTTTGTGGACTCTGGCTCTGTAGTGGGTTTGGACCCAGTGTTGCTTAAGAACTCGTGCGCGAAAAGGTGACTGATAGAGTTTCCTACTACCCGGCAAAGATACAAACGCTGGTCGACATGCCTGAACCACGGACGGCGGCGGAGCTACAGTAGTTTATCTGTGCAGCAGGGTGGACGCGCAACTCATTGATCGATTTTGCTCGCGTGGCTGCCCCGTTGCAGGACTGCCTGCAAGCAGCACTGGCAGGTACAAAACGCACCAAAAAGTTGCAACACGAGTTCCCATCACACTCACTGAAGCAGAACGCGCAAGTTTTGCTCAAGTGAAGCAACAGCTTGTAAGCGCAGCAACGTTGACGCCAAGCGACGCTGATAAGCTCATACTCACGCCCGACGCAACCGAACGGGGGTGGAGCATTTTGCTGACGGTTGTTCCCAGTTGGGATCCGAATGTGGATATCGCAGACTAACAGCACCAGCTTGTGCAATGTTTGAGTGGGACGTTTAAGGGGGCCTCTCTGCATTGGAGTATTTCCGAGAAGGAAGCATTCCGATCATAAAAGCTGCCCCCAACTCGACTACCTGCTCATTCGTTCGAAAGGATAAGACTACTCAGACCACGGCAACCTGGCGTATCTGTTTTCTCCTGGCGAGGAGATTAAAAAGCACGTTTGCGGCAAGTTGCAGCGATGGAGTTTGAAGCTCACGGAACTCCGTTACACTATCGAGCTCATTCGTGGCGCCGCCAATATCTGGGCAGATATGATGTCTCGATAGGCTGGTACTTCTAGACCAGCAGCGCATATGACTATGAAACGATGGCAAGCCGATGAAGAGATGGAGCCCTCGCAACTCCGGCCACGTGGCCAGGACTCGGAATGGCCTAACGTCCATGGCATCCATCAAGCTCGGGTAGCCACACAGGAGGAGCGACCACCTTATCTGGTTCAAGACGCAGACGGCAGGTGGAGAGATCAGAACCAGCGGCTTTGGATTCCTGCTGACACTGAGGTATTGTTGAATGGTTATCGCACATTGCGGTACGATGGGGCATCGAGGCATGATGAACCTTCTCAAGAAGCACTTCAATATTGCCAAGTTAGCGACGAACGCTCTGGAGTATTGTGCTCGCTGCCTTCTGTGCAGCCATGTCAAGGCTGGGCATATCGTTCCACGACCTTGGGGGGAAACTTATCGAGCGACAGAACAAAACGAAGGCCTCCACTTGGACTATTTGTCGATTGGAGAGTACAACGGCAGCGAGGACTATCTGCTTGTTCTCAAAGATGCTTTTTCTCATTTCTGCGAGTTGATCAAGTGCACGAGCACTGATGCGGCGACGGCTGCAAACGCCATCCTCGAGTGGAACAGCAGGTATGGCATGCCGACGGTGTAGATCAGCGACACAGCGACACATTTCAAGAACCAGCTTATGAAAGAGCCGTGTCACAGGACACAATTGACACAGAGATTCACACTTCCCTATTGCCCGTGGATCAATGGGAGCATCGAGCGTCTAAATCGCGATATTCTCCAAGTGATTCCTGTAATGCTCTTCAGGATTGAGCAAGCAAATTGAGGAGTACTTCTTCCACTAATTCAGGCCAACTTAAACCGCAGTCCGGTGACTTCGCTGGTCGATCACGCTCCAGACGAAGTATTCCTCGGCGTGAAAGCTGCGACACCTTTATAGAAGGTGATTGTTGGACCCGAGGCGGTAGACACAAAATGTTGACCGTTGATCGGTCAACACCTGACATTGCAGCGGCAGTGGAAAAGCTGAGAGCATCGATTGCCGATATGCATCGCGACATTACGAAGGGCAAGGAAGGACAGACTTAACGCAACAAGAAGAACCAGCGTGGAGCCCAACGAGTGAATTTTCATGTTGGAGATCACGTTTTGTGGTCTCGTGTAGATTCGAAGGTGCACATCAACAAGCTTGCCGTCAAGTGGATTGGCCCGTACCGGGGCTATTGGTACTAATACCAACTCGTTTGAGATCGAGAACCTCCTGTCTGGTCAACTCGTACCGTGCATGCCTCGAGGTTGAAACTATAGGCCGACAAGGACTTGGACGTCAACGAAGAAATTCGGGAGCATGTAGCCAACCAGGACATCTACCTTACAGTGAAGGAACTCAAAGAGCACCGCCAGATTCCGACCCACATGTACGAAGTATTGGTTAGCTGGGAAGGCTTAGAAGAAATTGAAGACTCCTAGGAGCCGATTACAACCATGCACGAGGATACTTGCCGAGCCTAGCGTTACGGCGAGCGATAGCGCAAATGGTGCGCCACCTGCCCGTACTCGTGGCCGTGCTGCCACGCTCAAACCTAAGCGTGCTCCTATCCAGCCATCAATCACTTTATCAACAAGTGCTCGTCAAACAACACGCACTTCGCGGCGTGGGCGTACCCAGTGGGGGAGCGGAGCATGTACAGTGCTTACCAGCGACAGCAAATTGGCGAGAGCGAATGGCTGCTTTGAGGGCAGTGTAGTGACTCCATAGCAAGCACGTTGCTAGCAGCAATACGCATGCAACGGATGAAACTACAGACAAGCTAGCAGACACTGCTCAAGGGTGTTGAGCACACTTGATCATTGCATATTATATACATCAGCTAGCATCTAGCATAGTGAAACTAACGGAAACCACTACAGTTATCGCCGCAGTAGCGGCATTGAATACAGAATTCGTTTACCTTCGCTTGTTCGCCAACCACAGAGCTTATGTGAATCTAGAAACGGATATAGTACCCTATTAGCTAGAGTAATCTTCCGGATGTACGCTTCAATGTCGTTATTATTGACGCCAAACTTCGTCAGCTGCGACTCGTAATGCTCTTCACACTGCGCACGCTGAATCTTGTATACTTGCTTCTCTAACTCTGTCGTCAACCGCCCTTTGAAGTTCCTTTTTTCTTACGTTGCTAACTATATGCCGCGTGCAAAAGTGTAGCTGCAGCCCAAGTGTCGACCCCGCGGAAATTCATCCATGGTGAAAACTGAGAAACACCTGGTACTTGTGAAAGGGAGAACGAATGTCTGTGTGCGAGCGGTAGCTTGTCGTCCGATCGGCTTCCTAGCACATATAAGTGTGCTAGGAAGCCGATCGGACGACAAGCTACCGGTGAGTGCCATCAAATAAAGGCGGGTGCCATCATTTGGCAAAAGTCCGCCAAGAATCGCAGTCATACATGACGGAAGACGGCATATTTACTCCGACACGTCTCCAGCAAGGCTCCGTTGACTCTTCCATTCACTTTCAGCAATCAGTGGAGAATATTTTGCGTGATGCAGTAAATGTTGTATGAAAATATGTTGGCTTGGGACGACTACTTGCTGATCTATGCAGACACTATCGATGAATTTCTTTCGGTGCTTGTTCGAGCTTACGGTACGCTAGAGAAGTATGGACTGTTTTAGGTTTCAACAAGATATGCTTATATACGAATTATGGAGATGAAATTTGAACGCTGGAAGGAAGCTCAAGTGTGGCTTTCCGAAGGAAAGGTGATCACCGATTACGCTGAAGAAGCGTACGCAACAGAACGCACGAATGCTGGATATTTATCGGTTCAAATGAGCAGTCCAAGTAAGGCGTATGCATACGACATGAGGCAACATTATCCATCCGAAAGTGCGTAGATATCGCAGCCAAGACATGCGAATGCCCGTTCATGCGCCAAATGGGTATCCCCTGTCGACACATGATCTCCGTGCTTACTGCACTGAATCTCAATCATACCATATACGAATATTTCGACGACTGCTATTGGTGAAAAACCACATCGATCTGTACAACGTCGACCGCGACCACAACATCAAACTTCCACCTCAAATCCCTGTACAGAAGGACACTACGGTACCTGTGCCAACGGTGAAGAAGGGCCGGAGTCAAAAGAAGCGTTTTACGAGTGGTGGGGAAACGCCGAGTAGCTCAACTGCCAAACGGCGTCGCTGTGGAAACTGTGGTGACTTCGGCCACAACGCGCGCACATGTACAAATCACGAGCCTAGTACAATAGTAGAGTAATCTTGCATTGAGATGAGTGCCATCAAATAAAGGCGGGTGCCATCATTTGGTGAAAGTCATCATCGTTTGGCTAGATTATCGAAATAGAGCCATATTTTGGCAAAAGTACATTCTTGGCTGATACGAGCAAGAGCCATTTGCCAGAAGTTCTTTATAAAATCCACAGTCTGCTTGTGGGGTGCTTGTTGGGCTTTCCTTTCGTGTGGTGAAGTCGTGTACTCGACTAGACATCGCGCCAGCCAGAGGCACTTGTGCGTTTGGGCGTCGGAGGTCTACTGCTTGTCGTAATCCACCATTCTTTCCGAGTTTCTTCACTAGTCTAGCAGGGCTGGCCCAACGACTAGAATTATTGCGGTACACTCAGCCGAGTTCTACTAACGACTCATTGAAGGCTTTCATCCAGTCGCTCTCACCCAGAGCATAAGTTCGAGGTGTGCATCGAATCGGCACCGTGCCTTCCTTAAAATGAATCACAAAAGGCTCAATCTTGGATGGAGGGTCCTTGTCGATCGACGAGCGCCAAATGTTATAACGTCACCACCTCGAAGAGTTTCTGCTTCCTTTCCGCCGGAAATCCGTCGGCCACTTCCTCATTGATTAGTTCACATAGCCGAGCAATTACCTGCCTCCTGTCTGGTGGATCAAACGTCACAGGTACCATGGACTCAAACGGGTCGTAGTCAATAATCTCCTAGTTTGCCAGTGCAGCTCATTGTTCTTCAACGTCGATACCTAACTACTTCAGAGTCAATCTCCCAGGAGAAACTCATCTTCATTCGTTTCAGTGATAACGAACACCATGTCTCGGACTCTGACTTTTCCAGCCAGTGTCAGCAGCTTAATGTTCAATTGAATTGATTCAATGCAGCGAATAATGGCTCCACCCACTGCCTTGCCTTCAATCGGCTTGGCCAAACGCTGAATCTCAACTTCTGGACACGCAGCACGAATTTCATCAACAATGTGTCAAGAAATTACGTTGTGCTTTGTACCATTGTCGGGATGGTATGGCATCGCCACTACTCCATTCAAAGCAACATGATTCACTTCCAATTCTTCTCCTTGCTGTAGAAATCGCTTCATCTTTGATGCCTCGCCAAATTTTCGCTGCTCAGCGAACTGTTGACGGGCCTGCTTCTTCTGCTCTGCGGTTGCGGTAGGGCAGTCAATCACCCAGTATGGCCCTTTGCAGTGCAGGCCTTCCTGAGCCGGAGCGGGATCACGCTTCCGGAACGCTAAATGTTCACTACGATGTTCGCCACGCATCATCCTTCCACGTTCAACATGTTGATGCTTGTTGCTAATATACACAGGTGGGAGTTTCACTGTGCTCGCCGTAATCTTTGTTGTCCTCTAGCTCCGTTCGTCTGATACAGGTCGAAAGACTGCTAGTTCTTCAATTCTTCAGCCTTGATAACATAAAAATAAACAGCCTGGTCATCCTAATTTTCACTGTCGGATCAAGGTCTTGATATAGCTGTGTACTTGCTCCTTCAGACTCGGAAGACGCAAATTTTTATTCAGCAATCTGCATTTCAACTCTCATTACCCTCCAACGCGATAGTCAATCCATACTCCTGCATAATAAACCTTTGTCACACAAAGCTCCCCCATTTCTCTCTCGAATCTTGACATCAAAATCAGCTGCGATTTGGTTTGACTCAGCCGGTGCAATTTAGCCTTACCGCGTACGACAGCGCGATGGCGCCAACGAAACCGTCACAACCATCAAGTGCTAGTTTCAAAAAGGAATATTTCTTAGTACTATTGTGCAACATCCAAGACTTGGAGCTGAAGCATGTCGCTAAAATGGGAATTCTTTCAATTTTTATGTCATTAATCCAGCTAGCAAAAGAACAAACACAAGATAGTTAGCTTCAGAGCTACAATAACGAGACAAGCCTGAAACCTTACTGAACTATCCTGCCCAGCGTCTGCTGGAAGAGATGTGGCAACGCCGCCAGAGCGATTCGTTATTTTCGCTTTGGGCCGTTCTTAGCAGTTTTACAGGCCTTTTCGAGAACTTCACGCTGATGGTTCCACATGTCGATTTGGTTGCGGCTCGTTTCTGCTTTCCTGGTGCAATGTGGCCGAAAAGGCTCTAAGTGACGACGCCATCCTGTGGTCGCGGTTCCAATTAATAACCTCTAGCTTCATGTAATTCGAAACAGCGGTGCTGCACTGCTTGAGGGCTTTCTCCAGGTCCATTAGTTCGCATCTCCGCTTCGGCATCTTTCGAGGTCTGAGAGCCGTAAAAATTTCGACCCATTATAGCAAAAACAAAATACCTATTGTTCTGGTGAAATGGCAGGTCCTGACTGGTTCAAATGGAAGCCTGCCATTTCTACAGAACAATAGGTAGCGTGTTTGTTTTACTAGCTCGAAAGCCATTATAACATGATCGGTACTGCAGTAGAAAATATTATATTTATATTTTATTGAAACTGGGTATAGGTCAAATATTCAGGGCTTTCGAGTGGCCCATGCCAGTAGTATAACTAAAGTCAAGTCTATTCGTCTTTGGTTACAGTACTAAATGATGCAATATAATGTTTAATGTCGATAGTTTTTCAGCCCATGTTGCAGATTCTTACGCACCGGTATGATTCCCAAAGTAGAATTGTATTTTTTCGCTATGCTGGTTTTGCTTTGTCCGAGTAGATCTGTTTTAACTTGTCGAGTATCTCGCTAGTTGTGAACACTGCTTGCCTGGGTGCAGATGCGTCTACATACCAACAAGCTTGTCAGAACGGTACCTCGACTCCTACAGCTTCTCAAGCTTTCACCATGCATCATTCAGAAAGTAAATCGTTGACTGGGTTCGGAACGGCCGAGTGCAGCAGCTACGAGAATAAGGTTTTGTACCAGACGATGAAGCAAGAAATAAATTATTGGGCGATTGGAGCTGTATTCCGGAATCTCTTCTGCATTAACTCAACCAGAACCTGCCGATCTCTTGGCGTTCACGTTCTCGGCGACCGTCGTCGCGTTCCAATAGCGCACGTTGAGCATGTGAGTTAGCTAGATACAGGGGCAGAATGCTCTGGCGCTGAAAAGGAGGGTGTACTTCGCAACATTGAAAACACGCTCAACGATAATCAACGTCGGAGGATGTAATATTCGTTCCGAGTCTTCAATGCCGTACGCTACTTCTCGCGCTCAGATAGCACCTGGTCCGCGAACCTCTCTAGACATCCGCTGCTCGTTTTTTTGCGAGTTGAGTAGGCTCTGAGACCGTCTCGAACGGATGCAGCATGAGTTGATGGCCCTCAGCTAGCTCGTGGCTCTTCCCCGCCAACGCTAGTAAATATACATCTTCAGAAACGGGGTAAATAACGGAGGCAGGGTCCTTCTCCACGAGATCGCTGAAGATATCACGAACATCGAGAAGCGTTAAATTGTCCTGTTTCGTGGTAGCGAACTGAAAGTCGCAAACGCTTGCTGTCGGTTTGCATGACGGCGTCAGCATCAACGACTAATGTAGCCGTCCTCCGTGTCCAGAGCATCACGGAGATGGAAATACGCTAAATCATCTTGTAGATGAAGCCATCTGCCGAAGCAAATTCGTCAGCTTCCTAAAAAATCACTTTTTTCCTGGCTAAACGTTACCTCACAGACCGGGACTACCCAGCAATACCGAATAATACCTGCGTTTTGAGCCTTGTTAAGGTATCGCAGCTTCCGCACGAGCCGCTATAGCTGCTCAATCCAGGCTCGTAGTCGGTCTAGTATAGATTCACCTCCAAATTAAGACGATGGCTGGCGCAGCCAATGAAAAAAAAAGGACATCACTAGCCTCGTGTTAATCGCGCAGCTGTCAGCAACAAGGTACGAAATGCTGTGGCGCCACGTCCGAAGAACGGCAAATACCCTTAAGAAAAGTCTCCTGTCTGCCGCCGCATGGTTTCCAGCATCATCTTCATTAGCGGCGCCAATGCACATTCAGGGAGGAACGAAAGTGGCGAAAGCCGCCACTAAAACAAATGCTCCGAGCGGGAGCTCAGTTTGTGTGCATCTGGTTTGATTCATTATCGAGTGCAACGTACCTAACTTTCTGCGAGGACTACACAGTCGACGAGTACACAATGATGAAGCGAATAGCTGCTCATGTAAGCAGTGCCGATGGCGAAATAGATCGAGAATGATATCTCCTTCCGCCCGTCTTTGAAATCGTTCTGGACGGGTGGACTCTTCTAGTCGATAAAAATGTCAAGAGTGTTTCAGATTGTGTCCGCTATCCGTCTTCGTCGTCACGTAGTCTGGGGAAGGGGGGGGCTGTTCCAGCAAGTGGTTGAAGAGGTTGTAGTCACCCATTTTCACGTCTTGTTTCCGAACACTGCCGCACTGGCACCGAAAGTACTCGGACGGACCATGTTGCACGCTTAGCAGCGTAATGAAGAACTGGGAGCAGACTTGCTTGATCTTGAAAGGGTTGCAGGGGTCATGGTGAAAGCGGGAGTGTGAAACTATGGCACCAGCATGACGCTAGCGCAGGTCAGCCGCTTAACTATTATAGGAAATGTGACCACGTTACAGATATATTATGGTGGCGGCGAGGATACTTAATGTCCTTGTGGGACACCGTAAAAAGCGTTTTCGGAAAGAACAAAAAAGCAATATCCTGGGGTACCGGTAGAATATAATATTTACGAAAAAGCAGGACTTCCAAAAAGTTGATTATTGACAAGTGAAAATTTTGCACACTTAGTACTTTAGTATTAAGAAGCCAGCCAAAGAGAGGTACAATGTTGACGTCGAAAGCTAGAACGGCCAGCACAACCAGCAAAAAAGACTTACCGCTACCAAACATGGACATAACTAAATTAATTCAACGCACTCTGCACAAGACTAAATTTACACTACAGCAGCCTCGACTACAACGTTCGGCGTACGGTCTCCATGCTTAGCTATCATCAAGACTGGTTCAGTGCTAACTTGAACTCGATTTACGTTTGACTCCACCATAGAAACGTCATTGCTCTAGCTTAAATCATCCGGATGCCGCCGTCGCGCATGATCTCGCGCTGCCGCCGCTGGTTCCTCTTGTAGCTCATGACCACTCCGAATGCAGCAATACCGACAATGGCCAGTACGATCATACCGACCAAGCCAGCTGCAGAGATCACCCCGCCGGTCGCTTTGCTGGACTGATTGTTGATACTAGTCGCACCACCGGAGCTAGAAGTGGTCGCGGTGCTCTCCGAATTAGCAGCGCTGGGTCCACTGGCAGCTATGGTGCTGCTCGAGGTCTGCTCCGTCAACGATCCCGTCGTCGGTGACGTCGCCTGGTTTGTGAAGGTCGATCCGCTGTCCGAGCTTGCCTTAACCGTGCCGGGTTCCGACTCGTCGGAGTCCGAGGCCGTCGTCTGTGAGATCTGCTCCGTCGAAGAGCCCGTCGAAGAATCCGCGGTGGACGACGATGTCGTCATCTTGCCGGTCTTTGCAGCAGCGGAAGAAGATTCAGTGCTCGCGCTCGTGTCCGACGATGTTGAGGAAGTCGTGGTTTTCTGGGCCGAGTTGGTCTTGGTAGCATTGCTGTCCTCGTTGGACGAATACGTATTCTCAGACAATGATGTATCTTTGGACGACGATGTTTCCGACGAGGATGTTTCCTGAGACGAAGATGTTTCCTTAGACGAAGATGTTTCCTTAGACGAAGATGTCTCTGAAGACGATGAAGTGGTTGTCGCGGTAGGCGTCGCTGTTGTCGCAGTTGGACTCGCTGGTGAATCAGTTGGCGCAGCAGGCGTAGCGGTGGGGGCAGTCGCGGCCGTCGACCGTGTCGAACTCGTTGCCGACCCGCTAGCAATGCCACGGGCCGCCTCGATCAAAACTGTGTGCATGCTGACCACATAGGCCGGATAGACCTCGTACGACAGTTTGCCTGCTGGAATGGCGGCGATCTGGTTGTGGGCCGTGTCCCCCTCGACGACGCACAGTCCCTGCGAGGCCGTCGTTCCGGACGGGCAGTTCGAGGCCGTGTCTGCGTGGACGTACCAGGCTGAGGAGCCATCGTTTCCTGGGGGTGAGTACTCGCACACCACCATGTCGCTACCTGAGCAGCTGGCCACGGCACATCCGACGCTGGTGGTCGAGGCCCACAGCACCTGCGAGTAGGAGTTATAAGTACCTGTTCCAACGTCGATACCGGGAGCAGCAGGCTGAGCCAGTGTCTTGAGCGTTGTCATGGACGTTTCAACGATCCACTGCTGAATGGCCTCGTCAATGACGGACGACGAGTTGGTCAACGAGGACTGGTACACGTTCACACCTGCTGCTGTTGTGGCCGAGCACTTGGCGGCTGTGGAGGCAGCTGTCGCGGCCAGGTCGGAACTCCATCCGATGCGACGCATGTCCCCTGCCGACCAGGGCAAGCCCGTGGTGCGGAAGTAGTTGTGACGGTCGATCCAGATGGCCTGGTCCTCGGCGCTGAAGCTGTCGGCGCGGACGGTCAGGACTGCCGCGGCCACGAAGGAGACTACTGCGGACACCTGCATATTATATAACGCTGTTACAGGTCCGACGTTCTCTCTTGCTACACTCCAATTTGGGTGTGGAGCGGTGGCGCTGCAGAAGCTTGGGCAGCGCTGACTCGGACTGGTCCGCGACAGATGTCCTGGTGCGTGATTTCCGCCGCGACAGATGTGCGGCTACCTTCATAGTGAGACTCACCAACTCAAAATCAAATACCCTGTTGAACCTGATGATAACTGTTTTGCTCTGCCTGTGCTGTTAGCTTTGTTTACTTGTCTTGCATTAATTGTTAAAATCGCAGTGTAAACGTGTTTCATTTTCAGCGCACTGCTGTAGCGGCTGAGCCGCGGCGACTGCTATACATGGTATACCGACAGGCCGCCGGAATCCGGATCGCCACCGAAAGTTCATGGCGCAGGAGCGCTGCTACTTGCGAGCGCGCGACAATAAGTACCGAGACGTTTTTTTCCTCGACTTCCCCAAAGTTTGAACTTTCAAGTCCAGTAGCATCCGATGTCTCATCCACTCAGACCTGGCAGACACGATCAACACCTCGAAATGAGTCTTCGTCTCAGAAATAGACGTATACTCGATCATGAAGAGGTTCTGGGCTCTGTTAAGGTAAATCTGGACCGGATTCGATTGACTTAATTGCTCACTGGTGGTGCGCTATTTGTATCGCTCAGTCGCTCTTTCTCCTGCGACGACGCGCATCGTGTATGCTTTCATCACGTTGGGTCAGTCTCTAATGGATCATCGAGCTTCTTTGTTGAATTTGAATGGGACTTAAATGACTTGGATACCGCCGTCGCGCATGATGTCCCGCTGTCGCTGCTGGTTCTTGCGGTAGCTCACGACTACAGCCAAGGCGGCCACGGCCACAACGCCTAACACGATTATACCGGCGATGCCTGCAGGAGAAATCGCGGTCCCGGCCGCAACGGTGGCATCCGACTTATTATTGGCCGAGACAGTTGTCGTCGAGCCCGCAGTTGGGTCGCTTGCTTCTTGCTTGGTCGAGTCCTCCTCCTGCTTGGTTGAGTCCGTGCTGGGGGCGCTTCCTGAGCTGGTCGTCGATTCCAATGCCGGCGACGATTCCTCGTTCTTGAAGGAGGAGCCATTGGCCGAACTGGGCTTCACTGTACCTGGCACCTCGTCTTCAGAAGACGGCGACGTTTTCGAAGCTGAACTCATTTCGGTGGATAAGTCGGAACTCGAACTGCTTTCCGATGACAGCGAGGTCGTCTCAGTAGATGGAGTCGTCTCTGAGCTCGAGGCAGCAGTCGATGAATAACTGGTCTCGGTGGATGATCCCGAGGTTGGGCTCAAATCCCCACCTTCCGTCGCGGACGTGCTAGTATCAGTCGACGACTCCATCGTCGCTCCCGAAGTGGATGTCACGTCCCAGCCACCGCCAAGTTCGGAAGAAGTCGTCTCGTCGGACGACTCCATGGTAAGGCTTGAAGAAGACGCTGTGCCAGTGGATGATCCAGAGCAAGACTCGACCTCCAGGGGGCCTTCCTCCAAGGAAGAGCTGCTAAAAGTTTCGTTATTCAAATCAGTCGAGGAGCCCGAAGCTCCAGTTTCCGTCGACGCGCTCGAAGTTGAAGGGAGGTCTTCAAGCGAAGATGAGGTCGTTTCTCCTGGAGATTCAGTCAAAGAGTCTTCATCAGAGGAAGCATCGAACATATCTCCAAGAGAAGACGAGCTGGTTTCATCTGTCATGGACCCCGGTGAGGTCTCCGACTCGAATGAGCTCGTGGTATCCGTCTCGAGTGAGCTCGTGGTCTCCGTCTCGAGTGAGCTCGTGGTCTCTGTCGCGAGTGAGCTCGTGGTCTGCTCGGTGTCCGTGCTCGATTCCTCCGAGCTAGGAGGAGACGACTCGTACATCTCCGATCCAGACGGGGATCTCGTCGTCACGGGCGCGGCTCCAGGGGTATCTCTTGCCTTAGCCGCTTTCAGGATCGTAGACATAATGTCAGGGACGAACGTCGGGTACACCTGGTACGTCCATTTCCCGTCCGGGATGGGCGCGATGAGGTCGTTCTTCGCGTCGCCTTCCACAACGCAAAGACCAAGTTGCGCTGTGGTTCCGGTTGGACACTGCGTGGCCTGAGCAGCGTGGACGTACCACGCGGACTTGCCGTCGTTTCCTGCCGGGGAGTATTCACAAGCCACTGTCGATCCGCCAGAGCAACTGGCCATGGCACATCCAACGCCAGTCGTCGAAGCCCAGACGACCTGTGTGTACGAGTTGTAGAGTCCTGCGCCCACCGCGTCGCCTTCTTTTGCTGGTGGAACCACGCTACCGATGTTAGCGAGCGACGGCTCGACAATCCAAGAATTAATTGCTTCTTCAATCACCGTCGACGGGTCCGTTGATGTAGATTCGTACACGTTGAGGCCCGTAGTCGTGCTAGCCGCACAGCTCGCAGCCGAAGAAGCCGCAGCCTTCGCGAGGTCGTCGTCCCAGTTCATTCGCTGCATGTTCCCGGCTGACCACGGCAGAGCCGCCACTCGGAAGTAATTGTGGCGCTCGATCCAGATCGACTTCTGCTCGTCCGTAAAGCTGCCATCGGACGTAGTCTGCTCACTCGTCGATCCTGCCGAGCTAGTCTCACTAGAAAATTCGGTCAAACTAGTTTCTGCGGACGCCTCGGTCGGCGTAGTCTCAGTAGACGACTCAGTCGGCGTAGTCTCCGCGGATGCCTCAGTCGGCATACTCTCCCCGGACGCCTCAGTCGGCATACTCTCCCCGGACGCCTCAGTCGACATAGTCTCCCCGGATGCCTTGGTCGTCAAGCCTGAGGAAGACTCTGCCATCGCCGATGAACCCGAAGGTGTGGGGAGGTCGTCAAGCGAAGACGAGGTCGTCTTTCCAGACGACTCAGTCGTGGAGCCCTCAGCGGGGTAACCCTCGAGGGAGCTAGTCTGAGTCGACTGCTCGGTGCTAGAGCCCTCGGTCGAAGTCGCATCCCAGTTTTTAAGCGACGAATCACTCGTCTCCGCGGACGACTCGGTTGTGGAGCCAGAGACCGACGTCGCCGGAAGCGTTTGCTCCGCGCTAAAGTCCGAGGATCCTGATGCGAGGTCGGATGTGCTCGTGGACTGAGCGTTAGCGCTGATAGTCAAAGCAGCCAAGGCAGCCACGACAAGGCTGGTTGATACTTTCATTCTGATGCTGTCAAGTGCTGTCTACCTAGAATTCTTCACAGTGAGTGTAGGTGATAGCGAGACAGTCGTTCATCGTTGATGCACAGCAACGAACTGTCGAGAGGTGTCGTTTATACGGATAGGCAGATCCCTTTGATGTGCGTGGGGAATGGACACTCACTCAGTCTTCACCTGCAAAAGTGCGTGTAAGCATGCCCCGTCCGTGGTGAAGCAGCCGGTGAGTGGGAAGCTAATGGTGTGGCGAGAGGATTTGAGTAAGTATGGTTTGGTTTGGAGCAGGCGCATAGGGGAGCGCAATGCTCAGCCGATGAATTGCTGGCTCTTAAATGATAATGTTTTGTACATTTAGCTCTGCTGAGTCAGAAATCAAACTGCTTTGCGACCTCGCCGTACAAGTCCAACGCGTGGTTAAGTACCACTGATTATCACCCGGGGTGGTGGGGTCGATACGCCTGCTGCGGTGGGGACAAGAGTCGGAGACCATGTGTGGTGTTCGTATGGACATCAGGCGGACTGGGTAATCTTGTGATGGGGACTGACCGTGGTCGCGATTTTCGGAGGCTTTAGAAACGGACGCTGGGACCGAGCCTCGATCGCAAGCTACAGGATCTAGGACACGTTTGGACGACCCAGTACCTTGTTGATTCTGCTGATTGGAACGGCCAGCACAATCCACCAGCAGCTCTGGCGCACGTTGCTTCAGCATCAACTGTATTAATTCCAACTTAGTACTACTGTAAAATCTAAGATTGTTCCCCATGGGATACTATTAAATGGACGGGGGTATTAATGCATGTTAAATTGTCAGTATGAGTCATGTTAAGTTAGGAAGTCGTAGTTTTCATGTGCTTCGAGCATGTCGTTAGAGATCGATCTTGGCAATCGTGTCGACAAAAGCCTCGCCATCGGCGGAGTCGCTGCTGATCGATACCACTTCGCTGGTTTCGTTGGAGATTGCAGACGCAGTACGCTGCTTACCAAGCAATTCCGCGACAATTTTCTCGTAGATGGAGTGAGTCACCAGCGACAGTTGATCGTCCAACCCGAGAAAGCAGAGTCAACGACGAGCAGAATGATGTTTAGATGCACCATGGGAAAGTTGTACAAGTAGTACCCCATGGCCATTGATTTATGCGGGCTCCGATCTGATAAATCTGGGAATTCTGAATTAAAATCAGAGGTGGCGTATTATTAGTGGGATGGGACACTATCACAAGTCCCCACCCAGAAGCCGTATTTGGGGGGCGTCGAGGCGGCAATGCACTTGCAGTGCGGCGGAGGAAACAGGTAGGCTTGGACTTGTGGGGAATGACGCACGTTTGGAATGATTATATTCGTTTGTTTTCTTTAGCTAGCTACGACATGCATGCGCTCACGGAAGCACCTCGTGCTCTCCGTGCGCTCCCTTACTGGGTAAGATTCTTTTTTCTTTTGTGTATACTTAACCTAAATGTAAGCAACGTTTCCTTTTTCTTATTTTTTTTCTGTGCAGGTACACATCAGGTACATACCATCGGCGGCTGCCTGCCATGCGCGTCCTGGCCGTTCAAGGCAGCTCGCGCATAGTTGCTTGCTATAGGCCGCTGGCGTGCTCGGTCAGCACGCCTAGGCCATCACCCTCACGGGCGTGCTGACCGGCACGCCGTGCTCGGCCTGACAGTGGGGGGGGGGGTCGTCTTTTGTATTAGCTTCAGTATGGTCGTCTACGTCAGATCGCTGAGGAGCGGGTAGAAAAGAAGCGGTGGTAACAGAGCACTTGATGCTCTGGGGAAGTCGTCCCTCCCGGGCAAGCTTGGACTTCGACATGTGTTGAATCTTAAAAGTATTGTCTCCACCTGCAGCAACACAATCATCCATAACGCACTGTAGCGTTAAGAACCCTGCGTTCAGGTTAGCTGGTGGCAACTCATCAAAGGCCACCTTCACTTTCTCCACCAACTCCTCCAGCGTCTGGGCAGCCATGCTCTGCTGGAGCGCCTGGAGGGCGTTAAAGACAGCTAGGTCCAACACGTTCATGTCGGGGCTATTGGACGGCTGGAACCGCAACTGGACATTGCATCCAGATGCCGCTACTGCCTGACACCACTCAGTATCATCGGCTGGATATGGTGGGGGTGTTATCTGCTGCACAGTGATACGCCTTCCATCTGTGGCTCCAGGAAACTTGGCTAGAATTGATGGCAGCACGTGCTCCATAGGGGGATCTCCCTGTATGAAATCCTGTTCACCGTCACAGGATAGGGAATCATGGTGCCGGTTGGCCGGTTGCAGCTGTTGCGTTTTGCCGGCTCATGCTTTAGAAAAGCCCAGGTCCCGCCCGAGTTGCCATTGAAAAACTCCCCCGTTGTGGGGTCATGACGCGGCCGGGCTACCGCCGACAGAACCATCACCTTCGGGATATGCCGCTTGCTTTTAAGCCTGATAACAGGCTTGGGCTCGTCTGGTAGCAACACGCAACGGCGCTTGACCTTGCTCAGGTAGAAAAGTTTTTCGTCGACGTGAACTACATCCTCCAATGTTGCTGCTGAAGAGATGCGTCGTTGGATCTACGTGGTCCACGCTGAAGGCAACCCTATTCGTCTTGTTGTCCTCCGTCAGCATCGGCTTGGCGACAGAAGTCTCCACACGGAGCTTGCCAATGCGAAGCCCTCGGAAAGCGTAGTTGGAGGAAGGAAGCAGGCTTGGGCAGCTGAACGGATGGTGCTTCGCTGTTGAGGGTCAACACCTCGTAGCTGCCCCAGCTGCCGAGACCTGTCGACTCTTTGACGCCCAGTGCGGTGCATTCCCGACGGCGATGCGTACGCACCGTTGCGCTCGAAGTTGGAGAGAGCTCGGCGCCAGACGCGCGAGACCGTTCGGGTGTGGACCGCAAACGCTACGGCTACAGTCCTCACCGCATCACGCGGCACGATGCCGCCGGTTGCTCCGTGGAGAAGGGCAGCCACAACACGCAGGCGTTTGTCGTCAGAGAGGTTGCTAGCTCGTGGGCGGGACGAGGCTCGGGGGGTGATGGGACGGCGCATCGTGCTGGAGCTTGGGTACTTGGTGGGCGGTTTGGTGGGGCGGGGCGATATCAATACTTATGACCTCTAGTATGAGCTACGAAATGCCACTCAATTGTTTTTGTTGGCCCCCATGGTTCGACTTGTCGTGAGCCCTACACACCATTCAAACCGTGGTGTCCAGGCGGTTCTATTACTACCAATCCGATGTGTCTAGAGATAATTTGACGAATCGCGAGCAGAATTTTGTAAAATGGACAATAAATCTGGAACGGACTGATAGGCGTCAAGCCCATTGGGACAACTAGTCATTTCAAATTGCATCAGTTTCTGAAAATAAAACTTTCGTCGGGTTCCGCTTGTCGCCGCCCAATTTTAGTTATAAGTATCACAATTGTACTCGTATTATACATTGTATATAAGAGTACAATTGTAGAACATTCTCCCACGCCATCTACATGTATCAGTCCGCATTGATGCCCAAGTCGTACTTCAGTTCTGTCGGCCCGTGTAGGTCCGCCCAGGCGGAGCATAGTGGTGCGGGGCTTGCAGCCACATGTAAGATTTCCTCGGACGTTGTCTTCCTCGGTCGGCTCAAGTTCGTTGTCAGCACAAAAAGCGGCGAGCGGAACACGATCAGTGTGTTCTCTTTGCTTGCGTGTTTCTACAAGAATCTATGAAGATGACACTATGGTGATGCAGAAAGAAAGTCGTGGTTGATGGAGAGCCCTCCGTCGAACATCATCCCCCGAGCATCATTACCGGCCGTGATTGCAGTGGGCTGAACCAGGCCTATGATTAAGCGAAGAGGACAACAAGCAGTCTGCACAGGGAACCCCTGTGCAAGATTAGACAGCTACGAGCACAGTCGGCTTTGTTTGTTCATTTGAATCTTACTCAATCTTCAACTTACATCTTCACGGACAAGTAGCTCGTGCGATAAAGTTAGTTTTACGCTTCAGGCGTAAGTTTTATTGCTGATCTCGAGTGCGCGTCACAGACCGAGACCCCGGAGTGCTGTCAAGGACAAGGAGGCTCCAAGCAAGTTCGTGTGTGTGCTTGGGAACTCCAGAATTTGTGCAAGCTACTTACCGACGGGAAGTAGCTTGCACAAGTTCCACCTACAGCATGGCTGTGCAGATGATGGCCGGTGGTGGATTTGAGGTGTACCCCGATGGTGGTGTCAGCATTGATGCGAGTTCGTCGGTCTTGTAGCCAATCTACGAGTTTGTGCGCCCGCCGGAGCATAACGACGAGGAGCACTTGTTGCGTGGTACCGCGAACGGAACCGCCACATCACCAAGATTCGTCATCGTTGCAGCGTCACGTGGTCGCGACGGCGAAGGCTCCGTCAAGCCGCAAGCGCTCGACACTATTGCCACGCTTCTGCTGAAGTGCTCCTTGGAATCTATCACTAGCAATGCCATCTTGGAGCCGACCCGGGTCCAGAACAGTCCCTGACCAACTCATATGTTCCTGATGTCGCGCCATTCGTCCGCCAGTCTGCAAATGGATCTACGCGTGGAAGACTGCGATGCGCCCGTATTCCGCTACTTCCAGGACTCCAAGCGGATCGAGGAAGAAAAAACGGGCTACAGAGCCGAATCGGGCGAGGAGATCCAATCGGAACCGGATATCGTGACGGCATGAAGGCTAGATGCCGTTTTGTGATCCATTACCTACAGCCCGCTGTTCTGCGGGAACAGATTGAGCGCCTGGTCGATCTCGAGAGGCGCGATTTAAAGTTGATGACGTCGCACTCTTCAATATGGTGCTGGGTCATGCCAAGGCTCAGCAGCGGTTCCATCGCCTCGTGCAGGATAGCGCGACCACGTGCAGTCTATCACGATCATCTGGTTGTGGTCCAGCAGGGGCCCACGGGGCCAGGAGACCTGTTGGCAATCGGGTGAGAACAAGGCCCGCCCATTACCCAGCTCCAACCTGATGATGCGGGAGCAGAGACGAAGTCTGCTGCGCTCGTGTCTAAACCGCCTACGGATGTCTATCTATTCTGCCATGGAGCACACTAGCTGTGCGAATGCCCAGTCACAACTGTCAAGTAAGGCGTGAGACGCTGGGGCGGTTCCAAGGTGACAACGGGCAGCGGCCGGAGGTGGTGCGCTCGGAGGTGGTCAAGGCACGCCCAGCGGCGCTGCTGGTGCAAATTAACATACAGCCGTCGTGGTGGCCTACATCCCGGTGGGAGTAGCGGTTCCGGATGGTCGCTCGATACTGTGAGAAACTGCGGTCACGATCGACCAGCCTACAGACTACCGCCGGACTCGTCCGGCTCCGAGGTATGTAAAGTGTGGTTATGGAGAGATGAGAAGAAGAACTTCTTCTGGGCCGTGACATACTGACCACGCTTGGCATCAATGTTGATGATATGCCAGTTCAACTGGCACGGGAGGGACTGTCCGCTGAAGATGATGTATTTGCTATTGGGGATGTCTCGCAGACCTACCCGAAACCATCGATCAGTCAAAGGAGCTAGAGCAGCTAATCCATGCTGCCGTAGCTAATGGCCTGGACGGGGAGCATGCAGACACCCTCCGTGTGACCCTGCTGCAATATCCCAGCGTATGGCAAGACAGCATAAATGATGGACCTCCAGCAGACGTACAACCTCTGCGAGTGACTGTCCGTGAAGATACAATCCCGTACGGCTGCAGCGGCGCAAGTATGCTCCGCTCCAAAGTGGATTCCTCATTCCTCAGAGACCACGTGTCGAAGCAGGTCGCAAGTGGTCTCGTGCACAAAATTAACTCAGCGCACTGGGAGCAGTAGTCCCGATCCGCAAATCGTGGTTTTCCGTCGAGTTTAGGATGACTCTTAATTACCAGAACGTGACAGCGCTGGCAACGCAAATCGGGGAGTCGATGCCGAATGTCGCGGCTCTCATGGAAAAAATCAATGGTTCTGTCGAATATGCAAGCTTCGCTTTATGAACAGCTTCTGACAGCTACCGCGTTATGAGGATAACCAAGAGGTTCTCTCGTTCGCGACAGAGATGGGGTCTTCACGCCCATCGCTTTCTTCAAAGGACCATGGACTCTGCCATCCACTTCCAGGGCGAAGTGCGAGAGGTTCTGGGATATCTGTTGCCAGAGAACGCAGAAGTGTGGATTGGTGACATTCTCCTCCTTGGCAACCATTTAGAGATTATTTCGAGGTGCTGCGGGAGTTCTTTGCTCGCTTGAACGCTCGTAAAATTGAATTTCAACCTGGGCACAAGTTCTCTCTTCACGACAGGACCTTACTCGAAAGAAATCTACGCTATATTTGATGCTACATCCATTGTGAACCAGATATTGTGGGCATGAACAACCTTCTCGCCAAGCTCAAGCACGAGAAGCCGCTGGAATAACATTGTCAGACAGAGTTGCGGAAACCCTAGATCCCTTCTGTGAAATAGATCGTTTGGTTGCGGCAAACCTCGCCATTGACCGCCAGGGGACCAAGGTGGAAAAAAGTAATATGTCGGCTATTACAGCTAGCTACCGGTTTTGTTTTATCCATGTAAACGTTGTGCACCGTATAACGATACAGACGTCGCACTCGAGATCATTATTTTCCTCATTTCCAAAGGTGCTTTTGGTGGATCATCGCGCTACAAGTTGTTACCATTCATGGTACATGATTCGTTTAGACATGGCCAGTACAACCAGGGGCGACATCAAACTGCATACGCTTCAACACTTTTAGGATGGACCTACGCCTTCACCGCTTCACTGTGCAATGGTATCTGCAGTTGCTTTTGAAAGATTGTGCTGGATCGTGTCCAGCTTGTGGAAAATTGTGGCAAAATTGTTTGACTTGTGCCCTTGTTTTCTTGCACTTTGTAGCACGCTTTCATGACTGATAAAAGAGCAGAAACTCCTCGACTTGCTATCCGACAGTAAAAAGATCCGTCATCGCTGTGTTGTCGTCGATAAATACTTTACGGGGATTGGAGTTGTATTCCAGATGAACTCGTGCTCTTGTACCAATTCCACGCGATTAAAGACTTTCAAAAAAATGCTAAGACAGAGTACGGTTCGGATACGATTCAGCCATCGAGATTAAAGATTTTCGCCAGTCTAATTGTGCGTGCCCAGACCAAAGAGGAGTACCAAAATGTATTGCGTACATAATACAGGAGTTAGTCGTGCAGAAGCCAACCGAGGACGGTGTAAATGAATTTAGAGATCCGCCATAATTCTGGCTTACTTTAAGAAAATGGGGAGGCGTGCAAGACGATATGGTGCTATTATTGGCGAGATGGTGTGGTATAGGTATCAGCTTGAAGTCGTACGTGTATATAATTATGGATGCATTGCAATGACCGAGACACAATTGACGCTGTCAGAGCAGTCTTCAAACAAGTATTCTTGCAGCTGTTACTACAAGAAAAAAAAGATAAAAGCGAGACGTCAGCCGATACTTTCAGCGGCTTGACGGTGACAGCTGCGGCATCCTTGTGTTAGCGTTGCTGAGAGCAACCTACCGACATCGGCGGAAAGATGTAACAAACGGAATGATGTGACCATTGTCTAAGAGAAGGTTGCTTCAAATACTCTACGAAAATTGATTTAAACAAAATCGGCATATATATTATATATATTCTATCAATCGGATTACAGACTGACCTGAGCGGAAAGCTGCTCGACATCACCGGCGAGCAGTTCTCGCACACTGGTGTTATCATCGGCTTGGACGTCCACCACGTTGAGCAAGTTGAGCTCATCCAGTATTCACTGCACGTCACTGCTCGTCGCGCGCCCGAAGTAGGGACTAGCTTTATCGAACGAGTTCCGTATGGTGTCCGCCGATATTTAGACCGAAGCGTGAGCATGGCTTGGTCAAACAAGTAGCGGCGCCTCTCCACCGAATTTTCGGGAAGCCCGTTAGGTACTGCAGCTTGTGGGCAGTTGCGCGCCATGTGTTTCTTGAGCGGCGCCATCACACCCACGTCTAACGGCTGTGCGATGCCGGTGCATCCAGATGGCACTTAATGGACACTTTCCTCATGCCCCCCCCACTCGTCCTGAACACTTTGCATTTTTGTGTCTTCAGTGTATCGAGCAACAACACAGAATAGCCGCAAAGGTTAGGTCTAAATGATATATGTATCTATTCCAGCATTACCCGTTCGCCGAATCAGACGTTTCCCTGGGCGGAGCACGTACCCACGTGATGCGGCACGTACGCCTGCACCTCCTTTTCCACCTTGCCGCCGGGCTGTCCCTTGAACACAAAATACGGCAGCAGCACCAAACCGTCCGCGCGCACAAGCACAGCCATTGTAATGCGATGGCTGTCGGAACCTGCCTTTAAGGCACCACTCGTGCATTAACCTCTTCCACAGTAGTGCAGGACGTCACCGACGCAAAAATCGCCGTTTGATCCATGTTAAGGACCCTCATACGAGGGTTCACAGATGGATTCAACGGCACCGCGCTTTCTGCAATAACTTGGCGAACCTCTTCACAAAACGCAGCTTTGCAAGGAACATGTCCTCACGTGAGGCACGGTCGCGAGTAGTTACACGACGCAGTGTCAGCCGATTTCGCTTCATAAAACTAAATCATATCAGTATATGTCAGTAATTATCATGTGTTAAGTAAACAAATATGTGCAACATACCGCGTGCACCAGCACATTGCAGCGTCCACCTTTTTCGATTCGAAAAATGTAGGCATGATCTCTTGAGCCATGAAAACAACCATGGCTCTGGTAACGATGTAGCTTTGGCGCCTCAAGCCCTCAATACGTAGAAGTAGGATGTCCTCGTACTGCTCAAAGTGGGAGCGACGCCCACCCCCTCCAAGCGTGAGCGCCGATGATCGCTTCGTCTCGCGCAATTCGTTTATGCGCTTGACCCACGCTAGCACTGTGGCGTGGTCGATGTCGGGCGCGCGCGCAAAAGCACGCAACGATACTCCAGCCGGCGGGAAGTTACGTCTCGGCAGTCGCTAGTCTGTAGCGGTTTGCCATCCGAAGCGGAATGTGCTCAGTTGGCATCATCTTGAATAATGGAGATTTTAATCTTTAGAAAGTGCTCCGTGTCAAATTGGCTCACAGTCATCAGATTTTGACAAATGAAAAGTATTGGTGGGGTCGGAATTATGTGACCACTTTCAAAATTTTGGTTTTTGAGCTCCCTTTTCTGTAATGTACGTTGACTTGCACATCATTGGCAAAGTGGTCACATCTTTCCGCCGATGTCGGTATTCGATATTCTTGACATACATGTATCAACCGACACTAATGTGTTGCGCTTTCGCTACCTTCTGAAGTTTAACTTACAGTATGTGAGTTGGGCTACATAAATTATTGTTGTTCTAATGAGTGTTGACCATGATTCCATTACTGTGTTTGAGCATGAGACAGGAGGGGTTAAGAAGCTCCCGTTCCACTGACAGACGCCAAAATAGACCCGTGATGAAATTCAAGGATACAATAGCCGAAGCGACAAATGGACAACTTGAGCCCAGCAATTCGTTGGTTATAGCGAGCATTGCTAAGGTCACTGCTGCATCAAACGTGTGTCCTGCGCAGAACACACGTCATATGCCAACTAGAAGGCCAATTTGAGTTCGCGAGTTCTACAAACTAACTATGAGGGCCCGAAAGGCAATTATACTTCTGTAAGTACACCTGGGCGGAAAATATTAATTAATGAGTGGTGACACCACGCAAAGCTGCTGTCACATCGTGACAAAATAAACAGCAGACGACCTCAACATAGACCGAAGTGTACTCCTGACACTGCACTGATTGAGCACTCAGTTTCAGTCAGAAGTCCCATGATCCCGTTTTCGATCGCAGCGAACTTGCGAGGTAGTTCTGGCAGACCCTGACTTCGTGAATAATGGTCTTCTGATCAATCGCAGCCGTCGAGGCCAAGTTGAGCGATCATTCAGCGCAGCGGCAGCGGCATAAGCACATTTCCAAGTTGACTACTGCGATTTGCACCTTAATCGGTGCACTTGAGACGATGCTCGTGGAACTTTCTCCCTTGGAAGACTATGCCGCAATGATACACTGTGTTCTCCTTAAAAGGCCGATATGGCACGAGGGGCCATAATGCATTTGAGATCCTCTCAAATGGAAGGTGTAGTATTTTCTAGAGGGTAAATTCTTGAATGGGCCTCAAAAAATTTTTTTTAGAACGAAACGTATACGTAGCACCCCGGTCTACTTCAACCCAGCCACAACCTTGATATTTATTCACGACAAAATATTTAAAAGACAAGTCAACTTTGACATCCACAATTGATCACGAGCTGAAGTAAGCTTACACAGGAGTGATGTAATTCATAAATTTCAGTGACCAAAGATACTTGTAGAATTGCTGAATGCGACTCGTCTAAGCTATTGTGCCGTACAAATGTTGGTGAGTTAATGCTCATTGAAAAATACTAAGTACTATGCAGATAGATGTAATACAACCATTGCGTAGGTCAGTTGGTGTACTGCCTGACAAAGCGTGTCAGTCCCTGTAGCTGCGCATCAAAAGCATCCAGAGAGATTGGCGTTTGAAGAGAGTGCGAAATTGCGGTTTTCGCACCTTGAGTCTGGATGCGGTTAATGACGGCATTCGGTGCTATTAAGTGGATCGCCGAAGTCGCCGCCACGTCGTCATCGCTGGCACACAGGGCTACAACCTTGATGCTCCCAGTCGCAGATCGCGCGAGCACGTTCAAGACGGCGTCAACGCTCATCCCGGCGAATAAGTGCTCATAAATTGCGGTGTGCATCAGGTTGGCCTTCCACTGCTTCATCTCCTGCACGTTGAGCTGGGTGTTCGGCGTGCCGACGACGTAGATGCCACTAGTTGCATTGCGTAGAGCCACTGTTAGCCGCGGGAAGAACAGACTGCTCACCAGCTCCACGTATGTTGTAGTGTACTCGCTGACGATGAACACAGGCCCACCCACGAGCCGCATGGTCTCCGTAAGCAGCTCCAATATGCGCTCTTCGATAGCCGCCAGCGACTGCAAGAGCTCCGGCGAGTTCTGGCACCGTATGACAGCCATCCTCATTGTTGCGTGCGAGGTGCCGAGGCCGACATAGACAACCAGCCAGTCCATCGGCACGAGCACGTTCTCCCAACTGATCACGGCCATTTGCTTCTCGCTTGGCCAGTTATTCGCACGAGTTTTGGACTTGTTGCGTCGTCCATTGTACCGAGTCGCCATGCGTTGCGTCGAGAACGATGAAGCACGAGCGCGGGAGGCCATGGTGAGTAGGAAAGCGGTGCTTGGGTGCTAGTGAGTTCTCAAATGAGCTTCATGTAAACGACAAAATGAACTGAGCTTCATTCCGATGTCAACTTCAACATGACCATCACTCATGACATTGTACTGTAAACTTTGCTTGTACATATTAATACATATAGTACCGGTACACGACGGAAAACCCGCCGTCCCTTTTTCTACCATTAGACTTAACCTTGTATGAAAACTTCGGCACATTTGTCGACGGGTTTTTCCGTCGTTATCTGTATACAGACATATTACTTCAGCCAATGAAAGAGCCTGTTCATACCACCAGTCATTATCCGCTATGGCGCCGCTCGAAGACCGTCTGGCGTGACAGGCGCCACCACGCTGGACGCCTTCTCCGTGTCGTTCCCTGATCAAGTGGAGCAGGAGCTCAACGCCGCGTATGGCGAGCCTCACTGGACCAATATTAAGCGCGCACTCGCTCGACCGTACGTACTTGTGTCAAATAGGTGCCATAAAGCCAACGTCCGAGCTAACATTCCCGATAACGTGGTACTAGGCCCGCGTCTCACTGCCTCCGCGCCAACACACTGAAGCTGTCTCGAGATGAAGCTCTGCAAGCTCTGAAACTGCATCTGGACAAGTTCAACGCCCAGTTGGCAGCGCTGGACGCCAGTCGTCAGCCAATTGAGGCATTCGGCCATGTATCGCTGCCAGACGTGCTGATGATCCCGTCGTCGCCCAGTGGACAAGCCGCGGTCGAGTATAATTCTAAGTTAAAGAGCATTGTGGTGGACCGACTCTGCGGCGAAGCGGTGCTACGTGGCAGCGATATCTTCGCTCGGGGCGTTATGAGCGCCGGTGCGGGCATCAACGCCGAAGACGAGGTCAATGTATTCGTCGACCTCGACCATAACCACACAAGGGGAGCGATTTTGCGACGCATGATGGACGCAAGCTGCTGATTGCGCGAGGAGTGACCAGGATGGCGAGGACGGAGATTTTCCGGGCTGTGCAAGGTCTGGCGGTGACGCAGTTGGTGAGGGTTTGCCCTGATGCACCGCCGATGAACGGTGTGCTACGTGGACAGATTTACGTGCAAAACTTGCCTTGCTCAGTGGTGGCTCATGTACTGGACCCGCAAGAGGGCGACGTGGTTCTCGACATGTGTGCGGCCCCGGGAGGTAAGACTTCTCACGTGGCCACATTGATGAAGAACAAGGGTACCCTCGTGGCGTGCGATCGATCCAAGCGGAAAGCACTAGAGCTCCGTACGCTTTGTGAGGATCTTCATCTCGAGTGTCTCGAGCCTCTGAAGATGGACTCTACTCACGCATTGCTGCCCAAGAATAAGGTGGATGTGGCACCACAGAACAGTGAATTTACAAGCGTGGAGCAGGTCCTCGCACGAGCAAAGGGGAGAACCCCGAGTCAAGCACGTTTGCTCCAGGTTGACGGATTCTATCCTGAGACCTTTGACCGTATTTTACTGGATCCACCTTGCTCGGCACTTGGCTTGGTCCACGTTTGCTGCACGCTGGTGATGCCGGTAACCTGGCGGAGTATACAAAGATGCAGCGCAACTTCTTGTGGGTCGCTGCGTTCCTACTTAAGCCTGGTGGTAATCTCGTGTACTCCACATGTACAATCAACCCGAAGGAGAACGAGCAGATGGTGCAACACGCACTGTAGAACTATCCGCTGAAGTTCGTTTCGCAAGGCGAGGCCCACATCGGAGATCGTGGATTGATTGGCCAGGGTCTTAAAGAAGAGGAAGCTGCCCTTGTTCAGCGCTTCGACCCAGCCAATAGGGCGCTAGATACCATGGGCTTCTTCTGTGTCAAATTCATCAAAGCGGGGCCTATTCGACAGGAGCAGACTACAGCAGCGCCTGCAGAATTCTCCTAAGGGGAATAGCCAATAAAGGACCGTCGACTAGTAAGAGGCCGCACGAAATATAGCCAATATGATCAATTTTTGAGTAAGCTTGAGCTTCTAATTGGACAAAACTTGAATGAGTCAACAACCTGCGACGCCTTATAAGCTTGGTCCGATTGTTTTGGCGCCATTCCTCTAAACCAGCGTCATTAATGCCCACACATCGAGAACAAGGTGGGGTACGCGTTCCTGTTGTTGCTGCTTCCCTTGGAATTCCCAGAGACAATTCGTAAGTGGGTAGCGGCCGCCAAGAATGGAAGCTCGGTCAAGTCGCCTGACGAGGTCCGAAAACCCGCCTTCCAGAGCCTTCCAGAGGAGACCCGAGCAACACTTGTACGAGTGGATTGTCGGGCGTCAGCTTTCGAGGTTCCAAGCTGACCGAGGGCATATTATGCCGAAGGCTAAGGAAGTGGCACTGCTTGTGAGTGGTGAAAGCGTTGAAGACGGCTGTTACCGTCGTTTTCTCGATAGACACCCGACGCTGTCAACCAGGACCGCACACACACTTAGTTTTTGCTTCGTCCACAATTTGAAATGCTCAATCTGGTCGTAGAAAAGTGGGTCGCTCCACATATTCCACAAGATCTGGCACACCATATAGATCCATACTGAACTTCAGATATTCCATTCCAGTGGTGAGTCCTTCCCGTCCAAGAGCTTAGTTAGCAAAAGGTCCATTACAGTACCATGGCTATTCCGACTACTGGTAAAGCTGCTGCCTTCGTGGCCTCGGCCCCGTGCTTCGCTGCCTTCCGCAGCGCGCACGTGACGTCGTCGCTGACCGAGGGCGCTGTCAAGAAGTACATCGGCACGCACAATGGTACGTTCCACTGTGACGAGGCGCTGGCCGTATCAATGCTCAAGCTACTGCCCAAGTTCGCCGCCCACGACGTTCTGCGCACCCGTGATGAGGCCAAGCTGGCCCAGTGCGAGGCTGTTGTGGACGTTGGCGGTATCTACGACCCGGAGACCCTGCGCTTCGATCATCATCAGCGCAGCTTCACAGGCACCTTTGACCAGCGCGACACGAAGCTGTCGAGCGCCGGCCTGGTCTACAAGCACTTTGGCCGCGAGATCATCCAGCAGCTGGCCGCCCCGACACCACTAGACGATGCCACTCTGGACATCCTGCACCAGAAGGCGTACAAGAACTTCATCGAGCACATCGACGGCATCGACAACGGCGTCGAGGTGGCCACTGCAGCAGGCGACGCCAAGCTGACGTACAATTACCAGGTGTCTACCAGTCTGAGCAGCCGCGTGAGCTACTTGAATCCGCGCTGGAACGAGGACCAGAGCGAGACGCGTGTTAACGAGCAGTTCCAGCAGGCCATGTACATGACTATCACCGAGTTCACGGACGCCATTCACGACCTCGTGCACTCGTGGCTTCCTGCCCGCGAGATCGTGGAGAAGGCCGTGTCCAAGCGCTTCCAAACGCACAAGTCCGGTGAGATCGTCTACTTCCCCGACTACTGCCCTTGGAAGTCTCACCTGCATGACCTGGAGGAGAAGCTCATGATCCCTGGCCAGATCAAGTTCGTTCTCTACGGCGACGCCACGGGTAACATGACGCGTGTGCAAGCACTCAACGTCGAGCCAGGCTCGTTCGCGCTGCGCAAGGGCCTTTTGCCTGCATGGCGCAGTCTGCGCGACGAGGAGCTGTCGCGCGTGTCGGGCATCGAGGGCTGCACCTTCGTGCACAACGCCGGCTTCATCGGTGGCAACCGCACATTTGAAGGCGCCCTCGAGATGGCTGTCAAGTCGCTCGAGGCCCCTAATGAGGAGACCAAGTAAGGGCCGTAGGTCAGTGATGAAGCTACTCGTAGGGCACTAACTAATGCAAAGCAACACGAATTTGGTTAGGTTGAAGTGCTCTGCAACCTTAGTGCAACATTAGAGCGTTTTCTGGCAACGTTCATGTGAAAATTTGCTGGAACAACCCCCGCTAAATCGATATGTCGAGAAAATGGAATCCCATTTTAAGAATTTCGGCGCGAAGGAGCTAAGTGCGAGCGCTTGCTGGACGCCATGGCGGACGAAGGGATCGCACCGGCCAGCACCGGTACGACCTTATATACCTTACCAGTAGAGCGGGGCAATGCGCTAGGTAGGCTGCGTGTCACACAAGAGGTTTGCGTGTGCGTGTGGCGTCGGAGAGAGCGTCAGCTTGCAACCTTCTTTCCTGCCACTGATCCTTGCTGTTCTTGTTACAGAGCGGCAAGTGTATTATCTATCCTATATTGCCATGGTTCATTGCTCCTAACGTAACACTATGATGTATATTTCCTTACTATGATAGGCAGAGCGCCGACGTCGCAGCAGAAGCCCGTGGTACGAGGCAGATACGCCAAGTTTAACGGCACAATGGACGTGATGCTACTGGAGGCGCTGCAGATCAACAATCCGTTCACGGCCAAGCATGGCACGAGGCTGCAGATGTGGCAAAACGTGGCCGAGGCTGTGGGTATGCAGGTGTTCAAGAACTCGGGAGCCTTCTCGTGGCACACGTGCCGGTGAGTGGGTCTCACGAGCTGATGGAGGATTTATTTGCTTCTTGTAGTCTTACTTACATTATTTTTTCTTGATATTTTATTTTACTTCTTTATTTACATTAGAGATCGTGTGACTGCACTCATGAAGATGTATACAGATGGCAAGCATGACAAGTTATTTAAGCATGGCACGATGGAGGAGAACGCTCGGAAAGAGGCCATTCTGCGCGAGATCAACGAGACGCTTATCCGGAAGAACCACAAGATGGCAGGGCAGATGGCGCTAAACGGCAATGGCAAGGAGAGAGTCATTGCAACGAAGAACGAGGCTATTGCTTCTGGTAACGCCTCCACGGCCCTGTCACAGAAAAAACGGAAATTGGACATTGTGACGAGCGGCAAAGTGTCCACTGCTTCGGACGCCCCTGATACTAGTAGCAGCGAAAACTTCCGCGCGCGGATCCTGGAGCTTATTGAGAGCAAAATTCAGTTCGATATGGATCAGCGTCAGAAGGAGACGGAGCTTCGGGAACAGGAGTTCGAGCTGCAGAAGCGTTTTCTGGAGTATTTACAGTCGAAATAGGGCGGCAGACGCACTACTATGTTTCTGTAAATGAGTCGGCGAGTGTTGAAGGGCTGTTGGAGCCAGCGCCAGCATCAAGCGAGCAGGTCATGTGTTGGGCGTAATACTGCTGGCATTGATTTCATGATAATGCGCTCCATTGATGCACCTGTCCATTGACCTCTCCTTTTAAGCTGTAAACTATCGCTATCTGCCTAGTCTGCAGCTTTGCAATCTGACTGGTTATCCTCGAGCGCTTTAGCCTCCTCCTGCATGCTTTGCAGCAGCTTGGCAATGTTTTGCTTAAGCTCGCACAGCTCTTCCTTCTCTTCCTGGGAGTCCCATTCCTCGGATTCCTCCGACTTCAATTCGCAATGCCCGTATTTCGCCTGAGGTTGATCTTCCTCGTCACTGTTCAGCTCGTCATAGTCCTCGTCGTCCTCGTCGTCCTCGTCGTCCTGTTCAGGTTTCGCCACGTTGGAATTGCTCGACCTCCTCCTTCTACGCTTCGGAGAAGCCGAATCCGAGTCCACCTGACGTCTCCCGTTGTAACTCGAACTCGGTTCATCTTCGAAATGGTCGATGTCCTCCGTGATCTCCTCCTCGTCGTCCTCGTCCTCCAGGTCGTGTCGGAATCGCCCTTGCATATTGGCCTCGAAGGTTTTCACCCTCAGTGCCAAGTCATGCAGCGCACACGATAACTCCAGCTCGGCATCTTCGTCCACGCTGCCTGCACTGCTATTGTAGCCATCTTCATCTTCGACCGAGTCCATCGCACTTCGGAAAAGCTCACTGACCATATGCGTCTCTTCAAGATCACTAGTTTCATGTGGTGCACACACCCTCGGCACAAATGGCAACAGCGGAAACCATGGCGGAGCTACCGACGATCGACATGGCATACGACTGCGACGTGTACGAGCCAGCGGAAGACACGTTCCTGTTCCTGGACGCATTGCAAGATGAACTTCCTCACTTGGTGGCGCTGGACCCTTCGATTTGCGTGGAGATCGGGTCCGTCATCAGTCGACTATTGGATGGTTGTCATGGTGCCTGTGTTTAATGATTTGTGGCGCATTCATTGGCAATTGCTTCAGATGTGGAAGTGGCGCAGTTTTCGTGTATTTGGCGACGCAATTGCAGAAGTTGGGGACGAGAGCGATGTTCTTGGCGACGGACATTAATCCATTGGCGGCCGCCGTAGCGCAGCAGACGGCGAAGAACAATGGAGCTGAAGCGTTCGATATTGCACGCACAGACTTGTTGCAGTGCTACGAACCACGGATACAGGTAAAGAGAGGGGATTTAGTGATGTGGATGCTTTGCTAACTGACCGTCTCGATGGCTAATTGTCGCAGGGTCAAGTTGACGTGCTATTGTTCAATCCTCCCTATGTCCCGACTCCGTCAGAAGAGGTTGGATCGACGTAAGTGCTTGCTGTAGTGTGGAATGTACGGGCAATTGGAGCTAGAAGGCTTTGTTGTGCTAATGAAAATGTTTTCTAGAGGAATTGAAGCTGCATGGGCCGGTGGGCTCCACGGACGTGAAGTGATTGACCGACTGCTACCTAAACTGAATGATCTATTGTCTCCTCGAGGGGTATTCTACATGGTTGTGGTGGTGGAAAATAAACCCAAAGAAATCGCTGCTATTCTTGCAAAGGATGGTTTCGAAATGATGGTGCGTTGTGCTGCTAGCTCGTGTTGGCGTCCTAGTTCTATACCAACGCTCACTGTTGTCGTCTTTCGTGCTCAGGTTGTTCGTTCAACCAAGGCTAAGAACGAAAGGCTTTCCATTCTAAAGTTTACGCGAAAGTCTTCGTAACTACATGTACAAAGGACCGGAGCCTCGTGTCGATATCACGCCCCGAATTTGACAATAAATGTTTCCAATTTTGCTAGGGGTCGTGCCCGTTGACGAGAAATATGCGTGCAGTCGCGAGACTAAATATGTCTTTCATCGCGAGGCAAATATATGTCGTTGGGACATTACGTTCAAGGGTACAAGCTTCTAGTTAGCTAGTAGCGGCAGCAAGCACAGAACTTCCAGACCAGCCTTACCAATCGAAAAGAAGTGTTGCAACTTGTCTTGTCACACCAGCCTCGCATCTAGGAGGCCTTTTGGCTACAAATGACAGCAACCAATGATTGAGTCTATTGCGAAAACAACTCACATCCAAAATCTGGATGCCACATTTAGTGTGGCAGATACGCTTTGGAAATCATCAGCTTGAGGGACGTCCTTGAGGTGAATTTAATGATGCGCGGAGGTATACAGCCACCATGTTCAATCCACTGTCAATTTTTGTGGTGACAGATCGTGGTTCCACGTGAGTAGCTCCCTAATTTTCAAAGTATGTATGGATAGTTGGCCAAGATTTATTTCCCCGTCTTCTGCAGCCGCTGTCCTCTACTTGACTATCAACTACGCTACTCAAGCACCCAGTTCAATGCTGCTGTGGCGCAATTCTTGCTGCTTTTTTTAATACATTGTCGACTGGCCGCCATGAGTGTCAGCACGGTACCCGTTTTTTTTTCTTCTCCGGTATCGCAGGTTTTGTGCTTGTATTGTGCACCGATTGAGGAATTATTCAAGCACAAATTCGCCGTCCCGATGGTGATCATTGGCTACGTCGACAAGATGATCAAACTAACTTCTGGGAGCTCATCCACAGCTATTTCACCCAATGCTTTCCTCCTTTTAAGAAATACATGCACACCGTGTATCACGTCTACGACTCGAAAACGCACCAACAAGAGCAGGGAAAGGTTGACGACTTTCGCATTGAGGTATTCGCTGACCTGGCAGTCAGACATGAAGATCACTTGACAGGACCGCCATTGAGGCCCAAATATTAAGCATTCGAGCTACTATTCCGAATGAGGTGGTCATACAGACATACTGAAGAATCTATAAAACTAAATCGAGTTGCTTTTGCATCTGAATCTAGCTCCCGACTAGCGAGCCTTTTCGAAGATCTGGCCTTGCCGATTCCGGAACTTGGCGCGATCGTGCGAGCTCCGATTCTTACGTCCACGTAGAAGGGCGCGAACCACGCGTGTGCGTCGCGCTCGGACTTGGGGATCGGGAAGGGTGCGTAGCTTCCCAGTTGGGCTGACGGTGATCCTCGTAGAAGGCCTGTAGCTCGTAGACAGCGCTGCTACCCCGGCGGATCTGGCCGGATCAAAAGTCAGCGGCTCCAGGGCTGGTACGTCGAGGGCCTTCCACGGCTCTCCCTGTACAGAGCTATGATGTCCTCTTTCGTGAGCAGGCTCGGAACGTAACGCGAAGGATCTAGTTGCCCCCCGCGACTGGCCCGCTCAGGGAACACCCACCCGGCCGAGAGCACCCGGTTGTCGATCAGGATCCGGGCGGGAGGGTGTCGAGGGTAAGCACACTAATCTGGGAAGGATCCCAAAGTGCTACCTCTTCCGCGATCACGACCCGCGGTTGATGGGAGCCGGGGAGAAAACTATCAGCAGGACCGAACGGCTGGGAAGCAGGATCCGTGGCGGGTGCAACCGCCAAAAGAGTCGGATTGGGTGTGCCAGCCGCCTGAGTCTTCTATCCCTTCCTCCGTTTCGGCAGAGTTCGGATCTTTGTCGACCACGATGGGCGTAGCCTGAGATCCTTCGCCACCAGAGATCTCCGCGAAAAAACTGCGTCGAAGGGCGTCGGATCGGGATCGCGCCAGAGCCATGTGGAGCTCGTCGTCGTCGGAGTCATCGAAGATCGCGTCCGAGTCGACGAGCGCGGCGTCGGATCCACTACTGCTAGAGCTGGAACCGGGATCGGAGCTAGACCCAGATCCTGTGCCGGGGTACTCGTAGTCTCCATCACCGACCTCAGTCGCGGCGTCAACAACGAGATTCAAGGAGGATCCGGATTGGACTGAAGGCACCTTCGAGGCCGATCCGGAGGCAGTTGCGCCATCCACCGCAGGGGATGAGGAACGAGGCACCTTCTTCGGCGGGATCGGATCCTCGTGGCGAGGAGAAGGGGTGGACTCAAGGGCCTCTTGAAAGAAGCCTGGTCACTGCGAGCCACGGAATTAGACCGACCGCTACGTGCAACCGACGAGTTCCGCATGGCGGCCGAGGCGATCGACGCTAAGTTGTCGAGAGAGCTGTCCCACTCCATGACGGCCGAGCCGTGCTTGCCGAGCAGGTCTTGGTGATCTTGCGACAGAAGCTCATGCTGACCGCGGAATCGATCGAGATCTTGGCGGACCAGCTGGTACGCTTGCTGCATGTCTGAGATCTCTCTGGGCCTTGAAATATTTCTGACCCTCCTGCATAGCATTGTCGAGATCCAGGCGCGGGTGGTCGCGTTCGCTGGTCAGCTGAGTCACTTGGGCCGCCGCAGACTCCAGATCTCGCCAAACTTGAGCGCCGGCTTAGATCTTGGTGTTAGCGCGAGTCATCTGACTCTGGGTCCTCTTGAGTTCCTGAGCGATCGTGTCGCGAGCAGCTTCGAGAGTCTTGTGGTCCACGCGGAGATTACAGAGTTGGTCTTGCGTCTGGTGCAGCGAATCTTCGGCACGCGTGTGATCTCGGCAAGCTGCCCCCAGCGAGCGCTTCAGGCGCTCAAGCTCTTCCCGGGCAGCATCTAGCTTGCCCACGGTATGATCGTGAACCTTGTGAAAATCCGCACGGCGACGCTCAGCCTTGTCAAGAAAACCCTCTAGCTCATGGATCCGCTCACCTCGGACGTGCAGCTCGATCTGTGTACATGCAGATCTGCCGCGGGAACCGATCCGTCGAGCCGTTGGTGCAGTTCTTCCCGCAGTCGCTGAGCTTCACGTTCCAGATCACGGACATGGTGTTTCCGCTGCTCGTGTCTACGCTGAAGATCCGCTTGGTCATTCTGAAGGCGAAATAGACCTCTGAACGCCGTGTCACGCTCGGATCGAGCGGTTTGACAATGCTGTTCGATGTCGGCGGATCGCTGCCTCAGCCCGGTCGCTTCATACCGCAGATCCTGCGCAAGGGAAGGGGCAGCCCTGAGCGGATCGGCTGGCGCGGCACTGCTATGGTCGAATAAGCGACGCGCCAAACCGAGGGCATAGTCTTGCAGACGGGTGTACGCCTCCGCGCTGGTTTCTTCTAGCAAGGCGTAGTGCGCCCGCAGATCGCCGAAACCCTGGACCCCCACGCGGAGACGGTCAGCTTCTTGGCGCGGTTCGGCTTCAAGCTGCGTGCTTTGGCGAAGACGCCCCTAGATAACGTCGTAGCGGTGCTGGACGAAGTCCACGAATGAGCGCGCAGTCGTCCAGTTGGGCTTCGCCAACGTGTGGAGCTCTTCGTTGTGGCGACGAGCAGCAATCATATCCCGCAGGGCTTGCTGTGGTTGGCCAGCAGCTCGTCGTAGGCACCAACGAAGGTGTGGATCGATGTTGCCGCGGCTCGCAGCGGATCCAGATCCAGCATTACCGAAGTTGCCGCCGCGGAAGGATCCGGCGGCGTGTGATCACAGTGCGCACATGGAGGAGGGGCGTCTGGAGACAAACCTTGCCCGGCGAATACGGCAGCGCGAGACGTGGCGTCAGTATTATGAGTACGGCGGGCGGATGATATGGTGGGATGCTTGATCTGGGTCGACGGCAGTGGGTTGAATTGTGGATCACGTGACATAGTGTGTTACCGTTGCGCGGTGGTCACAACGTGTCAGGGGCGGTTGTGATATTGCAGGTCCGGATAAAATGGAAGTTGACCGGTAGCCGGAGGATCCACGTCGCCAGCAGCAGTCATAACAGCGTCAAGGTGATGGATCCGGACCATGCGACACGCCTGGTCTGTATATGGTACGGATACTGGACCCGTCCCGTGGGGTGAGGGCTAGGTACTAGATCCGATCAGTTTAGCGCACACCGGGTTCAAGATCCGTAGCTAAAGGGAGGTAGAGTGGAGACGGGTGGCCAGGAATAGGTCAGAGATGGGATCCTGGGTTATAAGTAGTCCGTAGGATAGGTTTTTGGATGGGATCGAAGGTAGATAGCCTAGTCTAAGGTACAAATCAGAACCAAATTTGCACTGGAAGACCGACTTGCTTATAGTATAGGGGATTTTTATTGGCCCCATATATAGACCAGGTCTAAGCTTTGGCGATCTTCCTGCACACGTGGCAGCCACTGGATAGCTTGGCCAGGTCGCGCTCGCCCTTTGGCTTCTCAACACCCTTCAAGATCCCGCTATTGGAAGCGGTAAGCATCGTAAAGGAACAAGAACAAATCCGGTAAGGAGCAAGGACACCCTCAAGAAGGAACAACTCCGGATCATGTATTTCTATTATGGATCCACAAGGTCTACGTAAGAGCTCAAGACCAAACCAACACCGGATCTCGTGCGCAGGAATACCCGAGCAGATCCACCCCCTCCCAAGTCCCCACAAGGACGTCCAAGCCCCACCAAGTGCGCATCTCGTGTCAACGGAAAGAGCAGTATAGCCCGCTGACGGGTAGACGAGGTGAACCACTCAGCAACAACACGGCCGTCGGCGTACCCACTCCGTTAGTCGGCGGCTGGGCGCAGTGCGTGTGAGTTGAGATCCTACTGAATTTCAGTGAGTCCACTCCATCACAATGGTGCGCGTGCCCGGATCACTTGGCGACGCGGGATTTCACAGTGAGTCCCATGATGATGCTGTGGTGGAGTGGATCCACTGAAATTCAGTAGGATCTCAACTCACACGCACTGCGCCCAGCCGCCGACTAACGGAGTGGGTACGCCGACGGCCGTGTTGTTGCTGAGTGGTTCACCTCGTCTACCCGTCAGCGGGCTATACTGCTCTTTCCGTTGACACGAGATGCGCACTTGGTGGGGCTTGGACGTCCTTGTGGGGACTTGGGAGGGGGTGGATCTGCTCGGGTTTTCCTGCGCACGAGATCCGGTGTTGGTTTGGTCTTGAGCTCTTACGTAGACCTTGTGGATCCATAATAGAAATACATGATCCGGAGTTGTTCCTTCTTGAGGGTGTCCTTGCTCCTTACCGGATTTGTTCTTGTTCCTTTACGATGCTTACCGCTTCCAATAGCGGGATCTTGAAGGGTGTTGAGAAGCCAAAGGGCGAGCGCGACCTGGCCAAGCTATCCAGTGGCTGCCACGTGTGCAGGAAGATCGCCAAAGCTTAGACCTGGTCTATATATGGGGCCAATAAAAATCCCCTATACTATAAGCAAGTCGGTCTTCCAGTGCAAATTTGGTTCTGATTTGTACCTTAGACTAGGCTATCTACCTTCGGATCCCATCCAAAAACCTATCCTACGGACTACTTATAACCCAGGATCCCATCTCTGACCTATTCCTGGCCACCCGTCTCCACTCTACCTCCCTTTAGCTACGGATCTTGAACCCGGTGTGCGCTAAACTGATCGGATCTAGTACCTAGCCCTCACCCCACGGGACGGGTCCAGTATCCGTACCATATACAGACCAGGCGTGTCGCATGGTCCGGATCCACCACCTTGACACTGTTATGACTGCTGCTGGCGACGTGGATCCTCCAGCTACCGGTCAACTTCCATCTTATCCGGATCTGCAATACCACACCGAGTTCAACTTCAAGTCCTCTCGACTTGGTTGGGGTGTTGCTAACACTACTCCGTTAGAGGGACCAGTTCCTATGGATCTCAGCTGCGCTGAAGATGAGGAAGCTGAGCTTCATGCTGCCGAGCATCGTATGGGTGTTCGTCGGTGCTTCATCTGCCGAAGCACTACCCATTTGAGGGCAACCTTACCGTCACGCAGGTTGCGTCAAGCTCCTATGAGCCTTCGCTCTGCGTCGAGCCAAGCCATCGGCTTGTCGCGGGGAAACGGCGACACTCAGTAGGCGCGGCGTCCTGCTGGGGGAAACTGAGTTCTGTTGAGTCTTATGGAGGTGGATGGCAACAGGGCCCAGCCCCGGAGAGATCCGTAATCTCTAAGACGGAACGTGCCTGCAACCGGGCTTGTTCGTCGTCGAGACGACGGTGGGGCTTTGAGAAGCCATGGATCATCTTGATCGATTCCGGGGCGTCGGGCAACTATGCTCGACGCTCCACGATGGAAGGAAGTCAGCAATACGCTAAAGCGGTCAGGGAGCGCAGGAGTGACATCATCACTGTTCGCCTAGCGACGAAGACCCGTGTCATGGTGCCTAAGATTCCTGTGAACATGGGCGTGAAGTTTCTCGACTTCGATAGCGTGGAACGTTGTCTGGTCCCGGTCCTGGATTCCTGGTACGACCTCATCCTGGGCATGGCATGGCTGGAACGCCATGAGCCATGGATTGATTAGAGGTCGAAGCTTTTGGGCGCAACGCGCTTTACTCCTGGTGGAGCTTTGGTGAGTCATGAACTCACCTCTGCTAGGAAGCAAAAGCGCTTTTGGCGCGGGCACTGGACCGAGTCGGTCAACGTGCTGGACATCGGAGTATCCGAACTTGTAGACACTGAAGGTGTCGAGGGCAAGGGTCCCCGAGCAGTGCTCGTGGGCTGTGACTGGAGCGGCAGGTAACCCACTGGGTGACACAGGTGACATGTGTCACGAAAGTGACACTCATCACGACGTTGAGGTGTCGCTACATGCCTTGCGTAGTGTGGCCGGCCATGGGCCGGGCCATCAAGGCCGAGGGCCACTAATGGAGGTGACGTAGCACGTAATCCACGGGGTGGAGGCTGCGAGCATCGCAGCTCTGCGACGGCAGTCGGTCAAGACATACCAGTCTCGGGTGAAACGCACACGATGTAAGCACCTGGAGACGCAGCTTATATGACTGTTAGGACCTCTCCGAGGCAAACAGTCTCAGCGGGGAGAAGGCTACGACGCCAAGAGTCAGCCATGAGACGCAGAGCGTCTGATGCGTCTAGCATGACGAGTGAAGATACGCCTGGTGATAGCGACCAGCTTTATATACATTCATCAACGGACTGGTAGGGGAAGTCGATGTCGACATCAGTCTAGAGACTATGCCCACTGCGGATGCTCTGTTGGAGCTGGACGAGATGTCCATGGCCGAGGTCGGCGACGCCTTGAAGACCAGCGAGTTAGCCGAGTTGGTCATTCTACGACCTGAAAAGGAGCTAAACGCGTCGTCGTTTTTGGATAAAGCAGTCCTTGAGGACACCAAGAAGGCGCTGAATGCGCGCAGGATCCTCGATTCTTCAAGGATCCCTCGGATCCGTACTACCCTTTGGTAAAGAAGTATCAAGACGTGGTCTCGAAAGAATCTCCCACGAGGCTAACTTCGGATCGAGGTGTACGTCACGAGATTGACCTGGTTCCTGCAACCAAATAGTGCGTGACAAGGCAGTGGCCTTTGCCACGAGAACAGTGTGACGTCATCGACGCGTTCTTCCGTGCTAAGCACGAGCCGAGTATGGTGCGCGAGAGCAAGTCTCCACACTCAACGCCTACGTTCTGTGTCAGAAAGCCGAATGGCAAGGGGCGAATCGTTCATGCTTTTAACAAGCTCAACGCGGCCACCATTCCGGCGCAAACGGCTATTCCTAGGAAGGACGTTTTCCAGAACAACATGACGGGGTGTACGGTGTACAGTGCCCTCGACTTAGTCGATGGATACTATCAATTGCTCATGCGAGCAAGCGAAACTCCGCTTACGGCGGTCAACACTCCGAGCGGTATGCTGTGGGAGTGGCTAGTAATGCCCCAAGGGATGTCGAACGCGCCTGCGACGTTCAATCGTCTTGTGACGCAACTGTTCAGGCCCCACAGGGCATATGTTCAGACATACTTCGACGATATATTCGTCCACAGTCGTGCGGAGCACGGAAAGACTGATATGGAGAACCACATGAGCACCTGCGAGCGGTGCTCGAGTGCATGCGCACACACATATTGTATGCCAACATTGACAAGTGTGTCTTCATCGCGGAAGAGATCCCTTTTTGGGATGCTTCATTGGGAAGCGAGGCCTTCGAGCGGATCCCGGCAAGGTGAAGACCATTGTAGACTGGCCGGTTCCAAAAAACAGAAAGACTTACGGAAGTGGCTTGGCCTGGTCAATTACTTGCACAAGTACAGCAAGAACTATGCTGAGGTGGCTAGGCCACTATCCAATCTCCTTAAATCCCCGTTCCCAAAGTCGTAAGTAACGACCTAGAGAAGGGCACACGTCGTAAGTTACGGCTTAGTTTCCCGCTTAGTATAGGAGTTGGCTCGGAAAAAAGGTTTCATTACCAAAATCTTGAATAAAATTATATAACTGAGAGAGGTTTTGGGAAAAGCAAAAAAGGGACATGGAGTAAAAAAAGGAATGGGTTGCGACCGGATGGGTAAAAAGAAAGATGGATTTGATTGAGTGGTTCCGGTCTCACTTTCGAATTTGCTGGATGATACGCATCCGGCCCAGCGACCAAACAAGGAGTCGGCGGTCACCTTCGCCGTTCCTGAATTGATTTCAAGCACCTCTGGCGGCAGCTAAAGGCGAGAGGGGGAAGAGCAGGCGGCCTTCAAGCCTGTCAAACGAGTGGAGCTATATCTTTCCGGAAGGGCAAGCATTTATTGGTTCGTATATTATTATCTACCCATTACTAAATCATAGATTCGAATTAAAAATGATTGGATTGCTTGTGACTAGTATGCTGAACCCGTCAAGAGCAGATTTTCGCGACACTGGGCTATGCCTTCTGATGGTGCATTACCTGCAGCTACGTTTGGCAAGTACATGCCCCGCAACCGTTGTACTTCTATTCTGCGAGACATGCATTTCGTAAACAATGCGGCCCTTCGCATTCGTGACAAATTGTGGAAGTTGCGTCCAGTAGTGGACGTATTGCAGAAGCAGTTTCTTTCGGGCTGGTCGCTACCCAGTCACTTTTCATTCGACGAAGGGCTGCTACCCGCTACGTCCAAGTGGAACACCACGCGAATGTTAATGCCAGATAAACCGCATCGTTATGGCACAAAGATCTTCATGGTGTGCGACTCAGTCTCCGCATACTGCCACTAGTACTTTTTTGTACATTTTTAAATCGCAAGTTGCGACTTGTGTATTTGCAGTGTGTTTGACAACGTCGTATGTTACAGTTTTGAAGTTTATGTAGGCAAAAGAGAACAAGAAGACAGTAATGAACAAGCATTTGACAACAAGACTGGTGCTGCTGCAGTCGTTAGGAACATGAAAATTGTTCTTGGCGTCAGCATCAGTGTTTTCGCTTGGTGGTCATTTATCGTTTCTATTCCTCGGTGGCCTTAGCCATACAGCTTCTTTCTATGGCATATACGTTCTTGGCACTATCATGACGAACCGGCATGGTTTTAACAAGCGGATTGTGGAGAAGCGGCAGACACGGCCGCGGGGCATTGAGCGTGGATCTTTTACTTTCTCGCGCTCCGTCGCCATACCAACAATGGTGGCGTGTCATTAGTGGGACCGGAAGCCGGTGCACTACTTGGCTACCGGTCCTGTCATGGCCGAAGTTTCTATTCGCCGAAATTTGAAGGGGGCGGGCGTCAATCTGTTCCAGTGCTCAAAGTTAGTCACCGACTACCAGCGCTGGATGAGCGGAGTTGACGTCTACGATCAACTCTGCCTCCAGGCTTATTCGGTGCAGACATCTTCGCTATTCCAGGAATACTATAAATCACTGTTTATGGGATTTCAGGATCTGGCGCTGGTAAACGCCTACATTACGCACAAGTCTACGCCCGCGATCAAGCGGCTGGTGCCCAAGGATCGAGAGGAGTGGCACACGCTGCTTCATAAGCAGCTATTGCAGGTAACCGCGGAGGACTTCTTTGACGTAAGCACGAATTCCACCCCCACCAAGTCCCACAAGCGCCGCTGTCTTACTGGACACAAGCACATCCAGTTCGATGACTGTGTGACTGTCTCATTACTGGGATAATTGCTCGCATCCTGATGCAAAGTATTTTCTTTGCCCGAAGGCGCGCAGCACATATGGCGGCGTACTAAAAACGTGTTACCAGATATGGCACGAGGACTTAAGCAGTGGCTCTGTCATCCCGGTGTCGCTAGGAAAGCGTGTCGTGCTGCGTCACTCGGGAAAGATCGGGAAACGCAAGCCGACTCGCCGTGAGCTGGTGCAGGGCCAAGCAAGTGATGACGCGGACAACGAGGGTGACGAAGAGCAAAAAAAGTGAGACACTGATTCTTTTATAGGAAGTGATTTAATATACATCGACAATGTGCCGTTTTTGCTATCTTTACGTCTAATTTTCCTCCAATCAGGCATATGTTGTGACTCAAGGCAAAGCTTTGTTTAGCCACATATTTTTTTAAAGTCGTAAGTGACAGATTCTGAGATCGCTTCGTATCTTAACGTCGTAAACTTACGACTTAAATCTGATAAACCTCTACTATTCTATACATTCATCTTGTTCTCTCCTGGCGTAGATAGTGCATCACCATACAAACATCTATATTAAAAAGAAGTCGTAAGATACAACGAAATATGCCGTTCCTTGCATGGATTTTCTGGTAACGGAGGGGTTAATAATGATGTGGACTGGTATTGGGACACCGGACATCAAGCGGCTTTTGAAGTCATTAAGGAGAGTCTCCTTCAGGCCCCGACCCTGGCGTTGCCAGATCCCGATCGTCCTTTCAGTGTCGTCTGTGACGCGTCGGACTTTTCATCGACAGTGCTTTGTTACAAGCAGACGCTGAAGGGCGTGAACGCGTGATCGCGTTTGAATCTCGCCACCTAAGGCTGCTGAGAAGAACTATCCAGTCCACGACAAAGAGCTACTTGCGATGAAGTATGCGCTCGTCAAATTCAGGGTTCACCTGCTCGGCTCCAAGCCGTTTGTGATCTACACTGATCATGCGACGCAGCCGCATCATCTCTCTCAGAAAATGGCCCGTTGGCTCTCCTTCTTTGCGGAGTACAACTTCGAGGTGATGTGCAAGCCTGGCATGCAGAACGTCTTGGCCGATGCATTATTACGCAGGCCAGACTATGAGATCGCTCACGTCACGACGGTTCGTCTGTGACAGACTTGATCCGCGCGGCGTACGCGCATGACGAGTCCTGCGTAGATCTGCTACATGCGCTAGGAAGCGCGGAGTGTGCTAACTCAGACATTAAGCTGTCAGCGCGTTGCGCTCGAGGCTACATTGATACACGCTCGATGATGGCCTATTGTACTACGGTACTGGTCCAGAAGACACCCCACGAGTCGTGCTTCCTCACGAAGTGGATCTCAAGTATCGTATCCTCTCTGAGGCACATGATACCCCATTTGGTGGTCATCTCGGCCAAGAAAAAACCTACAGCTCGGTGAGCTCCCACTATTGGTGGCCTATGCTTTACCAGTGGGTCAGAACGTATGTACGCACGTGTGAGACGTGCCATTGGGTTAAACCCTCGCCACACTCAGCAGCGCCGTTGGTAAGCTTGCCCGTACCCACGGGGTGTTGGCAATCCATGCGTATAGACTTTGTGTTCGGCCTGCCACGGGATGCGGCGGGCACCACGGGCACCGTGGTCTTTGTCGACGGATTGAGCAAGATGGCTCATTTAGCGGCGGTGCTGGACTCCATCGATGGAGAAGGAACAACCACGCTGTTCGTGGATCGTGTCTTTCCACAGCACGGTCTACCAGAGGCAATTGTCTCGGATCGAGATCCTCGTTTCACGGATAAGTTTTGGACGTCGGTCTTTAAGGTGCTCGGCACTCGACTCGACATGTCCACAGCGGGCCATCCGCAGACCGATGGTCAGGCTGAACGCGTGAGTCGCGTCTTCGAAGACATGCATCGGAGCGTCTGTGCAGACAGACCCAAGCAATGGAGCTCGATGCTCCCACTCGTTGAGTTTGCATTGAAGAATGCGGTGCATGCGTCCAGGAAACACATGTTGCGACCCAGAAGGAGGCCGCGAAGCTTGAGGCGACGTGGCGAAGGGTATGGGGAACAGCAGCACAACCCGGACCAACCACAAATGTCGTATTGGAGTATCGGGTCCGGGCAAGCGGGAGGGGTTGCATGCCTACTACCCCCAGCAGTGGCGAAACAGACTAGCGTATGGGAGGGGATCCCAACAAACACCAGGCAGATAGCCATAAAACTGAGAGATGACGCCATCTTTGTGAATATTTACGCACCAAACAGCAGGCAGGAGAGGGAGCAATTCTTCACCAAGTTGTGAGAATGTTAGGGTGACCGCAGACCCGAGATTATAGCTGGGGACTTTAACAGCGCTCAGAACCCGCGCGTCGATAGGCTGGGGGAAAGAGCGTCAGGACGACAGGAGAGTCCAGCGCTAGCTCGGATCCTAGAGTCACTTGCCATGAGCGACGCACTGGACTTAATGGAACATCCGGAGGACGAGCAATTTGGGGAGCAGAGCAACAATTTCACGTATTGGGCGGGGTCGACGGCAAGTCGGATCAATCGTTTTTATGTAGCTTCGGCATGGTGCAACATCATTAAGTGGGTGTCAACTAATTATCGCCAGTGGAGTCTGATCGCCAAGGAGTGACGATGCATGTTCGCAAATGCGGTTGACCAACCCAAGAGGGTTAACACAGGGCGGACTCCATATCCTATCAGAACTGACCAACTGGAGCGAGTCCTCGAGGAATTGATCACAGAATTGCAGGGCAACTGCATCAGAAACGGTACCACGATCACCCCGTGGGACGATGAGGCGAGACTAAGCGTCCAAAGGATTCGCCGGGTAAGCCGAAGGGTGAAACAACGGGGGTCCGATACGCCCGAAAAATAAGAGTTCGAGAGAGATGCAGCCTTCACACGAGGGCGCAATGGCTGCATTCCCATCGAGAAGACATGAGAGAGGAACATATACTGTGAATCGGCAACTACTTGGAACGTACAGCGGCGGCGCTTCGCTGGAAATTTAAAAGGGTTTCGGACTGAGAGAGAGATCAACAGGTAACGGAGATTAATGCCTGTCACGGACTTCCATTCATCAGACATGCGACTATGGCGGATAAATTCAGGAGCAAGTGGCAATCAATCCTCGGGACGAGTCACAGGATCACGCCTGTCGACAAGGAATCGGAGGATATTGTAAATATTCCAGAGGACCGGAAGGTAACCCGAGAGGAGAATGATAGCCTGACATCAGCAATAACAGAAACTGAAGTGCTCCAGGCAATTAAGGAACTCAGTAGACACACAAGGCAGCCGGGACGGATGGACTGCTAACGATTTTTACGAAGGCAACCAAGCTATAATGGTGCCCGCATTGGTAGCCGTATCCAACCAAATAAGATAAGAAGCAGACCCGCCGGAATCGTTCTTAAAAGCACTGATAATCCCACTGCGGAAAAAGGGGATTCGGCAGACACGATGGACGACAGACCGATATCTCTTCTGCAAACGGGATATATATTCGCGAAAGTAATAGCGACTCGCCTGCAACGGGGTATTACCACACATTATCGGGCACAATCAGCAAGGTTTCGTGCATGACAGGCAAATGCAAAAAGCGTAGTGATGATGTTGGCCCAGAATCAGGCGGTGTCTTACGAAGAAGATCTCCCGGGCAGACTGATCGCGGACTTCCACAGCTTGATCTGCCGTCCAACTGTCGTAACGGCTGGTGCGTAGCCATGACTTCGCGAAGATGGCGAGATGCGAAACGAGGCTGAACCCTCAACAACCGCAAAACGTTACTCCCACCAGGCAAGCCAAGCAGAAGTACGCATTCGTACAGTAGGGAATGCCGCCATTTTGGTACACCTTGGTATGGATGAACTCCATCGCACTTCCCCAAGCGCTATCGCACACTGATATCCAATTTCTGCCACCTGACACAACAAGCAAGTTACAGCCACTCATCGCTGAAATCACCGCAGCGTTCAAGGGACGTTTTTCCGCCATCGTCACATTCAGTATTCGTTAGACAAATTATTCGCTATTCCGGGCATGAATTCGGCAAAGGGCCTCGAAGATCTACAGCACTCCTATGCTCCAAGTTATTTGTGGTTCACGGAGTGCTGGAACACCATGCTTAGCTCGTTTTTCGCTAACTACCACTACTGGAATCATAAGGGCTTCTCGATACCATGCGTGTGAGTATCACCATATGAGCCTGATGAGGAAGCAGTCGTCCATGACTTACGCTCGATGGTGATCAAGTTGAGTCTGGGACGAACCGATACTATCGAGGGCCTGCTTAATCCGGGGAAATAGAACATTGTGGCGGAGAAACGTGCGGACGAGGACTTCTTCAATATCGACGACGACATGGACGATGAGGACCAGGTGACCCCTGCTGAAGTCACGCCAGTAAAAATGACCGCTGCAGAGATCTAGGTGGGTCTCCAGTACATCAGTAAGTTTTCACCCGTCGTGATGAAAAGGGTCTGTCGGGCACGCTGCGTGGTCTGCACGTTCTACATCGTGAATATCGAGAGGAGTTGAGCCGTAGCAGGGGCCGCAATAATAAATATCTCATTTGAGTTACTTTAGGTCATATCCAAGCTCGTTTAGTCTTACTTTGCAGATTGGTCTCTCCATAGTTAAGCATCTCTCCAAAAGGATAGTCTGTTTATCTCCTTCCATGATGCGTGTGTGAAGTATTAAACAGGGAAACCGCACTTCATTCTTGTATAAGGCGAACATGTGTGGGGAATACCGGTATAGAGGGATTGGTATATAGAAGCATTTTTACCTGTTCAGTTTGTATTCAATATGAAAGGATATTACATTATACAAGCTCATCTTAGAGTTAGTACTGTAATCGTTGATGCCGAGTCGCCATTGGCGACTGGGTACACCGTAAACGTCCAAATCATGGTAATTGTGCCTGCCAATCTTCAGCCATTCCCTGTGCATCAGCTGGTTTCGTTTGACGCCGAGCCAAGGTAGATCTTTCTCGCCTGCTGTGTGTCTGTCGGACCTCCGCCCCACCGAGAACCCGCCACCGAAGAAATTCCTGGACTACCTCGTCCTCGTACCCCCCGGAAACAATGCATACAGATCGCGGATAACCTCCTGGTTATCCCTTTAGATATTATTGTGTCATCTTGAAGTGCACTCGTGATATTCCTGTATGCCTTCGTTTATCGAGTTTCCATATTCCCGAATATATTTATTGCCTTTCCTATCCGTTGTCTCGTCAATAAGCTCCCAGACCACAGCGTTCCATGCTATCCATATGATTAGCGGTGCCTGTGTCCATTGGCCTTACCGCGTTTTCACCATACACGGATCCCCAGTCTCCGCAAATAATAAATAATCCTGCAAAACAGCATAATGGGGGGTAAAAGCAATTGGCAGGTTGAAGCAGACACTAGTTCGATGTATCGACTGCTGAAAGTCAGGGCAGACAGCCACCTACCTTAGGATAATCACAGCTAAGACTCGGGGAGTCATACGTCTTTCTCTGACGCACTACGTTACACAGCCCCGCTGCAGCATAGCCGATCCCAAGTTCCAGCAGTGATCAGGATGTCGTCGATATATGATCTCCGTCCTATTTGAATGCTTGCCAGGATCTTCGGGTTCCCCTGCACAAACACGTCCGTGCGTCGCCCTGTAAGTTCGGATTGGGAGACCTTCATGAATCCCATACAAAGCGCTGTCCACTAGCCGTTGATAAAACTGTGGCGAGATCTTGAGTCCGAATGACATCCTGTTCCACTCGAATAGCCCGAAAGGGGTGATGAAAGCAGAGATCACGCGAGCTCGATCGGTCATCGGGACCACCCAGAATCCACTCGCCATGTCTAATGAACAATACCTTGTCCAGATATTCCAACAGATCGTTAATCAGTGGCATCGGGTAGACCATTAGTCGTGTCAGATCGTTCACCAACCACTAGTCGATGCACAACCGTATATCCACTTCGTTCTTCTTGATGGTGATCACGATCGGAGATGCCCATGGAGAAATTGAATGTTGGATGATCTTGGCTGCTAACAGTCCCTCGATCAGATCCGATACCTTCTCCCTGAAGCGCGGCGCCACTTTCCCCCGTACTCGCTGCGCCACGGGCTTCGCACCACCTACATCGATGTCGCATACAACGCCCCTGGTGGCAGGAGGCAGCGTGTTGCCTTTGCCGATCAGGAGGTGTCGTCTCCTCCAGATCATCTGTCGAAGTCGATCGATTTCTTCAGGGGTATTATAAACTGGATCTCCCACTTGAATATCTTCGATCGTCACCTCTTCCGGCGTAGCAATCTCGATTTCGGCAGTACCGCTAACTCTCGGTCCACGTCTTCTGCCCTCATCTCTCCTCCTTCATGATGGTATTTCAAGTCGGTTCCGACCAGATCGCCATCTCTACCGCGATTGGAGTCATTCGGACTGGGTTGATCTTTGCGATTCCGCGTCTGATCTTCAGCCAGGCCCGGTGAACCAGATACATGTTGCCCCTTCTCGCCATCCGATACACCCTTGAGCGATATCTGATCTGCCTCAGCCGACGAATCGGCCGTCTAAGATCCGACCCCAGCTCGGTATGTCCTTCCTGGTCTGCCGCCATCGCGACCTCGCCATCCTGACTTACAGTCGGGGTGTCAGCTTGGGCGACCACCATAGCTGGATCGGGTTCTTGCTCGCCACCTTCTGCCCGGAGCGATGTCACACGTGGCGACCTCGATGCATCCTTCTCTCTTCTTCAGGGATCGGGGATTGCAGCGCCAGATCGGCTAAGCGCGGTAGACGTTGTAGCCATGCCAGCCTCGTTATCTCAAATCGGGACTCTACGTATTATTGCACGTGGCGTGGCATATTCTGGGCGCTCTGCAGCGGGTCCAGGGTCCGATCCACCCATTTCCGGAGGAAGCGATCCGCTGGGTGACCTCTTGTGCACACTTCTGGCATGTCAACCGCCTCCAATAGCCGATATCCGTATGCTTTCGGGACCGGTAGTGTGAGCACTGACTCCGATCCGATCCGTATGGGGGTAGTGGCGATCTGCGTTCGTGAGGCGCCGAGCCCGTCTGGGCTCGTCCGTGCGAAGGCCGATCAAGCACTTTTGGCTCGCCCCCAGTAGATGTTGAATCATTATCCGACGAGGCGAAGTAGATTCGACGGGGTCACCTTCTGAGTCCGATTCATCCGATCCATCGGAACTGGTATCCGGTCCCGACTCAAGACGCGGAGTCTGGATAGCACGGACCGCTCGTTTAGTCGCGGCTGCTGGTGTGTACGTCGGAGTCTTCTGCCTGTATTTCAAATCCGACGGCAGATCGCTTCTGTCTTTTTTGCCCTTCCCGCGCGCGGAGGACTTGTTCCACGCGTTCCCGACGATCTTTTCGATCGCCGTCCTTGACCTTCAACCGCGCCCACAGACCTGCGACGTTCAGCCGGTAGAGGTAGTCCAAATGAGAGTCTTCCGACCGCTTACGCGCATGGTAGTACTGTCATGCAACTGAGACGCCCAAACCGCATTATTGCGTCTGAAAGCTGCGAAGCAGATCGCTCCACTTGTTCCGAGTCGATCGGCTGAGTTGTCGGTATCATTGTTTTGGCTGACCCTGCGAGTAGGTCGGCGAAGGCCAGACAGTTCCCTTCATCTGAAGCCTGATCTCGCAGGAACGCCGATTCAACCTTGCTGACCCACGCTCTGGCTCGGTCTTCATCTTAATCCTAGCCGGTAAACTCTTTTAAGTCTGATATCGCTTGATTCGGAAGCGTTGGATCATTGAGGCACCTCCCGATCCGGTTGCGGCTGTGGCGACCGCCACACATCCTGCACTTCGGATATCCAGATCATCTGGGTCATATTCACCGAGAGACGGCTGGTGCCGCGTCAATTCTACCGTTTCCATGTCTACGTCTTGTGATCCCAGATGGGCCTTCTGAACTGACGTTTTGGGTGCAGTGATCGCACGTTGTTCTCCAGAAAACGAGTCTTGACTGCTTGTAAATACGATTCCAACTGGCCCTTCAGCGTGTCTGACGGATCTGCGGCCTTCTCTCGGGTCGCGGATGGAGGGAGCTTCTTCACTGATCTGTCGCTGGAGACGTCTGATCGGATGTTTTTAAGCGCGATCGCAGAAGGGCCGCGCCTGAGGGGCATAACTGTATCCGTTGAGGGCCGATCGAGCTGTCTGGTTCCGGCTCTGAGGTGGCTGAAGCGTAGTGAGACGACCCAGTCTGACCTCCGGCGTGACTGGCAGGCCTTGATCGCGACAGAGCTTGGGTCTGCAGGGATTCGCCGATTAGAGGCTTCAGCGTCTCGACAGGTCCTGAATCATTGATCGGATCACATCTCCCCAGATCTAAGTTGAAGAGATCATCGGTATCAAAAGCGCCTGCCACTAGGCTGGTTCCTTCATTAGCTGGAACAGTGTTTTCACAGCGTCCAGCTTGCTCGACGGCTCTTGTGGTCTCCCTATCGGGCCCTCAACCCCCCGATCTGGCGCACCAGCTCTGCATGATCGCCATCACCGGATCATGGATTTAGAACTCACGCAGGGTCTTCCGGTGGTATATGATCTCCAGGGCATCTTCAGTCCAGATGCTGTGGACACCTGAGTCTGGTCTCCTCCGTCTCTGACTCCGGGGTCTTCAGTTTTTTCTTCGTAATCGTGTTCTCTTCTTCTTCGGCATCGATCTTGTAGCTACGGAAGTAGCGAACGAGTAAGGTTCAGGGCTTCGCCATTCCTGTCTCGCTTGGCAGATCTCGATGCGAATCGAGATCTGCGGGGGTCCTCGTAGGGACCTGGGGAGGAATTCGAGGCTTCTACTTTCCTGATCCGGGTACGGATTTGCCTCTCTTCTGTCGACAGAGCTCCTCCCAGGGCTCTACCGATCTACGGATCTCGCTTCATTCAGCAGCGTCGTCGTCGATGCGATCTCCGATGACGCTTGACCCCCTTGTTCAATCTTCACTTTTACATCTTCTTCTGTGGACTCACGCTGAAATCCTGAGTCACCAATAGATCCGGGCACGAGCATGTTGTGGTGTAGCGGGATCGGTCAAAATATACTTAAGACTCGATCCGCTTACCAACTGCGCCCAGACACCGATTAACGGAGGGGGTTCCCCGATGATCCGTGAATCAGCTGAACTTGGTCTCACCTTGTGCACCCGTCGGTGGGCTGAATCTGCTCTCTTGAGACTCTGAAGGATGCAGCGATGTAAGGTCTTGAACGTCCTGGTGGGACGCGGGGACGTGGAGCAGCGCGGAAGTCTTCGATCTGCTGCCGCTATTGGTTCCATTCTGAGGTAGTCGACCTTCGATCGAGGGCCTGGACTTGATCCGACGCCGAGAATGACGGGTGGCGTTTACACTTTCCTTTCCTTGAGTTGATTGCCGCTTCCTTTAGCGGGATCTTGCGAGTTGAGAGTCGAAGCGACAGTCGGCCTAAGCACTGAATGCCGATCAATCGAGGTATGTCCTTGGGCAGAAGCTCGCTAGCGTGGGGGAGGGTCGGCCAATATCCGATCCGATGCGATCCGCTCACCACCACACTAGATCTGCTACCTTGGACTGGTCGACACCTTGGGGGCCAATGTAGTTCCCTTCCCACGGTATTTGAAAACCGCCTAAGTTGTCCAATGCAAATTCGAGTCTGATTGTTGTTTATCCTTTTCTTGTCCTATCCTCCCATCCTGAACCCTATCTCGTACCACCTGAATCTCCTGAATTATGCCTTTTTTCAACCACTCAACACGTACCGTCTTCATACTTGCCCATCCCCGAAGATGATTGCTGATCGACTCCCGATCCGCCAGATCGCGGATGTCAGAACACGTATGCCGATCTGCCAGATCACGAATGTCAGAACATGTATGCCGATCTGACAGATCGAGGACGTCGGAACCTGTATGCCGATCGACGAAAACCGATCAAGTTGATCTGTCTGATCTGTCCGCAAGGTCGATCCGATCTGCCCGATCTCGGACGGCGGAGTGCAGCCCGATCTACTGGCGCCGAAACGGCCCCATCTTTCAGATCCCGCCATCGATCCGCCCGATCTGCCAGGTCCCGTATGTCCGAACCTGTATGCCAATCTGCCGGAAAGGGTGTACCGATCCGATCGAAGGCTGATCTTGATCGATTACGGACCGCTGAATATTGATCAGAGTCGATCCAGGCCGGCCCGATCTTCATGTCACCGATCGATCTTGATCCATGCCCCTTGACTCCAATCTTGATGTTTGGCGCCGATCCGTCCGATCTGAGCCGATCGGGACTAAACGTGGTCCGATCCGTATGTCGCCGATCGGTCTTAATCTCCATCCCTTGCCCGGATCTGGTCTAAGATCGACCGTGATCGAGGGTCGATCGGGAGTGATTGTGGTCATATACAGCGTAGATCGGTCAGATCTGGTCGCCGTCAAACTCGCTTTCCGCTCCCTGTCAGCTGTCCTCTGGTTGATTTCTTCCACCTATCTCGCAGATTGGCTCGTTATCGCGGGGTTTGTGATTCTTATTCGACACTTCTCCACAACTGCCCCTGTCTGAAGTCGTCGCCGTACAGCGGCCCCACTTCGATCACATTCTTCAACCGTCTATTTAGACCTGACTACTCATTCCGGGAACTGGGATCACTCGCTAGATCATCCGCTACCCGAGTTCGATTTGTTTATGGGGAGCATTTGCAGAGAAAGCCAACCAAAAGTCTGAGTACGGCATCGCTTTCAAGGCAGTGCATACAGCAGAAGTGACAATTGCATGAGCATCACTCAATTTGCAATTTAATAAAACGAGGCAATACAGCGAATTGGACGTTCGTCAAAGATAGCCGACGACTTTGATCGAATACGATGACGCAATCTCTGGATACAACTGCAGTGCTACTTGTTTCGCAGGTTCCGAAGCACCTTCGTCAAAGTCAGAAATAACAACTCGTAGCGATCTTGTTGTTACTTTAATACATTGTCCCATCGCAAGTCGCGATGCATCAGCTAGAGTTGGTGCAGCGCAACAAGGGCCGTGAGTAGATCACGCAGCGCGTCGCAAGCCGATTGACGACCGAAGGTGGTGCAATGAGGCCAGTAACACGTGTCGTTTCTTCATATTGACCTGCACTAAGTCACCAGTTGGTCACAGATTGCTCCTTCATTTGACCGTGCAAGATTGTTGATTATGGCGTCGTTCATATTTGAAACTCTTTCATTAGGAAACACTGCGTGTACAGGAGATTCGTCGCCGTTTCGAGTATAACACTGACGCCTAACTGCATCATAGGCACGAATTTATTGGCTCGAGCTTCATGAGCCTTACACAGCAAGTATGACCACAGGAGATTCTAACTTCGTGCAGTTTTGATCTAACGTCCAATAATCTTTTCAACATACTGCATCACGGGGGTCTTAATTATCTTTTCCCTCTGCATTTTGGTAGGGTTAGACAGTAAAACCATAAAAGATTTCGTTCTAGACGATAAGGAGACGGATGTGCGTATAGCTTCGAAACGATCGGCGCTGCGTCACATGCATGTATACATGCTCCAAGTGTTGGTTCTTGATGGGATGAAATTTGCCCACTATCGACTGGGCATCGATGCTACGACGAGATTCTTGGACAACAAGCACACCATCCATTGTAGGAAAAGTCTTCGAAAGCGAGATGTCCAGCACCAATACATTCTGGTTTTCAGATGACACTTGAATGACCTCGGACGATGCATATAATGGACCATGCCTTCCGACGTTCCTTCCTTTGAGTGATTTCATACAAAACTAACTGATGCTAATCTCTTGCAGCAATAACTTCTTGATTAATTTGCCTCGCCATATTACAAATTCGGGGCTGGAGTCCACGACACCGAGCGAATTTCATCGGCGGGTCCAACTTGATAACGCGCGTAACAACAAATTCGGAGCTGGAGTCCACAACACCGTGCGAATATCATCGGCGGGTCCAGCTTGATAACGCGCGTTCATGATCACCTCGACTGCCAAAGATAAGCACACCAAGTAAGCATGACTGGCCGCGTTCTCATTGCGATACAAACATAACACAATGTGCTTCATACAATCATCAAATACTTTCTGCTCGAAATGCCGAACCTGGTCCATGAACTTTTCGATATTGTGGGGAATATCTTCCTTCACTCGTTGTACCAAGTCATCAAAAGAAATCTTCGTTTGACTCCAACGAGATTCAAATAAAGAATCGCATGGTTAAAGCTGCCAGACCTCAATGCTCCACAGGTATCATTTACATAAGAAAAACATCGTAGGTTCTCCCAGCACGCGATGTATACGTAACCACTCGTGCTGTTCCAAGGTCGGGGTCGGGGAATGATCGTCTCAGTCTGCATCGCATCCACAGCACCAAACCCTACTCCGAGCTGGTCGGTTCGCTCGAGATCAGCTCGGCTTTGCGTGCGACTAGTAGCCCCATTCTAGAACTTCGGCATCAGGGCAAGGACCAGCGTAACCAGTAGATCGGCATCAGTTGCAGAAATGAGCGGTAGCTCTCGGGGCGGTGACGAGATCGGTATGTGTAGCATGGAATCCGGCGTGAGCGGCGCAGAAGGACTCCAGGGATATGTTCGCGGAGGAGCAGCGCCTGCTGCTGCTGCACGCTACGAGTGCCTTCTGGATCGATGACGACGTTGAGGAGCTTTTCCGTCTTCGGTACAAAGCGTTGAGCTCCCACTTCAAGAGTACCAAGGGCACGAATCGCATCATGTACGCTTGGTCCATCCTCGCGTCCACCCTCTCGGTCGGACAGGGGCAAAGTCTTCACAGAGCAACAATGTCAGACCAAGGGATGCCCCCCATTTCTCTCACAATAGTGCTGCGCTCTCATATCTTACTGACTAGTCGTTTTACGTTCGGTCTGTTATTTAGATAAAAAATATGAAGCAGAAGTGGGTCTCAGCACGGGAGGAAGAAGGCCGAACGGGAAATGGTGGTCCCGTTCGTCGCCCCACCATTTCTCCATTATAAAGGACTATTGGGGTGACGCGACGGGGATGAACAACCGCCCTCACCTTAGCATAGAGACCCAGACACGATCTCGACTGCTCGTGAAACTGTTGGCGCGCTGAGCGAGGCGTCGCAGACTGACGCGGCATCCCTACAATTTCGCCCGCGGCGCATTCGGTCGGATGCTAGCGCGAGTTCATTTACCAAGCGCCTAAAGCGCACCCAGGCGAGTGTATTGAAGCAGGGCTGAGTGCCGTTGCCAAGGGTTTTAGCGAAGGGATGGAAGCCCTCGGAAGAGGATTGGCCCATGCCCAAGAAGGAGGAGGGCTGCGACTTACTGCAACTGTGCAGCAACAAACAGAACTCCTGCAGGAGCAAAGTGACTGTGCTCATGCTCAACTCGGGCAACTGCTGCTTCAAACCCAAGTACAGTGAACAGCTCAGAGTTCAAAACGAAAATATCTCGGGAGTTGATAGTGTATTCGTCACAAGCAATAGCTACCTCTTTAAACGACGTCAAATGCCTCCGCGAATGCCATAATTGAATCCCGCTTGCTAGTGCCAACCTTCCTTAAGAAGCTCACCGTTGCGTCGGACGTGTTGAAGTTAGCAATATTCTCGATGCCATCACCATTGTAGCATCTTCTTCGAAAGGCGGTATCGTTGATGTTTAACAGGATATTGTGCAGCACGACGGTGGCGGCAATGATATTAACTGCTTTTTCGCACACCGCGTGCTGAGACAGCAATTGACAAATCGAAATCTGCCCTTCCAGAGTCCCAAAGCGCACTCCACGTCCATTCTTGTCCGTGAATGAAGATAATTGTAGCGTAGCTGTTTGCGTGTCAGTCCGGAGCCGTCACATTTCGCAAAGGGTGTCATAATTGCAGGACTATAACCAGCATCTCCCAGAAGTGTGTACCGGGGTATGTACTTGTTGACGTTAAGAGCCCAACACAGACGCACGCCAAATCTTCTGATCGGACCATGACCCCGGGCGTATCTCTAGGCTTGTAAACCGTATGCAGTGATCCACCACCGCCTGGACATTCAGTGCCGAAAACATTTTCCTGCAGTAGTAGCCTTCGAAGTCCTCTGGCTGGTTGATCTCCACCAGCGAGTCGTCAAGTGCACCCACCATACCGGGAATCCCGCCTCTCGCTTGAAAAGCCTCCTGCACGCGAGCCCAGCCTTCTTCACAACGAGGAAAAATGCACAACCTTGCACAGCAAACCTCGGAGCATCTTGAGAAACACGGCAATCGTATCGATGGCCCAGGACTTCGATATAGCGAAAGCAGCAGTGTTTTCTCGGTAACCCCTTGAGAGCCAAGAAAATAGAGCAGACACGCGACCTTCTCTTCGAATGGATGCTCCTTCACGACGCGATCTAGCTCGTAGGCCTTGAGTTCACGACGAAGGATGTTACAGTGGTTTACGAACGCAGCCTGGTCGCATTGCAGATTCCGTCGAAACCACTCATCGTAGCGCGGATCTGCCAGCATGGCAGTGAAATCAAGAGGGGTTAGCGTGAGTATGTTATCGTTTTCCTCAGGTAGGGAGCAGCTGGCGGTATAAACAACCGCAGCCATGACTCCCATTCTCTCTTATCCTTACATACTTTTTTAGGTCTTCTGGTGTCGATCGGACACCACGGTGGCGGAACGAAACAACAGGATCGATGCGACGCACTCCATGGCCGCTAAGATACCTGCATCCCGACTCAATACGCGAAGGCGTTGTCAGTATATATGATGAGAAGTACAAGTCACAAGCAATAGAAATCGCGAAGTTGTGGATGCCGGGCGCAAGTATGTGTTATGGTTTGTTCGGGCGCGATGGGGCTCAGCCGGGCTCGACCGAGAATCGATGAGTGCGTTCGTCTGAACTTGAGTAACTAACGCCTCGGCGAAAAACTCTGTTATGCTTTTTTTCTTTAGATTAATGCGTGTGTGCATGTTATGTATGCGGTTAGCAACAAAGTTTGCGGTAGTGTTAACCAGGTGAGGTTTCGAACACAACCACCGCTTCACTGAGTATGCATTCAGGCAGCACCCATGTATCGGTCGATGGCACCGCGATGCAGACTGTTGATGGGTGTGGAAGGCAGGTGCGAAGAAGACGAGTATTCTCAAATTTATCACAGAGAATCCAACAGTAATGCAACACCACAAGACGTGTGCAACTTGGTTCGGAAGTTAAAGTATCGGGAAGCTGAATTAGCTCTAGCGACAGTGGAAAACGTTTGAAGAAGTGGAAGACGGAGTTTGATGTAGAAATAGGAAACTTTGGACGTATTTTCATTGACGAGGCAAATGACAAGGTATGATAAGTGGTTGTAGCATTATATTGGTAATTTATGTATGCTGACTGAGCTTGCTATCCAAGCAGAGAGTTGCCGCATGTACACACTGTAAACCTAGTATATGCGCGCATATACTTGATTTACAGTGTGGATGTGCTAGTCATCGACGCGTCGCATGGCACTAATCGATCGTAGGATTTAGACTTCTCGTACATGGGGCATACGACACATTTAGAAAGGGCCACTTTGTTCTGCATGCCCTTCCGCAGAATGAAAGTCGTGTGTACTTAAGTTCTCAACAAGTTGTTGCTTTCGCACTAATCTACTCGTCCTTAAATGTTACCATTATAAATACTTATCGGGATCTCCTAGAAGGTCGATGTCTATAGCACAAGCGCCGCAGACGGTGCGCGGCCGATGGACATCGATGGCGGCATGTGTACAGTATGATGTATTGATTCGGTTGCTCTTCTAACTGAAGAGGATGCTATTGAAGCAATAGGTGAAGACAACTACGGCTTGGCGGAGGGAGAAATCCTGATACTGTGCTTGTTGAACCTACAGCTTAATGTTTCTCTCGGGCAACTCGATGGAAGACCGGTTTCTGGACCTATTGTCGCCATGGTCAAGTTCAAGCTCAAGCAACCCCACACCATGCAGGTAAATGCCTGTGAAGGAGATTACGGGTCATCAACTATTACGGGGTTCTTTATGGCGCACAGTTTTGATGAGCCAGTTGCCTGTCAGCTTTGTGCACCAGGGCACAAGACCCAGCGCACTATGAGGCCCTAGTGTAGTGCACGTAGCGAGGTCCGTTGCCGTGGTCTCAGCTTTCATTTGCTATTAATGAATTTGCTTCTTCGGCAACAAATCCGGGTATCGCGATACCCGGATTTGTTGCCGAATGTTTTTGTTTAACGTTACGCGTCTTGGCAAAGAGCTTTTGTTAACCTCCGGGCCAAGGGGACGACAACTGCAGCTGCAAGGACGACATGGCTGACAAAGTTCTTCGAGTTCGGTGTAATGGGCGCTAGTCGAGCACTCCAAGAAAGCTACGATGGGAACTCGCTACGAATTTGTCGCGGACGGGAATGTAGAGGTGAGCACGTCCCAGCTGGTGTACGAGTTCATCAAGGCGCCAAAATTGTCAAGCTGGGACCAATCCTCCCTCCTCGTGTGATATCGTGAATGGGAGCAGTATGTGGCGAAAATTCAACACCGCCGCAATATGACTGGCGAGAGCTACGAAGGAGTCGCGGCAACCGTGAAGGGCTCAGTCGAAACCACGCGTGCTGAGGACGCTGGGTACATATGTACTGAAGAAACGGGTGGAAGATGTGACGGACGATGAGATCCTGGCGCAGGTGCAAAAGCACTGCAGGTTTCTCAAAACCGCCTTCACTCCTGATGTGACCACGTTGTTTCGGCATAACCTGAAGATGGACCTTCAGATTGACGACTGCGACGCTCTCGTGTTCCAGTACTTTCAGTCGTTCACGAAGATCGTAGATGACAACGGCTTGCAGGCCCTAATTGGGGATGGAGATGCCTCCAACCAGGCTACAGGTGTTGCAAGAAAAACAGGGATGCCATCATGGTAGTGAACATCCAGCCTGTTCTTCTGCGTGAGCATATTGAAAGACTGATAAAGTATGAGAGACGCGACTGCAAGACCAATGATGCAGCCCTATTTGACCTGATATTGGAGCATGCTCGAGTTCAGCAGCGATTTTATTCGTAAACGACGAAGCGCTTGGTGTCACAAGGACGAGCGCATTCCCAGCCACCGTTGCAGCAAAAGCTGCAACAGCAACCTCAGCAACGACAGCCGAGACGGACCCAAACGTATACCAAGCCTGCGCCTTCCCAAGTGGGAAGGAAGGTGCGCGCCCGTCCTTGAGATGGGTGTCTGGTCTGTCGGGGCGCTCATTGGCTAGATGAGTGTCCAATTACAACGCCCGAGCAGCGTTCCGAGGCGCTATCGAACTTGAGGGCGTCGAAGAGGCTCGTGTGGAGGCTTTGCAGCCGAAGGCTGCATCTATGGCGGTCAGAGAACTTGGTGCATGTGAACGGCTTGGTTGAGATACTCTGACAGCAAATCGGACCATGATACACCGAGCTGTCATGACATCGCTGGCGGAGGTATCTCCTGATCTGAGGATGGAGACGCTGAAGGCTCCGAGTCCTGTCTATCTGGTAGATGGCACTACTTATCAAAACTTTGAAAAATGATTAGCACACCTGGAACATCCGGGCTGCGTAGCGTGCAAGGAACTCAACGAGGGCATCGCATGATTCGAGCATCCTCTCCTCGGGCTGCGGAGCCACGACACGGGTTGGTGTTCCGCCCTGGCTCATGCTACTCGTTGTATCCGTCGAGGCTGCAACGTTTGCGACGGAGGGCACCTGCCATTCCTCGCCAACCGGACACATCTCCCTCGCTGACGTCGATCTATTGTCTGCCAGGGGGCGCTACTGGGCGGCACTTGATCTCAGGTCCATGGTATTGCGAGTAAGCGGCGCGTCACGCTGAAAGGGGGAGAAGGGTTTTGCGGTTGATATGGTGTGCGCTTGGTACGCATTATACAGTGTACGGATACCAGAGAAATCAGCAAACCGGAAATGAACATGAACAGCAGATTTGCCAGGAAAGGTTTACCCAGTGGCTCACTAAACAACGGGTATTCCTTAGATTTTCATTTTTTATTATTTCGACGTAACAAAGAAGCATTTGCTTTGAAACGTGAAAAAGATGTGTTCAAAAAAGCTAATTTTTTGTTCTGTACCTAGCTTGTCAAAATATAGGGCGCATTCGTGTACCAATTCATAGGTACCTAATCATTTCCCCTTCTTTTTGGATCCTCCATATTGGATCATTCCGCATTCTGAGCACTGTGTCGTACACGCCCCAAAGATGGCGATGGCAATGGGTATGAAGGGCATTACGGGCGACGCGCACTTCTTTGAGGAGAGCATGAACCTGGACCGCATCCGCAAGCTGCTGGACAACAAACTAGGCGTCGCTGGTCACGCTGAGAAGCTCGAGGCCATGAAGGCACTTCTCGCCAGCATCTCCAAGGGCGAGGACGTGTCGCCCTTCTTCGCAGACGTGGTCAAGAACGTGATCGTGGCCAGCGTCGAGGTCAAGAAACTCGTGTACATGTATCTGGTACACTACGCGGACGCCAACTCGCAGTGCCGTGAGCTGGCGCTGCTCAGTATCAACAGCTTCCAGAAGGACCTGGCGGACCAGAACCAGCTCATCCGGGCGCTGGCCTTACGCGTGATGACCAGTATCCGGGTCCGCGATATCCTGCAGATCCAGCTCATCGCCATCCGCAAGTGTGCGGCCGACGAGTCCGCGTATGTCCGGAAATGCGCCACGAATGCCATCAGCAAGGTGTACGCAGTGGATCCCGAGCAGAAGGACGTGCTGGCGGAGATCATCGGCACACTACTGAACGACTCGAGCACGATGGTGCTGGGCAGCGCCGTCCAGGCATTGAACGAGGTGTGTCCGGATCGGCTGGACCTGCTGCATCGTCCTTTTCGGAAACTCTGCCATTTATTGGCAGATATCGACGAGTGGGGACAGACAGTGACGTTAAATGTGCTCATCAGATACTGCCGCGAACAGTTCCAAGCTCCGATGCAGGAGGAGGCCAAGAATGTCAAAGAAATGTTCCCAAAGAGGAAAACCAAGAAGGGATTCTATTCAGATGACGAAGGCAGCGGATCGGACTCGGATGACGACAAGAAGAGGCTTATGAAAAGTTCAAGCTCGTTCTCGAACAAGTCGCCGTTTATGCTGGGAGGGGGAAATATGAGAGGAGAAGCGCTGCCCTCGATTGGCTCTGTCTTCCGAAGCGACGCACTAGCGAGCGGTATTGGAGGTGGAGAGGAGCTGGATGAAGATCATCGTCTGCTGCTGCGCTCGTCGATCCCGCTGCTCAAGTCGAGAAACAGCGCTGTGGTGCTGGCAGTGGCGACGTTGCATTATTATTGTGGCACGCACAGCGTAGCAACGTCCACACTTATTGGCAAGTCATTGGTGCGTATCATGCGCAACCAACGCGAAATTCAGTACGTCGTATTGTCAGTGATTTCGTCCATGGCGACGTCGCGTCCGGACATGTTTCGTCCATTCCTACAGGAGTTTTTTGTGCGTGCGACAGATCCAGCGTACGCCCGCAAGCTGAAACTGGAGATTTTGACGTCGCTCGTGACGAATGACAATGTCAGCATCATCCTGCGCGAATTCCAAGCGTACGTGCGTCATGTGGACAAGTCGTTCGTGACGATGACTGTGCGTGCTCTTGGACGTGTGGCAGACGCCATGCCGTCGGTCGCGGAACGCTGTTTGAGCGGCCTGATGCGTCTGGTGCAGTCATCTAACGAGCAAGTCGTCGCGGAGAGCGTCGTGGTGATTCGCCAATTACTTCAGCAACAGGCTATCAAGAAGGACCGTCTTCTTGTGGTACGCTCTTTGGCTGCAATGATGGTGACTGGACGTGTGACTAGTCCGTTGGCTCGTGCTTCGATCGTGTGGATGCTTGGTGAGTTCAACGACGATGGCAACGGGACGACCTGTGCGGCTGAATCACTCCGCTTGCTGGTTAAGGACTTTTCGGATGAATCGACGGAAGTGCGTCTTCAGCTTCTCAATCTTGCAGTGAAGCTGGGACTTCGTGAGCCACAGAAACGCACCATTCAACTGCTGCTTCAGTATGTGATTGAGCTGTGCAAGTTTGACATCGACTACGATGTTCGCGATCGCGCCCGTTTGATTCGTGCTGCTCTTTCTGGAGATGCAAGCATTGTGAACCCTCACAAGTTGTTTGGTAGCAAGAAACCTGCGCCGTTGATTGGATATGACGACGAGAACAAGACGCGCTTCACGCTCGGCTCGCTTTCGAACGTTGTGCGTCACAGTGTCCCGGGATATCTCGCACTACCTGAGTGGCGTTGTGCCAAGCCGGATCGTTCACTGCGTGACGAATCATCTGTTGTCGAGAGCAAACCCCGCAGCGGTCCTTCCCGTCATGGTTCCAAGTCTACGAAGAAGAAGGAAAGTGGCTCTAAGGGGTTTTACAGCGACGAGAGCTCGGGATCGGAGTCGTCAGCGTCCGAGTCCGCTTCCGACTCTGAGCCCGAGTCTAGATCGGAATCTGGAAGCGGCTCGGGGTACGACTCTGAAAGTGGCAGCAGTGAAGTTAGTGAGTCTGACTCCGAGTCGGCTTCATCGAACTCTGGATCAGAAAGTGAAGCTTCATCATCCGAAGAAAACGGATCGGACGAATCATCAGAGGACGTAGAGCCTTCACGCCGACAACAGAAGAGTGGGAAGACAAAGTCACCGCAAAGACGCTCGCAACCTAAGAAAGCGAAGCCGGCAAGTTCATTTGACCCGCTTGATCTCTTGGGCTCGCCAGGAATGACCCCAATAACCCCCCCTCCGATGCAAGCTTTTACTCCCATGGCTTCTTCAACAGGCCCGACTTCGAATCTTTTGGGTGATTTGATGAGCCTTAGCGTCTCTTCTTCGACCACGCCACCTCCGCGACATGAACTGTTGTCTTCTCTGGCTGGTAATGGCTTGGACGTCCACTACGCGTTCCTTCGGCAGCCTTCAACGCACTCACCAGGCATGAATGTGATCCAGCTGTGGCTCGCGAACAACTCAAATGAACCCATTTCGCGTATCCAGGTTATTGGCAAGAACTCTCAGCAAGTTGTGTCGTTCCCAGAGCTACCTGTATTGTTCCCTGGCGGTTCGAGTTCCATGGCTCAACTTCAAGTGGATTTCCAGGGTCGTCTTGACAATGTTCCACTAGAGATCACTACGAGTGGAGACAAGTATGACGTGGACCTTTGTCCTGTTGTCGGCGAGCTTTTCGTGCCTCAGCAGATAAGTCTGGAGGATTTCGAGCGTCGTATCTCGATGGCTGACTCAACTTCTCTCCACACCAGTGAATTTACGCTACCAATTCCGGTTCAGATGAATGCTGTTGTGCAAGCCGTACAGAAGGACTGCAACGTGGCTCAGGTCTATGAGATCAACAACATGAATGGCATCGTGGGCAAGTGTAAGTTTGCAGGTCGTTTCCGCAGTGGGGACGCCAGTGCAGAAAATGTTTTGATCGGCTTGGAAATCCAGCTTCAGAGTGGTAAGGGGCGGCTTCTTGTTGCTATGCGTGACTCTGTGCTTGCCCAGCGACTCTCCACAGGCATCAAGCGAGCTCTCCCCCTTCAAGTTGCGTAAGTTTTCAGTCTGACAGAGTACTGATGCGATGAAACTTCGATGAACAGGGCAAAGATGGGAATGCTAGTTGGATAAAACATAAAATTCCACTTGGGTTCATCATGGTGGGGTGGTTTAATCGTGTAAACAACGCTTCAGAATCTGCATGTCTCAGTTAGCTGGACCTGCCAAGCAATGCAGTGAGGAACGAGCCGAGACATTTGATTCGATTCAACTCGATGCCAGCCGAATTTCTAGCTCGACTCTATCTCGGAGCCGACATGGCTGCCTCAATTGCGAATAGTGTCGGTGAGTATGGAAATATCATTCACAGATTTTGACGAATCAAACTAATAGAAACAGCAGAAACCATTTTTTCGGTTAGATACGATCAGATATTACCACTTTGTGTACCAGGAGTGCAGAGGCGGCCATCTCAAACGAGTTCTTCCTGATGCGGCACATCGGCAAGAGCACATCGACAAGAAGATGCTGGTGCAGTTGGAGATCACGGATAGGCACATGGTGTTTTGTACATGGCGTCGAACGTCATCACAAAGCGGATTCACACGCCTACAAAAAATTGTCTGGAAAAGTCGAAGTACAAACTGCCATTGCGCACAATGCAGCTATCGCACAGCAATAGCGTCGTCACGATAGGAGTATAACCATATGGTAGCACTTGAGCAGAGGAAGTAATAGCTGAAGAACTCGGGCAAGATGCCGTCGCAGTTAACAGTCAGTACTGGTTTTTCTTGAACAGGTAAATTGAGATTGATTGAGTTAAGCACCTTCGTACGTTTTTCTTCCTAGTTCTCCTGTGTAGTCCCTATGCCCCCCCCCCCCCCCAGTGGTCGTACGAGATACTTACTACTCTCGTTTGCATGCAGATATGTATAACTTCCATGTATGCCTTCAAGCACACCTCTTCTCGTGAATCCTCAACTTCATCCAGATGCTGGCATCGCTCACGGTTCGCACAGTTTCCTTGCTGATCGATTGCCACGGTGTTGGCAGCTCCAAATCTCATCTCGTGCCCATGTGCTTCACATTGAAGATCCCCCCCCCGTTGCCGTGCATGATAACGTCGATGAGCCCAACGATTGAGGAGAGGTTGGCCGCTGACTCCCAGGTCGTCTTGGCTTGACCGAGCCATTGATATTGTGAAGTTGTCGGCCCTCGTATCTTTTGTAGCCGATGACATCTTGGACGGGCTCTCCTTCGGATCCATCTGAAAGTCGTACTCGGAAAAGCTTTTGTTCCGGTCGTCGATACTGTTTGGCGATATACGGTTTGAGCAGACTGGTGTGGAAAACAGGATGCATTCGCAAGTTTGGCCGGAGTCTGAGTTGGTAGTAGCCACGCCGATGCATGTTGCAACCTCAAATGGCCCCACGCATCGAGCTCCCAGCTTCTTCTTTGTTGTTCCCAGGGGGCGTGTTGATATGTGTTGCCCGGAAAGGAAAACTTCAACACCAAAGCTGAAGGTCTGAGCTTTTCGATTCTTGTTGTAATGTTCAGCCATTCGATCCTGAGCTTCTGAAATGCTACGTCGAGCTTTAGCCAGTATATCCGCCTGCCGCGCAATGAACTCCGGGTGCTTTGACGTGCGGGCCTTATCAGAACTATGTGGAAGACGTACAGTCGCAGGAGTACGCGGAATGTATCCGATGGCTGCCTCAAACGGAGACATTTTTATCGATGACTGAAACCGAGCATCGTAAGCAATTTTCAGCCAGAGTTTAGGATCCCAGTCGTCCGAGTCTGCGTTCAAGAAGGCTCTCAAATAGTTCTCCAACGTCTGATTGAGTCGCTTACTTAGCCGTCTCCTTGCGGTCTGAACGCTGTTGTCATCTTTTGCTCCACTCCTAATAGCTTGCAGAATGATTTCCAAAAGGTCGACGTGAGCTAGCATCTCGGTCGGATACAACCATATTCGGCAGGCCATGAAGTCGAAAAATAATCTCCTTATGGAACCGTAGCGACGTCGCTTGCCTTATCGGAGACCTTCCCGGCAAAAAAATGAGCTCGCTTCGTCAAATGATCAATAACAACCATCACGCTATTGAATCCACGAGGCGTCGTTGTCAGGCTGGTAATGAAGTCTATTGCACTGTGACTCCACCGCTGAAGTGGAATGTCGTGGCTGTTCAACAGTCCCGGAGGTATCTCGTTACGAGTCTTGCTTCGAGCACAGACTTCACAGCCCTTGACATACTTTGCAATATCTCTGAGCATTCGAGGCCAGAAATTATCTTCTTCAATAGACGGCAATAGCCGGCAAGTACGATCAAAACCCGGGTGGCCATACACCAGACTGTCGTGAAATTCCTCAAAGACATGCCCCAACAACTCCCGAGCTTGTGGCAGTACGAGCCGAGGTACAGCGTGGTGTCCCGCCTGATGGTACAATCGTCCATCACTCAATGAGTATCGATCCAGTTACCGTGGTGCTGTGATCTGGATCTACTCATCATTTTCTTCAAACGTGCTCGGGTTCAGTAATCGAAGCAGTGCTTTGGTCGTGTCATCTTCACTATACCGCCTAATAGCCTCAGTCACAGCGGCCAGTGAGCCATCAACGCGTTGGGTACTTGTCGGCGAGTCGAAAACACTGCTAACGTAACGGACCGAGTAGCAGACACAAAACCAGGCCTTCGAGATATGCCATCAGCTACACCGTTGTGCTTCCCTTTGATGTACCGAATCTCTAATTGTTATTCCGCTAGTTCGTCGAGATATCGATTTTTGCTGAGAAACAATCTCCAAGCTTTTGTGATCTGTCTCGACGATGAAAGGTCTGTCGAGCAGGTAGACCCTCCAAGTACGAAGGACAAACAAGATGGCTGGTAGCTCCTTTTCTCGATGGAATAGTTCGACTCGGCAGCTTTGTATTTGCGGCCACCAAATGCAACTGGTCTTTCAATCTCGACACCATTCCGCACCTCTTTCTGGTAAATGACCCCGCCCATGGGGAAATCTGAGACATCCATCCGCAAGAAAAAGCGGTACAGGGGCCCCGCATCTTCCGCGAACTTGTGACAAATCGCTGAACGTACGCAGCAGTACCAAGAAATGATTGCAAGTCATGCTTAGTAGCTGGTCGCGGCCACTCCTGAATCACCCGCACCTTGTCAGAGTTGATCGGGACGCCATCAAGGCCTACGATATCGGCCAAACATGGTATCGAAGACGCGCAGAAAACACACTTGCTCCGTTTGCCGAAACACTTGTGTTCGTACAACCTGGCAAAATTTTGATCCAGTGCATCCAAATGTTCCTGCAAGTTCGAACTCCGCGTAAACATAACAACGTACATGTCGTCGAAATAGCTCTGGCAAATATCTATCAGGTCATGTAAAACTCGTCGAATTCCAGAGTTGAAAGTGGCAGGAGCGTTAGATAACCCCATTGGAACAATCAAGTACTCGTACAGTCCATCGGGTGTCTGGATCGCTGTGTAAGGGATGTCACTCTCTCTCTCATCTGAACTGGTAGTAGCCGCTGAGCAAGTCAAGGCACGAGAAGTAATGTGCACCTTCCATCTGCTCCATAATTTTATCTTTCCGAGCCATCGGCATCGTTCGTCGGACATTTTGTTCAAATTCATTACACGGAAGTCATGCACAATCCGCCATCCGTCGGGTTTGCGGACGCAAAACGTCTGAGCACCATGAGGCGATGTACACGGTCGGAATTAGACCGGCAGCTTTCCATCCCACGAACCCAACGCATAATCTCAGCCTCTTGTTCTGGAGATTATCGCCCACTGCTGACGGAACACGGCTTCCTCGCTTTTCACGTCCATCTCATACTCTCCGTGGGATATAGCTGGAAGGTTGGCAGGAAGTTTTTGCCGGAACGGACATAGGATATTTGCACAAGTAGGGGGAAACAGGATGGTCCTTGAAATCCTCAAGTCTTTAGCACGAGTAATTACTGCAACACCTCTAGGCTAAACGACGACACGTACTCCACCTCTTGAGACTTCTTAAGCAGTCGACGCCATTTATTTCAGCGAAATACTCTCGTTTCTCCAGCTATCAGCGAGTAAAACGATTGCTGCTGAGCAATGCTGGCTGCAACCCTAGTCCGAGATCGTTCATGCCTCTAAATTATTGTCCTGGTAGGATGAACTGATACACCAGAATGTTTTTTTGAATGATCATAACATTTGATCCACCTGGTTAATTCGGACAAAACGACTATCGTCACATCGTTCGAGATCTGCTCTTTGATTTGAGCGCATTCGTCCGTCTGAACACATACTCCGTCAAATTCTATTATCAAACTAAACGACGTCTCCCGCGAACGCCAAAATCGTACGGGGCTATGTGCTCACCAGCTGTTTCTGATTGGACCCCAACAGTAAACTACACAACCTGCATTATTACAAACTAAGAGATCAACAAGTAACCTTTGAATATATTAAAGCGCGATATCGTACTCCTCCAACTCGTAAGTTGCGTTGTGCCATCCGGATCGTGGCTGATAGCTGTGCTTGTGGTGTCGCTGGCAGTATCCTGCAGCTCCTGCAAGGTTGGCGTCGGTATCAACACTGGCGGAGGCTTTTCCTCCAGATACGCTATCTCCTGCTTCCGTACCTTCTTGTAGGCACCAAACCACTCATGCTTCGTAATTGCTTCCAGGGCTGCAGTTATCTTGACGCCCAAGTCGACCAACGAAGCCGGCGGGTCCATCGCAATTCTGTTCTTCATCGCCCCCCATATCAGCTCGATCGGTTGCAGTTCTGGGTGATAGGGGGCGTGAAGAGGACTTAGTGTCCGTACTGCTGGGCCTTGGACACGGTCCTGTATGTTGTAGGAGGTTTGGCCTACATACAGGTGTTAGCAAATACTTCACAGCGAGTACATGGCGTCGTCCTCTTACCTGTGCAATGAAGCGCTCTAGCTTCTTCTTCTTGTACTCCTTAACAGTCACCGTCACGCCGTGCCCATGCAGCCACTCCACGACCACCGCCTTCGATTTCGAGCTTGAAGGCGCCGGGTCCTCAATGACCTTGTGGTAGGCCGCGCCGTCCATGTGGATTCGGCATGGCCCGTACGTCATCTGTAACAGCCTGAAAGGTTTTCAAACCACGCCTTGAACAGCTCGTCCGTAAAGTTGCCGTGGTAGTCCGTGTCGTCCATAGCCTTCATGTGCGCAGCCCAGCTCCTGATGGACCCATGTATCCATTCCGCGTGTAGACGCCCACGCATCTTCAGCACGGCGCCAGCGCCGACGATACAGTACCGCTACCCCGACCGCTAGCAACGTAGCGAGGTGAGTTCTTAACAAACCAAGTTGCTCCAGCTATGTGATTCACGTTGCAGTAGCTTTCATCTAAATATACCTCCGTTACCTTGGGTAGTTATGGGCCGATACATTGGACATCTTCTTCTCTAGATATACATTCCTATACGCCACATTTACCTCTGAATCCTCCCTCGATCGCTTTTGAGGCCACGGATGTAAGATACATCCATCCTCTTCAACTCGTCTCGCATGGTCCGATCCGGGATGGCTACACCTGTCAGAAGTTTTAGCTCCCCAATGATCTTCAAGGATGTGGGTTTGCTTTTAAAATTATGGTCATTTATTATTACCGTAATATAATCACGTTATTTTTCGACCTCAGTCCTGGCTGGATGCCCACGTTTCGCTGGAGGCACTGCAAACGCATCGTCACCACTCTTGTTCCGGACGGCAGTCACGCGCGCAACCGTGCTCTCCGACACCCCCAGGTACTCAGCTACACGCTCGCGTACGGCTCGTCCCTTGGGGTCAAGCCGTTGCTGAACTTCAGCCAAAAAATAGCGGCGAGTCCTCAGAATGAGCATCTTCTCTTGGGGTGTTCGTTAGACCATGGCGAGTTGGAGAGTAAAGGCAGAATACTTCCGACATGAAATATACGATGCATGCGAGCCAACCGTTCTGTTGGTGGTCTTGCTGTTGCTGAGGGATCCCATTTGGTGAAGTAACACTATTATATGTAAACTTGGTGTATCAGTTCATCCCGCCAGTAAAATAGTGCTGCTAGTCGAACACGTAATGTCTCCATCGATGGCTGAACGCAACCTGTCCTCCAGTCTATGCGTGGATTTACATGTTGAAGCCACAGCATTCTGAGCAGCACGTTCTTACCCTCTGGTACAGGTAGCAAGAGAAACTCAGCGGTATACGGCTCCATTTCTTCCAAACAAACCGTAGGTTTTGTGGTTCACTTTGGCATCACTACGCTTTCAGAATTGGCCATCGTCAGTGATATCATGACGTCGTGTTTCAACCGCATCCTCCGTTAATCTCAACATCTCGACAAAATCTGGAGTCAAAGCATCGATTGACGCACCACTGTCAACAAATCCAGTAGCCGTCACTGCTTGCTCGTCTTGCCCAATCGTGCACTTCAAGTCCGCAAACGGGTGCTGAGATCGCTCCCTAATATGAATGAATACAGACTCGTTTTCCACGACAGTCTTTGTCACTGCACTCCCAAGCCTCCCCGCCTCATCCGACTCCCTCTCAACCAAACCACGCTTGTCCCGTTTAATGGGCTTGGGGCTGGGAGGATCCTTTCGAGGCAGAGCCTTTGCCAGACGGCTTAGAGCCTGCTGCTCGGAAGCAATAGGCTTGGCAGGCGCTTTTGTACCGCTGCCAGACCGAGTCTTGGTCATGCTTGAGGTCGACGTAGAAGCCAAGAAGATGAGCGCGCGGGAACGTGGTCGGGGCTCCAACGAAAATGACCGGCTGCGGAAACTAACAGCAGTGAAGTCGATGTATTTTGACTTGGAGAGTAAAACGCGGCGACTTCCTTTCACTCTCCCTGGATGGTCGGTAAACCGAACCTAAGTGGGGGAGAATGTAACGGGGTTACATGAAGGCACTCTTCAGAATGGTGTACAAAGTACCCTAAGTGATGTAACCAACATCACTATGACGTCACGGATGGGTACCACACATATGGTACAAGACCTCAGAACCATCCAATAGGATAACATATATGGTACTTTATGGGTGACTCATAGTTAGTATGTAGACGCATTCAAAGGGGTCACTTATAAATATATTCACAGAATAATAACAGTTCCCTCAGACCAGGGACTTGTGAACTGCCGTTCGCTGAGAGTTTTTATACTGTCCGGAAGTAACACTTCCTATGCGCAAGGTGTTGTGTGCCCCGTCACAGCAGTAAACCGACCGTAGGCTAGTGATGCTTTGGAGGTTATTTCGAAACCACTTTAAACGATTCAATCATTCAATATTAGCTGGGATTTAGCTCAAAATAGATAAACTCAAAAGAGGCTGCGCTGTTCAGAATGCACCCATTCACTGCCCCGCCGCCTCTCTCACAAGGGTTTGGTGGCTCCCCGGGTACGAGTGCAGCCGCGCCCAGTCCGCACCTTCCTTCGAGACGGCGTGATGGTTGACATAGATGTATGCTAGCATGTCGACCTTGTCGGTTGTCAATCGGTGGCGCTTCTTGGAATGGATAAAATTCATGATACTCCAGGCGCGTTCGCTCGCGGCTGAAGAAGGCGGGATGGCGTCAACGCGTTTGGCGAGCTCCCACACCAGCGGATGATCAGCAAACTCACTCAACCTGTGGCTTTGACGATCCGCCAACCTAGCTCCATATCATGTGCTGGGGGCGACTAGGCTTTCAGCCAGCTCGAACGTGAGAGGGGGGGGCGTACTTGAACTAGCGAGGAGTTCGAAACTCGAGCAGCGAGCCGGGGACCGACGCACTTGATGCTCAGTCGTCGGCTGTTCGTCAGGGGATTCTTCAGCCATGTCGTCGCCCTCCGTACTCTCGGACAAGTTTGAAAGTCGTCGTTCAGCGAGCCGCGGAGATCGACATACTGGCGTTGCTGTTGCCGGTTGCCAGTCTGGCGAATCTGCTGCCATGTCGTGGTCCTCCGTGGCGTCGGCCATCACGCCTCCTTCTCTGCGCTAAGCATGCTCACTGCTGCGTAGGAACTTGTCGAAGAGAGAGAAAAACACGAAGCCACTCTGGCGGTCTGCTGTCGAAGCTAGACGGCCAGTCGTAGCTCGCGAGCTTTAAGTAATGTTTATCAATTTTGGTTGCTCATGAAGATTAGAATAGCTAGAATAGTTAAAGGATTCTGAATCGCGAAACTACAAACCACCACTACCGTAGGCATGCGTCTTGGAGAGAGAGACTTCTAGTATTACTTGGCTGTGGTGTGCGGGTTGCTAAGGGTGAGCGAAAGTGGAGCCCGGACGCTTTTCTCATAATATGTATTTTCGTTGACGTGTGTTGACCTCAGGTCCTCCTTGAAGGGTCGGCTTCCGCGAATTGGCCGCGTTGCAACCCGCACATGCTTGCACCATTTTTGTTCCGATTCCCCGAAGATTTTCCCTAGGATCTCAAATTATATATGCTAATATGTGAATCCAGTACATCGCCATCGGCCGTTCATCACCCATCCTCTTCTTTTATAGTAGTCACCGTTAGGGATCTCTCCGTTTATTAGGGAATCGAATCCAATTAAATAGTACGAATTTTTATCACATTTAACCCCTCTAGCCCCGCCGCCTGTATTCAACAGGATAGAGATTTCTTATCCTGTATTCTGCAGGATAAATAATCATGCAGATTATGCACATACTTAAATCAAGTCAGTACATACAAACTTCAAGTAAATCGGTAAGTTCCAACTTCGGGCAGCGATATTGTTAACCTCGAGCTGATTATTCGTGGCCACGCTTTTCCTAGATTTAGGGAGTTGCGCGCGCTCGCAATTTTCGCGCCATTTGCGAATCAGACGGACGGAAGCCAGAGCAGCAGAAGGTCGCAATGGGAAAACGACGGCATATCCAGCCGCTTACCTGGTCCAAGCTGTGGACCAAACTGAAGAAACTTGGGTGGCAGTTTGAGCGCCTAAAGGGACTTGCTACTGAGAATCGCTACTTTACCCCTGACGGCTGGGAGGAACGCCCAACACAACGCATATGTTGACTATTTCGATGGAGCCGACGAAGTTTGGCAACTCGCGCCAGTCGACGGTACGCATGTGGGCATGTATGTGATATCTCCACCCAATCTACTAATTTTGAACTAGTGTTGTATAACGAGGCGCCTCCTGCTAAGCGACAAGCGTCTGCTCCGGTGTCGTCCCCCGGTCATGTGGACTGTCAGCCCGCAAATCCTCCTTTGCGAGCCAGCCCCGGCGAAGTCTCTCGCTTAATCTCCCGCCAAGTCTGCAGCCAAGCCACTCGCCAAGTCTCCGGCCAAGTCACCCGCCAAGCCTTCAGCGAACCCTCCCGCCAAAGCTCCTGCAAAGTCCCCCGCGAAGATACCCGCTAAGGCACCTGCCAAATCACCGGCCAAGTCTCCTACCAGAAGCGAGCTCGAAAAGCTACGGCAACATCTGAAGCGTCTCCCCCCTCAAACGCCAACCCGTATGCTCCCGCCAAGACGCGCTCGTCAGTCCGCTGAAGCCGCGACATTTCAATTGGTGATGATCACATGAGTTCAGACGACGAAGACAACTACAAAGTTGACGACGACGTTGAATCGGATGTTGAAGACACCAGTGAGAATTCGTCTAGCGAGGATGAAGTTACCAGCGATAAAGAGGATGCAGTGGATCTCTCTGCTGGAACGCCATTCGACAGGATGACGAAGGAGTAAGCGAGCGAGCACGCAAAAACTGGCTGGACGACCTTCGTCGAAGATGAATGTAAGTGCTCCTCTGTATTATACAGGATATGTTCTGCTGAACCGGTTCCCTATCATGTACTAGCCATTAACGAACACTTGTGATTGCAGGTACATCTCTCCGCTTACCCGCTGCTGAACTCGCACACGCTACGGCAGCCCCAACTGAGCTGGCACAGGCACTGCATAATAGTCTGGAAGGACCTTTCTTTCTGTTTTTGCCCAAGAAGATGTGGCTGTCGATTGCTACCCAGTATAACTTGTACCAGCTTCAGTACCGAACAAAGGCCGCAGACGAGATCATGGCTCGTCAATGACGAATCAAGGAAAGACGCCCAGACTAGAAAATGAAGACGCTGCAGCAAGTCCAGAAGGAGCAGCAAGCCTTCAAGCCCATTCAGCCCCACGAGTTGATCACTTTCATCGGCCCTCTGTGTGCTCGAACCTTGTGCCCCCATCGAGATAAGATGTCGAAGCACTGGACCGTAAATGCGCAAGGTGCCGTTCAAAAAGGGACATTCGGCAGGTACATGGCACGGGAGCGCTTCGAAGAGGTAGTGCGGTTCCTGCATTTCAGCGAAAATCACGGACCTAATGCGCGCAAGTACAGACGTGGAAAATCAAGCTAATTGCTGACACAATCAACGCAACGTTCAAGCTCGGAATGACTGTGGAGCAGCGCATCGCGTTCGATGAGGGGATGATACCCATGAGGATCAAGTACAATCCGATGCGCCAGTATCTCCGAGGGAAGCCACATCCGTGGGGCACAAAGTGCTTCTTGACGTGCGATGCAGAGAGTGGCTACTGCTACAGGTATGTCTTCAGTGATATGTATTGTCCAGGATAACGTCTAACGCGTTTGATTATTTATCCTGTATAGGGCAGAGATTTATCAAGGACGGGTGACGACAGATAGTGCCGACCTGAACCAAGGCCCGAACGCCGTCTTACGCAACGTTGAAGAAGTACTCGAAGGGCTGCCGAAGAAACGACTCATCATCACGGATCGTTTCTACTCAAGTGTGTTGCTGTCGTCCATTCTCCTGGAGCGTGGACTCTACCATGTCGGTATAATTCAGACGAACCGACGTGGCTACTGCAAAGCCATCCCTTACAAGCAAGAAAAGCGGCCGACGTCCATGGCGAGAGGGTCGTACCGGACTGCAAGATCCAAAGCTGAGCCCAGCATGATAGCTGTGTCCTGGTGGATAACCGACCCGTGTATTTCATCGCGACGGGGTGCAGCACACAAGTCACTTCGTTGTCGCGCCGAGCGGGGGCTACACTGGTCGACGTTCCAGCGCCCCAACTTGTGAAGGACTACCAAGATGGCATGGGAGGTGCAGACGTACATGATCAACTGCGCTTGCAGAGATACTTATCCAGGTAATTTGTTTCAGTGGTCAGTTATCCTGTATTATCCCTGGTCTTGCGGCTGACTTGAGCACTTATGTTCTGTATTCTACAGAGTGCAATGAAAATGCGGAAGTACTACCACACTGTGTTCCTAGGCCTCGTTGACAGGCAATGGTCAACGCATACATCATCTATCGGCGTGTACAAGCTGAACGCACACGGGGAAGGCCGCTCCGACACATGCAGAGTTTATGCGTTTGATGCAGCTGGCGCTACTAAGTGTGGGAGCTGCAGATTTCGAGGGCGACTTGTCTATCGCAGCGCTGACCAACACTCCCGTGCCCGCCTAGCCGACGCCTCGATACGCACTTCCTTCGCGGCATACGACGAAACAAGTCGACCTATATCGCGTGACCACGTGGCAAGAACGGAAATGAATCGAAGAAGCGTCGACAGTACGGCTGCAAGGTATGCTCATTGCTCAGACCAGGAAAGAACTCGTGGGAGACAACCTTCTACTGCGTCGAGTGTACCAAAGCGAGGTCAAGTGGGGTGGCGGACGACAGCACAAGCGTCAAGAGGAAGATCTATTTATGCCAGAAGGTGCGGCAGCACGACCCCTTGGCGGCGACAAACTCAGCCACCTGCAGCCAAATATGGCACGATCTCTGGCGCTGTGGTGCTAACATTCCCCCAGGGCTCAAGAAAATCAGGCTGCGCACTGCATCTGGAACGGGCCGTCTGAGTTCGCGTGGAGAGAGCGATGCTTGAGACAGCGGTGATGGATCAAGCGTCGAGTCGGCGAGTGTAGAAGGTCCGTATAGAGTGACTAGTTTGGCTAGCGATGTTAAAGAGACTGCGACGGTCTAATCAAATCAAAATGAATGTAATCAACTGTGAGTGATGTTTTTTTTTTTAATTTTGACATTTTGTCTTTACAAACCTATCACCCCCAACTGGAGCATACAGGATGTCGTATATCCCTTGCTCATTGTTACCCTGTACTGGACACTGTAGATTACCGTCAAGGATTGTGACCCTGCAAAAACTCCGCAATAGTAAAGTAAAGTCATTTCATTATCCTGTATTATACAGGGTAACTTCCGCCCAAAAATCGGGGCTAGAGGGGTTAAATGTCAAAATGTTTTTTTTAACAATTGGAAATGACATCACGAATGCATACAGACGAGGATCTTACTCGTTACCGCTAGGAAATAACAGCTCGTCCGGAAGATCCAAGGTGTTGGCAGCAGGGATATCGCGGCTGGCAATCCTGCTCGGCAAGCGCCGCCTCTGTCAGCTGGACGACTTTGTCTGAGATGTCTGAAGAAGTGTCATCCATGCCCGTCGCGGTAAGTCCGTCTTCAATAGCGGTTAAAACCCTGATCTTCTCGAACTGCTGGCGATCGGCAGATAGCTCAAATGTCGGGAGAACTTCAATGTGAAGCACATGGGCACGAGATGAGATTTGGAGCTGCCAACACCGTGGCAATCGATCAGCAAGGAAACTGTGCGAACCGTGAGCGATGCCAGCATCTGGATGAAGTTGAGGATTCACGAGAAGAGGTGTGCTTGAAGGCATACATGGAAGTTATACATATCTGCATGCAAACGAGAGTAGTAAGTATCTCGTACGACCACTGGGGGGGGGGGGGGGCATAGGGACTACACAGGAGAACTAGGAAGAAAAACGTACGAAGGTGCTTAACTCAATCAATCTCAATTTACCTGTTCAAGAAAAACCAGTACTGACTGCTAACTGCGACGGCATCTTGCCCGAGTTCTTCAGCTACTACTTACTCTGCTCAAGGCTATCATATACCCATATCGTGACGACGCTATTGCGACATAGAAAAAATTGCAGTCCAACGACCAATGAAGACGTGTCGACAAGCAGCAGCAAGACAACTCGCACTGGAAAACGGCCCCATGGATCCGGCCAGCGAGATAATCGAAAATGAGGATCCGACGATGGCTAAGATGGATGAAAGCATCGGTCAAGTGAACCATCGCTTGGATCGAATTCTCGTAGGCATTGACGCGTTAGTGCAACTGTTGCAACGACTCAAGAGTCAACTCGTCAGAACACTGCAGCCGCTGTGCAGTTCTAAGATGCGGTTGCGCAGACTGTTGCTGCTATTACGGAGCTGCAAGCTCATATTGGCGTTGTCGACCAGATTCAAGAACTGACCCAGCAGACCGCAGCTGCTTTGGCAAACATGCAACAACAATATCCGGTGGTTCAAATGCCAAGTGCACCACACCGTCGACAGCATGAAGACGTGGAGATGCCTACATCGACCGCACGGCAGTTGCGAAAGATGGAGACGAAGCCCCCAACGTTTGACGGTGACATCTATGGTGTGGAGCTCAATACTTTCTCTTCCAGTTCGAATCTTACTTCATGTTTATGGGCTACGACCTCGCCGCAGATGACGCGATCGTCGGGCTGGAACTTGGCCAGTGCGCGCAAGAATGCGGCCACCTGGTACGAAACCTACATACCAGTCCAATGACCGCGAAAACCTGGAGTGCGATGAAGGTGTCCATGGCGAAGAACTTCAGGAGTCAAACTTCCAGCAGAAGCTGATGAACGAATTGCTGAATTTCAAGCAACGCGGTTCCTACCTAGGGTACGTGGCGAAGTTTCAGGAAAAGCTTCGTTTAGTCCCGCTCGATCCTGTGTTCGCGAAGGAGATTTCTGGAAAGGGTTGGACAGCGGTAAACTTGAGGAAGCAGATCCTACGAAAGAAGCCAGAAACATTTGAGGACATGATCGCGGAGGGTTTCAGCGAAGTGGGGCTTGATCGACTCGAGGAGAGCAAACCAGAGCACAACTCCGCGAAGGACAAGTCTGGTGGATTTCAAGGGCGAGTTCGCTTCTAAGAACACCACTACCCCAGCAAACCCAACCAGCAACTCGAACCGCGCTGGTGGGAAGACGAAATGTCCTCATTGCAGTAACGGGTTTCACAATCCTGACAATTGCTGGACGAAGTTCCCAGAGACACATCCTGCAACCCAACAGGGTGTTCGCAAACCTGCCAAAATGGACAATACGAAGACCGGGCCAAGTACTACGCACTCGTAGACAAGATCATTGTGAACAGCGATGACGACCCAAGGAGCATTTTAAACGAGTAATTAAGCTTGATGACGGGCGATCGAGCGGATTCGTCTGGCAGACGACTTGTCAACCCTTGAAGGTCAGGTTGACCGTCGGACGAATGACGTGGACGAGCTTTCCGACGTTTGGATGCCCTTTGGGAAGGTGGTATCCAGGGTGACATCCAAGGCGGCTGAACCACCTGTGGAACACCCCGAGCTCCTCGTGAATTACGGGGAGGGCTCTCCCATATCCTGGGGTGACAATCATATCCCGCTCGTCAAAGGGTCTGACGGCGACCAGAGGCAGGCCGATTCGCTTGGGTCCGTACCCGCTATCCAGCCACCATGGCGACAATGGCGATGAGCCAAAGACGCTCGAACGTCAGGGAGGGGTCCTGGATCCCCCCAGAAGTACGAAGAGAAACCCCGTTCTCCGGTCAAGAACTTGACGCTCGCTGAGGCGACTACCCGCATCAATGCTGCGAAGGCAGCAGTAGCCTCGGAAGTCAGCCGTAAGCGGCGGGCTGCTTCCCGGTCTCCATTCTGTGTGTCCGTGGACAGTGTCCAGCGAGAAAATGTACCTCCTTCGGGACATCGTGCGCCCTGTGCCCCAGCCGGGAGCGACTCCTGCGTACTCCCAGCCTTACCAGTATGGCCCATACGCTGCATATGCAGCCGCGGTTCCTTCATATGGAGCCCCTTCCGCGGTCTCGCAAGGGGCTTGGGCTTCTGGTCCTGGGAATGCTCAGAGTGAAGAGTTGCAGCCTCGCTTCCAGGAGCTGGGGCCTGCGGGGCTGCCGAGTCCAACGGATCATGGTACCGCTTCAGACGGCCCGCGTAGAACTCGGGGGGCATCTACCTAGTCAGATCGATGGTATATGCCCGCACCAAGGACCGCGAAGGGTCGAATGAAGCGGTGCTCTAACTTGTTGTTCCCAACGGAGCTTTCCGAGGCGAGGAGTAAATTCATAGTGTCTAGTAGGATGAAATCCCCCACATCAAATACGTTTAAGTATCCTCTTCTATGTTTGTCTGAGTACTCCTTTTGTGCATTTGCCATGGTATCACCGACACGGCTGACGACGTTCAGCCTGATGTCTATAAAAGACTCCACTTGTTTCCGCAAGGAAACCGGTCTCATGTCCGAGACCCGGGAGATAAGCCCTTTTCGAGCCTCTCCCCCATTTATAATCGAAAACGGGGTACTGCCTCGTAGAGTGAGCGGCACCCGTGGATGGTGCAAGCCGTTCAGGTAGAATGGGTTATAACCGGTCGATGCGTGAACCGCATTGTTGAGTGCAACTCAACTAATGGCAGACATTCTGACGAAGTGCGAGGAGACTCTGCACAGATGCTGCGTAGGGTGTCCTCAAGCACTCGGTTGATACGCTCCGGCTGACCATCCGTTTGAGGCTGATTGGCAGTGGACATGTGCAGCCTCGCTCAAAGTAGTTGGAACAGTGTTCGCCAGAACGCAGCGATAAACCGGGGTCACGATTTACGACAATTGTCTCCGACAGACCATGATGGCGGAAAACGCCTTACTGTCTCTTTGACCGGAGCAAGATGCACCGTCTTGTTCAGACGGAACAAGAACACCAAGATGCTGGCGTTTCCGCGGTCGTCGGCTGAAAGTCCAAAGATGAAGTCCAGCCTCATCGACTTTCTGCGGTCCGCTGTAACGGGCAGGCACTGCAACGGAGCCGACGCGTGCCCCGCGGGTTTCACGCTCTGACATGTTTCACATGCCTTCACGTACTGCGCGACCCACTTGCACATGTGTGTTCACCAAATGTACCTGAGAGACCGATTGGAAGGTCTGTTCGCGCCAAGCGACCGCTGGGCGGCGTATTGTGCGCCTCCGGAAGGATGTAAAACTTGATATCCTCGTCGTTTGGTACGTCTACCCGCGGGGGTTCATGGGGCTCTACTCGATAGTAGAGCGGTCCATCGTGCCACTCATTTCGATGGAGCCAGGCTCTCTGACGTGGCGTGAGACACTCGGCCTTGGTTTCCTTGGCAGCGGCCAGAAACCGTACCGGAGGTGCCAGGGCTGTGTCGCCCCGATAAGTCATGCGTATCTGATCGTATAGATTGGTCGTGACACGACTGGTGTGCGCCAGCTCATAGTCCGGCCTGCGTGACAACGCATCGGCAAGCACGTTGAGCTTGTCAGGCTTGTATTCGACGCGGAAGTTGTATTCCGCGAAGAAGGACAGCCACCTCGCGGACAGATGGGGCGAATTCGCCGCCGTCTGAAAGGATGCGTGATCCGTGTAGATCACAAAGGACTGGGAGACCAGGAGGTGCAACCGGAACTTGACAAGGGCGTACTTCTGGCGCGCAGCCCCTTGTCATGAACGGTGTAGTTCCGTTCAACAGCCTTAGCTGCCTGCACTGAAACGAGATCACTCGTTCACGTCCTGCAGCATCATGGTGCAGCAATGTACATCTGATTGTATAATAGGATGCATCGCAGACGACGCTGGACGGCTTCGTCTCGTCCGGCAGTGCCAGGTCAGGAGCCTTCTGAAGGCTTGCCTTGACATAGTCAAAGGTTTCCTGGTGCTCACACCTCCAGTGCCAGTCGGTATCCTTCTTCAGAAGATCCGACAGGGTCTAGCCAGACCCACTTACCCTTCGCTGTACTTACGGAGGTAGTTGGCCAAGCCCAGCCACTTCCTCAGGTCCTTCTATGACCTTGGCGTTGGCCAAGCCGAATGGCCTTGACTTCTCCGGGTCGGCTCGAATGCCGACATTGCTGACGAAGCAACCGAGAACTTTGATCTTTGCGACGCGAAGCCGCATTTGTCGATGTTGGCATAGAGCTGATTCGCTTTCGTGACCTCTAACACTCGGCGGATGTGCCTTAAATGCACCTCCATAGCCGTCTTCCCTCCCTCGGTACGGCTATGGACGAAGATGTCGTCGAAGTACGACTGTGCGTACGCACGCAGTGGTCTAAATAACTGCGTGACCAGGCGATTGAACGTCGCCGGAGTATTACACAGGCCATGTGGTATCACTAGCCACTCCCGTAACATACCGCTCGGGGTGTTCACTGCGGTGAGCGGGATGTCGCTCTCGCGCATCAGGATCTGGTACCAGATCCAGGGTAATGATCAACTCGCACCAGCCATGTTGTTTAACAACACACTCCTTCCTCGGGATAGGTGCCTGGGCCAGCGCCGTCGCGCGGTTCGGCTTATTGAAAGCGTGAAACAGACGCTACTTCCCGTTCGGCTTCCGAACGCAGAAGCTTGGCGTCGAGTGCGGGGATATCTATTCCCGCACCATGCCTTGCCTTGGCCTTAGCGGCAAAGAAGGCACCAATGACCTCACCCTGCACACGAGACAGTGGCCATTGTCTGGTGACACAGTACTTTGCGCCCGGCGCGAGATCGATCTCGTGCCTGATTTCACGACCCGGTGGGAGTTGAGATGGTGGATCCTTGGACACCACGTCCTCGAACTCCTTTATCAAGGATTCACGGGATCCTTCGAGTTCTTGGAAACCTCAGAAACCAGCGCGAGGCACGTTGGGAGGAGAATGCCTCCAGGACGCCCTCGTCCATAACCGAGAAGGAATTCGATTCCTCAGGAGTGGACTCTTGCTTAAAGCGTGCCACCTCCGCGATCTACCCAGCCTTCAGTTGGACAGAAAATATGTCGGTATCAACGCTTCAAAGTTCATGGACTCTGACACCTCGGGCAGCGGCTCTAGCTGGATGCCACCTGTCTTGACCCGATTGCAGCTATCGCCGGCGAGGATGTGATAACGCCCTTCGACTGGCCGCGTCGGAAGAACCCAGGCCCTGGGTTCCGAGTCGCTTGAAGCGACTCCCCTCTGAAGTGACTTCAGACACGAATTGCGGTGTCGACTATGTCGTCGTCGGTGACCGTGACGTGGTACTGCGTTACCCACGTCTGTGGACGTCTCATCGACGACGTCCAAAGCCTCTAGGGCTTCGTGTGGAACAGGGCTACACACACAAGAAGCGCGTTCCGCCGCTCCTTCTTCCGTTAACGTCTGGGCGACCTGGTGTGGAACAAGGTCACCCCCATCGGAAGCGCATTCTGCGCCTCCCTCGCCAGTTTCAGTCTGGATGACTTGGTGTGGACCTTTACCCACCTGGTCGGTGCCACTGGCACCGCCACTCTTGAAGCCTTGGTCGCTGATCTAGATCCCGTCGGGGTGAGGGGGGGGGAGTGTTATACTGTAAGCACTGCCGCACTCGACCAGGTGCAGCTTCTCCTGCCACTGCTTCTAGGGAGTCGCTCAATACGTCGGCGGCTCCCAGAAATCCACTGGATGCTCCTGCATCCCGGCGTTCCTTTCCGACGCCCCAGTTCCTGACAGGACATACCAATGCTCTGCCAGTAACTGCGGGCCGGATGGCCCCGATGGCTTTGTTTCGTCAATCTATCCATGGCTTATGTTTTTCGAACCAGGTATGCCCAGGATCAAGTCATACTTGTCCACGCTGTCGAAGTCCTCGAACTTCACAGCTAGACCCACATGGATCTTGGGAACGGTAATCACAGTTCCGTTGACCAGTTGTACCGACACTGTCCCGTTGATTTTGCTGTCTCGTAAAGCATCGGCGACCTTATTGCTGTTCTCCGCAACGGTCTAGCGGTGTGCGAAGTTCTCGACGCCCTGGAGCCTATTAAGAACCGGAAGAGATGGGTATCCCCGTACACTTACGTGTGCTACTAGCAGCCCAACGCTGCCCTTCTTCGATTCGAGTGCAAAGACTCTCAGGGGCTAAGTCTCCATGGTGGGCGCCACCCGCGCACCGCTCATTAAAAGACTTAGCCCTTCCCCAGTAGGGCGACCCGCCTGTACTGGTGTCATGCGTTTCCCTGCCCATGTGGTCGCGGTTTTTGCCAGCGACCCTTGAGCGCGATGGGCTTAGGAGGGAAACGTTCTAGTTCCTCCGGCAGGACAGGCACGTGCCATGTGCCCTAGCTTGCCACAGCTATAGCAGCGAATATCATGCTGCTCGGCGAGCTCACGTTCCATGGGAACTGGCCCGCTTGGGGCCCCGCGACTTGGTGTCGTTGCCCCAGGCCACATCGCCGCTGGCGGTGGCTGTACTCCTCTTGCAAGGCGACTTGGATCGCCTCCTCCAAAGTATTGGCCTGCACCCGAAATAGCTGGGTGCGGGCCGGGCCTAATCTTAGGCCGTCCATGAACACCATCACTTTGATGCGCTCATGGAGTAGGTTTCCCACGAGGGATGCGGTGAACTCCCGCATCTCCTGGATGTACTCTTGCAGGTCACGTCTTCCCTGTTTACATGACAGGAAGCGTGACCGCTGGCGGTACTTATAGTTCGCCGTGAGGAACGCGGCTATAAGCTGCTCAGACAGCTGAGTCCAGGATGCAAAATATCAAGGTGTTGTCACTTCCCGCGTATAAGCCGAACGCTTAGGACGTCCGCTCAGGTTAGAGAGGGCGAAAGCCACCCGGAGGTCCTCGGAAGAGATGAGAGCCGCTTCCGTTCCGAGCTCTACTTTCGCACCCAGAAGTGAAGATTTTTACCTTCCTTCCCTTCCTACGGGTTTACCTTCAGCCTCAGTACCCTATATGTTATCCTATTGAGTGATTCTGAGGTCTTTGAACCGTATGTGTGGTACCCATCCGTGACGTCATAGTGATATTGGCTACGTCACTTACGGGTACTTGGGTACACCATTTTGAAGAGTGACTTGGCACTCTTCATGTAACCCTAGTGGGTAAAGTATGACTCGGATAACTTTATTAGACACCACATATCAAACGAGGGCTCAAATGACTGCAATACACCAAATTTCAACGTGGTACAGTATGCTCCATTTCGAAAGTAAGTTTCGAATTTTGTTGGACGGGTCTCATCCAGACCCTCCGATAATACAGCCTCTAACGGGTTGCTGTAGGTGTAGTCAATAAGTTACTGCGCCGAACGAGTGCTTTCAGGGAAATAAAGTATTGCAATACCAACCACTACAACGACATTTATTGCAAGTTGGAGTTTGCAACCTTCAGTAATGTGCTGGCACTCCAAAAGTGTCTACTCTCTTTCAGAAATAGAATAGCCTCAAGGTTCACCGGCAGAATGCCGTGGCGATTGGTGCGAAAGCGTATGCTTAGAGCGGCTAAAGAACCACTCCACACAGTTTGATGTCGGCGGGATGAATTTAACGGTAGGAAACGCTGCCTCCTGTTGGCGGGAAAGCTTTCGCTTTTTCATCGCGAGGTCAGCAAACCTTATTTTCACTGTCAGCGCGACTCCAGCAGCGGTATTATTGCCCCGAACAGCAAAAGGCTCGAACAGACCTCGTTGCTTCTCTGTCAGCTCCTGAGCGCATCACAGCGACAGATGCAGCCTCAAGTTCAGGGTTCTTGACGATGTCAGCATTGGCATCGGGTGGCCACCGACGATAGGTAGCCATAAGCTCATCAAAAATATCTCGAACATCGGAGAGCTTGAGGCCGTCCTGGTTTTGCAGCATCTTGGATGCGCTATCGAAGTCTTTCAGCTGCTGCAAAAGTGCATCCAGCTTCTTGACCTCACGGCGAGATGGCAGCAGCTCCGACAAATCGTCGTCAGCTTCCAGAAACTCTTTCACTCCGAAGAAACGATACAACCTCTTAAATGTTGATGACCAGCGCGTCTCCTGGCGAACGGCTGGCCTGAGGCTGGTGTACTTGCTAGTAACATTTAAAAAAATGTTAGAATATTAAAAAAAATAACCAATACTGAAAGCAGGATAAACTTACCGAAGTTTCGCATAAATACCTCAAGCTTCTCCAGCTCTTCGTCGTGACTGCGCATAAAGACAGTCACCGCCAGATTCAAGCGGTGACTGTCGCATCCGACGAACGGCACACCGAGTAGTCTAGACACCCTGACGTGAGAAGTCCGGATGTTCTTGCACACATGATTCAGTAGGTTGCTATAGCCCGAACCTCCGGTTTGCTTGCGCAGCGTGCCGCATCGGCAGCGGAAATGGTCGGTGGCCGGTTGGCATCGTTGACTACGACCTTGAAGAAGTAGGTTTAAATGCTATTGCTTGAGAACTTGATGGGAGGCATGGCAGAATTGAAGGGAGTGGTGGTTCGTGGCGAGAGGACGCTTGAGGAGTAAGGAGTGCAGCAGGCTGCTAGCCCATATGCCCAAGGACGGCATAGCCAATCGTTTGGGGATGCGTAATCTCGATGAAATTTTGCCTCCGCGCGTACAAAATTATTTACGCTACCGTAAGCAATACATAACTTATTTTTTCGTAAAAATTGTCAAAATAAGTTCTGTCAATACCGTAAAACTTGCAATAAGATTATTTATCGGAGGGTCTGCTTTCTTACAACCAAAGTCTCATAATACAATTTTATGTACAACACACATTCCTAAAGCTACTTTTTGGTTTCCTGTCCGCATCAATATCCAAATCTTGCTGTGTCGGAAGACTAAGAAGCCCTCAACCAAGAGCTCCCTGGACGACGCCTTAGCCAAGATGCTGCTAAATCACATCACGTTCTGGATGATGGTGACGGAGGCCGTCATCTGTCTGATAATGAGCCTCCCGTTCGGCCAGTGGATCTCGCACGCCGTTATCTCGTTTCTGATGAAGAATCTGGGCGGCAAAGACTCCCCGGCCAACATGGTGGTTACAGTGGTGCTCACTGTGGTCTCAATTCTCTTCCTGTGTACGCAACATATTATATATTCTTATATTTGGGGGGGGGGGTGATGGAGTAGAAGCCAAGATTTGGTCAGCTCTCTAACCTTTCTTTTTTCTTAAATAATTTATCTATATACTACAGCGGACGTGATGACAGTTTACAAGCACCATTCGTCGGACGAGGTGCTGAGCGATGGAATGCGCATCCGCCTGCTCACGGCCCAGCGGAACATGTACATCACGGGCTTCTGCCTGTTCCTGTTCCTGCTGCTGCGCCTCGTGTATATCGCGCTGGCGACGAATCTCCGCCTGGAAAAGAGTCTGGGGGCCATGAAGAAGCAGGCGGAAGGAGCCGCAGCCGGTTACAAGTCGCTGCTGGACGAGAACGAGACGTTCAAGAAGCAGACAGAGAAACTACACGACCTTCTGGGGGATGAAGAGGGAGAAGACAAGAAGAAGAAGGTGGACGCGCTGGCCAGACTCGTGCAGGAGAATGCTGATCTAGAAGAGAAGGCCAAGCTTTTGGATGATAAGTTGAAGAAGGCGGAGAACCAGGTGGCGGCTGTGACTAAGCAGGCCGAGGGACAGAGTTCAGCCTTCATGAAGCTTATGGATGAGAAGAACGAGTCCGACAAGCAGCTCGAGATGGCCAAGGCCCAAGAAGAGGAGATAAAACGCCAGCGCGAGCAGATCGCCAAATTGACGGAGGAACGGGACTCTCTGAAGACTCAGATTCAGGACTACGACTTCATGTTCGCGGAGGCCAAGAAGAAAGCTGAGTAATTGCACAATGATTGACGTGTGTATGCGCTCCTAGCGATGCACACTCGGACCTAAAACAACGATGACAATGAAAGAAAAAAAACGAAATGGTTAATTGAAGTGTTGCAGATTTCTTTTTATAGCTATTGTGCGTTATTGTGCAGGTATTGCAAGCGCTCTTGAATAATTTGCCGTCTCGAGCTCGTAGTACTGGAAGCCGACGATGAGACTGACGAAGCTGGGGAAACGGGCGCTAACGGACTTGGTGGGCTATGAGGTGTCGTTATTAATTTAAGTGGGGAAGGGCGAGGCTTTCCAATTGGTCGGGTACGCTGAGTGACGGTGCTCTGGACATGAATCCGCATCGCCCAGACCTTCTGAGCATCCTCGTGACTATCTTTGTCGCTATTCCACTTCTGCTTGGATGTAGCGTGACGATCTCGTACGTATCGTGTGAACACACGCACGTGCAGCGCTCGATTTTGCTTCAATATAGGGATTAGTAGCAAGAGAAAAGCGTCCTTCACTTCGGGTGTCATATCTTCCAACTCGAGCGTGCAACCTTCGGGTGGGAGCTCTAGCACACGGTTAGAGGATGCTCCTCGAAGTGGTGGGACACCCGGGTACGCTTCCATTCGTGCCAGCCACCGTCTCACTCCAAGCTGCTTAGTGCGATCATTGGTCCAATTCTGCAGGATGAGTGTTGTTTCACGTGAAGTGATAGTAAAAGTGGGTATGGGCATAGACCCATTGCCTCCTTGTTCACTGTCACTAACGTCACACTCATACCATTGAGCAAGAGCTTCCAACACGCGTCGACGGAGGGTCTCCACGAGTTTCAAAGTCACTGGAGATTCCTCTTGCTTAATCCGAGAGTTCAGCATCACTGCAAAACGCATCAATTTCAACGCCACAGTCACGGTAGGGAGCTGCCCCTTTTCGTTGCTTATTTTGCCTTCAAGCCGGTTGCACAGCGCAGGAAGCGTGGCAGCGTGGCTTTCGCATAACGTGAGTACATCACTCATCGCACTTACAAAATGCGGAAGGTTTGCCAAGAAATCACCTATCTCAACAATCCCAGAGCGCAAGAGAGCCCATGACTTCGAAAGAGGAAGTGCAGCGATTTCCTTATCGCTGAGACCATGGAAAGCCTTCAACGTGTACGAATATTCGACTGTCGCGCCTGCAAGAGACACTTCCTTGTGGTCCTCGGCCAATAGAAGCTGAGTCTCAAGAGACTCGCACTGCACTTGAACCTGGTTTAAATGTTGCAGCCGTTCCTGGGTCTTCTGCTTTATTGACTGACATTCGAGAAGCTGTTCAGTCGTGGACTTTAAGGTCTGACGAGCTTCACGGACTTCCTGTTCCAGTGCCTTATTCTCGTTAGCTAAAACTCGAGCTGTTGTCTCATGCCGCGCAGCAAGTTGTGAAAATTGTGTAACCTTTTCTTCATACTCTTTCACTTCTGAGAGTCGTCTGGCCTCGTTGTCTGCAAGCTGCCCCTGAACTTCTGCCAAATTGTTTTTCAAAGTTCGCACTGTCATAAGACGGCGCTCTTTATCATGTTCCTGGTCAATTAACTTTTGTGAAGCCTCAGCAAACTGTTCCTCATGCTTCATTGCTTCTTCAGTCAACTTGGCTTCAGTCGCAGCAAGTTTTGACTTCGTGTCAGCAAGAATTGTTTCCCGATCACACAGCGTCACTGCCTGTTCCTCTTGCTTCTTCTCCTTTACCCGCAACTTTTCCAATGCCGCTTGAAACTGCATGTCGTGTGTCTTCCTTTCGGTGGTACGTTTAATCTCTAATGCTGTGAGCTGTTGTCGCGCTTCTTCCAGCTCAACCTCCAGATCGTGCAGCATCGCAGCGTATCGTTCTTGAGCCTCTGCATGTTGTGCTTCACGCTCCTTCGTTTCAGAGCTTCGCATGGCCTCAAGCGTTGCAACCTGTGCCTTCAACTCCTTGCAACAATTTTCCAAATCTCGTAGCGTCGTAGCGTACGGTTCCTGTGTCTCCTTCTGATCTTGAAGCTTACTCTCCTTCTCACTGCTCAACTTTAACTCTAGCAGACCCAATTTCCGCTGTAACTCAATCAATTCTTGCTGGTGCTCATCGCTTAGTTCCTTCTCCTTCATTTCATACTCCCGTCGAAACCTCGCACTCAGCTCCTCCACCAACGCGTCCACTTTCTGTTCATGCTCTAACGACAGCCTTGAATCGCGTTCTTCCTGCTCACTTTCCCACTGTTTCCTCTCCTCCTCTTTCTCCTCCAACTGCTGCTTTAAGATGCTATTCGTTTGTGCATGTGCCGCCAACTTCATTTCAAAGTATTGTTTCTCCTCCACCAACTTCATCTTCTCGTCCTTAATAATCTCCACCTGAGTCTCCAAAAAATCATAATTTTCCTTGGTGGCCTGCTGCCACAGCAATGCATCGGCCGCCTTGGTCTTCTCCATCTGCACCTGGTGCTGCGTGTCCTCTAGCGTCGTCTCCAGCTCCCCCTTCTGCAGCGAGAAAGATGCCTGTTGGGCCAGCATAGTCTGCGTCTGCTGCTCTACTGTGGCTGTCAGGCTGTGTAGCTTATTGAGCAGCGCGAGCTTCTCCATCCCCTCGGTCTCTTCGTCCCCCTCTTGGTTATCTCCAGCTTCCAAAGACGTGTCCTCTTTCTTCTGGCAATTATTGTGGGCCAATTTCTTCTCCATTTTCGTCAGTCGTCCCTCGTAGATCGCCGCCAAGCGCCATAATTGCGCACTGGCGTCCTCGTGCTGCATCTGCTGCGTCTCGCGACTCTTGCGGGTCTGCGCGGCGTTTGGGGGAGGTCCGTGGATCTGTAGGTGCGTCAGCGAGGCCTCCAGCGCGCGCTTGTCGCGGCGGGTCTTCACCAGATCCGCGCGCAGCAGCTTTAGCGCCGCGTACGCGTCACGCAGATCCTTCTCCATCGCTGTCATCGCGGAACTGATAATGGCGACTATGTACAATTATTGCCTCTGAAAAATTGACGTAAATTTGGTCAACGTTGTTTAGTGACATGAATAGTGACGCTGACGTCGTATTTGTCTTCTATATCGGGCTGAAACTTACAGTGTAAGTGGGTGATCCAGCTGCGACTCACGCGGAGGCTGCTGCTGTTGCTGCTGGATATGGTCACCGGGCAACCCAGCGGATCGCTGCTGCTATTGCTGCTATTGCCTGAAACCGTTACTGGCGTTGCACTTCTCACTGTGACGACAAGATTTCAAATTTTGGATTTCAAATTCAGCCAATTGTCTGGTGCGGGGCTGCCTAGCGGTTTAGCGACAAGCTTAGAACCCCGGCGAGGCTGTTTAGCGACAAACTTTGAACACTCGCAAGGATCGTCTTCGCCGTCCAGCTCCCTGGTAGTACCGTATAATACTTACTGCATCCGAAAACGTCTATTCTGCCGATAGGTGTGTTTAAACCAACATTTGTACATATTGACAATATAATATTGTAAATATATTGGTGCTTGAAAACAATATTATATATCCATAGAAATGGTATGATGGTTTCAGATATTTTTTAATAAATAGCTGACGGGATGATAATCACTCATTATTTTTTTAAATAATTATTTTTTTAATAGAAAATATAATGAGTGATTATCATCCCGTCAGCAAAGTGGATGTCTCTATAAGCATAAGCTGGGGGACGCAGCGTCAATAATCGAAATAGTTGTTTTATCCAATCAGAGGCGTGCTTAGCTTGGACAGCAGGGCCCAGTGGCACTGCGTTGCTCTCGCCCTCAGCCGTCTATGACGCTGCAGCAGCAATGGTCGGCGTTATCAAGCTGCCCGTCGAGGAGCTCCAAACAGGCGACACCGTGGAGTACTACAGCATGGCCTTCGTATGCGGAGACTCAAGAGGGCACCGCGTAACCAAAGTTCTCACAGTAGATCACGATGCCGATGCCGACTATCCGATCAGAGTCGACACCGGCGAGATGCTCGTCTCGACGATCATGATAAAAGGATCCGCGACTGTGTGCGTCAGGAGACAACGACAGAATCCATGTGGCACAAACTACGGACATTTAAGTTCGTGATAAGTTTCTGCGATGGGGTCACACGTACTGCGTTTCTTAATGAAGGACTTCGTGCTGCATTTGCAGAAAGCTGGCGTGCTGCGACGAGCTCGCACGAGGTCGTCAACGTTGTCGACCTCACAGAAGAGGCTGGTACGAACAACCGAGTGTGCGACACCAAAACCCATGCACCCGCGACGGTGGTGATCCAGCCGCCCACACGGGTTCAGACTACATCAGAGCCAGCAAATGCTCCGTGCGATGTGCCGCAGCATCACGAGACATTTCCAACGCCGGATTATGTGGCAGATGCGTTCCTCGTCATTCCGACGTATGCACAACGATTGCGAATACGGCATCAGCGAAAGCCAAGCGGCTATGGCTATCACGTGGCAAAGTCGAGAAAGTCGCAATACAAAGCCAGCGAGCGCCAGTTCGAGACTCTAAGCGTTCGATTTGGTAAGGCAGGCGTGGCTCTTAAGTTAGCCAAGTACATGCTGCTACCAAGCGTGCAGATAGCTCTATGTAGTCGGCGTAAACAGCGCGACGAGGAAGAATCATTTTTCATGCAATTATCTAGCAGTTCAGAACGATCATGTTGTCGTACTGCTGGACCGATAATTGCGGGGCTGGCGGCACACGAAATCACTCACGAATCATTACTGAGCATGGCCTTGCTGAGAGCATCGATTCCGGGTGGTTTAATGTCTACGCCGGATGAGGTGGCGCGGTTTGAACCAGTAGCCTGGCCTAGTGACGTGGGTCGTATCGAAAGGCCGTTGAACACAAAGAATGTGACGTTCAAGGACACCGGGAAACTTGGCGTTTGCGAGTGTGATATCCTTGCGACCGAGATTCCTGTCTGAATGCAGTATCAGGACAGTATTGTACTAGCATCTCGTGTGCGATTCGTTTGAAGTACCGAACCATGTGCGGCAATAGTATGCACGAGGCCACCGGTATTCAGCTATACGAAAGTAATGTTGGCCTGGGTGTCTTTGCGTCGCTGCCTATCGAGACTGGTGATATCGTTGGAGATTATTGTGGTGTGTTGTGTCCGTATAAGGGCATTGTTGGCTTGCCAACACCCACGTCAAGAGTGAAAAGAACCTGGATACACGATGCTACTTGACCAGAGGTCCGTGGACGGGGAGTATGTCTATATTGAACTGTAAAGTATGGATCAATTTTGCGCTTTCTCAATCATTCGTGCTCGCCGAACTGCCAGTCATTGAGCTCCATCACCGCCGTAAGGTAAAGATAACCGTCGCAATCTGCGATAGAATCGAAGCGATGACTGAGCTCACCGTTGATTATGGTCCGCACGTGTGGTTCCCGTGTGTTTGCAACTCAACGAATTGCCACTACAAAACAAGATAGTAGTAAGGCTAGCTACACCAATGGTCAGCTCGGACATGCAATTAAATCCGTTTCACGCATGTTGGACGCATTCCGCGTACGGTACCAACCTGGGCGCGTTTCCAAAAGTAATAGTGGTGACCATAACCAAATCAAAGTCATATTGAATATGCTGGACCTCTAAAAAGATTTCCTCGTACCGCTGTAAAACACTACACCTGTTTTGCAGCTGTACATAGCTTACAAGTACTTTATAAGTGATTGCAACGTGTGCTGGAATGACGAAAGCGATCATCGCGCGTACGGATCATCCACTTACGGGCGAAGAAACTTGAAATACGCAGCTAATAACTCCAACCAAGTCCTATTGACGATGCAGGACGTAATAAATACGCTCGTATGCATATATGAGAGGACACATTCCTTTGCTGAATAGCCGTACAAAACTCCCTAACATCGTTGGTCGATGTGCTGGAACCCTCTACAAATGCTAACTCCCTCCGTACACGTTCACTGTTGGCAGATATCCAGTTATGTTAAGGCTTTTGTTATGCTACAGTCGGTAGACATCCACTTTGTTTGTGGCGATGTCAATAGCACGTAAACTATCGCACGACCCACTGGAAGAGCATGTATACGCTCCGCGCTCCATAAGATCAATGATTTTGCGCCGTCGGTTGAAAAAATCTCTCTCGTCACTTCCACACCATTTAGTTCCAAAATTATTATCAAGCTCGATAGTAGTATATACTGGAAGATTACGCCGGCAGTTTTTTCTTAATATATTTTTACAAGGAGAGTAGGTTTAATCGTTTCTAATACCCAACTGGTGTTTCTAACCAGACAACCAATCCATAACCTCAGAGCGAAAGGAGTCATTTAACTCATATTAACCATGTCTGAGATAGGTTAAAACTCCTTTAGCGACAGTACCATGCACCTCCCTAATTAATATTTTTTCTCAAAAACAAATAATAGGCTATGCATATAGATATGTCGAACGAATTAACTATTGGAAAATACAAGGGCACCCAGATTGAAGAAGTATATTCTTCTGATCCTGGGTATTGCCGTTGGGTATTCAATCAACCCAGTTTAAATATTGGGGAGGAGATCAAAATACTACTTCCTACACTCCAAATTCCTAACTGATGATAATTCATATATGATGACGTGATGAAAACATCGAGGTAAGTCTTTCAAGCAGACCAGTCAAATTGATCCCAATTATATTGATTGGCTTAAGAGTCAATTTGTAATTGACAAATGCCCTAAGCTTTTAGCAGAATTGAACTAAGATATTATTTTTTTTCTTTTTTTAATATGTGATATAGTCTAATACCTCCCCAGTTAGTCTATCGAAGGTAGTTCTTGTTCGGACACAGCCAATACTAACATATTGGTGCCCTGGCATCCAGCATTAACACCTTGGATCTGCATCGCTTGGGGGACATCGCGCTCGGTTAGACGACTAACGTCAGCAATGAGAACACGGTTAGTTAGAGACCACGTCTGATAGTCGAGAAGACCATCGACCAGCTCAGGGGTGAGATCACCATTGATCGAAGCGATTTTAGTTACATCATTAGTGAAGTGGCGGAAATCGTAGTCATGGCTGAGATCGAAGGTCTGCTGGGAACCGATACGAACATTAAAGTTTCTAATACTGGATCCGGGGTGGAGAGTCCAAGGAGCTGAATCGAAAGGACTCTGGAACTCCTCAACTGCTGCTGAGGCAAAACTACCGGTTTGCTCGGCAAAAATGCATTAAGATTACATATTTTGCATTCTTAATAGAAGCTACAGTTGGAGATCGAATGCAGCCTTAAGTGAGTCGATTGTTTACCAGTTCCAGCGCGCTGATAGAACCATTGGGCATAACAATCATTATAGCGGACCTTCTTTACAGGTTTTGAGATGATTGCTTGGGGGTTCTCAAGACGCACAAACGGAACGTAAAGACGAGAAGTGGTAAATGGCATGTAAGTACCATCAACAGTAGGCTCGAGCGTATTGACAACAGCACCCCAAGCAATATTGAACCCGGCAGAAGCAAGTAGGACTCCAGTCATCGGATTCCCAGTAGAAGAAGCAGAAAACATGGTTGGACAGGTATTACCAGAGGCAAGAGTAGTGCTGGTTAGAGACATACCATTCGAAGCATCCACGCCAATAGTAGAGGTACCCTGATTGACTCCGAAGCGGAAGCGGATTTGGGGATTCGCCATGAGGTCTAACTCCTTAAAGATAGGGTGAAGATCAGTTAGCTTTACCTTTAGCATGTAGTTCCACGTCCCCATAATTCCATTAGCCGTGGCGACGCCAGCTACGAGGCACCACGCGCCAATTAATTTGAGGTTGCGGTAGAAGCTGCACCCGCGCCAAGTGAAGGACACGACGTGGAGAAATCAGATCCAGCGTACGATGGTTCGACAACAGACGCTTTACGAGACCATCGTTAGCGATAGAGCCCCCCCCCCCCCCAAGAGGGACCAGTTGTTGCGAACGAAGATGAGAAGGCAGTAGTGTTTGTTTATCCATCTCCAGTAGTCGAGCTTGTAGCTGAACTGTACAAAGCTGACTGAGCAGCATCCGGATCAAGGAACGATTCAGCTCCGTGCTTCTTAACGTACTTAGAGCTGTAGCTTGTCTGAGCGCGGACATTGTTCCAAAAAGCTTGTAATCAGCCATCGAGACAATGGTCTTACCATTGAGTTCCAGAGACATGCTGTCGATAACATTCCAGTTGTCACACTTTAAAGTAGCATAGAAGTGATTGGCAGCAGCGGTCTGAGCAGTAGCACCATTTTTCATCGAGACCTTGTATGGGAGCATGATGTATGCATCGCGAAGACACGCAAATCTCTTCAGAGCCGTTTAGCTGAGCTGTAGCATCGATAGTGATAACACCATTCTGATACGAGCCTTGATTCAGATCGATCACAAATGGTACGCATTTGCCAGAAGATACCTTGATTTCCGGATCGCTTTGCAGCGAGCTCTGGTACAAATACTGATCGGATAGTTGAGTTTCGCTCATTGTTGCATCTATATGGTTTCTTATATACTTTCGTTGAAATTAAATATTATGAGCGATCTCATCAAATCAATCACCAGTGACCACGATCTATCAAGGTTGCAGATCGAATTGAAGTACATCTGGATGGTATATTCGAATCGAATGTAATATCGAAACCGATTCAAAGAAGGTACCTACTTGGTCTTGTTGAGGCCTCCTAACCGTGATGTAGGACATTGGCGGGCTGTCCACGATGGAGAATTCTTTAATTGAATGGGTGAAGTAGGTCCCGACAAAGTATGGAATCGGAAATATAATCCCAAAGAATATCAAGATACGTATGGTGACTATTGTGGTATATGGTGCATGCTCTGGCTATATTGCAAACAAAATAAGAAGATGAATCTATTAAATCGGTTCAAAAACTTGAATTTAATCATTCCTTAGATAACAAATCAGTCATGAAGTGTAATCACGACGTTCAAAGAATTAGCAGGTTCAGCGACGATACCCGCGTCAAAGCTCAAGAGAGCCTTTAAGACAGGTACTTTATATTTTACTAAAGATGAGTTGAGTGGTTCTGGTGCAACGCTCATCTTCATCCTGAGTCGTATGCGAAAGCTCATCGAGTTTAAAATCTGGCAATGGAACGCGTTTGCCTATCATAAAGAAAGAAATTGGTTATGCGTTCAAGCATATGCAAGGAGGTGACATGCACGGGGCGAGCATATGGGGTAAGATTTGGGGAGGAGTGAAATCCGCTTTCAAATTGCAAAGTACTCGGGCATTTGTCTCGAGTTGCTGATGTAGCTGTACCCGTCCTTGCAACGTACGCTGGCCAACCAACCGTAGCTATCCCAACGAGAGCTGCTATCCGATCCAGGACAGGTATCGGTGTTTATGATGACGAAGAGGGTTTTCACCCGCATCATTCTAATATTGACGGGGGGGGGAGGGGGGGGGGGGGGGGCGTCTTGCCATGACTGATGTTAAGAAAGGGGCGAAACGTGTTCTCGTTTACACAAAGCGCAAAGGTATTCTCACTGATGTAGCCGATGCTGACGAAAAGTATCTACTTTCCAAGACTAATAAGCCTGAGCATGGGGATTTGATCAAGCCGCTTCGTGGTGACGTCCGTCGTCGCTATGGAATAGGCGTTGCCAAGCCAAAGGTTAAGAAATTAGCAAAGGGTTCTCAAGAAGCAAAAGATCACATGGCTAAGATCCGCGCTATGAGGAAGACCGGGGGATCCTTTAGATTGTGAGGTAAAAAAAAGCTGCAGTAGCCAGCATATTTTTTTTGTCGTAGCAAGAGCATGATTGAAACTGAAGTATCGCGAGAGATCACCTTTTTATCGTTCTGGTTATAAATACTGATTGTGATCATTGATCGAGACCCATTGTGACAATTCGTCCAGGCGTACTGAGACGGCTTGTAGCTAATCAGCTGTCCAATCTGAGCATCACCTCTATCAAAGGCACTTACAATATCTCCAGATGCTACATAGTCATTTTTGATCAAATCGCAACGGACTATGTATGAACTCGTAGGATGTATTGTGGAATGACATTGGATAGATGAGCGCTGACAACTGTCGCTGAGGCAGTAGGGTATGTACCAGCAGTCAGTCCAACAATCTTCCCAAACTCCGCATTATCAATAATTAGGCGTAGAACGCGAGTAGTTGTAGGCAAATCAGTACCACCCAGCTGAGTATAGATCAGTAGCAGGTCTCGTGTAGCCCACAGGAAGGCTCGAAGGAGTCGGAGAAAAGTCGACCTGGCATTCGTAATACACACTGTTTTTTTTACTAACGTTGATATAGAAAACGTTATTCCCAGATCCATCGATTAAGTATGCCCTTACATTAACAAAAGGATGTATGGATGCTGCGGCTAATATCTTCACAGGAGTAAATGCCATCAGCAAGGTTGATACTAATGCTAGAGGTGGTAGCAACGGTTGGTACTTCAAGCTTCAGGCTCGTGTTTGAAATTGTACAGAATCGATGTTATACTCACTGTTGTACATCGATATTGATTGGATTGCACAGACAACATCGCGGAAGTCAGCTGCCGATCCCGGAAACTGATATTTTTAGAATTCATTACTACAGGATAATTAATATTTTGTATAGTTTGACTTGTATTTACTAATGAAATAGTAGGAATTTTTTAAAATAGATAGGATTTGAACCTACATCTTCAGATTATGAGCCTGATAAGTTACCTATTACTCTATCTCATCTTATATTTTCTTCCTTTTTCGGAAGAAAAGGATTTGAACCTTTAATCTTCTGTTCCCTATTACATAAAATAACAATATAAAGATGTTTTACCAGGATCTTATTGGTTTAGTATTAAAATTTGTTTTTTGTTGTTTTATTTGTAGTTGCTCGAGCTATTTTGCAGGATCTTTTTGGTTTAGTATTAAAACTTGGTTTTTTGTTGTTTTATTTGTAGTTGCTCGAGCTATATAACTCGTCGTGGAAACGACGAGTTATATCCGTTTGCTACGAGATTGGTACTATCGGTTTTTGAGAAGCTCGCCATGTTGCAGTATATAATTATCGTAAAAATCTAGCTGACACTTATTCATATTACGGCAAGGCCGAAGGATGGATATTTCTATGACTTATCAGCCCGAGCGTCAGCTCATTGTTCAGTCTTGGCTGGCTTATCGAAATTGTACCTAATTTCCCCCTTCACAAAGTCGATGAGCAACATCTGAATTTTTCTTTCTGTTGCCTTATTGTAATAATAGACGATTGAGCGATCATCTATGCCCCTAATATTGAAATCCTTTACTACCATTTGTAAAGCACGCTTTGAATTGGCCTTTAGAATTGCTACATACTCAGAATTTAACCGAATCAAAATAGCTATGGCTTAGGAATATGGTTGATAGTGTAAAGTGTCTTCCACGTGGGAAATAGTGGGAAAAGATATTCGTTCTGGAGTAGCTTGGCGTTGCTGTAGTCGTCTATGATAACAAGCTCAGGTTTGTTGGAGCTCATGGGTGTATGACGCACTTGATCAACTTTCGGGGGTGTACTGGGTCGGCAAAAGTAATGAAATATTCAAGCTTCTCGCGGAGGTACTCATACAGTTCTTGATGTGGATTACGAGCAATAATCGTGAGATGAGCAAACACATGAGGTGAATGCTTGAGAATGAAAATGCATAGATTGTTCTTCCCACTGAATGAGGGGACAAGGATCCTCACCATTCTAAATAGCTTTTTTTATGGCAAGCACAGGAATATCGCCCATGCCGGCAGGTTTGAACTTTTTCGGCAATGAAACACCAAAAATCTGGAATAGCGCTTATGCTCGTGTCTTTTAATCGCTGGATCTATATAGATTGAGATAAAAACAAACATGAGTTCTGGTTTCTCGTATCCTCAGCCAATATTCATATCACCGATCTACAATCCTGCATTCTATCTGTCGTTAGACGCCAATGGTTATCTAACATATGAATATGCGCAGACTTTATACCTTCGTAAGAATGATTACCGACTAACCTACATTACCGGTACTACTCCTGAAACGGCAACACAAAGTATAGCCCTTATCCCGGATACAAACAAAGGTATTGGTGGCATTGGGGATTATCTTGTAGCAGTCTAACTGTGAATGGCTCCAGCGTGTCATCTTCTCCTGAATATGTCATGGGCACCACTCCAGGTACATCTGCTAATGAAAACGCTTTGGTACTTGACGGCTCAGGCGCTATTGCTACTATCAGCTCGCCCACTGCTACCAACATTTATGGGAGCATTAAAACGGCAGCCCAGCCATCAATTACGCCTGTTGGTACTCTCTCAGCGCTGACGCTGGCTACAGCAGGAACAGGCTTACAGATACCATCGTTGAAGTTTTGGGATGGTGTATCGGCTTACACTACGTTTAATCAAGCGTACTACCTCGGCATAACAGAGGGCGGTGCTACTGGCTCTACGACAATGGTTCTCAATTCAATGAAAGACTTGTCAGGTGTTAATTCATCCTCAGCTGCTACCGTCAATGGTACTACGAAGACTTCTGGCACGATTGGCGACTTCGGATCGCTTCAAATTGGTTCTACGACAGTAATATCATCAAGTCGCAATATTTCAAATATTGGTACGATATCTGCTACATCGCTTTCAGGTACTATCCAGACTGCCTTCCAGCCAAATATACCAAATATAACGAGTGTTGGTACGCTGGCTTCTCTAAGCGTATCTGGCAACATAACTTCGAGTGGGTTGCTTAATGGATTCTTGGGGTACGGCAACCAATCTTTTATTACATCGGTAGGAGCTTACGGATCTTCTTGGTATAAACAGCTTGGCATCGACTGAATACCTATCCATCAAAGCAAGCGGTTTTGATTACCTTGACTCGAGCTACACCAGAATGTACCGATTCGTTGGTTCTAATGCGACGCCCGTGGAATGCCAAATAGAGGTTCATAACGGCTCTAATAGCACCTCAGCGAATGACTGCTGGGTCGGATGTATCAGTTCGTCAGGCCTCCGTTTCGGGGCAAGTAATACGACTCAGATGATTTTAACCGCTGGGGGTCGAGTTGGGATCGGTACGACCTCTCCTTCCTGTCCATTAGCGTTCTTGGCGTAGCTTCTTTCACGTTCGGGATGGGCGGTAATACGGTCTACAGACTGAGGACTGACTCAGGAGTGACCGAGAGCGTTCTAGACCCTATAGGCTATAGCGTTAGTGCTGTGTTCGGAGGATTCATTGCAGCGCAAGCGATGACTATGACCTCAGACAGACGCCTTGAGCAGAATATTCAGGTTGCACATCTTGATCGTATCTAAAGACTCTACGACAGCGTTGATGTATGATTATACGACTGGATCGAATCCGAGAATCGGCCAAGAGGTCTGTCTCATTGGTCAAGATCTCATTTCGGCTCATCTGACTGATTTGGTATCGGTTTCTATCGAGACGATATCGAGGAGGGATATGACCCTTCAGTAGAGCCAGCCAAGCAGCAGCTCAACGTTGATTATAGTCGTATAACTACATACAATATGATTCAGTCTTAATTAAGGAGATTGAGGATCTGCGAGCGATTATAAGATAAGCTTAATGTATCTGACAATGGTAAGAACCGAAGCAATCCATACTAGCAAATGTACAGCTGACTGGTTCGGTAAGCAATATCTTTGGAGCTAATATGATCATGGGTGCGGACCGAGTAAAGACCTCAGAACAATTTGACTACCGATGAGCCAAGTCAAATCATTGGTTCGGCTTTATTGAAAGCCGATGAAATCATAGGTTTAGGTGATAGCGTGTTTCTCCTCACACAGAGTCCTGATGGTGAATCTGCAATACTTGAGATTAGTATTAGTGATAAAAAATCAACGTATATCGTGGGAATCGAAATAAACTCATGCGAAATGGAATAAAGTTAGATGGCAAACGTTTTTTTACTGTTTTTGTTTTTTTTTCTTTGGTTGGTAAGCCCATACTCCCCCACCTTGAGTCTGAGTCGATGCATCCACCTTCTTGTTAGTTTTGTTTAAATCAGCTGCCCACACAGCTGCCTGTGTCTTCTGAGGTCGATCGTTGATGATTAAATTCTTCATGATAGTTTTAAGCTCAGCAACATCGAGATCAGCGTTATCACCGTAGCTGCCACCAGAACTTGAAATAATGCGCGGATTGAAGAAAACATTATCTCTGACTATAGTAGGCGGGTGATAATATCTCTAAATTCGTTATCATTGATAAGTTGATTGCTGTACATATCTACCGTGAGAGACTTTAGCTGCTTTATGATGCTCCAAGCATCATTGCCTAATTGAAGCTCTCCTTTTAGCTTATCATACTCGGCTCGTAGAGTCTGAAGCGGGTCCTCGAGCTTATCGTGGAAATTATACAGGAGATGGGTGATGGCAAGGATCTCCTTGGACTTTTTTTTTGTCGTCGATGCTGAGCTTATCGTAAGCAGCTTGGTCAATGTGTTGCTTATATACAAGCGTTCTGATCATGATTTGGAGACTATCACTAATCTGGCGTTTACGACCGCATTTCCGACGGTTAGGCTGAAACAATTACGAGTGTTTTGGCATCCAGATCTGGCAATCGAATGTACTTGCTACCAAGCTGGCGATACACATATGCACCAGGTGTTGCTAACCCCTGAATTTCATTCAGGTTGTAGGTTCTACCGCATCTGACTACTCCATCCAATGGAACTACACCAGCTCCTCTGATGCATTGCTGAAGATGACATCTCGAATAATCTTGAGATTAGCATTTACATTCTCAACCATTTCAGCTCATATTTTGTTGCTGGGGCTTCAACATTGCTCGCAGTCTCCTGTGCAACTTCCCAACTCACTAAGCAGAAATAGAAAGGTATCCATCCATCGAATATTTCTTAGTAAATTAGTCAATGCTATTCCAGAAACAACCTTATGATCCAAGTTTCTTATTTTAAACATTGGTTTCTCACCTGGAGAACCGAAATAGTATGTATCGTGAGCTCTGAAACCGTCTTTGTAATTTACAAAAGGTCGGAGACGGAGTGGGATTTGAATCCCGTCATCGAAAAGGCGCTCGTATACTCGGAAATTTATTTTAGTCTCACTGCCTGGGATTGACAACGTATGATTACTGTCTTCATCTAATCCAGTTTTGGCACCATGACGTCCTTCTCGGTCATCATCATCACCAGTTACCTCATATGATTTAATAGACTCTCGACATCACTTGCTCCTACCATTGAGATATCTAACCCTCTGCTCTTTCTCATTATTTAAAAATGCTCTTAGAGTCGTTTGCCAATCAACCTTGTTGATTGCTGATATATATATGCTTCAGGTTTGGATCTCTCCCATACACATCAATAGAGCCCAATTTAGCCCATATATATTGTTTCAAGCCGCTTCATCAGATCTGAACTTCTCTTTGATGCTCGGAGTGATGCTTTTTTCAGTCCATTAGTTTCCAGCATATCCTGATTCTTTAATACAATCCAAAGCAGCTTTAATTAACTTAGCTCGTTGTCGGATGTTGTCGATGTAAATTTCCGACTGAATCGGATATCCGGTAGTCTCCGTTTTTAAGAACATCGAGATCCTCTAAATCATCGCCTGCTCGCTTCTTCCCCAAACGCGTGAGTGTTCGCGCTCGATTTTCTTCGCCACGCATGGCTCCAACTTCATCGATCGAGCTGCTTTCACCATCGTACAAAATATCTCTGGGTTTTGCTTCTGTAGCTACCAGTCAATTGACTCATATTTTTTTTGTTTTTCTTGCCGTTTCTAACAGATATTACAGATCCCTTTTCTCCGAGAAGGTATCTCAGATCATCTCTACCAGTTTTCCTTCGGATAGGGTGGATTCGGAGCGCAACTCAATTAGGATTTCTCCAAACAGGTGTTTAATCCAAGACCTGGATTGAACATACTCTTCCGCATCAATAGGTCTTTCACGAACGCCTTTAGTCGAAGTTGAAGCATTTATCATTTGTGGAGATTATATGTTTCAACTCCAACATCAGCTGTATTAAGGCTTGCTTGAATTCCTGTATCAGTTGTGTTGGAGCTTGCCTGTAACCCTCTATCGGTTGTATCGGGACGAGCCTGTACTCCAATATCAAGCGGTTTCTGAACGCGACTCGACGGAAAACCCATCTCAATCATATTTACTTCAGGAAATGATGTTGATACCTCAGGGTTTGTCTGAGAGAATTCATCACTCACGGTCTTTTAATGGCTCAGACGAATCTGTCCATTAAAAAAACAGTGGGTGATGAGTTCTTATTGAATTCAGTGTGCCTATAGTGCTATCTACGTCGCTTGCTCATGATGCACCTTCATACATGAGTCGCTTGGCTTTAGCTTGTTGAACACGTCGTTGAGATCGTTCAAGAAGCTCTTGTCGCTTTTGCTCTCTCTGGGCGAGGGATGAGAAATTTGGAAATATTATTTCTATATCATAAACGAATGAATAGTCATATTACCAGTAGCTCGGTAATATGACTAGCATAACTGGTTCGTGGCGAAATGTTGCATATGAATGACAAATATGATTTCTTTCATTTAGTAGATTGATCTTTGATGGAATGAAACGGAACTCCAAAGATTGCTTCTAATTCACGCTGGTACTTACGATTTACTACCGTTTTACGAAATTTGATATTGCATCGAGATTCATCATCTCGTTCTTGATTCTGCTTACTTTCTGAATGATCCACACCTTTCGCCGTAGCTTACCAAGCTCACGGTCTTTTTGTAAGCAGTTCTGGCAAAACATTCTTATTTGTTGGTGTCTATATATCAAGTCAGATATTTTCAAAAAAGCTCAGTAAAATAGTGGAAGTAATATACTTGAGTCAAAGCTACAGAGGATGTCTCTATCAAATTTATTATTAAGCTAATTATGCCTCCTTCTTTGAGTCAACCAAAGCTCGTTTTCGAGAGTCGATCTCCTACTCTTATTGATTAATCTAAGATTATCTTGCGGCTGCCAGGAATCAGGTTCATTCCCAAGCCATTGAACTAAGTATTTGAACTTACCAGTTTGCATTTTTTTGTGATCTAAGATCTTCTCAGCGTCAAGGATATCCCCTCGATTGATTGTAGCATCAGTTGTCTCTGATTGAATCTTTTTGAGGTCATTGGAGCCTTGTAAAGCGTATGCCCATTTTTCGAGCGGATTTGGACTCGATAACCGTCAATCCCTACCACTGAATATACAGCCTTGCTCCAGCGTGCAGCCTCCTTGTCAAACGTTCCCTTCTTTAGTCGATAGAGCAAATTAACCCCAATACTAAATTCGTTCTCAATCTTATCAGCTTCGCCTTGGTTATGAGCCAAATCTGCCTCCATTACTTGGCCTTTAGCTTCATTTCGCGTCATTCCAATCGATCGATGAACAGTGCTGTTGTAGTTGCCAATAACGTCGCTGATTAGCTTTTGTGTAATCCGCTTAGGAGATGGAGCGGGTGAAACCCCAGTCAGGCAAATCTTGGTTAGCGTTTTCTTTATAGTTCGGTTGAATCTCTCAATTTTGCCCATAGTCCCATGATCACCGGGCTCGTTGTTAAAATGCTCGAACGCTTTGGTTTTAAAACAATTCTTGAGCTTGCGCTTCATCAACACTACCATTATCGCTCGTTAAAATATCGATTTTGTGGAGTCGAACAAACGCATTGAGGGCTGTTAAAACTATAGGCGCAGTCTTATCCACCAAAGTCTTGCGTATCCGATGCGGGAGTTGATATTGATACCAGTCAGAAGCGGTTGTTTACCCCAGAAAGCCAGATCTATCTGCCAAGAGTTGGGGTTATGAGAGGCGATTTTGAACCCATCGTATCACTTCTTTTACTCTTGCAACTGCTGGATATCTGACTGAGTAGCATACCACTCCTTCACATTCTTTAACGCTATTTTAGAGTCTATCTCTCGAGCCTTCTGATAAAGCGCTTGAGCCCCAACATAACCAGTTTTAGGGTTGTAGTATAGTTTGTTTAGTATCTCGCTCGCACTTGTGCGTGTGGTCAGCGACCCCACCTTCATGAATTATATATAATATTCAAACAAAAACATGTGATAGGTAGGAGAACCTCTAAATATCAAGTGGGATGGTACTAATTCCATCCTGAAGCACTTGCCGCTTGCCGTCAAAATATGATAAGGCAGTTTTGGTCTGAGTGTATGTGATGATTGATTTAGTTTCTTTTGACAACCTAAATCCCTTGTTAGTACCACGAAGGGTGATCAGGTCGCGGACAACAGACTCAAATCCCAAAGGGTTGAATGGCATCCTCATTGCGACCCACGACTTTGTTGCACACCCTTAGCTGAAACCTTCACCTTGTATGACTCGTCTGGAAAATAGCAAATATAGTTTTTATTCGAGAGTGAGACCATAGCATCGCCAGACCCCATTCAACTTTGAATGGACCAGGGGTTCGACGGTCAAACTTAGCTACTTCCGAGTTATAGTCTCGTGGGAACCTATCGTACTTGTGCTGTTTGAAGTGATCACTTAGCTCAGGTTTGACGCACTCCTGTAATGGATTATTACAGCTGAAGGCGATGTAGGCAGAGTCCATGTCCATTTATTGATACTGGAAATCGGATCGATCGAAGTAGAAGTCAATACAATCGTAGTAGAATTCGAGCATGCGTAGCTCGCAAGCTGATGATGGCTATAGACAAATGAATTGGGTTCTTGTTATTGAGACGACGCTTCTTCATGGTTATCTCACATGAGTCATTCAACTCTAATCCATGAAACGTGAAGTGCTCAATACGCGACTTGATCTTATCCTCATTCGACTCATACTTAACCTGTTTGTGCTTATTCATGTCCATGCCCGATCGCCCAAACGCCGAGTGCTAACCAATTTCATCATCTCCGCAATCGTAGCCTTACTCTTATCCTCATCACCAACACGACGTGCGCTCGATACAGCCTCCATAAATGGAGCAAAAGCCTTGTGAACGCTGGCTTTAATGAAGCTGTAAGACTTAGTCATTTCCATTCCATGAGACAGATACTACTTGAGTAGGGGGATGTAGATCAGAATCTTTTCACCAAAGTAGCTTCCAATCAACTTGCGACAGGCTTGGATTTGTTCTCTCGTGCCTTGTTGTAATCAAACATGTAATCACCAATGACCTTCTCGTTAGTACAGTCGATCAGTGTATTTTTGAAAATCGGAGTCATTTCACTAAAATACCCTTTCAGGTGATCTGGCGTTTGAATATAACACTCAAGAGAGAGAGAAAAAAATGTTTCATTCTGGATGTCCTCAACAATATTCGGAAAAGCTTCAATAGTGGTAAGGCGTCCGCAAGGCATGCTATTACCAAAAGCCCAGAGGTATAGAGCATTGGCGTCGTAGCTGACGATCCTTTTCACGAGCTTTCCACCACGAATCTTAGTCACGTCGCTTAATGTAGCGGTTAAAGATGATTGATGGTCGCTAGCAATGTTTGCCTTCATTTTTCTGTAGATCTCCTTCTCCACCCTGTCAATCGAATATACAAGCTTGTGTGAGTCGAACTCAAGTAGCGTCTTGAAGCGAAATCCACCAAGCGATATGTGCTTGCGTGCGACGCTGCATTGAACGCATGAAATGAGGACATTACCGTCAATATGCCCCAACTTGTTATTGATACGATCGGCTGATACGGTATCGACAATCAGCTGACACCAGCACGGACCACACAGATAGTTTTGCTTTTTCAGCAACGTGTCCAAGTGATCTGATCAAGAGTCATATTGAACGCACGCTTGGCATCTACATCCTGATGTTTGTAACCGCTCATACGCTTAACGGGGAATCGGAAAGCCTTAGCAGGGTTTTTATTAGGTGTTGAAGCTCGTTAAAGCAAGTTTGGTACATAGCCTTCTCTGAAAAGGCCCGGAAGCGAGACACCGTCAGCGAACATGTCGAGCTCAAAACGCTTAAAAACTCACGCTGTGCCTCGATAGCCTGAGGAATGGTACCGCATCTAAGTTATTGTACCAGATCAGTACGTCTTTAATAGACTTCATCTCATAGTGTTTCCACACAAACTTTACTCGCTCATTGTCAGCGTTGGTAATGTCTGGTACCACGAAGAGCACTGTCGAATGCTGATTTCGAGAAATATTGGTCTCGTTCAGCACCTCGAAAGACTTGATGTATTCGTATGGAAATAGGCCCTTGCCAAGATCACAGACATATTAAATCTTGCCATCACCTTTGCATCCATCGATATATGTACTAAGATACTTCTCATAGTTTGTTCCAGTAGGAACATAGTTGCTAATATCAAGCATTTTCACGTCTGAAGTAGCAATGCCCTGTAGCTTGGATTCTTGATTACAGATTTGATGTTCGCCGTATCAATAACAGCAAATAGGTCACTCTTAATCAAGTTGATATCGTATCTACCAGAGTTGAACCCCAATACTGGTACTTGATCGAGCTGTTGCTTGATTCTGCCGTAATCAGACCTCTCCTTCCCGAAGGAAATTGTCTTATGGAAATCGAAAAAATTGGCATAATCTCCGTCTTTGATCCAGTTATCAACGTCATCCATTGAGTACTTTTTCCCAAGCTCTAATCCAGGGATCTCCATACCACTAAAGCCGTGGGCTTTGATGATCTTCTTGAGAAGTGGCTCATACTTTTGAACATTGTACTGCTGAGTCTGCAAGCCGGCTTTGCTAATGTAATCAACTATATCTTTTAGCAAAGCTTTTGTCTCATCATTTACAAAGGATCTTACTTTCCCGGGGAGACTGTCAGCTACTGATACGAAACAGGAATGTGTTCATTCGTGAAGACTGTGCATTCACCGTGCTGGATACCTGTCGGCTTCAGTATGGCCTCAAAATCATACACGATGAAGTGATCGATGTAGTTATCAATCCTCTTAATGGAGTACTTTGTCAGCAGTGATTTGATGGACTTCTGAGGCGGTCTGTAAATTGTTGGCTCAGCTGGGAAACTCTCTATATTGACAAGCTCACATTGGTTATACTTATGGCTGCTGAGCTTGACAGCGCTAATGAATACCATTTCGCACTTAGGGCATTGATACTTGCTTTGAAGCATATCGATGCTCTTAATGTACAGAGCGTGGTTCTCATGAGATAGAATGGCCATGTATTCAAACTCCTTGTCCGAGCGACGAATGCATTCAACGCCCCCTAAGCAACGTCCATCTTATAAACGTTGATAGCTAGCTGGAAACAGTCCTCAACCTCATCGAGTTGAAGAAGGTCAATAGGCTTAAAGCTTTGACAGACTCAATGTGTAGTTAGTATCCTTAAAAGAACATTAGCGCTTGAATACCTCCTTCACTTGAGCCTGGATTCTACGAGGATCCTTATTAGTATGCAATACAATGGAAGACGCATTTGTTATTCGTCTTGGGAAAGTTGATGACATGCTTGTTTTCGCGAATAACCTTAGAAACGACAGCTTTGCTATCACCAAGAGCACGGTTGCGATGGTACATGAAAATCTTAAAGCCAGTAATCACCTTACCTTTGCACCCAGAGATGGGGTAGTTAAGTTTGTTAGCCAGCTGCATGGATCTGATTTCCGAAATAATTTCCTTTCGAATATCTGCCTTACTATTGACCGCAACAGGAGTATTAAATACGTAGGTTTTACCCAAATTCGGGTGAAAGTACCTGGTTTCATTTTCATCGCTGAGACTAATCAGGCCGTAGCCGAGAGCAACATTCACCTTGAATGCATTGGTTTGCGTAGAGAGTACGTGCTCAAGCTTGTCGTAGAACTCCGATGGTTGGATACCCTCGTATAAATGAGACTCCATGTGCTGACCGCTGAAGAAACGATACTTGGGTCGGTCTTATAGTCCTTGGATATGTGCTTCGCTAAGCCTTCGATAGAAACTTTGTACTGCTTTGCAACCAACCTTTGATTGCTCGGGCGGGTAATGTTGCTCACATAGACCAGCTTCCCAGTTTTACCTCGAACCCTTAACGCGATAGTCGTTACCCCATCGGATTACATTAATATTTAATCGCTTTAGTCCTTCGCGTTCGTAAGGCAGCAAATTTGCTATATATTTGTGGCTATATTATTCTCGTGGGAATGACTTTATAATTATTGGATGTCGTATCAGGATTGACTGTATATCATGGTCCCATAGAAAGTTTTTGAATATTAATATTAATTAATTCAGATGGTGTAGGTGCGCTCATGCATCGCCTATACATAGCTTGACTTTTTACGACAGAAAAAAACTAATGAATTAGTTAAGTTCGCTTTCGGTGTTAGGTTCGCTATCAGTTGAATTAGGTTCGATTTTTGGTTTCCGCTTGCGAGTCCGAATCTGATCTCTATTCTTATCGTCATACCCCTTTTAATAGCATAAGGGAACTTCACGTGTGCGCTGGTAGTAGCGCTTCTGCGCCTCCTTGATGCGCTCTTTGTTAGCCAAGTCTTTCTCGGGAGAGTACGTCATCTTTGTATATTAACAACGTCATATTTGTTAGTATAAAAAAGAATTGTGCGCGATGCACTCCTGTTATCCGATGACGAATAAATCACAAAGTAATGTCTCGGTAGACCCTGAAACTGAAGCTAGTGCACTCATACATTATACCTCTTCGGGATACGGAACAAGAATTGCAAACTGCTCGATGGTTTTAGGTGTCTTCTTGGTGAAAGACTTGTAGTAGAGTGATGGAAGCAAAAAGAAAAACTGTTTGCCATTCGTACCCAGTTTCGCCAAATTATCTGCCGCTCCGCCCTTGATGTCATGCGTCGTTCCCACAGTCATTTGGAATCCACCGAACTGCGGCATCCACGCATCAATTGCAGTATAATTCGATGTCCGAGGCACGTACAGCTGATTTGCAAGTTGACCGACTTCCACCCGCTCCGCTATTTGCCGAGGCTGCGATGACCATGGGATGTCAATTGTTTCTTCATATTCACTGTTTGGGGTGCCTCGTTTGCGTTTAATCGTATCGCGCTTTCGCATCTCAGCGCCAGACAACAGCTCCCGATACACAAAAGACCCACCTGCTCCAACAGTCCCATGCAATGAGGCTCGAAGATGTATCCGCACAGCGATTAGGCTAGCGGGTTTCCATCGCACGAGCTGAAAAGGCTTTGCATCTTTGCGCGATCTGATCGCCACTTCGTTCAAGCAATCACTTGCATCGCCAATTCAAATGCATAGACAACTTCGTACAGTCGATACGGTCCTTGACTGTAAATGTGAATCAGAGTCTGAACGATCTTGGTCTTCGAGTTGATCTCCGAGTAGATAGACACCGACGTAATGCAATCGTCGAGAGAGCAACTCTTGCATGCGGACTCCAGCAATACCAGCGGGTCAGTTTCAATTGTCTTGGAACACCAGGCGAGGCACACCACCCAAACACTCAAATCGATACTCCCACTCATTTTGAGTATTTGGATACAAAGGAGCGATTGTGCTGAGTTCTTCTTTCGTGCACAATGGCATGTACAATACATCTGGAGTCGGAACTTGTTTCTTGAATGCAGCAATGCAATCCCGCCGCGGTGTGCTTGCGAGAAGAACGGGGCAGCGCTCAATGGGCAATCCAACAACATTTGTTGGGTCCACTGAATCAACGAGACACCACAGATCAGGCGACCAGAATTGTTGATTGCCTGAATAAGGCAACTGCTTGGTCTCCAGTATCGTGCTGCCATCAAAGTAGATGGGGGGTTGTCTAGTGATAAACAGCACGCGCTTTCTGTCCTTGGTCAACCTCCACATCACGTAGTAGAAAAAAGAACACCGACTTTCCAACCTCAGGCGTACCCGTAACGACAGCATACTTGATCATGCTCGCATCTGGATTCAACAGCGCCTGGTCGGCGATCACTCTGTACGAAGAGCGGATGTAGAACTTCTGACGTCTCGTTAGCGGCAGCAACGACGCAAACAAAAATTCGAGCCAATCACCAACTTGGTCGACCGTCGGGAATGGTGCAAAGAAAGGATCACTGCAGTGATCGAAAACGCCATCTTGGGAGGCAATTGGAGCCGAGGTCCATTACTGCGGAGCCACTACCAGCACCTGGATCGTCTCCTCGGGGAATTCGCTGGGGAAATTCGTGCTGATCTTGCTTAGCGGATTGTCCAATTCCTCCTTCATGTAAAGACTGGCCACATCTTCGGGGATCTTGCCGTTGCGCATTCGGCGCACAAGAGGATTCTCCCACTTCAGCCACGAGCCTTCCGCCGTCTTCACCAGAAAGAGCCGCAACTTGTCGGCTCGCTCAGTGTACCTCTGCCTATCCGCGACAGCCATTTTCTGAAGATCCAACGTCTTACACTCCTCAACGTTTATGGAGATCACGCTCCCTTCTCGCCCTTCTTCAACGACAACGGAGTTCAACAGCACCATCATTCTTCGACGCGGCAGATTCTCGAATGAGAGGGGAGGGAAAAAATTTGGTACCGTACCTAAGCGGGAAAATATGGCGTGATGAGGCGCTGTCACATAGATGCAGCCCTAAGTCGAGTGATTCCACCAATGGTGAGAGGTCCATCTAGCCATTAGAAACGGAGAAGTAATACCGGTAAGCCTTGTCGCCCACCGGATATCGTTGAAGCAGCTTTAACCCTTCTCAGACATGGTTATATGCGTTAGATGACTCCCTACGCTCTGAGGCTATCGATTGGCTGTCTGGTTAGAAACCTCAGTTGGGTATTAAAAACGATTAAACCTAGTCTCCTTGTAAAAATATGCTAAGAAAAAAAACTGCCGGCGTAATCTTCCAGTATATACTACTCTCGATGACTGCAACGCTATCACCGAGCCCATCATGCCACTCGGTCCATAGCTCACGTACCATTCGAATACCACGACTCAGTCTATAATTTGGAGCAATTCCAGGCTGCTCTGTTGATACACGCTGGTCGCTAGCAGCTCCCAATGATACTGCAGCACCATTATTTCTTAAATTGGTTCCAGCGCCTGGGATGAGCTGAAGTTGCAATAGTGCAGGAGCCATTTGTGAGCGGGCCCACCACCTTCATGACGTCTGCAAATGTTCCTTCAACAGCTTGCAAATTCCGGTTAATCCCGTTTACGGCAATCTTTAGATTCTGATGCACACCATCGAGTTTAGCACAGGGCGGATCAAGGGGAGTTGGTCTTTAAGAAGGCGGGGTGGATCCGCTACCCACGAGCAAGTTCAAGGAGGTGCGGAAAGATAAGGCGGGCTTTGAAGGCTAAGTGCATTCGAGCGCGTCAATGAGGGCCCTGGGGCCGTCGAGAATGTAAGGTCAGTCTGAGTGTACCTAATTAAGTCACAGACTTAATTTCCGTTACATATTTTTGCATTGGCTTATTGGTCTATAGCATTAACGCTGAATACTCACTAGTCCCATACGGCCGTCATCCGTCCCCGTACAGGCCAGGCCTCGGAAAATACAGTAAAAAACGGAGCTGGAGGTAACGATGAGCAGTGGTAACAACAGCAATAGCAAACGAGGTCAATAATCAATGACTGGATCAATATCAGTGTATTGCAGTCGGCACATGAACGTACCACCTACTCGTCTTGCTCAATGAGCGACGACGCGTTCCACATTTCGCGGTTCACGCGCAAGAAGGCGATCATTTCGAAGTTCGCCGGCAGCATTCAGCTGCGATGCAGGGTCATGATCAGCGTGCGCGTCGAGAACAGCCGCTCGACCGTGTTCGAGGTCGGCGGCACCAGCTTCGCCAGCGCCCTGTAACGAACGCTGGTGCGCGTCGACACGCGGCACTATTTGCCGTCGCGCAAGATGGCAACCGCGTAGTCGCAGCGCAGCTTCTTCTTCCTCTTGGCGGCCATTTGGTCACCGCCACCGCCTTCTCCGTCGTCCTCGCTGTTGCTGGCCGCCTCAAAGCACTTGAACGCGCGTGCTTCGGCGGCCGTCAGGGTGTCGCCGTTACCGACCTTCACGAGCACAGACTCGAAGACAGGAGAGTGGACTATCTTGGCGGATGCGCGGAGATGCTCCGCCATGATCGCGTAGTCCGCCACCACGCTGTCAAACAGAACCCGCACATCAGCGACTGTGGTGCGCTCGTGCTGAAGCGCCGTGCACACCGTGTCCAGTGTTTCGAGGTCGGCAATCAGCGCGATCATTTTTTTGTGGGACACACTACTCGGTACATAGTGGGCCACAACCTTGACCTGCCGAATAGCATCACGAATGCGGCGTAGCGGGCAACCATAGCGTAGGTTGACGACCATCGGGTGGTATGCCGTTTGACAGGTTGGAGATCCGTGAACTTAGCGAGGTGGCGGCGTTGTTGCAGTGACGCAACTGGATCATCAGGTAGTTGAGAACGGCAAGCTCGGGCTCGTAGTCGGCGAGGTAGCAGTTGACCGCCAGGTTGAGCCTGTGGCTGGCGCAGCCAACCAGAGGAACGCCGAGGAGACTGGCGATCTTCTGGTTGATGCTGCAGTTGTCGCCCACGATGAACAACACCATGTCGGTGATCTTGTCGTAGAGGTCGAGCACCGACTGGATCATCTTGATGTGCGCCTCGGCGGTCTGGCTGCCTTCCTCCAGAGGAGACAGAGAGAGCAGTCCCTCGGGCCGAGCCCCCATCACCTCGTAGACGCCGTAGAGCCCGACATAGTACATAGAGCCGTGGGACCAGCCGTCAAGCAGCAGACCAAACGAGGTGCCCATCTCCCGGTCGACGACCGCTCCCACGTTCTTCGCCACCGTCTGCATGCTCTGCTTAAGGTGGAGGAGATGGGCGGCCACTTGCTCATCGAACGCGTGACCGCGTTGTGGACCTCGGTGGTCGGCAGGTTGCGCTCAACGACCACCGCAGTCACTGGAAGCGGTGGTTCGTCTCATGTGAAACGAAGCCGAAGCTCTCGAGCCCGCCGCCACCAGCCGCAGCGCGTACATCTCCTCGTACAAAGGATGCGTGGTGGTGATGTGTGACATCAAGTTGGAGTAGCCGCTGCCGATCTGTTGCTTCCTTGCGGTGCCGCACTCCTTGCACACGTAGCTGCCTGAGCCGAGGTCGTCGTAGAAGAACGCGCTGATTTCCTTGCTGTTGACCATCTTGGGTATTAAAAAGTGCATTCGCATGAACGGAATGCGCAGCAGAAGCTCATGGAAATGGGTGGTTGCAAGCAGTGCAAGCGGCCACCAGTGAAATGGCCTATAACATATTATATTACATATTATTGGACCAATGTAAAATTGTACTGTGTGATTTAGCGTAACACCCCGTAATAAGTAATTGAACTGTGATAATGCAATGATTACTGCGCGGATATTATTTTTTTTCAGGGCATGCTACAGGCCGACTCGCATCAAGATAGCGTCGCGATTCATCGGTGTGGCAGCTGTCGGTACCGAATGGTTCCTTGTAGCATTGTCCTTACTGATGAAAGCTCGAATGTATTCAAGTTATTTGCAAGTGATCCTTCATCCTATATGTAGGTAGCATCTTCATCACGCGTGAAGCCATAACTATAGATATTCTCAACAAAAAATGAACTCGCAAAAAGCCTTCACGGAAATTTTGGATTTGATTGGTCGCCGCTTCAACTTGGAATGTCGCTCGAAGCTTCGCGCAACACGTATCCATGTGTACGAGCAACATCCCACATCTCACCTCGTGATCTTCCCGTTTCCAGCAATACCAATGAGCTCTCCGGCGTCTCCTCCCTCGCCGGCGGCGCTGCGTCAGATCCCGATCGTGTGTCCGGGCCACTCGCGTCCTCTAGCGGAGCTTCACTACAGTCGCAGCAACCTGCTCATATCGGCATGTCACGACAAGCTGCCCATGCTACGACACGGCGACTCGGGCGACTGGATCGGCACCTTTGAGGGCCACAAGGGCGCCGTCTGGAGCGCCAAGCTGGATAACGAGGCCGAGTTCGCAGCTACAGGCAGCGCCGACTTCAGTGTCAAGATATGGGACGCACTCACGGGCGACGTGGTCACCACACTCGACCATAAGCACGTGGTCAAGAGTGTAGCGTTCACAACGGACGGCGCGCGGCTCCTGACTGCGGGTCACGAGAAGCTGCTTCGAGTCTTTGATGTACAGGGCGTTAAGGAGCAGCTGCAGACTTACAAGGCTGAAGGTCGCACGGGTATCGTCGTGCTGCCGCCTCCGCCTCTTGTCGAGATGCAAACGGCCCAGCAGATCCGCAAGGTCGTCGTGCTCAGCGACCGTCTGGCCGCCACGGGCGAGGTGGACGGCACAGTGACGGTCTGGGACCTGGACACGTACACGCAGACGCACCAGTTCAAAGTGAACGCAGACGTCATGGATATGGAGGCATCCAGAGACGGACAGGTGCTCACAGTCGCCGCCGGCAAGCAGGTAAGCGACGGAGTTAGTTATGAGCTTACTTTTGGAGCCTGCTTTTAATGCTGATTGGTTGTGTTGGTGTGGAGTAGGTGTATTTCTACGACGTAAGCCAAGACTTTGCACTGCTGCACTCGTTCCCGATGCCCATTTCGTTTGCCGAGGAGGGCGGCGCGTCACTGCATCCGACGGAAAACAAGTTCGTAGCCGGCGGCTCGGACACGTGGGTGCGTGTCTTTGACTTCGGGTCAGGGGAACTATTGGAGACGCACAAAGGTCACCATGGACCCGTGAGATGTCTGCGATACTCACCCTCAGGCGACTCGTTCGCGACGGGCTCGGAGGACGGCACGGTCCGCATCTGGCAGAACGATTCGAAATCTGCGGCTGCGACGTCCGTCGCGGACACAGCCGCTAGTTCGAGTTAAGAAAAAAAGTCACGGGTCTGCGCACTCGTGGGCATGTAATTGCTACAGCAGATCGTGAACGGAAGCGACTTAGAAGAAGAAGAAGGCAGACATGTACGAAACGCGACCAAAGAAAGAAAAAGCAGAAAAAATAAAGTGAAAACTGAAAAAATATGGTGAATGAACATTTCGACCACTATGTTCATGCACTCCGTCTCCAGCGCCACTTACCGCTGTTGATACCACTGGATAATATCGTGAAGCTCAATGAAGCCCGTGTTGTCCGGGTCTAGCTCCATCACCAGGTCTTCAAGCAGTTCAGTCGGACTGCCATCTTCGTATCCGTCCATTCCGAGGTCTTCCCCGAGGAACTTGGCCAGGTCCTTGGCTTCCATGCGGCCTTGGCCATCCACGTCGTAGCTTTCAAAGAGCTGCCGCATGCGACGGATGTGGTTCTCTGCCGCTTTACGCTGCGACGCCTGCGCCGTCTTGTCCTGAAACCACTGGAGCGAGAAAGCCACCACGTCGACGGGATTGTCGCGAATCACAGCCTTCGTCCAGTCCTTCAGCACGTGCGGAAGATCCGGTGGCACGGCGATCTGCTCGGCCGAGAAGATGCGATTCACGTCCATTCTCTTTTGTTTTTCCGCTCCAAAGCTAGAAAATGGCAGCACGAAACGACCCTCAGCGAGTGTCTCTTCAAGTTACCCGAGTCCATGCATAGCGTCCACGTCTCCAAGCAGAATCTTGTACGAGTGCGTCGCAGCCACAAAGGCATCCACACGTTTGCCCGAGTTCCCGACATTCTTGCCAGCTTCAGCGACCGTCGACTCTAATGAAGCTGAAGCATCCGACGCTTTGTCCGGGTGCAGTTTAAGTGCGAGCTTGCGATATTGACGTTTAATCTGCTGAGTCGTAGCGTCCCGCGGCAGGCCCAACACCCCATGGAAGTCGCGACGTTCCCACATCATACGGATCCGCTCTGGCTGCCACAATTGCTCGCCATCCAAACAACCCGAACCGGATGACAGACTCATACTCTTGGCGAATGTCGAGCGTACGAGCTTCATACGCACACGAGCTGCACGGAACAAATCTTCTTGTTCGTTCTTGTCGGACGGGGCTGGACGCCACGTGCGGCACTGTCCGCGTTGATCCATTGGACCAAGACCAAAGGCACCCTCGATACCATAGTCAAACGTCGGCAGTGGGCCAGGGCCACCAGGAGCATGGCGAGCTGGTGGTGGATCACGGCTGGCATTCGGGTCAATGCTGTCTATTGGACCAGTCTCTTGACCTTCGACGGTGCCGTTCATGGACGAGTTTGGACCACGACGTTGAGCTGCTACGGGGTTGATCTTGAAACGCCGTTCTCTGCGAGGAGCTGTCCCTCTTAGAGTAGCATTAAGTGATGCGATAAAACCGTCTGTGGCGCAAGCTGCAGTAGACGCTGAAGCTGTGGCATCCACTGCAGAGTGCGACGTTGAACCTGTGAGTAAGCACGGACAATGATCTTCACAGCAATGACACTGCTGACAGAAGAAGCGCATGCCACAGTGCTGGCCTTCACTCCCAGCTGACGCGTTGCTCATCCATTTACAAGCCTCCTTCGACTCGATGAGATCCAGCAGATGCGTCATTGTCTTCTCTACAGCCGAACGCCGAGACGAGCAGCACATGCGGCACCCACAACTCACACACACACAATGAAGACAACATCCTGAACATCCTGTGCACCGGCGACGCAGATCCCGGCAGCCTGAACAGCCCATACGTAGAGGTGACGTATCCTCGGAACGCTGACGAGTATTGCCACTGTTACGCACCGACATGGCTCTAGACGACGTCTTGGACCCTGACGAGCGTGTACTTGGCAGCCACCGACCGACAGTCGAAGCAGCAAGAGCTTTCGCTACACGAATGGACTCGCTCCGTCGACTTCTGCTTCCTGAGCTGCTTTTCGAGTGCGAGTTCGCTTTCTTCGAGCCACGCGAGTGTCGTGAAGATAACGTTCTGGAGGTTTTGTCTCCCTTAGAAGCTGCACGCTTTCCAGCTCGAGTTGGTTTGGCTGTGGGTCGTGACTTTGGCGTTGTCTTCTGCACTGGAGTAGAGAGAGATTCCTCTGATTCTTCCATACCCAGAAATTTCCCTAGCGCCTGCATGCAAGACGCAGCCAGCCCTTCACATTCTTCAATAAGAGCCTTCTGGTCAGTATTAAGTGCAGTCGAGTGTGACGTCGCACTACCAGAAGCATGAGTTTCACCTCCACTAATATCGCGCAAGAGTTGGTCCTTCGCCAGTGTGATTTCATGTCGAAGCTTCTTCATCTCAATCACATCCGGAGCGTCCTTGTCAGGATCAAACACTCCAGTCCAATCAATCACCATCGACGTCACATTGCCACCATTTTCAGACGTAGGTTCGCCTTGCACTTGAGTCTCGATACTCTCAGACGAAGCCTTTTCTTCCTCCTCTAGGTCTAAACTTTCTTTCTGTGCTGGAGCTTGTGGTAGTGCAAACTCTTGATACTTCGTATAGTACCGAGCCCACTGATGTTTCACGAGTTTCTTCTGGATTGTCATTTGCTTAGCTAATTCTCGCTTCAAAGTGTTCGAATGCTTCACGTGTGTACGCCACGGCCCAGCGTGGCTCAATTCCTTCATTAGATCTCGCGTAATTGCCAGTGATTCTTCCAGTTGAGAGCGCGCTTTGTCAATCTTCAGCGGTGTCATAATAAATTTCTTCGCCTCCTCGCACGTAAAGGGCCGATTCTGGACTTCATGACGCATATTTGCAGGGGTCAATCGAAGTAAAGCAGCTACTTCATCCTCGCGTGGCATCGCTGTACGATTATCATCTCTCAATGCACTGAACGAAGACGACGCGGAGGCTCGCGCACGAGTATTATACCCATTGTCAGCTACATCTTCTCCAGTATTAGCAAGTGAAGACTCTTCCGGATGCTCAATGTCTACAAAATCGTCTTTGGTTGTATACAAAAGCGCCTCATTGTGCCATATATACAAAGCGTCTTGAAGACACGTAAACTTGTCGTACGATCGATCGTCCAGTTCATCCACATCATCTGGATCAAACCACGCACACGAGCTTTCAGCAAAGAGGATCCACCACTTGTGTAACTGTAGTTTCGTATTCTCCACAATCACATGACTTGTCACCGATTTCAACCGATTCACGTGCTCGATGATGTGTTGACGACGCAGATTAACGTGATCCACGTGACGCTCCGGTCGTTTTTCTTTAAGAATGGCCACTAATTCTTTCATAATCACATCCAGATCTCGCATGTACGTCGTAAGTCTCGTCAACAGGTTCCGTAAAAAGTAACTACCTCTGGAATGCACAGGTATAGTCAATGCTACATCAACTGTAGGTTCACAAGGATCGACCACGCGAAGGTATTCCGGTACGTCGTCCTTGCTTTTCCACTGCAGCACGTGGTTGACAACCTCAGGACATTGCTCGATAGTTTCACGTACCAAAGAGATTGGGAGCGAATCAAACAGACTGGACTCAATTGCAGAGGAACGAATCGGACGCAAGATATATGTGAACAGATCCGACTCTAACGTACCTTCCTCCAAAAGGTTTTCGTGACTGGTGGCTACGTGGATAGCACCACAATTTCTCCCAATCATTTGTCTGGCCAGATAATGTTTCCCCAACATGTGTGCTACCAAAGCGAGTGAGTGTACAGCCACAATCTTCTCCTGTATTTCACTCCATTCTTGGTGTCGCGACGACTCGAATACTCCCATTTGACCGAAGAATGGGTTCTCGATACTTGAAGAGGGAAGAGGTGGCACTAAGTTCCCAAGTGCACGCAGACGTTCCGCACATAACACAAGCTCCTTGCCGAACTCAGCGTGTTCCAGCAAATATCGATGAAGTATCTGAAGGTCATGCCTCGTTAAAAGCCATCTCTCCACATCTTGTGAGTACGAATCGCTGTTCAGAAGCGGCTCCAAGTAGAAATATTGACGCTCGCCTGCCAGAAAACGTAGTAAATTGCACTCGGTTTCCGACGAATAATCTTGAATCAAATTCAGGTCACGAGTCAAACCCGGAAGATCCCACGTCGAGCGGAAAGATTCGCGTCGAGAGGGAGTTTTCTCCTCACTCTCGTCAGCCAAGACTTCAACTGATGCATCAGCTTCGTCAGTATTCGTCGCATCCATAGAAATATCTGCATCTTCACTAGGAAAATCAAAGGAATCTGCTGTCTCCTCGTCAGGAACTGCATTATTTTCCATACCGGAGTCCATCTCAGTCGAACCTGACGTGATCATCTCTCCAAACGCTTTAACTTTCTTCACCAAACGCATCAACTCGTCGTCTTCAGTTAACTCATTATCAATGAGTTGAAATCCAGTTAAACGTGGTTTAACTGTTTTTAACCGCTTAGCATTAAACGCACATGCTCGTAAATTAGCAGCAAGTACACGACTCGTTGCTTGTGGACACGCATCGTGAGCGATACTAAGCCGCTCGATTTCAAGCAATCGCTGCCGTTTCTTGCTTGGAGACGACGTTGATAACGACGCAGACATCGCACTGCATTGTTTCTTAACCACCAGTTCCGCAACTTTCTTGCGGTGCTCCATCTCTTCATACTTGCGACGCATTAGTAGGTACTTATCTCGTTCCAAAATTTCTTGTGCACGAACACGCTTGGCCTCGGCTTCCAAGCGCCGCGAGATCATTACAGTACGTGCCAGTCGTATCCGGAATGCCTCCTTTTCCTCACGTAAATGCCGTTCTTCTTCGGCTCTTGCTATGGAATCAGTTACAACCACATCTCTGTCATCTTTGTATTCTTCGTCCTGGTTCTTAACATGATGGTGAGAGGACCGATGAGACGCATGCGGGTCCTCATTTCTACCACGCGTTAAACCGTTAGTGGTAGGGTTTCCGTCTTCGCGGCGACCTAACATATCATAAGGAAGCGTAACAAACAATCATAACTTTCGACGTTAGAACGAATGTCGTTATAACGTGAGCAAACAGCCACGTACGTTTTGGATGCCGCTGCTGCTGTGCCTCACTCTCTTCTCGCAATATACTTCGACTTGGACTTATATTCCGACTCGGGCTTGTAACTGTTGACTTCTCACTCACCTGCTGCAGCATCGAGTCACTTGTCTCCTCCTGTTGTCGTATCCGCGTCTGCGCTGACTCATTCTCCACATACTGCTGTAACTCGTCACTCACAGCGTCCAGTTCCACTGCTACTTCCTGTACATGCACTTGATCGTTCCCCTGTTCCTTGTCCTCAATCGGAACATGTTCGATACTCTTCTCACTCCCCTGATACTTCCTTAATTGCTGCTCTGTGCTCTCCACCACCGCCTGTAGCAACTGCACTCCGTCGTCCACCCTCTCAGCTGTGTTAGCTGAGATCATAAAAGCCATTGAGAACGCACCGGCACTCTCTTCTTCCCCGCCCTCTTGCGACTGCGTCTTGCGGTAGCTAATGCTGCAGCGCGCGCGCGACATGATGGCGTTAAGCTTCCCGCCGTTAACGCCAATTACGTGGGGCGCGAGACGCTGCGGGTCCATCGTCGTCTTCACGTGGACCATGCGTCCAACGGGTTTCTTACCGTTAATCACCATCGAGACGGATGGCGTCAGGACCGTCGCCGCGGCCTTAGGCGGTGCAGACTCATGCACGTTCGGACTGGGGCTACGTCGCCTAGCGGCGGCTGGGTTGGCCACGCGCTCATTTCTGGTCGAATTGCTACTGGCGCTGCGCTTCTTGGTGCCGGACGCGCTGCCGGTACCAGGTAGACGCTTCCGGGATGCTTTCTTGCGGCTGTTTGACGCCGCGGAGGACGTGCCCGTGGCCGTGGAAGAGCGGCGTAAAGACGAACTGAAGGCGGGCGTTACAGAGGAGGGTGACGCCGTCGCGCGCGCCTCACGCACGCCTAGCGACGCGCCGACGGAGATGACGCCCATGCCTGCGCTGATACGGTGCGGTGTATGGAGAGAATGCGTCGCGTTAAGCGTGGCAAATGTAGCAGTTAACAGTTACAATATTATAAAATATTGAAACTATCGAAGATGATAAACGATGTATCATTCGTGTACATGTAGCAGATTACCGTTGCCAGCGGTACTTCAGCATTTGGACCGCTAATCACCTGTGCCAACATGAAGGTGGCGACGTGCTCGGCGCCCACGAATATCGCAGTGATCAAGTACTGGGGCAAGGACGATGTGGTGCTCAACACGCCCATGAACTCGTCGATCAGCGTGACGTTACACCAGGATCAACTGCGTACGACGACGTCCGTGGCGGGCAGCTCAACGCTGCAGCGCACGCGACTGTGGCTCAACGGCCAAGAGCAGCCCATTAACAAGCGCATGACCGTGGTGCTGCACGAGATGCAGCAGCTCACGCGGCGTGTGAAAGGTGAGCGCGAGACGGACTCCAAGACGACGCAGCACCTGCACATCGTATCAACCAACTCGTTCCCGACTGCGGCAGGGCTCGCGTCATCCGCAGCGGGCTACGCGTGCCTCGTGGCGGCGCTGGCAGAGTTCTATGGTATCTCTAAAGCTGACGAGGAATTCCCCGGTCAGTTGTCAGCTATCGCGCGTCAGGGCTCTGGGTCGGCTTGTAGAAGCCTGGACGGAGGCTTCGTGGCCTGGCAGAAGGGAGAGCGGCTCGACGGACAGGATTCCATCGCTGTCCAGGTCGCAAACGAGCTGCATTGGCCCGAACTGTGTGCCGTGGTATGTGTTGTGAACGACGCTCAGAAGGATACGAGCAGCACGACCGGCATGCAGACGACTAAAGCCACTAGTCCGCTGCTGATCTACCGCGCCGAGCATTTGGTACCGGAGCGGATGGAGGTGATGGAGAAGGCGATCTTGACCAGGGACTTTGAGGCATTCGGCACGCTCACGATGCAGGACAGCAACCAGTTCCATGCCACGTGCCTCGACACAACGCCGCCGATTTTCTACCTGAACGACGTATCCCGTCAGATCATTCGACTCGTGCACCGCTACAACGGGCAGGCTGGGCGCGTGCAGGCTGCGTACACGTTTGACGCTGGTCCGAACGCGGTGCTTTTCGTCGAGGAGCAGCACGTGCAGGAAGTCGTGTCTCTTGTACACCACTGTTTCTCTATATCGTCAGAGATGACCATCAAGTCGTCGATGCTTGTCAACCGCACGCCGTCGGAAGAACTTGTTGCCAGGATGGAGGCGAAGCCCGAGAGTGGCAAGGTGTTCACGCTGCCGCATCTCCCCAACAGTGTGAAGATGATGTACGTGTCTCGCGTGGGCGGTGGCACGCGCGTTCTGTCCCCGGACGAAGCGCTGATCGACTCGGTCACTGGCGAGCCGCTGTCGTCGTACCAGAAGGAGAACTGAACCAAGACCAAAGTGCATGGCTGCCCGCTCTTCAAGCCAAGCTTCTGGCTGTTTGAAGAGCCGACGCTGTGTTACTTGGTCACTGCTGTCGCCGCCGCAGTAACTAGCGCCGTGTTGCTGCGCAAGTAAAAATTCAAGCAAGTACAGTTAAGGCACGGTCAGGAACTAGTTCTTTTTGTTACGTCGACTTGCTCTGAAATCCAAGCTGCATCTGCACCATGTCCACCAGCTCGACGTCCGACAGGTTGGCGGCCTGAGCCCATGGCGGCGGCCGCAGTTTGACCTGCAACATGCTCCGCATGATGGCTTGTCGCTTGTCTTCATGCAGACTAGTGTCCTTCTGCTGCGTGGACGCTACCTCTGTCTCCTCCTCAATTTGTGGACGTTCTTCCGCGTCCTCTTCGCCGTCCAATTTCTCCTCCAGGTCCAGGGACGTTTCTGGACCCGATTCGGGGGCCTCGTCATCGCTGTTGCAAGGTGACGAAGGCAGCAGCTCGTATCTCTCGTAGCCTCCGACCGCAGTGCTCTCCTCGTCTTCGCTGTCGCTGCCTGCAGATTCCACGTCACCTGGCTGTTCTGGAGATGCGGACGCTTCGGCAGACGGCCTGCTCTGTGCTAGGACGGCCGCATACTCGGCCTCGAGCGCCGCGAGTGGGTCGAAGGCGGTCGTAGTGTCGCCTTGCTCCATTGGGGAAACTTGAATTTTGTGTAAGTCACCCTAAAATAGGCGTTATCAGGCGGCGCTTCAAGATCGCTCCATTGTCCTGGTTGCACCCTATGCGAACTGCGTCCTGCAACGTTAACTCGGAGGGGGGAAATGATGTTTGGGGATCTCCGACACAACGCCTGCGGTTTAAGATCCGTGTTCGGAGCTCGCGGTCTTAAACCCAGGACCAAGCAGGTACCATATCACTCGGCCCTATAGGGTTAAGCCCGACAGGGAAGAGTTTTGGGGCCTAGCTAGTGATAGTTTTCCTGTCGACACCTCTAACTTTAGCGATTTGTTGGCCATGACATCCGTTCTCGCTATTGCGATATATTTACCGTAACACCCCGGTTAAGTACGCATTGGTGAGTTAACGTTGCGCTTAGGCGGATAGCGTTGCGTTAAGAACCAGTTTCTCCGGAGAGTTAATGTTGCAGGAACGCCATCGCACCCTATCAAAACGAAATGATCGTTTACCGGATAATACGCATTTCGTGCCGCAATTGTGCATCAACAAGTGTAAGAACTAAAAGCCAACCAATAAAGTGAAGTGACACCCCCTCTACAGATCAACACCCATCCTACCAAATTGCACCGAAACCAACATTTATTTTGCTAGTTGAGGTGCTGGGGTTTCGAAACTGCGGAAATTCCTTCACGAGTTCGGGGCCCGATAGGAACTAAGCCATTCTTCATAAAACCTCTCCGAATAGTATTTTCTGAGATCGTCTTCTATGCCTGAACTGTATAGGGAGAGTCGAACCTACAAATTAAGCAAAAAATAATGAGCAAAAACTTGACAGGATACTGAGCAAGAAAGAGTCGGCAAAATGAGCCAAATCGGAAAGGAGGGGGGGGGGTCGGCTTTACCGGTAATTCATTAATTGATTATCGCATCTACTGGAGATGTTGACGAATCATCACAGTGTCACATTCAAACCAGCGGGGGGGGGGGGGGGGGCGTGATGCCGAAGAAGAGCGACCGGCAGCGCCTTCTGGATGAAATCGTCGACATCCTGGTGGTGTCAGCTTTGGAGGAAGAGGACGGCGAAATACTGGACTTGAAAAGCAATGATGAAGATGAACAACTCATGCTTTCTAAGACTGATGATGTCTTTGAGCTCCTGCAACTTGTACAATCCTCTAGGTACTCGGTGAGCAGAAAGCGCGCCGTGAAGAGCACGGTATTGTTTGAGGACGTCTTTTCGATACATAACATCGGACCGAACCTTCCGGGATATGACTCGCATGGACATGTGCAGCTTCAAACGCCTCGTCAGGGAGGTTGAAGATCATCCTGTCTTCCGCCACTATTCCCCTACTCTCAAGCACCGATATGGAAACAGCTCACAATTGCGCTCGATCGCTTCGGGAACTATGGGACAGCAGCATCCCTGCAGCGATCACAGCAACTCTGTGGGGGATAGGTAAAGGAACTGTCGATGACTACACTGACCGCGTTGTGCTGGCGCAAAACGACTTGGCTCCAAACCACGTGAGGTGGCCCAGCGCTGACGAAAGGAGAAGAACATCACGGCATATGTCGTTGCTGGGGTTCCGTGGCTGTGTAGGCTTTATTGACGGTACAACTTTTCCGCTAGCGCAGAAACCGGCTAAGGACGGTGAATGCTTCTTTGGTCGCAAGCAGCGGTACAGCCTCAAGAGGCAAGTGAATTGTGACGATCAATGGCGTGCGATCGGCTTCTTGAGCGGATGGCCAGGCTCGTGCGTGTGCTCATTGACTACGCGAACATGTGCAACACATGAGTTGAAGTCTTCAATATCGACACCGCGCATATTCGACTTGTAGGCCGGGAGAAGCGTGCTGCGCCTCATATCGGCTGGATAAGCTGAATCGGCAAGCAAATATTCGCCACTGCAGAAAAACCAATGCTTAAACTTGTCTTTAGAGAGCGCCATTTCTTGGTACACGGTGCTGTCTGCGCTTGGTGCGTTGAAAAACCGGTGGATTTCGCTTCGAGAGTTGCGGACGCAGCTGAATCACGACGAAAGCATGGAAGCCGTACTAAAGTGGATCACAGCTGCATCACGCTTCACAACATGTTGATCAGTTTCAACGGCGAGTTGGGGTGACACCGACGTTTCCTCAAGTGAAGATGGTAATGAAGACGACATGCTCCCTGACGATGATGGTTCCGACGATGACGACCCGTTCATCTTTCGACGTGACACTTAAGCGGCGCGCCGTAGCGAGAGGCTGGGAGCCGGGCGGAATACTGTGGTTGAGTGCTCACAAAATGCGCTTTAGTTCGCAGCAACAGGCATCCACGCATCTTCGCCGATGGTAGCCATTATCCCACCCGTTGTACGTTTCATCTACGAGCAGCCTGTAGTCATGGCAACCGTCTCATCGTTTTCCCATTCAACCAGGTGTCGAAAGTGGACGTGCAGAGCTTGGTGGCGCACATTTACACTGTGCAAAGCTGGACCTGGACTTTGTGATTCCGTTTGCGGCTTTACTGGAGATGGGCCGCACGATCACGGACATCGTATTCGCGTTCGGAGTTGGCACACGGGATCGTTGGGAAGACGAGTATGGTCATTGCTGTTGTGAAATCACGCAGATAGTATTCAAGAATTGTAACATGGAGATGAAGGCTTCAGAGAGTTTATGCTGCGCTGTGTGGTCCTTGGAAGCTAGCAGAACTTCTGGACGAATGCTTCGATTTCAGTGACTTGTTATGGCGAAGAAGCTCCAGCACCAGCTCCTGTTTGCGCTGCGCGCGACGTTCCTCGGCTTCGCGCACACGGAGCTCAGTTTCTGCCTTTTGCTGTCGTTTCGTCGCTCCCTGCTTTTCGCTGCACTGACGACGGTCTTCCTCACGCTTCTGCTTAAGATATTCAATCCTCACTTCAGAGCTCTTCGCGTATGCTGTTGAAAGACAGATGCGGGTCTCGTGAGCGTTCGTCGGGCCTCTTTTCGTGTTGGACTTGCTATCATTAGTCTTGAGGTGTCTGGCTTGGCTGCTTGGGTTTCTTGGGAGGTGGGACGGAGCGCTTCTTCGATTTTGGTGTCGGAGCAGGTAGTATTTCAGCGATGAAGTGTTCCAACTGCAAAAAAAGTGGTAGTGCCGACCGACGATACCGAGGAGGGTGCTTGTGCTTGGCTAGACAAGGCCTGCGAGCTGACTTCCTGGCTTGTGCCCGCTGGAAGCAACTGTATAGCAACTGTGGGGTTGCGCAGCAGGCACGTACGCTAGCTCCTCGTTGCTCCAAAACTCACCAATGTTGCTGTCATTCCTTATATCCGACGAGTCAAAGTTGAAACCTGATGCCGCGTAAGACGTGAGGACCTCTAGCTCAACAGTCGCGGACGGGGTAATGTTCGCTTTTTCGCCGAAGAGCGCTTTCATCCGCGAAAAGTGTGGGCATATCCGTTCTAGCTTCTCACGCACTGACATCTCTCTGGCGAGATCACGCTTTGTGAGCCTGAGTCCTGTTTGGTATGGCTTGCCCGAAGCGTCCACTTGAACCGGCGTATATAGTATACCACCGCTGTTGCATGTTGTGGTCGGTCAACGTTCGCACAGCAATATTGGTCGTTTGGCGACCAAGGTGTTTGACCAGAGCTCCAGGCGTCCAGTTTCTTGATCTTAGACTTACCGCCGACCGTAGTCTTTTCGCCGCTACCATGCATTGCCTTGAAGTGTTTCTCTACTTCTATCCAAGCAATTATGATGCGATAGTCATCGACCGAAAGGTGCGCAATGCTGCGTGTGTCATCGTCTTGCTCGGTGGCCTCGTGATCGCTCTCCCCTTCTTCAAGCGCGCTCGCCGTTGGTGCTTGCTCCGATGCTTGGGCAACGGCCGCATCGCCCTCACCGATAGCCTCGTCCAGTGACTGCATCTAGTTTTGGAGCGAAACCTCAAATGAGGACCCAACGCGGGGGGGGGGGGGGGAGAGAGAAGGGAGCGAGGTCACCTCAAACGCAGGCGTATCGTCCGTATCCCTCGATAGGTACCGACGATCGCTCTTATAGACCAACACCATGCCCTTCTCCTCAAGCTTGCAGTATGCCAGCACGTTCTGCACGAGGCTCTTTGCGTAGTACATGTTGCTTCCCCACCATCGTGTTCATTGTCATCGACAGTAGACGCAGCCGGCACTTCAATGCCACCGATAGGGTCCGGCCGTCAGCAACGTAACGGTCCTTGTATAAATCCACCAAATTCACCAGCATATCACATGTCGAGCCCCACATGCAATATCGCTGTGGCATAGCACAATTGGGAGGCCGCGTCCAGTTCGCAGACTACCATTTCAACAGAAGGCGACGATAGTGAACCCGAGTCGTGTGGCACCAGACGAGGTGTATTATGGCCTTCGACAGTACGTGCACTTCATACCGTGAGGCGGACAAAAATGTCTGGAAGCCGGGCTGAAGTCGGCGTGATCGCGGGTAAGCACGACGAGATCCAAGGCTACATAGGGTACTTGCTGCGCAAGCGCGTAATCACCACGACGCTTAACGCGACGGGAAAAACAAACGTCAAAACGACTAAGTGCAGTTTAAAGCAGAGCTAGCAAATGGACACCCTAAGTTGGGCACCCTACATACCTATCCGTACCTGTGTCTTCCATGGGTGGGTGTGGGTACCCTAATTAGTTTCGATACGGCGGCGGGTGGGTGGTGCAACCCGATTAATCCTGTATTAATAGAGCGATAAAATTTAACTGCAGTTGAGCTTTGATTCCCACCATAGCATGTTTTTTAGTCCAACGTGGATGGGCGGGTACGGGTACCCGAACTGTCCGTGTGTAGACTGGTGGGTGGGGGTTGGGTATCCGATTGAAACTCAACAAGAGGGTGGGTAGTCCTTGTAGTTGCGTGAAGTTGCGTTGCGACCTCTAGTGTAAAGGTAACCGAGCCGACAGCATCTGACGTCGGTAACAACGATCAACCATGTAAGCACGCGCACCGCGCTCAACGTAAACCCGCTCGCATGCACACACGCACCATGGGACGAAAGCATATGCCGATGGCCATGATCAGCAATACGAAGGAATCGCGGAAATATCGTGAAGGGATGGGTTTTTGGCATCAGGCAATGCCGGACGAAATAGTTGTCCTCGAGGCCAATGGCGCTTGTGAGCTCGTTTGGAAGACAGGATAGCGTTCTGCATTTCAAGTGGTTGCCTAAGATGAAAAGGCACGCCGACAGCACCCTGGAGAGGTACAAAGCGAGGCTTATAGTCTGTGATGACGAACAGAGCACAGCACAGACGTTTAGTCGACGTGCTGCCGAGGGGTTTGATTACGCTACCAAAAAACCGTTGCGGGTGCAGGACAGGAACGGTGACGCACTGTATGATCGTAGTCCTAGACGTCGTTTAGTTCTAAGGGTCAGTGAGCAGACAGCCAACAATATCAATCTCATTTTAAACATTTGGCTCCACTTCTGCTTCTTTGTCTCCTCTAATTATATGCTCTAGTCTTGGTAAAGGATGATTGCACTTACTGGCCAAGATAGGAGCACTCGCCATAGGGTGGACATGAATAAATGGGGGAAGAAAGAAACGAGAGAAAAAACGTTCCAGCGCATGGCGGTGGGGTACTCACACAAGCTGAACGTTCTCAACCTCAACTACAGAGAAGACGGCTGCGACCTCGACGGGGCGATTGGGTACTTTTACGGAAACTTGACTGATAGCGAAGTCAGAGCCAAGAATAAACTAATAAATATGTCAGCAAACCAAAGCAACACAGTTCGGGAAGCATGCGACAGCAGTCGAGGACGCCACCGAAATCTGAGAAAACTGGGAAGCGCAACTGTGCTATCTCGACAAATGGAAGACGATATTGTACTATGGGTAAATGCTCTCCTTCAAGACGGCCTCCGGTGTCCAGGTTGATGCTGTAACTGCAGGCAAACGTGTTGTTGCTCGGTGTGACCTTAGCGACACGTTTGCCGCCTCTCCTACATGTATAAAAATATTTCTGCGTAGAAATCGGCTTTCTCTTCGCACTCGGACCAGGCAAGGCTAAATACACCTGAAGACGATCACGTGGTAGTTCAAGCGCTTAAGGCGTTGTTTCGAAGAACCATTGCGGAGACACAATGCATCCAAGTATATAATGCTGACCAGATATGTATGTCCATTATCTGTAATTCTACCAATATATAATGTCCAGTAGCTACTGGACATTATAAGTTTGGTAGAATTATGTTTTGAGTAGTTGCCTAACCAGACAATTTATAAACGAGGTGTGAAGACAAAGTGGGTAAAGCTACTGGACATTATATATTGTTAGAATTATGTTTTTGAGTAATTGCCTGCACAGACATTTTCTGAACGAGGTGTGAAGACAAAGTGGGTAAAGCTACTGGACATTATATATTGATAGAATTATGTTTTTGAGTATTTGCCTGCACAGACATTTTCTAGAGCTACTGGACATTATATATTGATAGAATTATGTTTTTGAGTATTTGCCTGAACAGACATTTTCTAAACGAGGTGTGAAGACAAAGTGAGTAAAGTGCGCGAAAAAAGCAAAAGCGAAGGCAACTGCTATGCTTTAGCTGATTGGAAAGGTACTAAACACCCGTTCTTCTCAGCTTGAATAACAACGGCACAAACCAAAGCAAGTCAAACGAAAACAATGAGCTGCGCCATGGCTTTCGAGCAACCGTTTCGGGATGTGACGTTAACGTTTTACAGGACCAAACGACTGTGATATTTACGGCAATAAGTATTCAGGTTGGATCGACAAACTTTCGCTAAAGTTCCGCTTTGCGACCGCCCCGAAAACATGTTGCTCTTATGGGATGATTTCGGCAGGTATTGTGCTGACGACTCGTAAATTGCGCAGCTACGATAAATGTCATCCTACCCAAAATTCCTCAGCGCTACACGTACGTCTTCGAACCGGCAGACGATTCATGAAACAAACCGTTCAAATCTGGGTCCATCGCTTTGGATCATGTGTTCCCGCGAACAACACGTGGTGTACCGCGCTGGGGCTATGCGACGTGTACAAAGGCGTACTAAATTGAAGAAAGCCATTCTAAAAGCACATAAACAACTTGCACAAGCTGAGATGATGCCGAGGCTATCAAATTAAACGATAACCACACAGAAGAAACGTTCAAACTGAAGACACCGAGCCGCACCGTCATTACGCAGTACGTGTCGAAATGCTGGGCAACTTTGACACAGATGAAGACCGTTAGCGGCTTTAACCAAGTATCGGGATACTAAATGATACTCCTGTGGCAGAAGACAGGGCTGACTTCCAGCGGATTAAAAACAGTATTGTAGCGGAGCTGGAAGCTGCGGCCTGCTAGTGTTGAAATTATGTCGGACGACGATATCGGATTCCGGTGACGACATCATCAGTGATAGCGAAGACGGTACAGATAAGTATAAAAACACTGCTTTATCTACTAAAAATACGTTTCATTCATCTGTTGATGTCAAGGATTGTCGAATGTGCTACTTTGGCGACGCCTAGGCAACGACCATACGGTATTTAGTGCGTACGTGAAGGACGAGAAAGAACCTGGCCTCGAGATATTGCTGCACGTGACGCAGGGTATGCGGATTAATACATAGACGCTCGAGACATTTGATCTGACGGGGAAGAAGTACGTGGTGCTGAGGTTGCTCAAGAGTATATGTGGCTTTAAGCAGGCCAGCCGCTTTTGGCCATAGCAGTTACGTATGCAGTGGTGAAGTTGGTCTTGAAGCAATGGTTTAAGGACAGCAACATTTACGTGATCAAACCTGACACTGGTTGGTGTTCGCGTCAACGACTTGCTCGTGAATAACAAGTTCTTCAACGATATATTCTTATTGGATGTGGAGCCCTTGGGAGCCGTCTCCAAGTTCCTCGGCATGGTTATCTCCTATGGCGATATCTACGTGAACAGCATCAGAACATCAATGAATTGCTTCAGTGGTTTGGACTCGCCAAAGCCAAACCAGTTCGTGCGCGCCTGGCAGCGGTTGCCAGGATGGCGAAGATAAAGGCGAGCTGGCGGAGGGGGGGGCTGTTCGTCCGACACTGTGACCTTTTCATTCGATGGTTGGTGGCCTGCTCTTAATTACACGCTGCACCAGCAGAGGCATTGCATTTGCCATGACGCGCAGGTCACACGCACCGCGTGGGGTAGATCCGTCGGGAAAAGCGAGTTACTTGTACGCTGGAAAGGGCCATCGACCTCATGTTTTTTTGGAGGGGGGGGGAAGCTTTCGCAATTGAGGCAGGCGTCCAGGTTGAGGGCTACAACGACGCGGCGGATCGTGCGGACCTTAAGTCCGTGTGGCGGCACGTTGTGTATAGACGGCATTATTGTCGGATGGTTATCCAGGGAACAGGTCAGTTTTGCGTTATCGATCATGGAGGCCGAGTTTGTTGCTGGGTCTGCTCGTCGTGTGCAAATAGTTACTAGGAGAGCTTGGCATTGCTGTGTAGCAACAGAAGATGCTGCACGGTAGCCACCACGCACTTGGCTTTTATTGATACTCGACTTGAGTCAAACGTGAGGTTGATGGCTTGTTGGTTATCGACGCAAATCGAGAATGAGCCGGCGTGATATCCACAGGGTTGGCGTCCATGGAGACTTGACATTTGTGGGTGACTTGAACGGAACAGCCGCTCGTTCTCGTGGGCGCACAGCCGGCCGCTGGATTCTTATTCTCTGTTGACCATTGGAGGAGAATCTAACGAGGGCCCTCTTGCTGAGGGCCCTCACACAAAAATGTGCATACATGCAAGTACTGGTATAAACTGGTACAAAGCGTCCCCGCTACATCGATCGTTCCCGTTACATCGAGTGTTCCCGTTACAGCCACCATTTAGAGAGATCCTACTCTTAAGACCTCGATGTCACAAGCGGCAACCGGACATTTGTTGCTGAACGGGTTCCTTCCTGTTGGGCTCGTTCTGCCCGACAGGTCCTTCCTGTTCGACTAGTAGGGACCAAGCAGTATACGTACAAGGGCGTTTTCAATCGCGTCGGCGGTGCGGACGACGAATTTCGCTCGCAATCGCGAGTAAAATGTCCTCATCGCTCCTGCAGTTGCAAAAGCGCTACACGTGGTGATCGCTATGATTCACCCAGGCTGGGCGCCAGGCGTGTTTTTGTTTATGCGTTCGGGGTGTGCAGGCATAGAACATGAACCCCATCTAGATTATCAAGATACCGATTTGGCAAGAGCTCGCAAACATCATCCGGACTGGGTTCTAGCGATCTTAGCGCTAGAGCCTGACACCGTGTTACGCGTTTACACTGCTTGCACCATAGCGTGAGATGACACTAAAATACGTGTGGTGGATATCCCAATGGTTTACTACGCGCTGTTCAGGGGCGACCTAGTTCACAACGAAATGCAGTAGGACAAGGAGAACTATAGAACTCACTGCTACCTGAGCTACGAGGGAGGGGGGGGCTGACATCGTTCAAAACGTGCTTCCCGAACATGGCGTGCGTCAATATTGCGGCGTCGAGATGCTGAGAGGACTGCACATCCGGAAACATCGTTTTTATTGCGAAACAAATCCCAAGGGAGTTGTAAACAGAGTCAAGTGAAAGCGTGAAGGTAATAGTGGGGATTTCAGGTGCGAGATTTGCAACGCAACCTACATTAATCAAAGATGAGAGATGATTACTTACTTCGAGTAAGCATGAGGGTAATCTCAATAAAGCGAATTTGCCGATACTTGTCTGTCTTGTAAGTACAGTCAACTATCAACATGTCATAGTGAACCTTGAACAACACAAAGTTGCAGAATCAGCCCAAATGAGGTGTGTCACCTTATTCGTTTCAGCAGGGATTATGACGAACTTGAAGTCAAAGTTTTTTCCTTGAGCACTTCAAACAGCATTTCTTATAGCTGTTCAGGAGTTAACTTTCGCCGTCGAACGGAATCCTTGGTATTGGAGATGTCCTTGGTCACCACGAGAGAGTTGGTGTACGCGTTGAGAATAATTGCCTGGATTTGTCGATGTCGTACACTTGCCGCCGTCCGAAGCTCTACCAGACCCAGTATATTTTGCGACAGGTGCCTTAGTACTTGCTTGAGTTGATCTATGCGGAACGCGAACCCGGATGGCACGTGCCGGAGGATGGTTGTGGTGCAAGCTTCTTACAGTATACACAATCTTACAGGGGCCGGAGGTGTCTGCTTCTCGAATCCCAATTCTCACGGAACAAGATGAACGCTCGTAATTGCGAGCCCTAAAAAATGGCGACCTGGATCGTCAGTGTACCTTACACAGCGCCTCGACCTATTGAATCTGTCGTCTCTGGTCCATTGATGCAATGCTGACTCCGCTGCATCATGTGAATCGTATCCAGCTTCTTGTGGAGGAGGAACGATCCCACGCTGCTGCTCCGTGTTGATCATGACTAAAAAGTCCAAATTTGGCGTCTTTTCACGTTTCGTCTACTCTCTGATACCGGTATTGACTAACTCTCCCGTACATATACTTTTTGTGTGAGGATCCTCTTTAGCTTATTCTCTACTGATCAGGATCGTGACAGCCACCGAACATAAACAGAGGAAAGGCTCGTCATAGAAGGCTAGATATACCGGCGCACCCGCCAAGTTTGTGAAGGACTTCGGTAGCAAGTGCGTGATCGCTGTGAAATACAGTGATCCCAGATACAAGGTGTTTCTAGAGACAAGACTTGCTGAACTGTGGTGTCCGCGCTTAAGTGAGGAGGACATCGCGGGAATAAGTAAATCGGAGGGCAGTGACCGGGTTACCACCCATTCCCAGAACAGAATTTGTTTTTGAGATATAAATACATTTTTATGGCGGTTGTTGTTGATAGCTGCCTCCAGCAGCAGCATCACGTCGAGCATCTCCATCAGGACGGAATCTCCACCAGAGACCACAGCTCGAACAACGCGTAAGCTCTCCCAACTCCGTGGCAACCACCGGCTCATTGCAATCACCAACAGTCACTAACAGCACTTTTGAGCACAATACAAATCTACTATAGAGAATATGCTTTTCAATAGTTGAGTTGGTGTAACCCCAGGTCACCGCGAATAACTGCCAGTTTAAATGAAATGTTGGTTGTCGCAATGCTATAGTGGGTCCACCGCTGCATTGTGACAACAAACATTTAACATTTAAACAAAGAGTTAAGCGGAGTGCACGGCAATAGCACGCACAGCTGAAGCTAGGTAAGCGGATAGCGGACGTTAGTCGTTCCAATTGCAAGAACAAATAGCAGCAATCGTTCTATAACTACTCAGTCTTGGCCCTGGTTAGCCCGCATGCTCCGCACTTGGATCGTACTTCTCTGTCCCACCAAATTATGGACAGTTTTTTGTGTGTACTTCACAAATTAGTTATAAGGATCCTATTGGCTAATATTGTTATGGGTTCGTCGACCGTAAAACGGTTGGCAGCTACCACTAGTTCGCTGCTGGCCTCACAACGCAAAAGAAACAAGATGGCGAGGACACTTGGCGCCAAGGCCATCACTCCGGCAACGCGCGTCGCGGTGGTGGTCTTCTTTTCCAAGATCAGTGAGGAAGGCCGCCTCCGCTACGGCACAATCGCGCGTGCCAAGAAGTCGTTTGGGCTCAGTCGCGCAGCCATCGAGGCCTTTGGGGCGTGCGTGACGACGCGACCGCTCTCGTGCAGCCGGGTCGGTCCTACCCGCCCAGGAAGACCTGACTGAGCCCCGAGGAGATGGAGGCTGGAACAACAAAATGGCGAGCCAACCACCACGTTCGCCTGACTACAACACACTGGATTTGGGAATTTTTAATGCGATTCAATCCACACAGTATCGACAGCCTACGAACCAGATCGATGGGCTGATTGCAGCAGTGCATTTAATAGCATAAATAACAATGTAAATATCAAACCATAGAAAAATGCTTCGTCACTTTGCAAAAAGTACTGGAATGCATAATTTCTAACGAGAGGCAATGATTGAAGCTCCCTTGGGTTCGTAAGTCCGTCGGGCCCGGTGGCGTTTGTCCGATGTCTTTAGCAACAACAGTCTCAACTGTTGAAATGGCTACAAAATCCTGACAGCTCAGATTCTTAACCAATAAATCGTTTTTTTTATCTGCAGTTTTATTGCTAAATCATTGTCTTAAACCGAGGTAGCAGCTGATTGGATATAATAATCTTGTGATTTGGCGCATATCGCAATAACAGCCGATAACCCCCCACCTGAACAGCCCTAATAGAGACGATTCGGCACGTTTCTGACTGTTGTGCTATTGAGAGATGGGTCAATACATCGGGGTGATGGCGCCGTAACAGATTGATTGAATACCGCAAAATTTCTTGAGAATTACGAAATAAAACCCGCGGATTCCGTCAATGTTATTTCTTACATGACGCCGTTATGAGTAGCTAAGAAACGGAGCAATGACCGCGCTATGACAAAATATCCAACGTGCTCCAGTCTTTTACGTGTTAGTGTAGCTATAACTAGACCAAATTACATGAAATGTCTATAATTTGGTGGGACAGAGAAGTAAACCAAGTTTGTTCGGTTTCACCCCTCCCTCCACGGCAGAAGTTGCTTTAACAGGTGTAATACAACACAAAACGAGCGTTCGCACCTTCTTTGACTGGGTGAGAGGTTCTTGTGAGCTTTACCAGCCCACAAAGCTTTTCGAAAAGCGAATCACCAAACTGAGATCGCGCACGACTCAAGTTAAGAGCTCCTGGTTGGTAGATTCTCAAAACACTCAGCTTGACATCATTTCGAATTGCTGCCGCCCGACGGAGACCGAGCACGCTGACCTGCGCTTCAAGTTGAGCTGCGTCGGTTTCTGGTTGGTGGATTCTTAAAAAACGTTACCTTCATTTCGCAATTCCTGGAAGTACAGCTGCACTCAGAATCGTAAAAGCATTGGCCGTATTAGTTGAGGACAGGCTACTGATGCGCGCAGCGAACAAGACAGAAGGAGAATTTTAATTTATTAAAATAACCGCTTAGCCAAAATGGCTGACGGATTTGTCTTACGGTGATGTAAGCACTCGTCTTCCATGTACAACTCGTTGTCAGAGCGGTCGGCAGTAAGCATCAGCCTTTTTTAGCACACACCCCCACGCACCATATTTTATATTAGTCCTGGCCAGGAAATACTTTTGTGGGCATTTGACGGCGACGAAGCAAAAAGATGGAACGCTGGCATCCGACTGCGACAGGAGTTTGCGAGGTGGGTGCAATGAAGCTGATCGCAATCACGGGGCACACTAGGAATGAAACCCTTGATATTATGTTTCGTACACATCCCAGACCCCGAACACAATCTTGGCTGCTGACAGCATCGGCCCCGTTTGCGCTGGGTAGTTGGTTACTCGCTCTATCCACTGGCGCTGCCGCAGTGCGGCCCGCACCTCGGTCGTCATGCCGGCGCCTGCTAGAGGCCTCACCTTTGCAGCCAGCCTGGCACCGTAAATCACACACAATGCCCGGAGCTGCTGTTATAATGATCTTCATATCGCCCGTTATATCTTCCCCACGCCGCTTACAAGCTGCTGTACGACATCGTCGTTTTTCCTCGCACTATCAAACTACATCTAATTCACTACGTGTTTACTACATCCTTATTGCTGGCCGACTGTCATCATCGTCGCTTCCAGGAGCTCTAGCAGCTTGTCGGCCGTCGGCCTCTCGCCTGGGCTCACGCGGAGCAGTGCGTCTAGTAACAGAACCGTTGCCGGGGATATCCGGTCCAAGAGCCCCCACGAGTCTATCACCTTAGCCACGCCGAGCTCGCAGAAGGCGCCAAACGCCTTGTTGTCGCGCGACGCGTTAGATGTGAGGGGTGATCCCGTGAGCATGATGAAGAGCATGATACCGAGCGACCACATGTCGGCGGCGAAAGCGTCGTACGCCTCTTGGTTGACCACCTCGGGCGCCATGTAGTAGGCCTTGCCCACGACCTCGCCGTTGCCTCGCAGTCGCGAGTCCGTGCTGAGCCCGAAGTCGCCGATTTTGCACGCGCCGCGGCAGTAGAAGACGTTCTCGAGCGACAGGTCGCGGTGCGCGATGCCGTTCGCGTGCAGGAACTGCACGCCGGTTGCGCATTGGCGGAAGAGCTGGTAGGCCTCGCTCTCGGGCAGACGGTTTTTGGGCGCGCGCTCCAGCAGGTTCCACAGGTCGCCACCCGGGCAGAACTCCATGGCGACGCACCATGTGTCCTGTGCGTGCAGGAACTCGCCGCGGAAGCGCACGACGTTGGCGTGCGGCGGCAGCGCCATGAGCCGCGAGACCACGCGACGCTCGCTCCAGGGGTTGTCCATGTTGGGATTGCGGCGCAGCGCCGCCACGGCCCGCACCAGCGACACCTGTTTGATGGCTACAGGCTCGTTGTTATGATGGGTGTCGTCGTAAAGCCCCACAGGTCCGTATAGAGCGTCGCTCAACGGGCGGCGAAGGCGGAAGCGCTCGGTTAACAGCGTCGGCTGTGGCATCGTCAGGTACGGGTAACTGAGTGTGTGGTTGCGACTGCGATGACAGTGTGCGCGGTTAGCCTCCAATTCGGTTGTGAGAGCGTTCGTGGCCGCCTTCAGCACCTTTTTAACGGCAGTCGGCACTGTGCCTCTGCAGCTGCGCACCTAACGTCGCCGGAGATCCTATTGCGCGGCGCAAGGAAATTCGAAGGAAATGTTATTGTTCCCGATCGAGTAGCGGAGCCGTGCGACGGGCAACGCTTGGCAATGCGGCTTTTTACGGCAACTCAAGGTAATGATATATGACTGCTAGCCCCGTTCGTGGCTATATAATACCACTGAGAGGTGCTGGTTGGCAACCACTGGTTGCCTTCGGTTTTGGTTCTGCCATCGTCTGTCTTTACCCAATACTCTTGGTTCTGGTAGGAGAGGGCCTGTGCCTGACAAAGCGGCGCGCAACGGCTTGCTCGGAGCATCCTGCTTCACGCCCGTAAGACAACGCTGATTGGCGACTCGTCTGGCAGAATCTGGTTCCAGCCGATGGCTAACACGCAGCAAAGCTTGCATCAAAGCTTGGAGGCTTCCCTAGTGATAAGTCGCTTACGTTTGCCAAGACAACCCGGCTAATGGTTTGGCGACACTCACTCAGAAGGAGTCATTTTCCTGGTGCGTTGTATATGTAGCCCTTGGCGATCCACTATCTTAGCCTCGACGAAGATGACAAGGTACAGCTCCGTTTCTTACTGTTCGTAGAAGCAGGTTTTTCAATTACGTACCGAGGTCAGAGCTTATTGGTAACTGTACAGTGCTGAAACAAGACCGCAAAGCGCTCAGTGATCACGCAGGAAACTTAACCATTGATCGCCAGTGCCGCTATTAGCAAATGCTATAGCAAATATGAGGTAGAGCGGAATACAACCATGCGACGCCTTGCACACATTGTCTACCCATGCATGTAACGTTAAGATGAAGTGAACTGAAAACCGACATTCAGCCCAGCAAAATCAACGTCGCAGGTGACACGAGCCCATCCCGTCGGAAAACTTCATGAGGCGTCGTCCTAAAATGATCGAGGACCTGCAGCACGCTAAAAGCGAATTAGTCTCTCTTGACAGGCGGAAGTTCAGGCAGAGCTGCAAAGGCAGTTAGTGCCAGCCTCGCACTGCCAGGACGTGTGAGCTGGTGGGCTGTGATTGGACAATTACTTGAAGTGCACATTGGCAAAGCAATACAGTGAACGGTCATACTACTATTGTAGTATTTATAACGCAATTACTCCGAAAAAACGCGAAGCAAGCTTATCACTCATCTTTTCTCCGAGCAGATTTTGTGCTGGACGTATTGGCATGTTTTTCTTTGCACATTACCGACGACTTCAACACGTCGGGCAAACTACAGTATCTATTCAACAAATAGGGCCGACGCCTTCCAGCGAACCACAGGCATATAATGTACATTAGTTGCTCATTACGGCCTGCAGGCGATTGCAACATCAGGATGGACGTTCTTACAGTGCCATATCAATCTGGCCGTGGCATGGTATAGTCACGGATCGCGTCACGTTGGCGAAGTATCCTGACGCGGAACTCAACTTGAATAGCAGTCATCGCAAGATATTAATTACTGCAAATTCTAAGGCACCCCCAACCATGAAGTGGCAGCAGCTACAGCACCAGCGGGCGTCCGCCGTATGAGGCGCTGAGCCCAGCAGCGCCGACACCAGGTCGCACACCTTCTCCGAGATGAATGATATGTTCAACGCACGTACCATGCGGCGCCAGCTGCATGAAACCTGCGCCGCTCTCGATCTTGGACGAGCGGCGACCGTCAGCATGAAGTGCACGCAGCCTAGTGACCACATGTCGCGTACAGGCAAACAGGCCTCGTCCGTCACGAACTCCGGTGCCATGTAATAGTAGGCATTAGGCGGACGCGAAGTGGGCCATAGATGAAAATTACCAGGGATCGCTTCGCTAGTAGCGAATCACTATGGACTCCGTAGTAGGAGCGGGATAGTGAGAGTTTGCCGACTGGATGTCCATGGCTAAATTGCAGCGGCAAGCTCTTCATCGACTCCCCCAACGTCACAAATGTCAAGAGTTGCAAAGGCAAGGAGAAATGACAAACGAGTACTGTGCATGTACAGTGGACGTGCTCATGTCAATTTTTGTGGTTCGAGTTTCACTCCTGATTTGACGCGCTAACCATAATTCCATTTACTTCGCCAGTGCTATTGCATCAAAATATATACATTGCGACGCATTCTACGGCAGCGTGTGCGCCTGCAAGGACACGCACCATGATAACGACTCGTGGTCATTAAGCCGGGGTGGTCGCCAGCCTGCTCAAGGTGCACTCGAACGCCTACAATCCGTGGCAGGAGCGGCGCGAAATCACCAAGCTGCTGGCTTTGCAGCCGCATCCGAACATTGTACACTGCCAGGAGTTCCTGACAGGAACTGGAGCTGTCGTCGTGTCGTTTATTTCCACGAGCTGTGCAGGAAGTTCATGCACGTGATGGAGCACTGCCCCGATGACCTTTGGGCTTGAGTGCATCTCTCGTCCAAAGGGAAGAGTGCCACGCCGCGGATCTTCCGCGAGGTGTCGTTCAGCTTGGACTTCCTACTCACGAACGGCATCGCCGAAACGTATCGCTTGCTGGGGGGCGGCATTTACAAAATCTCGGACTTCTGCGCCATGATCGTCGAGCGAATTTGTGATAACGAGGTGGTGGGCACCACCAGTCTTTGACCTTGTGGTAGGGCAAAATCAATTCGGACTCGCAGATGTTTCGTGTAAAGTGCCAGAAGTTGGGCTTTTGCTCAAGCCACGCCAGCTGAGAAAAAGTCGAAGGAATCAGTCGTTGAAGCTCCATGGAATACCGAGACAAGTAGCTGCTGTTACGCAGACAAGACAAGCAGTTCATCACATGTAGCAGGGTCCTAATTCGATTGCAGCGCGCCGTCCGGAAATACTTCGTGCGAGCACTGCTGGTAATGACAGTACGATTAGAAGCGTCTAAATCTTTATACTGTTTATACGTCTTAGACTGTGCGTATTAACAGATCTTACGTATCCAGCAAGTAATAACCGTAAAAAGGTAAACTTAGTCTTAATATACTAGTGGTTATCACGGTTGGAAGTATAACGGAGTAAGTAAGTTTGAGTATCCAATCAAATCAACCCTTCATGTTTTAACCGTGAGTGCCCGCATTCTGCGAATAGCAGGCAACCTGTTTCCCAGTTCACCACTCGTTTATCGAATCACAGCAGTCATGACATGCAGTGAGCGCGCTATCGCACTAGAGTGACTTGAGGCTGTAATGGTGGTCAACGAGCTAGAGGGCGGTATAGGAGGCGACGAGGAGGCCCTTTGTACGAGGCAATAAGCAGCAACCGCTACCTGGAGCGCGGGTCGGTAGAGAAGCAAGTGGGATTCAGAGCGAGTTAAAAGGATGGTTCCATTGCGAGCACAGCGCGACCTACGAATGCATTCTGAGACGTTTGCGTTCTTGCTCGAGCGACTCCTGAGCACCCTGTCTTCATGCGGTCCCCAGGCAAACAAGAGCAAGCCCCGCTCCAGCTCGAGGTTTTCCTATATTCATTCCAGCCACTGACTGTCCATCAAGTTGCGCAGCATTTTGGCGTCGCTGAAGGTAATCGTGCTGAGCTGTTTCTTGTTGCATCATACAAATTGACTAAGATTATTATTGTTTAGGCTCTGTGTATAAATATAGTGCAAGGGCTATTGAAGCGATTTTGAGTCTCGAAGATGCTTTTCTCGCATGGCCTTCGACAGCCAAGAAGGCCAATGTGCAGGCATACTTTGAGGGCGTTTCAGGGTTCCCATCATGCGTTGGTTATGTCGATGGGACCACGTTTAAGCTGCTGTATGCTCCAGGAACGAACGCAGAGTGCTACTATTCTCGCAAGTCTGACTATTGCGTAGGGGCACAAGTATTTGTGACCACCACCGCTACATTATTTTCTACCAGGTAACGTAAAACATGGTTCGAGTTTGTGAGCTAATAAGAAGTGCTAACAATTGTAGTAAGTTGGTGTGCCAGGTTCGCTGCATAATGCTAGATCAATGAGCTGACGCGTATTGCTGCAGAGCCTGCCATTTTTTTTTCAAGCCCGGGGAGTACGTGCTTGGTGATAGCGCGTACACCTGCAGCTTCCCGTTTTTTATTAGGCTGCCCTACAAAATGCCATCAAGCAATATTCCCAAGAACCGCACGTTTAACTGGTTGCTTGCGAAGTAGCGTATTATTGTGGAGCATGCAATTGGCATGATGAAGACAAGATTTCCCATTTTAAGCTGCCTTAGGGACAGAATTACGTGCGACGGCGACTTGCGACTCGTATGTAAGAAGATCGTGTGCTGTTTTGTCTTGCACAACGTGTGCATATCGTTGTCGGACGATGCATATGAGATTGAACCTCCTACTGCTACATTGGACGAGGAAGCAGACGATCAAGGTTGGACTGAGGATAGCAGCGAAGACTTGCGCGTGTGTGTCCAGGAGGTGGTGCTTCAGCGAAATGGTTTCGCATAACATGCAAATGCAAATACAGTTTATTTCTTTTGCGAAAGATTTTTTTATTTGTTTGTGTAAGCGACTCTAAGAACGCTTGGCGAGTTTAAATTCCGGTTGTTTGTGTTGAAGAGCAATTTGCTGAGTAGTAACTCAAACTGCTGATCCATCTTCTTCTCCTTAAGACGAAGCTCTTCCTTGTACAGAGCAAAATGCTCTTGCTTTAGCGCCAGTTCCCTCTCCCGAAGCTCAATATCCGTCTTGTGTATTTTGGCCGATCACCTTTCGCGATTTTCGCGAAGGCGGTCTAGCATACTTGCAACGGGCGGAGGACTCCGCATGACGTCCGACTTCGTACTGTTCCCCGAAGAGGACGGGTCTCTTCCGGCAGTTTTGCCAGCATCATACCCCTCCACGGCCGCGTGGTGGGACCCATCTGGATCGCTCAAACCGGCCTCGGAAGACGACCGTTTGGTGTCGCCTTGAAGGCTGAGCTCCGTGCGACCTGGCTCCATTATCACAGGACGCACAATATCGTGCTGAGCACCAAATATCTCGTCCATTTGGTAGAAGTACTTGCATTTTTTTGGCCAACAACTCTATCATCGGGAAAGTAAGAAGTCTAGAACGCTAGTATTCTAGTCAATTTAAACAGCACCCATTACAGCGTTGACAATATACGATACCTTTAATACTTGATGGATGACTTTCCTTCACTCCAAACCCAGACCGGCTAAGCTTCGCCTTGATCTCCTTGTAAGAGCCTTCCAGCCAATGAACTTGAACTTCACCTGTGTAGAACGTTTTTGTCTTGGGAGAGGCGCTAGCGCTGGAGTAGAACTTGGTTTTAGCACCAGTCGTGTAGTTCTTGAAGTTCACACCAATGTAATCTATTAGAGCATATTCCTCCGCCTCTGACCGGCGTTTGTTCCCCATGTCGGCCAAGGAGCTATGGTACTTCACGTGCTTGTGAGGTGGCAACACAGCCACAAATTGGACACATATTTTTTCCAATAAATCAAACCAATTACATCTGTGAACAGCCAATCAGATCAAGCCTGCGGCCCTACTTTCAAACTTTCCTCGTTTTGAAGGGAAGTATTGGCAACCTTCGAAAGTTTGATTTGATTGAACGATGAAACATTTTACTTACTTACTTTCCAACCGTGATAACCACTACTGTAAACACAACAGGCTAATATCTGGGTCTCTAGGGTACCCCCTGGCTGCTCTGTGGTACACTGCGCCGCCTGAATGAACGTATACATATTCAGTAAGAACGGCAACAAACATTTATACAGTCAATATAGGATTTTTTTGTGTGACGTTTTTTTATCAGAGGTTAATACACCCGCTCCCAGCACTGATGCGAGGTAGGCGTTCACTATTTGGCAATTGCTGGCCTCAGAGTAAGCCGGTGGTAAAAAACTTCCGAGCACTTTTTCCGAACGAGCGTTTTTCTAGAAACACTCCGGCGAGCTTACTAAGTGTAGCAGGTTGATTTTTCTAAACCCAGAACGAAAGCGTGAACGATGGCGCTAGGAGCTATAATAAGATGATTCTAGTAAAGTTTACTGGTAACAGCCCCCGTACACTATCCCACTGTTATTTTCAGCTAAAATTAGCATCGAGTCGCTAAGCCACACCCATCATATCTCGACTGCTCATTGAATCTGTGTCCAGTTAGGTGCTGGCCCTCGTTCGTAAGCTCGGCTCCAGATAACTTCACACGCAACGATCAATGATCAAGCACAAGCATCGCTCTTAACGCCATCATCTCGCGCTCCGCTATTGATTACTATTCAATGAATAACACCACGCTTGATGCGCGGCCTGAAATTAAGCGCGGACGGACCTGCTACAGACGGTGCAAGATTCAGCCCTGTCAGCAGCGCTTCTCGCACTGCGGCGTCACTGAAGCGGGATGCTGCAAGCAAGTTAGAGCTTGGTCAGCGGGGTGATGCGAGCGTACAGCAGCGTCAACGATGACCATGAAGGCAAGAGTTACCGGAAAGCGCACCTTGCTTGGCAGTCGCACCTAATCTCGGCCACGAACGCGGTGTCGTGTGTTGTGTGCGGATCCGTGCTGGGCTGATCGTAGGTCATCTGTCACCTCTATAGAGGTACCACGCGATGACGGTTTCCCGATGAATTATTAGCTTCTATCGCCGCGCAATAGCAATAACAGCGACGTTAGGCGTGCGTCTGCGCCAAACGCATAGTTGCCCGTTATAGGAGCCATCACAATCGAATTGGACGCTTAGGTCACTTATTCGGTCATCCCCATTTGACGATGCCACAGCCGACGCTGTTAACCGAGCGCTTCCGCCTTCGCCGCCCGTTGAGCGACGCTCTATACGGACCTGTGGGGCTTTACGACGACACCCATCATAACAACGAGCCTGTAGCCATCAAACAGGTGTCGCTGGTGCGGGCCGTGGCGGCGCTGCGCCGCAATCCCAACATGGACAACCCCTGGAGCGAGCGTCGCGTGGTCTCGCGGCTCATGGCGCTGCCGCCGCACGCCAACGTCGTGCGCTTCCGCGGCGAGTTCCTGCACGCACAGGACACATGGTGCGTCGCCATGGAGTTCTGCCCGGGTGGCGACCTGTGGAACCTGCTGGAGCGCGCGCCCAAAAACCGTCTGCCCGAGAGCGAGGCCTACCAGCTCTTCCGCCAATGCGCAACCGGCGTGCAGTTCCTGCACGCGAACGGCATCGCGCACCGCGACCTGTCGCTCGAGAACGTCTTCTACTGCCGCGGCGCGTGCAAAATCGGCGACTTCGGGCTCAGCACGGACTCGCGACTGCGAGGCAACGGCGAGGTCGTGGGCAAGGCCTACTACATGGCGCCCGAGGTGGTCAACCAAGAGGCGTACGACGCTTTCGCCGCCGACATGTGGTCGCTCGGTATCATGCTCTTCATCATGCTCACGGGATCACCCCTCACATCTAACGCGTCGCGCGACAACAAGGCGTTTGGCGCCTTCTGCGAGCTCGGCGTGGCTAAGGTGATAGACTCGTGGGGGCTCTTGGACCGGATATCCCCGGCAACGGTTCTGTTACTAGACGCACTGCTCCGCGTGAGCCCAGGCGAGAGGCCGACGGCCGACAAGCTGCTAGAGCTCCTGGAAGCGACGATGATGACAGTCGGCCAGCAATAAGGATGTAGTAAACACGTAGTGAATTAGATGTAGTTTGATAGTGCGAGGAAAAACGACGATGTCGTACAGCAGCTTGTAAGCGGCGTGGGGAAGATATAACGGGCGATATGAAGATCATTATAACAGCAGCTCCGGGCATTGTGTGTGATTTACGGTGCCAGGCTGGCTGCAAAGGTGAGGCCTCTAGCAGGCGCCGGCATGACGACCGAGGTGCGGGCCGCACTGCGGCAGCGCCAGTGGATAGAGCGAGTAACCAACTACCCAGCGCAAACGGGGCCGATGCTGTCAGCAGCCAAGATTGTGTTCGGGGTCTGGGATGTGTACGAAACATAATATCAAGGGTTTCATTCCTAGTGTGCCCCGTGATTGCGATCAGCTTCATTGCACCCACCTCGCAAACTCCTGTCGCAGTCGGATGCCAGCGTTCCATCTTTTTGCTTCGTCGCCGTCAAATGCCCACAAAAGTATTTCCTGGCCAGGACTAATATAAAATATGGTGCGTGGGGGTGTGTGCTAAAAAAGGCTGATGCTTACTGCCGACCGCTCTGACAACGAGTTGTACATGGAAGACGAGTGCTTACATCACCGTAAGACAAATCCGTCAGCCATTTTGGCTAAGCGGTTATTTTAATAAATTAAAATTCTCCTTCTGTCTTGTTCGCTGCGCGCATCAGTAGCCTGTCCTCAACTAATACGGCCAATGCTTTTACGATTCTGAGTGCAGCTGTACTTCCAGGAATTGCGAAATGAAGGTAACGTTTTTTAAGAATCCACCAACCAGAAACCGACGCAGCTCAACTTGAAGCGCAGGTCAGCGTGCTCGGTCTCCGTCTGGCGGACAGGAAATATCGGTAAACCTCGATGAGAGCCGCTCGCTGTAACCCGTGACGGATCTCCTGAATCTTATCTTGTGTTCACCAGTCGCCGAGGCGCAGATACTGGCTGCTCGATACCGTTCCCTGTGACTGCGGGATCCTCCCTCCTGTGATGAAATCTTAAGATAATGTTTCCTCACGTCCTAGCGGTCTCCCTTCTCTCGCATTCACCGCTGTTCGGTGACGAGGTGTACGATACACAGCCGCAAAGTGTTTTGCGCATCCTAAAGCATGCGCAAAACACTTGCGAATATCGCACATAATGTTATCCCCTCTAATCGCATACATAGTACTGTTCACTATCACCTTATGAATCCATTCGCAACAATGCAGCCGTTGCTGCGGCGTGCCCCCGCCTTCCTCTCTCTCGCTGCCACCAAGTCCTCACTGAGCCCGCCCCCCCTGCAACATCTCGGCGGTCGGCGCGCGCTCTCCATCTCCATCCCTCGCTGGAACCGCCATGCATGTCGCTCACTCACGTCGTTGACACCTGACAAATATTCTCCAGAGCTGCCAACGCTGCACGGCAAGAACCTGCTGAGTCTCGTGTCCAGGGCGAGAGACTCACACCCGTTAGACTGGTCAGAGGGCGCAAGGAACACCGAGGAAACGGACCAACTGGACCTCATGGACCCGCACTATGACCTCACCACTGCCAAGCTCACCAAGCTTTTCTCGCTCTTTCAGCCTAATGGTGGGCGTTCGGCCTTTTAGCTGCACTAGCCGACCAGTATTTAACTAGTTTCTGCATGTTCTTGTGTGTTTTAGAGCACGGAATGGTGTCGTACGACGGGTTTCGACGGGGTCTACAGGCCATGGGCATTTCGTGCGAGAACGAAGACGAGTTCAAGGCCTTTATTGGACAGGTAGACGACGATGAGAGCGGGGGCATCACATACGAGGAGTTTCTATACGCGATCCAGGAGATTAAGCTGGCGCAGCTCTTTAGCCCGGACTTTGTAAAGGCTTTGAACCGGGAGTACGTTAAGATGTACGGCGCTGAGGCTCCGCTCGTTGCTAGACTTGGTTCGATTGAATACTCGCCTGATCGAATTCGGAGCGCGTACCCAATAGAGGGGATCGAGAAGTTCATGTACTCGAGACGACCGAGTTGGGCAAGTGTCCGATGGATCAATGTGGAAGGTACGGACCCACTGGTGATGCGAAGGTTGGCGGTGCGGTATCGACTGCACCCCCTCGCAGTGGAGGATACGCTGGATGCTGACCTTGAACGACCTAAGTATGAGCACTATGACGAACACTCTTCGCTGATTCTTCAAACAGTGCATGCGCGTGATTTGGAGAAGGCTATGGAGTATCAAAGCATGTATCGCGCGTCGTTGTATGTTCGAGACAACGGCGTGTCACCATTTGAAAACATGAGTAAAGCTGAGCTTGAAAGGAGACTCGACGAACTAGGTATGGGCCGAATTATGGCTCCGCCTGAACAACTGAGCTTGTATATCATGGAGAATGTGGTTATTAGTGTGCAAGAGTCCCCGAGCACTCTGTGGCCAACGTTAAAACAGCGGCTGGACACATCATACTCCAAGGTGCGTCAGAGCGGAACAGCTTTCCTCGTGTATTCAATTGTGGACGTGTGCGTAGATGAATTGTCGCCAATTGCCCACACGTATGGAGCCAAGGTGACAATGCTATCTCGACTGTTACGCCACGATTCACGCAACTTCGACGTCGATCGTCTCGCGAAGTGCTCAAAGGAAATCAAAGGGCTGAAGTTATTGTGCAAGCCACTACGCGAAATGGTCACGCAGCTTATAGAGTCGAACGACTTTGAGGGTGAGACGTTGCGGTACTTCCGAGATGTGCAAGATCACGTGACAGTCATCGATGAGACCTGTGATCGCCTGCTGGATCGCTGCCGCAGTCTGGTAGACGACTTCAACAATGCTCGACATGCTCAACAGAATGAAGTGAGCTACACGCTAACTCTCGTGGCCACGGTGTTTCTGCCTGCACAGTTCCTCACAGGTTTGTACGGCATGAACTTTGTGAACATGCCCGAGTTGCAGTACGAGCATGGGTACCTCATTTGGTGGGGCGTTGTGTCGACCATCGCCACCGGGACTATGTCGTACTTTAAATTCTACAAGAAGTGGCTTTAAGTGAACTAGTGAGTCGTATCCATCCACACGGAACTCGATTGACCAGTTATAGAAGTGATGTTTGGAGAAAGGTGGCACGCTTTTTCCAGTTGACCTGACGAAGCTAGTGCACAAGCCGTAGTTTTCGGTACAAACTTGCAGTTGACTGTAATCCGATCTTTCGGTGTCTAGGGCGTCGGGGTGAGCCTCGCCTAGTTCTAGCCAATGTGGCACTCCATCACAGCCTTCTGTTTGCCTGCACTGCAGGACGTCGGTGTTACACAGTAGTAGAGTCCGGTCCTGTGGCAGTTTCCATTTCGTTTTTTTTACCCATTTCACCCTTTGCGATCACGGAAAGTTGGTATACTATATAAAAAATCCAAGAAGTAGCATATGCAACACGTGTTTGAGATTCACACGGGGCGCTGGGAGCATGCAAATGGTGCTACGTTACGATATCCAGTACAAGACCACAGAATCAGCGGCAGGTTCACGTCGCACAGAACAATACCGACCCAGCGAACTCCAGTAGTGGCTTGGGGGCACAGCAAACCCGCGAATTACAGCGGCGACGCAAGAGGGCCACAGCGATGACGCAAGAGCTCCACAGCGACAACGCAAGAGCCACAGTGAAAGTAACAGCAAGATAGCGCGGGAGCCACAGTGAAGCAGCGCGATAACCACAGTTAAGCAGCACAGCGCGAGAGTCACAGTGAAATAGCGCAGCGCGAGCAACAGCGACAGCGACACACAAGTACGGGAGCCACAGCCAGATACAGCGCGGTAGTGAGAGGGTCACAACGGAGATACAACCAATACAGGTGGAGGTATTGCTGCCTCAAATCAATTCGGCCAATGGGAAACGTCTGTCGATTGCTCGGGTAATTCCACCAACCAACCCAGATGTGTAAACATAGCCGGAATCACGATTACTCCCTTAGGAAAATAACGCCATTTTGAAGTTGAACCCCTTCAGAACAGATACATATGACATCCGTTTGAATTTCCCGCCCATTTCTTCAGCCCAACATCAAGCACGCCATGCAAGAGATTCCATCATTTCCCAAGTTGAGCTCTTCCGCTGGTCAGGAAGCATTAAACGACGGCCTTGCCCAAGCGTTATGGGAGACGCTGCTCCTAAATAGTACGGGCGGTAGGCTCCCCCACGGTGATATCGTATCGATAGCGCGTTAGTTCTAAGGTCGTTTCTCGCATCTGGAAGAAAGGAACTCGCTCGATGATTACCCGCGTTGCAGCAGCCGCGAAGGGCGAATCGACCCGTCGTGGACGAAAGAAAGTTGATCGCGCAGCGCTGTGTGAGCGCGTGTCCGAAGTCCCCATCGCCGAGTGCGAGAACAGGAATATAATATATCCCCACCTCTGGCGCTTACCCTTTCCACTAACGTTGAGCACTAGAACGTTGGGATAGAGAACGCGTGAATAGCACATGAAACGTGGGTAACTGCCACACGCTACGGTGTCGACACAAAACGATTGGACTTTGGACTGTTAGTTTTTTGTTGAGCACAAAGGACAGGACGAGGGTAGGTTAGGCGGAGCCAACCAGCCCTTGTAGGAACAACATGTCACAAACTTCAGATGCACGGTTACAATTCAAAGTTCGCCCCCTTCAACAAGAACGTGAGCATCCATGCCGAAAGCGGATGGCTTGGCAGGGGGCGCCGTTCTCGGCGTAGATAGCGCCAACGCCGACGTGCTACTCGACGGGATGAAGTCGTTCGAGATAACCAAGAGCAACGCGATGACTTGCACCATCTGCTCAGACGTCGAGCCGCACAAGATGCGCTATAGACTGATGGAGAGTAGCTCGGAAGCGTGTAAGTCTGCGAGTGAGTTTGCTTGCGGTTGGCGAGGAAAGATGGTCACCTGTCTTACGAACGACGAAGTGTCTATCTACATGGCAGGGGAGCACACAACTGACGCGCCTTCCCCAAGAAGAAGAACTGACGGCGATTCAAAAGGCATTCTGCCGTGACTTGGTGGATCACTATCTCCGCCCAATGCGGATTCGCCACGCGATGTCACGTAAATATGACTCGCTTCTAGAAGACCTTCCAGCACTCAGCACAGTCCAGAACTTTGTGAACCATCACGCGCGCACGAATCTGGGAAACAACGACCGTGTTGACGATGTGAGGAATGGATCCATGCGCACGCGTACACTGGAAACAATGACGCAGCCTTTCACTTTTGGCTGGAATTTGGATCATGAGGGCAAGCCGGTGGTGAGTAACGGTTCCGATGAACGTCCATTCATCGTAGGACTGTCTTCAAAAGCGCTCGTTATGAGGCTGATGATTCCTCCGGAGCGTTTTTCATCGTACACGTTGACGCTACATACAAAATGAACTATTGAGAGTACCCGGTACTGGTAGTTGGAGTGTCGGATCGGTCGCGTGGGTTCCACGTTGTGGCTCTATTCATCATTTCATAGGAGACGGAACTGGTAGTCCACACTGCTTTGATGACACAGAAGAAATTGTACGTCTGGATCACGGGTAGGGATCTCCAGGTCCAATTTGCCGTGGGAGACGCCGATAAGGCCCAGCACAACCCTCTGAACGCCGTATTTGGAGGATACAATGGGTTCAGACACTTGTGTGTTCTTCCATGTCGGGAGGAACGTCTACAAAGCAATTTCCCTCGGTTGTCACGGCTTCCATCGTGCACGACATGTACGACCTACATTTCGCGCATGAAAGCTCATATCTCTGGCTGCGGGACCATGTTTTAGCAAAATGGATGGAATGCCCTGGTTTACATGCATTTGCGCAGTATATGTGGTCGCAGTGGCTTACTGGTCGATTTAGCCCGTGGCAAGTGCACATATCGCCAAGGTGGGCTTGCGTCCACTAATAATCCGGCGGAGACTTTCAACTCTCTGCGTAAGCGCGACTACACGCTCAGGCGTCGTCTCAAAATGGGCGCTCCGCTGAAAGAACTACGGAACTGCTGCGAAGGCCAGTCATCCAACCCGCGACCGTTCGCTTTGACGTGGTTCCGGCGGCGACCCTCGTGCGGCGCGTTTCAGAACAGGTGCGAGGGAAGCTTAGACGGCGTTCAGATCTAGAACATGGGTGTTGGGTGCATTCAAGTGTACTCTCGCCTGGCCAAACGGATCATTGTCGATCCTAACAAGCGGTCAGAGGCATGCATAGCGGTGTCGGCTAAGATGCGAGCTAACTACGCACCCATGGAGGTGGAAGTACAGCCATGGGGCGGCTGGGTTTAGACATATACCAAAAGCGGTGTGGATGCAATTACTTCTACGCGTTTGGTATTTGTATTCATGTGCCGCTCGCAGTCCGCTCGTGCGACTACATCGACAGTCAAGGGCCCGAAGTTTTGGTGAGTAGGAAGAAGCGCAAAGGCGGGACGGGTGCTGTATACGACGGGATGAGCAACATTGGCGGACGACCGTTATCGGTGAGGCCGGCGCTTACTTTCTGAGGGCTTAGCACTACGACATGGACAGGTCCAGCGTCCTCATGCACGTTACAATATTTCCTATGTTTTTTTTTGCAACTATACAGGTGAGCGTTTGTTAATCACACGTTCCTCGCGTGGAGATGTACGATGGCGTGAGGCAAACCGCTTTATACATTTCTTTTCATCGAGTCTCCGGTTTACTTTGTACTGGATGCTAACCATAACTCGACTACTAACAAAATGAAGTTCAGTGCCTTCTGGAGGTAGCTGTAGCTGCCACCCGCGTAATCCCACACTTCTTCTTGTCAGATGCTTGCGCGACAATGCAACATGCCATAACCCTGCTCGCTTCTTGGGCTGGTGACGTCTCTTGGCACGCTCCCGCGCGTAGGGATACCCTTTAGATATTCATTCACCGCTACAAATTCCAAGTTTGTCGGAGGCTTGGCCGACGTTCCCTCGCTCTCGCCAGCTTCCAGTCCTACAGCACTAGCGTCTCCGCCATAGTCCGACGTCAAAATCGCAGTAGTCGTAAGGCTGGATGCCCTTCAGCTTCATCGGTCTCCACACCAATAACTTCAGCATGCAATGCAGTACTCGCCAAACCCTCACACAGCTGATGCTTCAATTCTCGGCACACCCTACTCGCTTATGGCCACCGTCGGCAACAAAGCCTCCGTAGTGCTAGACGCCGAAACGTCTTCGTCCGTCTGCTGAACCTGCAAGGATGAGCCGGCGCTGGATCCTCAGCCAGATCCTCGCACTCCTGACCATTCAAAAGCATTGCACTAGCAAATGCGTCATCAACACACGTCGCACGGCTCGGTTGAAGACGCTGGAAGGCACCGGAACGTCGTAGGTCGCATCAACGAGCCGGAACGTTCGCAAGTTCCGCCACTTCGCCTCCTCCTTCGTACAGTGGTGGCCGTTATGGTCAACAAGCCTCTTTAGCTTCATGGTAAGCGGAATTACCTCCCCTGTGTCTACTTGGATCGGGCTACCCTCATCGTTACTCGAGTCAACACTCAGCACAACGGACTCACGGTAGCCGCTGGATCGCCATAAACAAACGCCCAGGAAAAATACGCGATCGTGTCTCCTGCGTGCAGCTCCTCCAGAGGCAGATCAGACAGGCTGAGGCCAGCATGATGCTGCTACTGCTTTTGGGCGTGTCAGCGGATGCGGAGGCCTTGACTAGGAAGCAGAAGAATTTTGGGCATGAGCAGTTGCCATTCACGCTTACATTCCGTAAACCTTCAGAAGACATCAGATTGTGCGTGTAGGCGATGACATCGTCTGGCGGACAGGCACCGGCATCGCCTGCGCGGCAGCTACCGTACAGCAGAAAGAGCTGGAGACCCTGCACTGTCGATGTTTTTGTATGTGATGGTTTACTGTGTTGATCAGACCTAAACGTGTGTTTATAACGGTTTCTCATTGGGATCTCTTATGCCAACCGACGGGATGTCAGCCTCGCACAAGCGTCCTCGGACTAATTTTCAAAATAATATTTTCAAGCACGCTTCTGCGAGACTGACATTCCGCGCGACTGGCGCTGTATGTATTAGGGATCCCAACGTATAAGAATTCAACGTTGGTTAGGGACTCAAGGTATCTAGTAAATCCGTTCATACAGTATGCACTTTACTTGTCGCTTTCAAATTATACCAATTATTACGTATCCTGCATTGTAGCAACTCCACCATGGACGCTTCGCGACTTCTCGCTAAAGCGCCATTCAGTGACGCATATCAAACTCCTCTATCGGGCCCACCGGCTACCATCATCATGAGCACTGCATACAGTAACTCCAGTTCGGCGGACGACGCGATCGACAACGCCACCCCCTCGACAGTCATCTAGGCATCGCATCTCATGACCCCCCCCCCCCCGTCTCGAATCCACGCTGACCACGAACATAGTCAAAATAAAGACGACGTTCCAGATCTGGCGTCCTCACAAACCTAAGCGGTAGCAGTTCGTATTGCTGCCCCCCACATGAACATTTCGCGCATATATTTGCAGCCGAGCGGACCTAAAACGAAGCAGGATCGGCGTGTTGCACGAGGTGCAGCAAATTGACCTATTCACATGGCTCAGCGACTGCTGTAAGTGCACATTGAGAGGTATCACATGGATGCTTTGTTAAAAGTAACTGAATATCATGCTGAGGCGAAGGCGCGATCAACAAAGCGACAGCTGGAGAACGCGTACGATCAGGTTCCAGAGGCTTCTAAGCGGAAGCTCACTGGTACTTCAAAGGCTCAGCAATAATTGCTTACTTGCCAAGTGGTTGCCCAGCATATGCGGCTTTGACAATTGTCGAGGACCTAGTGCTCCTGAAATTCATATGATACATTACAGAGGTGTTGGGCCGGCATTACCGTGGACGTTCCTGGCGCTTCGTAGCTACACGCGGACATATCATGTATTTTGTTGTGGAGTTGCGCGCATCATTGAAGCCTCGAGCTGCCAGTACTATTGTATCCCCCCCCCGACATCTGGTCTAGTAACAAGGCCCAGAACAACATGGCGTTTTTTTTTTCATTACGTAAACGAAGACTTCATGATATGTAGTTGGACACAGGGGATAGAGGGCTTACTGGGTATTCACACCGGCGTTGCTATCGTTCGCGACTTAGAAGAAAGGATGGATTGATGGGAGCTGCGCTCGGTGCATGCTGCTTGTCCGGGATGGCGCTAGCAATGAGGTCGAGTACACGCGGTTCGGCAACACTCGCATGCCGTCTGTAGGAGTTGTCTGTGGATGGGTCAAGAAGGCGTGGTGACACTGACGGTGAATCGGTGACCAACTCAGTCGCTGCAGCAGGTTTTGCTGACCGCTGTATGGACTGGCATGTTGCGCGGCACGACGTGTACGGAGATCGGTTTTCGTGAGAAGTGGGAGGCCTCGAAGGAAGCCGGGCAAGACTAGGGTGACTTTAACCTGGACGAGCTTCATGATGCCCTTGATGACATTGCTCTGATTGAGTAAGCACGGCAAAAGTAGCCTGTAATACTGTGTTACCCTATGTGCTCACGAGTAACTACAAAAAAACAATTTCCATACAATTTTAAAGGTAATCAAGTTTGCTTGGACACGTAGCTCAGATGGTACGAGCACCACGTTTTATGCGGATGGACGCGGGTTCGATCCCCGTCGTGTCCACATTTCTTACAAAAATACGATTTTAATTACTATCTTTTAGGCGCTAATTCGTGTAACCCTTTGTGAGCAGCTGGGGGTAAATTTCAATAGTGCCCGGGGTATTATTCGGGAATTTTCGTTACATGTGCGAAACACGGAACGACCTTACTTTTGAGGAAACGGGCCTGACCTCTGCATGGGCATTTCCGGGAAGAAAAATGAGGATGTGGCACAGTATAAAATTGAAACAGGGTCGTGTGTAACGATAAAAAACTTCTGAGTAAGTTGATCTCGACCTTGCCGCCGCATTCATCGATGGTTTGGGAAGACTATGTTTCTTGTCTTTGTTTTGTTAAACATGCAGGCCTCCCCATACAGTTCTAACTTATTCTCTCTCTCTCTCTCTCTCTCTCTCTCTCTCTCTCTCTCTCTCTCTCTCTTCCTATCTCTATCTACGCCCTACACTCACAGGTTAATGGTTTTCGTCACCTCCAACCCAAAACCGTCATGTCTTTTTGCAGCCTCGGCCAGCTCTTGATTGGAGCACAACGAATTAACCGTTGGAGAGTTTGACCGACCTCTCAATGACTCGCTCTGCCCAGGTCCGCTCTCGTTTCACCTTGCTCATCAGCTTCAAAACCTTGTTAGAAGGCATTCCAATAAAGTGGACGATCGGGATACCGCAGAAAAAGAACAACCAAGTTGTCCACAGAGAAAAAGTGCTGGCTGCTAAGGCCTTCAAAGAATGCACTCGAATTTTTTTTCTGATCACCTGAAGCTCTCCGTACTAGAAGTCGAGCAACCAAACCGCCCATTTCCAAATTTTCATGTCTTTCTGTAGCATCATCGCTGCTACCAAATGTGCAGATTTCCTGCCCGACTTCCAAAACCTGAGGCAACGCATCCGTATTCTGTCGAATAGCTACAATCTACAGCATGAATTGTTGGCAATAAGCAGTCGAATATCAAACGATGGCAAAACGTCATACCTCATTACCTCATCTGCTTGGGTCGGCGACTTCCCAGACAAGCCCAACGCCCTTAAATGCAGTATATCCGCCTTGTGAAGCGACAGGGTCAACAGCTCGACTTCGTTCATCGTTGGCTCCAACCCTCCCCGTTTCGAGTTCAAATACCTGTAAACATACCAAACTGTGGGGGTATAGGATTAGCCCTTCAATAGTTGATGTCTTACCTGTGAACCCGGCCACGCGTGACCTCGATCCCGTGAACGTTCCGTCCGTCCACCACAAATTTAACGATGGCCGCCTTCAGCGCTTTTTTGTTATGCCAGGCCAAAACTGTAGCCGTTCTCGCGCTTGTTCTACAAACATCTCGCGTTTGTGATGATATCTGCCAGCCAAGAACCTGATTATATCAGACAATTCTCTACTAAAATACGAGCAGCCACTTATCTTCGCAGAAATGAGCTTGCATCAGTCGGACTGGATAGTTGATTGATGAAACTACATATTTGGAAATGATCGTTGGGCATGCGGTGCTCGCGCGGAGGGCCCTTACACACGACGGCTTGATGACTATGTTGGGCCAAACATCAGTTTAAAAAAAAATCGTTTTACACAACGATAAAATGTTCGTACGGATTATCGATGCGTTTATCAGTTAGCCGCGCGTACCTGAAGCAGTTTGAATTTTGAGCGAGCGTTTCACATCACCTTGTACATTAACTCGTTCTCTGTACCAGTGAACATGTATTGTGCCTTTCTGTTGTTTCGGCTATTCAGCCCATAAAAGTAAGTTTTTGTACCTCGGACACGTGGTTTTATAAGGTGATTCTAGGATACACAACGAAGATTAACGGAGTGTACCACTGTACCACTATAATTCATATTCGTTTTTTTAACGAAAAGACCTCGAAGCGGCTCCAGCATGTGTGGTGTATTTGTTCAGGAGTATGTGAAACACCACCCTTACTTTTATTTGAAGAGTTACGTACTGAGCTAGTTCAGCGCTTTGACATGCATCATAGTGTTTCCGATGCTACGATTTGTCGTGCGCTAAAGTTTGATCTAGGGCTTGCCCGCAAGGTTCTAACAAAGCGCGCTGTGGGGTGTTTGCCTCGCGAGTGACAAGAGTTTGTCCAGCGACTTACTCCCTACTATAGCGGTCCAGATCAACTTGTATTTCTTGACGAGACGTCCAAAGACAGAAGGTGCGATCGTATTTGATGGCTATGTTCATAATGTCTTCTTCTAATGATTCTTACTTTGTTAGATCAATGCTGAGAAAACACGGGTGGTCAGCTCGTAACACGTCGGCAAGATGCAGGTCCCGTTTGCGCGTGGAAACCGCGTGTCTGTTCTCGCCGCCATGGACAGGTCAGGCTTTTTTTCGTGGGGCTCTGTCGATGACACATTCATCCGGTCCAACTTTCACGCCGTTTTCAAGTCAAAAATCGCTCCGTACCTGAACCCCTGGCCACTACCACGTTCCCTCGATATCCTCGACAATGCCAAGATCCACATGTACCAAGAATTGCAGGCACTGGTGCACGCGACGGGGGCCCTACGCTTCTTCCTGCCACCGTACTCACCCGACCTGAACCCGATTGAAGTCGGGTTCTCTCTATTGAAGCGCTGGATCCAGCGGCATGGGAACATGGCTTTCGCGAAGCCCCGCTAGACGTTCTTAAGATAGCGATGTACTACTGCACGAAAAAGAGTGACCTAGTTGGCACAAATATCTACGGTCGTTATGGGTATTACTCTAGCCAAATACACCTTCCGTCTCTGTAGACGAATCATTGTCAACCGGGCCCTACTCGTGTTCTGCATGGTCCACGGTTTCCATGTATACCGCCGGGTTCGGCGTGTCAAGCTGCTGCGGGCACGATAAGGTGGTCGCAAGCTGTATGGAGGGAGCCGAGTACGTCACGAAGGTCACTGACGTTGAGAAACTAGGCACCACCACACCGTGTACTCGGGCCCGCACCATGCGATAAGCCTCGTCGCAATTCTCGTGTTGGTCAGATTGTTCTTGCTGTATTGCGCTCTCTCTTTGGTCAATGTATTGTAGCTGGCGGATAGTAGTGTTGTCCGGTACTTGTATGGGTGCATCTCCGGTAATCGAGCTTGGCTGACAGCGGCGTAGCACTGTGTTGCCGCACCACCTTCAATCCCACGTTCGGTTATGAAGGCTGCGACCCGTGGCATTTGCTCTTGAATGCGGTTGTCGGTTGCGCGCCGAATAGATGTCAGTTGCTGGGATCGTGGTCGTGGAACATACATGAACAGCAAGAGCACGAACGCAGAGTGGCTAGGCTTCCTAAGTCGCGCTTTGTGCCACACTGTTGCGAAGAGGTCTTCCGTATCGCTCGAGTTGGACGGAACCAACACGTAGTTCTTCTGCGGTGCGTGGTTGGTAGGCTCCAGGTACACCGCGACGGTTTCTTGCCATGCGAGACTTGCTGTATTGTCAAACACACGCTTGATGTGCCCTAGCAAAACGGCGAAGCCATCGGCAACCAGGAAAACGAAGTCATGTCCGGGAACTTTGTCTCGGCATGGTGTCATAGGTTCTCCCGACTTCACACTCAGACGGCAATTCAATTGTGGCGGAAGAGCAAAAGTAATTTCCATTTTGCTAGGCTAAAATCCTGGTACAAGCCAAACAACATAATTATTAGTTGCTCCCTGTACAGTTTGGCTTTTACGATGGGTTTACCTCTGTATACAAGCTGTTAGGACATCCTTTCCGGCTTCTGGCTGCTTCCCTGTCCTGCTCACCTCCTACAATGTCATCAAACACAATCGTTACCTCGTAATCCACGAACACGTGTCATAACCTCAATGAAGATGGCAGCATGCCGCCACTTTCTAGCTTGCTCACCACAAAAGCAATTTTTTAATCCAGCCTCACGTGATGACCTGCTGCAGCATGCCCTCGTTCTGATGCACCAGCTGCACCGTCATCAAACGCATTTGTTAGCTCATGTACCCGGGCGTCTGTGCGATGAAGCACCTGCGTACCGGCCGAGGGAGAATGACCTGTTGTGTTCGGCCGTGTTTTGCACTGCCTCGCGCGACGGCGTGTTGTCTTGCTGCAGCGTGCCCTCGTTCTAATGCACCAACTGCACCGTCATCAAACACAGTCGTTAGCATTTAATACAGGGCGTCTCTGCGATGAAGTGTGCGCACCTGTCGATGGAGAATAACTTGTTGTGTTCGGCCGTGTTTTATGAAGTGACCCACACAAATCCGAGCCCTAACTGATTTTTGCGTTCTGGGCTTGCTTTGAAATATGAGACAACTCAATGTTACTAATGCATCATTTAAAGTTTTCGAGATAATCGACCTTAAAGATCACTGACCATTTTCCGTACTTAAACGAAGTAATGAGAAATAGCACCGTTTTCATTTTCAAAAAATTTGAACGAGGTGTATCGACCACATCAACGAACACATAGCCTCATTCGCAAATCACCCCACCAGCATGCAGAAGGAGGATCCGGAGCATCCCAGCGCTTCGCGGCCCCAGTCCTCTACGCCCGAAAGAGCCGCGCCGAACTCATCTCCACCTCTGGCGGTAGCACAGCGGAGCGACGCTGGGCATGCAAGCGCTGTATGCGACGCCACCGTGGACAGCGAAGAAGGCAGCATCGAAACATGGAGGATAATCATCGTGCGTCGCGCGTTAGCGAGTCCTGCTCCAGTGAGGAGTGCGACGACAGTGGCGATGAAGACTTCTTGCCCGAGTCTGATGCTGATGAGAGTATCGAGGAGCCTTCGACTGCAGAGAGCGCTGCAAGCGAAGATGAAGGTGAGGACATAAGTATCTATCTGGTGGACTCTGATTTACGAGCTTGCGTCAAAGAAACCATTCAAGCCGAAAAGTGCGAGAACCACTGTGTGGAGGGGGAGGCGAAAGAGCTGGAGTCTTTGCTGTGTTCTATGTCGCAGATGTCGAAAGCGAAGCGAATGATAAGTTTGTGCAAGCTGTTGGTGGTACTTATGGTGGCACCACGGCGCAGCGCAAACGCGGTCAAGGCCAGTTCGAGAAGTTTCACTATTTCCTCCCTTTCGTGGGCCGTGTGTGCAGACCTATTATCGCCCTCTGCTACGAAGTGGTCCCGTTGACCACACAACGCTACAAGATGCGTATTCGGGATGGTAACATTGCTCTCGCTAGTCATGGCAACACGCTTAACAAGCACGCAGCGCAAGTGGATGTCGTCTGGCTGGCTAAGTGGTTCAAGGATTTTGCTGAAGAAGTTGGTGAAGTGGTGCCCGTGCGAGTGCGAATGCAGAAGAAGATTGACGGCACAGTCCAAACATACTACAGCAGCGAGCTGTATACACTGTTGCCGGTGCACTTCACATGGGACTCAATCTACGATGAGATGCATAAGTTCGTCGAGGCTGGGCTGAGGGTGCGCGAGCCGGCGCGCTCTACCATTTGGAAGCTGCTTACGCTTCACTGTCCCACGATCCACATCAGATCTCCTCGCAGCAACGTCTGCGATATTTGCGCTATCTATCACTCTGGGATGCGAGACGGTATCACGACGGACAAGACGGAGGCGCTGGGTCGCCACACGGAATCTGCTCGATGTATGCGGTATGTTTGTATCCGGACCGTGGCTTTGGCCACATTCGTAAGCACCTTGCTTCTGTGGATTGCTGGACAATGGATCACGTCGTGGACGCTGTTAACGCAGCTGCCTCCAGCTCCATCACGGTCCATGTGCCACGGGGCAACGGATTGTTTAAGGCCTACAAGGAAGTACTGACAGAATTGTAGAAGAGGCTGGATGGCATCCAGCAATTCTAGCTTTTTTTAATGGACAGTTGCAAGCCAGGTGTTGTGACGTGCAGGAAGTCCCCTGACTGTGCTGGAGAGGAGAAGGATCTGCGCCGAAAACTCGACGGGATTCTCACGGCGAAGCAAAACGTAGCACGGATGCTGGCGGATCATGTTGAGGAATTGTCACCACCGTTTCCGAATGCGGAGAAGATCGCCCAGATGTATCAATCAATTCGTCGATACGTGCCTGCTGAATTTCATAACGATCCGCTGTACGCAAAACCCAGTGTCCAGGACGGAGATGCTGTCAAGGCCACCAAACAAGTGCGCCGTATCCACCGTGTGGCAAAGGCTGTGGCAGCAAAGAATAATCAGGATCGGCGGGGGAGGATAGAAGGTGCTGGGCCCAAGGTTTCATCGGTCGCTGGACAGAAGAAGAGGGCGGCTGGAGCTAGGAAGACGCCCTCGAAATCGAGAAGCAGAAGCCTGCAGACTCCGAGAGAAGTGTTGAGTAGGCGGAGAAGAGCAAGAAGCCAGTTGCAAACTAGGAGCTTGCAGCCTTCATTTTGATACTTATGTCCAACAGTGAATCAAAATGTTACTTACGTTCAATGTCTAAAATCTGAAAATCAAATTCAAAATATACCCCCACCGATTTTAAGCTAGCGCTAAAAATCATACAATTGACTATGGCACACCCCGAATTAGTTCAAACGGAGGGCATTTTCAAATTCCTCGCTTCATTTTACGCTTAGGCATCCAAAACAATTTCGAGTTTCGTTGTCGAACATGGAGAGTTTTTTTGGACGGCCTCGTTCTCGTCTTCATCTGCATGAATTTGACCGGATAAGGGCTCATACGAAAGAGGAGACGCTCTATCGAACGACGTGCTCAAATCCCGATTCGTACTTAGGTTAATTAGCTATATTATGTTTGACGTAGTCTCATATGATCTCTTGATAGGACTTCGAAGTCCGATTAAGAAGCCCGATTTGAAAGACAGAAGAGCAGAAAGACACAATATATCCAGTTGAGAAAGGTCTTCGAGAATTGGCTTCTCAGAAAATGGGTGGTATACGTACCAAAGTCGATCAACGCTCAGCCACCTAATGTGAGTCCACGTAAGGCGATGCATGTCCATCTTCAACTATACCAAGTTGCATTCTTACCGAAGTGAAGCTTGCACGTGCCGTCGGTGACACTCAGTAGACCGTCGTCGCCCTGTCCCCGCCCCGCGTGGCACCATATTACGCAGGCATGCCTGTGACGATACGACGATGCCATACGACTGCACGTATGCTCCATTTTCCTCAGTCTCGTACCCAACTGCTTTCAATATAAATAGTTCATATTGGAACCTGCTTGACTGGGCTGCAAACTGTGCAGTATCGTGTCTGGATCAATGCAAATTTAGCGCTGAGAAAAACGCTATGTGTGACGCGGGGTCGTCATGCATACCTTCCGTGCCACCTATTGAATTGTCTCCTATTTCCCAACCACCTAAGTAAAAATCAACGTAACTAATGTATACACTCCATATTCGTATTGAAGAAAACTTACTTGCACTCTTCTTGTTCAATTCGCCTTCCTGTTTTCCAGCTGCTTTTCCGAATGACCACGAACAATAGAGTGCGATGAAACTCGTTTTGACAGAACGAATAAAACTTGTTTTGACAGAACGAATGAAACTCGTTTTGACATAACCTTGCGGCACTTTTTGCCACAAGTACCTCCCAATATCAAGTAATCCGACTCCTGATTCAAGCTCAAGGATATACCAACTTTTTTCGCCACAGAGCTTGTCTTTTTGCTCTCCTGTTTCTTCCAGAGTGACCACTTTACAGTCGCCACCTTTTGCGAAGCTAACACGAAAAATTTGCAGCAGTCTCAGTGCGTTGTGCAACGTTACCCTCGCTGGCCTTTGACCTTCTTGCCGTAGTGTTGTACCAAACTTTTAGTCTTCCCCAGTTGTTCCCGCCATGACTATCGAAGCTACGGTAAGGGATGGAAACATTTCGACGACCGAGTAAACGTAGCGTTTTCGCGGCATTTACTGTTTTTCTTCGACGGATACGCTGCTATCCTTTAAATGACAATTATCGGGGTGCGTGTCACCTAGCACCAGCGGTGCCACTGAGCCGTTTAGCTCCTTCGCAACGTTGTGTCGAATGCTGCCAGTGGGAGAATAAAAAAAAACAGGGGTGGTGGCGATAATGTGTGTTGCTGAAGTGGTATCTATGGTGCCGTGCTCCCCAGAAACCAAAATTTCACAGCGCAATGCTCTTCTTTTTTTGGCACCCATATGTGATCAAACCCACGATGGGACGAGGCAGTTAAAATGTGGATGCAACAACAAACAACGTCCTGTACTAGACGCGCACTAACGGGGAGACATACCTAATCAGGAAAGACTAGGAGGTTGATCACTCGATCCGGTGGGACAAGATAAGCTGCTGTCGTAGCATGGTTTCCGAAGATGTGTTGTGCTGTGGGGCTTGTGACCCCGCCTTTTCCCAGAGGTCAGTGCCTGTAGAAACGGTGCTCATGCTGCACTCTTGAGTCAGCACTTTACTCAGATGTTAGGCTTGGGAAGACATTCCTCAGAGGTTAGGAAAGGTCTCAAAAGTAAGTAACACCCCTGGAACAGTACAATCAGTATATGCAAGGCTCCGATCGTCTATATCAAATTCGTTCCCGGTTCTCGATATCAGATGGCCACTCCTACCAAATGTCAGTTCTGGCATTGCACGATTAAACGCCTAACGAACACATCGACCTGTGGTTGATACAGTTATACAATGGGACCTTCGTTATGGAGCTTGCGTCAGAACTTATATCGGGGAGGGGGGCAGATACTCCGACGGTGGCAGAATGCCATTGACGCATTTGGCGTCAAAGATGATATTTCGCCCACAAACGGCATCGGCAGCACTACAAAAGATGTGTTTGTGTTTGTAAGGCCAGACGGAAGCCCACGGAAGCATGCATTGCTGTAGCATCGTCACAGATACGCAAAACCTGCGTCCGCAAGCGAAGAGCGTGTGAAGTTGTCGTTGAGAGGACCGCTGGCCCAAAGAAGACAATGATTATTGCAGCAAGCACAACGTGTGTCGGTGCCAAGGTGTTTATTTCACCTCGGCCAAAGCCTATATGGGACCGGAGAGAGATCGCACCTGCTGGGATAAGTTGCACAGGCATTGCCTCGCCAACGACATGTTCTTGGAGAAAGGAAACATACAAATATAGCGGAAACCTCGTCATGCCCGTACAAAACCTTCATGCTTATTATAAATACGATGCACTTCCGACTACACTTTGCGGCCGCTGCTTCCGCAGGCGGCGGTACTGTCCGCAACCGCGCCGACGGTCGTCCTGACCGTGGGCCACCAGGACGGTCCCAACAATTTGCGGTGGTTCAGGTGTCCCCGGTAAGGTTGCAACTAATGTTGCCATTGTGGGTAGGCGTTGCGCGCTGACGGATGCTTAAAAATGTCCATTAATGTGTCGAACCACTACAAGAAGTCATGGATGCGCTCAGCCTTTCCATTGTATTCGGGTCGTACAAAGGTGTGGAAATATCGTACATTTGCTTTGCTGACAGCCCAATAACGAATTTATCGACAGCATCTGTTGATCCGAGCGTCCAGTTTTATTTCTAGAGAGAAAGCATTGCGTTAATATTTGTACTTTTAATTAGCATTACACAACAAAATAACTTCTTTGGCATTGTTGCGGAAGGTATCAAGGGTAGAGATTGTCGAACTCGGTCTCTTTGCTGCTGTTGCTGCTGCTGCTACTCGACTGTTTGTTGCAGTATACGTCAGATTGCGTAGCCGGTAACCTCGATCGTGGCAAGCCCCCCCCCCATCCCCAACCACCACCACCATGTGGACGAGGCCTGCGTAACCCCCCCCCCAATCCCTCCTGCTGGGCATCAACGCTCACGACCTTCACGGACTCCGCGGCCGCCTGGAACTTCGAGACGATCCGCGAGATCCTCTCGAGCACCAGCGGCGTGCGTATAGCGCGTGCACAAGCTCGTCAGTAATATCTATCACATAGGTTTTGATCATGGCGATAGCATTCCCTGTTCCAGTGTATCCAGTCACAGAACCTACCAGTCTGTTCCAAATCAATAGATAGGTGCAACTGTTAATTTTGTTCCAAATCTATAGATCGTTACTAGTACTAGTTTGATTATGCTCGGAAGTTGCTGATCGCATGATTTGGGGCAAAAATGATGCCGTCACCTCGGAGCATTGGATGGTGCGAGGAAGTCTTCCATCCCGAGCCAGCTTCGCCTTGGATATGTGGCGCATTTTGTAGTCGTTGTCACCGCCTGCAGCCACGCAGTCGTCCATAACGCACTGCAGTCAGGAAACCTGCGTTCAGGGAGGAGGGCGGTAAGGCTGTAAAAGCCTTCTTAACGTTTTCCACTGGCTCGTCGAGTGTGTGGGCGATTTCGCGCTGTTATCGCGCCTGGAGGGCGTTCAAAACAGCAAGACCTAAGACATTCAAGTCCAAGCTGTTCGGTGGTTGGAACCGAAGCCGAACGTTGCATCCACTCGCAGCAACTACCCGTAGCCAGTCAGCATCATCCGGCTAGATATGGGGAAGGGCGTTGTCCTGCTGCACCACAATACGCCCCTCTCTCATAGCACCAGGGAACTTCGCTTTGATCGATGGAAGCACGTGATTGATTAGCTTTTCGGTGGTCTTATTGACTGGCACTGCTTGTGCCACCAAGGTCCCAGCCGAGCGGTTGCGGCTGCTGCGTCGACCTGGTTCATGCGTTAAAGGCCCAAACGCCGATCTTTCCGTCAAAACCTTGAGCGGTGACAGAATCCTTGCGTGGTCGAGCCACAGCAGCGAGCACCATTACCTTTGGAATGTGTCGCTTGCTTCTCAAGCAATGCGTGGGCTTTGGCTCGTCGTGTAGCAGGATAAAACGACGATTCACCTTGCTCATGTAGAACAGTTTCTCGTCTACATGGACCACTTCCTCCATCGGATCAAAGTGCTGCGTCGTTGCCCTCACATGATCCACAGAAAAAGCAACACGCTGCTGCTTATTGAGCTCAGACAGCATGGGCTTGGCGACACTTGCCTTCACGCGCAGCTTTCCGCTGCGCAGCTCATGAAAGCGTCGTCAGAGGCAGAAACAAGCCTCGGCAGCAGCAAGAATTGCGCCACGACGCTGAGGGTCGACAACGCGCATCCTTGCCAGCTCGGTCGAGCGGTCGGCGCTGCGTCTACCGGTCTGGTGCATCCGGGATGGCGACGATAACAAACCGGTTGACGCATAATTGCGGCGGGCACGGCGACAAATACGACGAACAATTTGACCGCTAACACGAAAGATCCTCGTGGCAGCGGTCAGGGCTCCATGACGAAGAACTTCGGCAGTAGCATCGCTCAGACCGCCGAGTACAAGAGCTCGGTCATGGGCGGACAGGTTTTGCGTGCGCGAGTGGCGGCGGTTTGGTTCGTTGGACGGGGCATTTCGATGGTGGAGGTTTGGGGGAAGCGAGGCGAATCGTTAATGAAGCATTTCTGTAGCAGCCCGGAGTTGGATGCTTGGGCACATGAATGGTCCTGGCGCCGCCAAGTTTTCGACCCAAGTGAAGCTCTGCACACCACCCAAACCCCTCCGTGAAGACGCGTTCATTCCAGCCAATAGTGTCTATAATAAACAATTGTGATCAATTGCGCGCCCGAAAAGTTCAATCTATCTATTGATCTGAAACAGACTGGTATAAAATAAAGAGGGGTCAACAAGCTAGCCTATCTGGTCGCAAATTTTCATAGAGGTGGTCTCCAGTTTTGCTATACCTGAAGACTACGCGACCACGACTGCGTTGCTGTTAAGCAGTTCTTAATTCTTAATCGGAAGCCACCAGCAGTGCACAAGTCAAAATTTTAAGTTTAGTCGTTTATGTTTAGGCTTAACTAGACGCTGAAATGTTCTTGCTAAGATGCATTAACCGAAAGTACTATTTTGCGCCATGCACTTTAGGGGTTATAACGGATGAAAAGTAAGTATATGTTTTGGCTTCCAATCAAGTCAAATCTTCGTCATTCAGCCGCAGGCTTTGTCTGTCCGTCGGATACTGTAACACTTTGGTATTGGCGAAGGCGAGATTTGTGTCTGTTGCTGGGTGCACGTCTTAAGCTGTTGGTTAACGCAATTTGTTATGCTTGCAATATATTCGGTATACCAGCACTACTGCTTTGCTGACGTTTGAGACCGAGTATTTGCGCTGCTCAAATACAGCCGAGAGGGTCAAGTGCACGGGTTTCGAACCACGGTCTACATTTTCGTTGTGTGTAGGGTGTGTACAGCGGGTTCGGTAATTCAGCCCCCCCCCCCCCCCCGCGCGCATTTGTTTCAAATAGTTTACTACCAATGCAAGCAGTACACTAAGCGTTAGCTTGTACACATCAGTACTTGGTGTGTGCCCCCTTGCTATCTAGTACCGCCTCTAGTCTTTTAGGCAGAAAAAGGACACAACGTTTCACCACATCATCATCTATACCAGTCCATATGTCAATCAACTTAGTCTTAGATTCGCGATGGTCGTCGCTGGATTCTTGTGCAACTCCTTCTCCATGGTGAACCACAAGTTTTCTTAGATCGGGACTTCGCGGAGGATGGCTCAAGGAGATCAGCTGCATGTCCCGTAAGCAACGATCAGTTAACTTAGCAGAATGAGCAGGTGCATCGTCGTGCACAAACAATGTTTCTCCGGACAGACCTAGGAATGCTTTCGTAATTGGTACTTCCCTGCGCAGCAGATGCCTGTACTATTCCCCCGTCACCGACTCATCACAGAAGTTGCAATGTTCCGAACGCCTTCTGCTGCGATAAAACTCCACACCATGAGAGACTTTCTGCTCGACTTGTACGTCGGTAAAATGCAGCGGACATTGAATTCCTTATGTGAGCGTCGCCATACCGAAACCCGACCTGACGTGTCATGGAGCTCAACTGAAGCCTCGTCGCTAAAAAGCACTCGGCTCCACCAGCTTGGCTGCATCTTGTCGAGCATTTTGACAAAAGCTAACCGAAGCCGGCGTGCCTTCGGCTAAGAATCGGCTTTTTGCGTGCCGACAGACGTTTCGTGAATGTGGTCCCGGATAACGTAGCTGGAGACCGGCGTGTTAATGTCCTTGGAGATTTGAGCAGCACGACGGCCGCACTCATGAAGCAGTTCCGCTCGACGGCTCGGACGATGCGTCGGTCAAGTCGGGTGTCGGTAGCTGAAGGCGTCCCTTACGCCAAGGCACGGCTGCGTGCTCATGCTTCTTGAAGTACTTGATGATAGAACGGACGCTGTCTCGAGGAATATCTTGGTGTCTGTTTATTTTACGGTTGCTGATATGCTTAGAGCCACACGACAGCGCAGATTGTGAGAGTACTACCGTCTAGACCCACATGGCATTGATTCAAAATATTTTTTGTGGCTATACTGGGCGCCATACCCAATCTACAAATGACTAGCGATCGACGTGGCTTCGCGTTGATTGACGGAATCTTAGTCTACCAATGGACACACGCAAACCGAGTTTACAGCAGAAATTGATAACACAGAGAGTGGTGGTCTGGTGGCGCGTGAGCTAGACCGAAAAAGGTAGTCTTGCTAGCTTTTCGGCTGTTGAAGTTGGTGGAACAAAAACTAGGTGGGTGGGGGTGCTGAATAACCGGACACGCTGTAGACGACATGACTTTCTAGCTGCTGAACGCCCTTGCAGTGAATCCTAAGTGCTATTTTCGCGGAAGTCAGTGTACTGCATTGGAGCGCAAATATTGTTTTGCGACCACACCGCCGTATTATATACTACCAGGTACGCGTGAATTTGGTATGCTATATGCGCGCTCTGAAATATCTATATGAACGGTGATCTGTACTCTTATAGGTCAGTCAGCCAAGATCTTTGCATGACAAGCGGTTAACGAGTATGACAGTAGGCAATTGTTTCCCCGGCCAATACGTTTTTGAGGGTCGTGTTGTTTCCCCTCCGTATAACTCCATCCAAAATGCCTGTGAACTCTAAAACCCGGTAGCGCGTTTCTATTGAACATACAGTTGGGGTGCGCAAGGCGCGCTTTCCCGTGCTAGATGCCGTTCGCCAGCGAATTCCCGATGAGGGCAACTTGCTGAAAGTGTTCAAGATTATTGTATATGTCTTATTTCCATAACACTGCATGGGCACGAAGAAACATTTGAAGTTTCAGTGCAACACAAGTAAGATGATGCGAGCCAAAACAAAGAGGACGTTGTATGTACAATGGGCACTGCAGACAGTGATGATCTATGGACTTGCATGCAAGAGGTAGTGCTAAATTGTCGAGGTTTTCAGTAGCTCCATATTAGCGTTGCCGTCGACCGGACGGCACTGTTTGTGAATTATAAAACAAAGCAAAGTACATGCACGTCTTTTCTCGAAACAATCGGGACATCTTGTATATCGAGCGGAGGTCGTGACACGAGTTACCCCAACAAGTGGAAAGCATCAGCACTCGTCAGCGGCTATTAGCGATTCACGGAGCAGCACTGGATTTTATACATTGCGTGAGGGGAGGCGATATTCAATACAACCAAACGTGGATAAGAACAGTGGAGACGGATTCGAGAGGGCTACGATGGGTTCACACAGATCGGAAAAATCAAAAATACACAAAGGCATTCATTTTAACACAAACAATGTTTGTACCGTAAAACCTGTGTATCCGGCAGAATGTTATATTCGACACGCCAAATAAGCCAATTAGACACCAGCAATTTGGACACATCTGACTTGTTGTCATTTCCGACAGCTCGAAAAATAGGTGGCCACGGCTCGCTAAAAGTTAGGCACCAACCATGCAAAGCTTAGTCATTCCCAAACTCTTCATGGGCTGCATACGAGCCAGTGCGGGTCAAGGTCGCCGCCCTCGGCTGTACAGCCGGCGGACATTGCTTGGAACCGCCCGTTGAAGCAGCGTCTGCGCCAACACTGGGTCAACTGGCTGACAGGATAAACTGGCGAGCCAGGAGAGCGGCGGCGTGGTTAAGGCGCCGTCCAGGGATGAACTGGTTGACTGGGTTACCAGCGCGCGGGACGAGCTGTCCGATTCAACGATCTCGAACGGGTTTAAGGGCATCCTCGCCGTGCCACCTTTCGACCCAACATTTGAGTCATCGTCTAATGCTGTCGCTGAGCAACTAAAGCGCGTGGAGCTTTTCCTGAGGTTGGTGAGGTCGATGATGAAGAGGACATAGTAGACATGATGATCAGAGGACAGGTAAGCGTCTAGGGCAAGTGTAATACTTTGTGTTAATTGTTCCCCGCGGTGGGAGGGTTTGCAGGGTAATCCTGGATCTAATGGAAGCACTCCTGAGCGCTAAATCGGTAGTTTTTAGTAAAGTGTCTGTTTTTCCGTACGGATTGTGAATTATCGATTTTAAGGGGCCCAACCCCCAAAGTCACAAGTGTGTCAGATACTACACAGGTTTTACGGTAAGTATATACTATGGTTACCACGGGTTGGGAAGTATAACGGAGTAAGTAAGTTTGAGTATCCAATCATATCAACCCTTCATGTTTTAACCGTGAGTGCCCGCATTCTGCGAATAGCAGGCAACCTGTTTCCCAGTTCACCACTCGTTTATCGAATCACAGCAGTCATGACATGCAGTGAGCGCGCTATTGCACTAGAGTGACTTGAGGCTGCAATGGTGGTCAACGAGCTAGAGGGCGGTATAGGAGGCGACGAGGAGGCCCTTTGTACGAGGCAATAAGCAGCAACCGCTACCTGGAGCGCGGGTCGGTAGAGAAGCAAGTGGGATTCAGAGCGAGTTAAAAGGATGGTTCCATTGCGAGCACAGCGCGACCTACGAATGCATTCTGAGACGTTTGCGTTCTTGCTCGAGCGACTCCTGGGCACCCTGTCTTCATGCGGTCCCCAGGCAAACAAGAGCAACCCCGCTCCAGCTCGAGGTTTTCCTATATTCATTCCAGCCACTGACTGTCCATCAAGTTGCGCAGCATTTTGGCGTCGCTGAAGGTAATCGTGCTGAGCTGTTTCTTGTTGCATCATACAAATTGACTAAGATTATTATTGTTTAGGCTCTGTGTATAAATATAGTGCAAGGGCTATTGAAGCGATTTTGAGTCTCGAAGATGCTTTTCTCGCATGGCCTTCGACAGCCAAGAAGGCCAATGTGCAGGCATACTTTGAGGGCGTTTCAGGGTTCCCATCATGCGTTGGTTATGTCGATGGGACCACGTTTAAGCTGCTGTATGCTCCAGGAACGAACGCAGAGTGCTACTATTCTCGCAAGTCTGACTATTGCGTAGGGGCACAAGTATTTGTGACCACCACCGCTACATTATTTTCTACCAGGTAACGTAAAACATGGTTCGAGTTTGTGAGCTAATAAGAAGTGCTAACAATTGTAGTAAGTTGGTGTGCCAGGTTCGCTGCATAATGCTAGATCAATGAGCTGACGCGTATTGCTGCAGAGCCTGCCATTTTTTTTTCAAGCCCGGGGAGTACGTGCTTGGTGATCGCGCGTACACCTGCAGCTTCCCGTTTCTTATTAGGCTGCCCTACAAAATGCCATCAAGCAATATTCCCAAGAACCGCACGTTTAACTGGTTGCTTGCGAAGTAGCGTATTATTGTGGAGCATGCAATTGGCATGATGAAGACAAGATTTCCCATTTTAAGCTGCCTTAGGGACAGAATTACGTGCGACGGCGACTTGCAACTCGTATGTAAGAAGATCGTGTGCTGTTTTGTCTTGCACAACGTGTGCATATCGTTGTCGGACGATGCATATGAGATTGAACCTCCTACTGCTACATTGGACGAGGAAGCAGACGATCAAGGTTGGACTGAGGATAGCAGCGAAGACTTGCGCGTGTGTGTCCAGGAGGTGGTGCTTCAGCGAAATGGTTTCGCATAACATGCAAATGCAAATACAGTTTATTTCTTTTGCGAAAGATTTTTTTATTTGTTTGTGTTAGCGACTCTAAGAACGCTTGGCGAGTTTAAATTCCGGTTGTTTGTGTTGAAGAGCAATTTGCTGAGTAGTAACTCAAACTGCTGATCCATCTTCTTCTCCTTAAGACGAAGCTCTTCCTTGTACAGAGCAAAATGCTCTTGCTTTAGCGCCAGTTCCCTCTCCCGAAGCTCAATATCCGTCTGTGTCTTTTGGCCGATCCCCTTTCGCGATTTTCGCGAAGGCGGTCTAGCATTCTTGCAACGGGCGGAGGACTCCGCATGACGTCCGACTTCGTACTGTTCCCCGAAGAGGACGGGTCTCTTCCGGCAGTTTTGCCAGCATCATACCCCTCCACGGCCGCGTGGTGGGACCCATCTGGATCGCTCAAACCGGCCTCGGAAGACGACCGTTTGGTGTCGCCTTGAAGGCTGAGCTCCGTGCGACCAGGCTCCATTATCACAGGACGCACAATATCGTGCTGAGCACCAAATATCTCGTCCATTTGGTAGAAGTACTTGCATTTTTTTGGCCAACAACTCTATCATCGGGAAAGTAAGAAGTCTAGAACGCTAGTATTCTAGTCAATTTAAACAGCACCCATTACAGCGTTGACAATATACGATACCTTTAATACTTGATGGATGACTTTCCTTCACTCCAAACCCAGACCGGCTAAGCTTCGCCTTGATCTCCTTGTAAGAGCCTTCCAGCCAATGAACTTGAACTTCACCTGTGTAGAACGTTTTTGTCTTGGGAGAGGCGCTAGCGCTGGAGTAGAACTTGGTTTTAGCACCAGTCGTGTAGTTCTTGAAGTTCACACCAATGTAATCTATTAGAGCATATTCCTCCGCCTCTGACCGGCGTTTGTTCCCCATGTCGGCCAAGGAGCTATGGTACTTCACGTGCTTGTGAGGTGGCAACACAGCCACAAATTGGACACATATTTCTTCCAATAAATCAAACCAATTACATCTGTGAACAGCCAATCAGATCAAGCCTGCGGCCCTACTTTCAAACTTTTCTCGTTTTGAAGGGAAGTATTGGCAACCTTCGAAGGTTTGATTTGATTGGACGATGAAACATTTTACTTACTTACTTTCCAACCGTGATAACCACTACTGTAAAACCTGAAACTGTTCCTCATCCCTCTAATAATGCCCCACCTCTAATATTATTATCAGAATTATCAGAATTATCAGATCGGAGCTCGCATAATTCAATGGCCATGGGGTATTACCGTAAATACTATTTTCCCATGGTGCAGCCAAACACCATTCTGCTCGTCGTTGACTCTAGCCTAAACCTAAACCCACATTTCCAAGAAGTCGAAGGCTCACTGCATACTCGAGGTATTTTGCTCTGTGCGATCCCTGGAGGAATGACGGGTCATCTACAGCCAGCTGACTATGCATGCTTCAACGCTGTCGACTCAGTCCGTCTACGGGAAAGCTTTCGCGGAATTGCTTGGTAAGCACCGTGCTGCCGCTGCAATCTTCAACGAAATCAGCAAGTGGTATCGATTAGCAGCGACTCCGCCGATGGGGAGGCTTTTGTCGTCACGATTGCCGAGATCGATCTAACGATATGCTCGAAGCACATGAGAACTGTGACGAAAGTCGTGCTGCTGTGTCTGCTCCAGCCAGGGGTTGACAATTGGTCCTGTGACTACTGGCTAATGTCGGATTGGGTTATATGTGACAAGTCGCTTGTCCCCGTGGGTATTTAGTTATACCTAACAGAGGGGGTTGGCACCTTCGAGGTTTCCTCCTCATCCCAATCTTGCTCCGTGGGAAGCACGTGTGTTCCTTAGTGTTATTGTCCTGCTAACTAAGCTCTCTCTAGCACCAGCATCGTACTAACATTGACCTGCGCATCGTGCCAAGAGCTACGACTTCCTAACTGAACATGACCACATTGACAATTCGACACGTTTTAGTACCCCATTCCTTTAATAGTGCCCCATCTGTAATAGCGTCCCACGGGGCAAAATCTCAGGTTTTACAGTATATCTGAAAAAGGTATTCAAAAAAGAAGGATTTTGACCTCGTGCGAGGACCCCAGCTAAAAATCTGGAGAACTGACCAAACTGATCAAACGGTTTTATAGGTTTTCTTCATTTGCAAGGCTCCCTACTGAAGGTCTCAGCTGTAACGGCTACCACTACGATATTCGCGCCTCGAAAGCGAGATGGAGAGCATTCGCCCACGAGTTGCTTCCGGAGTCGAAGTTGTGACATCGGGCGTTCTCCATGACTGCAAATTCACCGCAAGCTTCTCCGAAAAAATCCTGGAGCGCCACTTGTGCTCCAAGAACATTAGCGAGCGTTTCGTTACTCCTTCTTCCATTCTGAACTTGACAAGTCGCAGCTTGTGGGCATCGAGCACCCCCCCCCCCCCCCCCCAAAGGACCAAATATACGAGTGTATTTGTGGAGCAAGATCCCGTTTCGTGCGTCACCTTCAGTGGAAACCTAGAGTATACAACGTCCAGGTCGGTCGGAAGGTCTCCGCGCTAACTTCCGCTAGTCTAGAGGCTGCTCTCGGACGTTATTATCGAATCCGCTACCTCGACGACAAAAGAGACCTTCGTCATGCCGCTGCCCGAGTTCCGGATGTGTTCGACTAGTCGATTCGCTTCTATGAGCACTGTTGGTCCGAGCAGTGTGAACAATGCGATTCGAAGCGTTGCATCGAGATCAATTGGAAGCAGCAGACATTCACAACGCCCACATGGCAGCAAGGCGTTGACGATCAACCAGGAGAACAGGCGAGTGGTGCGCCAGGCCATGGTACGCGCTGGAAGTCTCCGTGTCCGCTCGTGCAAGCTACTTTGGAAGCCGGCAGCTCTCCAACTCATGGTTACTACCATTACCTTGCCTTGGTCAAGATGAGGCGCGCTTTGATGACTTTGATTACGACACGGACTGCGATGATATCAATAAGCTCACTGCGATGGCGGCCATCATGGCTCGGTCGAACAAGACACACCACTACTCGCTAGTTTTCTGCCAACGGTCACTCTTGGGTCACGCACGTCGAGATAGAATCGAGTTGGGTGATACTCAAGACCCAATCGAGTTTATCTGGGGCGAAGATGGTTTACTGAGTACCCGGTTCGAGTTCAGCATTGTATACGGGAGTGTCGGACCATCCGGACGACGCCGCACCCTCGCATGTCGTGCAAGGGATGCTAAGGAGTATTTGCAGTGGACGGAAGCTCTACGCATGGCCATGGGGTTTCAGGGGAAGAACGCCTAAGCGGAAGGAGCGTTAAGACGAATTGGTCCATGCACGCACACACCTTAACGTCGTCGAAGGCCCTGTCAAACTCTCGATGCTCTGTTGGATCCATCTTTGACACCGAAATTGTCGAGGAACAGCAGCAACTTCTCGAAAGAGAAGCACGTAAAGGATTCACGCCAACGTCTCCTACCGCAGCCGCGGACGTCGTGGCTGTCGCACCTCTAGAGGCAGACATCGCTGAGGAGTCTGCGCTTAAGCCTGTTCCAGCCGACATCGCTTTTTCAGGGTATGGAGTAGGTCGAAGGCGACAAGTCCGCGTTGTGGTGAAGCCATCGCCAACACCAGTGAAGACTCGTCTACAACGACGGAACCCATCAGTGCCTCTTGTGGGTTTCACAAATCCGCTGGCCATGGCTCGCTTGCGTCACTGCAGCATCTCCAGGACAGCACAACCTACTGCAACGCTCTCGCCATTCGGCACTCCGCACCGCAGAAATGAATGCTGGGTCTCATCATGTAGATGTGACCGTAACTCGCCCAGCTCCGTCTGGCCAACGATGCCGACGCAGCAGCACTACTGCGCGACCCCAAGGATGCGCGTCCAGCTCCATCTCTCCGACAGCGCTCGTTCGATATCCCAGACCAAAGGTGTGTGGATGCCGCACATTCCCGACACAAACAGCGGGTCCAAGCCAAGTCGGTTACGGATATCGTCAACCTCCGACCCAGAGGAGAAGCGTCCGGGAGTGCCGAACTCTCCGCTAGTATCGACTTCCGTGCTCAGGACGCTGCCCATACGGCAGTCTCCGTCGTCACTCACTGAGTCCTCTCTGGACTTCATTGACGCATGCAACAAGCACCCGACTACCGACTTCTTGCGCACGACCGAGTACGTGGACTCTCTGGTCAAGATCGCGGGTGATGCATCAAACAGGCAACGACAGCAACTGCTTCAGCGCCAACACAAGGGGTCTCGCCCTGTGCTTGATATCGCGCAAGCCCGAGGAGGAGCCGTGGCTCGTGTCGCGCTGCAGCTCCCTCTCAACCTGGACACGCGCGACTTCGAGGATGCGAAATCTGCTCGTTCTAATCGACGGCGGACGCACGGAGAGTCCTGGGCTGCCTACCTCAAGGTCATGGAGTGCGAGCTGTAAGAAGTGTAGCCATGGATCAAATATTTCCACTTCAACATGGCTGGACAAAATTCCATATTTATGTGGCATACATCATATTTCAATTCTATATATTTTTTTCGTCAGATGAAGGTGAACGTATATGTCGCGGTGGAAGGTGGCGGCTCGGCCAGGCGGATCTGCTGGTACATGGGCACATCGGACCCGCAGGTAGAGAAGGCGATCCGGATACAGCTTCATCTGCCGCGGGGCACAGAGTTCCTGCTGCGAGACGCCGACGGCGATGTCGTGCCCGTGTCCGCGACGCTGCCGAATGGCAAGCACTACACGCTAGTCGTGCAAGACGAAGACGCTGGTCTCGAGTCCACCACGAGCAGCTCAACGAGCGAGACTCTTAACACACAGATAACGTCAGTTAATGGTGACGAGCTGCCGGCTATGATAACGCAAGAACAAGTGACGTCAGCATCAAGTCCTAAGAGGAGGAGGTTTGAGATCGAGGAAGTCGCTGCGTCTCCCATCACTGTCGCTACCGCATCGACGCGGCGAGACTCCACCCCGACTCGATCAATTGCCACTATTATTGCCCAGTTTGTTGACACGTTCACGCGTCCAATTGCTAACGACGACAACGTGAGCTTCATCCCGAACGCAGGGCGCTTCGCGCTTTATAAACTCTACTGCGAGGTGGTGCGAGACAAGAAGTTTCATCCCAAACGCGAAGATGTGTTTTACAAGATGACGTCCATGCATTGCAAAGTGGATCGTCAGCGTGTAAACCGATACTATCAATGTCTCGCGGACAATGGCGACAGATTGGAGGTTGTACAATGCAAACCACAGGGCAAGGGAGTTTTGTTGCGAAGATATCGCAAAGCGGGGACTGTAGAGGAGCTAGAGGATGTGGTGAAGTCGGTGCCCTTCGTCTTGTGGCTAGGGCTAGACCCGAATGAAGTGGTGGCGCTGTATATGCGCTTCGTGGACAGCTTCGTGCCGATTGCTAAATCAGACTACCGAGCGCACAGCCATGGGTGTCAGCTTAGTGAGGGTGCAACAACTATTGGGCAGCATCAGGCATCGAGAGTGTAAGGGTCGCAAGGCGTACGTACGTATTTAGTTTGATAAGTCCTTGCGAAGTTTTGAGTCTTTTCTACAGTTCATCCTTCTCGTCGGCGGGTGTGTCCGACTCCTCGGTCTGCTTTTCAGTCTCGGGCTCAGTCTTCTCACTGTCGGCATTCTTGGATGAAGTATCTTCGTCGGCCTTGGAGCCATCCTTCTCAGTGTCATTCTTGTCGGTCTTTACGGGCAGGGGCTTCGGCCGCTTCGCCAGGACGGCAACGAACTTTTTGACGCCCTGCACCTTTTTGGCCACATCCGCAGACGTCACCACAGGCTTCTCGTGCTTCAGCGCAGCCTTCTGCGACACCTCCGATTCGGTCAGCCACGCCTCCAGCTCATCTAGCTTCTCGATCGCGTCACTTCGCTCCTCGTCCGTCACCTGCGGCTTGCTCGTGCTCCACTCGTTCATGAGCTCGCGCGTGCTGAAGGCGTACTCCTGGGCAGTGTTAATTGCGATCGGCAGCTCTTTCAGCTCAGCCACACGGAAAAGGATGGCACTGAGGTCCGAGTCAAGAGCATCCATCTTCTTCTTGTACTCGGCAGCCTCCACCTTCTCGCCGTCGTCGTACAACCACTCCTCCGTCTCCTCCAGCTTCGTCTGCAACGACTCAACCTGCTCTGGCACCGTGACTTCCTTAATCTGACTGTCGTCGGCCGCCAGGGCATCGTGGGCCTTGTAAATGAAGGTCTCAAGACTGTTCTTGGCCTCCAAGTTAGCGCGACGCTTGTTGTCGGCCTTCTCCATCTCGTTTAGCATACGCATCGACTCCTTCTTAATGGTCTCACTCATAGGGAGCACGCTCATTCCCTCCTCCGGCTCGCGGGTCTCGTAAGCATGAATCACAGTCAGTTTCTCACGGTGCGTCTTCGTCTGCTTCTCCATCCTCGTCTCCGGTTTTTCCTCCTCAACGGCCTCCTGCTCATCGCCAGCCTCGCTGCTGTCAGCACTGTTGTCTTCCTTTTTAGACTTCTTGCTCTTCTTCTCCTTCTTCACAACCACCTCAACTTCAACCTCCTCTTCGAGCGTGGCCTCAGCCTTGGCAATTTGAACAATACCGTTGCTGTCCAGCTCAAATGTGATGGTGACCTTAGGTTCGCCGAGGTTCTTGTCTGCCATGCGAGCGGTGAACTTCTCCACACCCGTGATGTTGAACTTGGCAATCTGCACACTTACACCAGCAGGCAGCATCGAGGGCTTGTCGTAGCGGAAAGTGCAGGACATGTCGTTCGAGTGCGAGAAAGACACAGACTTGCGTAGACCAAGCCGGTGCGACTCCGAGAACAGCGACGCACGCTTCATCCACTGCTTCGTCTCGACCTCGGCGTCGTTGTTGTCGCTGTCCTTGGGTTCAGCAGCGGACAGGTCCACAAGGCGCACACCGATCGGGTACGACGCAATGTCAGTCATTCCCACCTGACGCACACGGAACGAGTTGCTCAGGTTGGCGGCGCGGAACGCTGCCCCCAGAGCCATCGCTTCGTCACCGTTCAGGTGCACGCTTAGGTCCTTGCCGTCGAAAAAATCCGAAAGCTGCTGCTGGATCTTGGGCATACGGACACCGCCACCAATGATCTCGACCTCGTCAATATCAGCGGCAGTCAGTCCAGCCTTCTCGAGAGCAACCTCTACAGGCTTCATCGTGCGGTCGAACAGGTCAGAGGAAAGTTCCTCGAGCTTGGAGCGAGTCATCGACGTGAAGAAGTCAATGTCGTTGTACAGACTCTGCATGACCACAGGGATCTCTTCGTTGGCCGATAACACCGTCTTGGTCTTCTTGGCCTGCGCTCGGATCTTGGCCATTGGGCGGGGAACCTTGCGGATGTCCTCGCCAATTTTCTCACTAAATTCCTTAGCCAGGTGCTCGGCTAGACGCAGATCGAACTTGGCGCCACCCAGAGCCTCATCCCAAGCGTTACTGATCGTCTGAAAGGTGGAGATGGTCTTGTTCTTCTTGAATCCATCGGGTACAACCTGGCTGGAGAACTCGGCGATGCTTACCTGCAGCGACGTGGATCCCATGTTGTAAAAGAGGATCTTCTTGGGTTTGTCCTCGGGGTCGTAGCTCGCATGCACCGCCAGCTGTAGCGCCGCCGCCGTGTTCTCGTTGATGAGCGACAGCACACGCACTCCGGATATCTCGGCTGCATCCAGCATGGCTTGACGCTGCGCCTGCGAGAAGAAGGTGGGTACCGTGACTACCCAGTCCCTGACGGGCGCCTCGGCGAACGTGTCGGTGATCTGACGCGCATGGGTGAAGACCATTGCTACCAGCTCCTCAGCATGGAAAGTCTGTTCCTTGCCATGCTTAAGCGATATTGTGCCGCCGCGCGTGGCATTTTGCACGAGCTCGTAAGGGAAGTGCTCTTCATCCAGTAGCGACGAGACCTGCGGGTCGCTCAGCGTTGTGCCCAGCATGCGGCGGATCTGAGCATACGCCGTCTGCGGTCTACGTACGCCCACAGTGGCTGCATCAGCACCGTACAGACGCTCATCACCGTCGAAAGCCACCATGGTCTCGGTCTTGCGCTTGCTGTGCACGTTGGTGACGATCTCAAAAGGGGTACCGGGCTTAACAAGGGCCACTTTGAAGAACTCGCCGCCGAAGTCCACGCCAGCCACGATAGCCTCCACCACCGAGGCGACAAGCAGTCCGGCGCCCAACAGTGAGAGCAACAGCAGCCTTACGGTCTTCATACTGTCCCAAAGAAGAGTGATGGTCTTGTGTCCTCTGGTTGCGGAATGCGGAAATGCGCCGAGGATACCGACGGACGAAAAGGCAACGGCCGACACGTGGCCCTGATGCACTTAATGAACACAAGTGAAACGAGTTTTGACCAATGAAAAAGATTGTTACGGATTTAGGCTTACGTGGCGAAATGGCTACACTGGTGTCACTGCAAGTTGCCCTTTGTGTTGTAGCAGCGCGTCGAGCACAGAGGCCTGCGCGTGTAGCTCCGTGGTGTGAAGCGAGCGCAAGCGGAGCATCTCTTGCTGCAACTGGCGGAGACGATTTTGAAGCTGCAGGCATTTGCTGCAGCCGGAGGGGGGTGACTGCGGTTCGTTGACTTCGGCTGAAGCGAAGCAGTGGCTGCAGTATTGCGTTTCCTGGTTGTCTTCGTCATCGTCGCTGTCTGTAAGAGGCAGTAGCAATTCAACTGGGACCTTATGCTCGAACCGATGACGACGGGTTCGCATAGTTGCAGCCCGCGCCATGTGACGCTTCTTCTCTTCTTGGAAAGAGCGCAGCTTGGTCTTGCAGGCGGCCAAATCGTTGCGAAGCGTGGCTTCCGTGCGATGCGCCTTACGCAAAAGAGATTCGAGAGTACGTACTTCGCTTATACTACGTTGGATGGTTTCATTGGCGGATAATAATTCTTTCTTGCAATGATATAGCTGCTCCGCCAGCTTTGTCGCAGTGGCTTCTACTGTTCGCCGCTTCTTGTCAGCTTTCTCCGATCTGTCCTTGGCCTCGCGAAGGTCTTTTCTCTCAGAGGCTTTGAACTGGGTTTCCAACTTGGTCTTATCGTGCTCGAAGCGCCGCAGTGCAGTCGCCAATCGCTGCTTCCAGTCAAGCTTTTCTTGTGAATGTGTGGTCTTGAGTTCGTTCATGTCAATCTCCATTCTATTAGCCTTCTCAGTCTGCTGCTGCAGTGCTGCCGTCTTACGCTTCAATTGGAGCTGACATTCTCTCAGTTGCTGTGTTAGCTTGTTGTTTTGTGTCTCTAGACAGATATTTCGTGTCTGGAGAACATGCGATCGCGCCTTCAGCTGTGTTAATACCAGCTGAGTCTGCACAGATTTTGCCTGATTATCATCCACCTGTGACGTCTCCTCTAGCAGTTCTGCTTGCAATTTTGGTAGTTTTGCGGCATATATTTCGTTTTCGGTCTTGAGTTTAGCCATTTCTGCGCTAGAACGTTGCAAACCAGCAGTTGCCACCGAAAGTTGGTCCCTCAGACGACCATTCCGTTGTGCCAGCTTCTTATTATCCGTCTCAACCAGTAGCAGCTTCAGTTTAAACGTGCGAGTTGCGTTCGTTAAATAACTTTGAGCTGCATCGAGCTGTGCTTGGAGTGCTACGAGACGAGAAACATCACATTTATCAGGTTTGCTACCATCCATTTGAATTCTACGTCTCCGACTTGGCTTTTGATCATCTGCAGGAGCAATGGGTATTGACAGTACTGTAGCGATCTCACGTGTTACTGGCTCTGATGATACACACTTTTCATATACGATAGGAAATAACGACTCAACCGTGTACTCTGGTTGTTTTGCAGCATTTGGCACGGAATCGGTGGGCGGGAATTTGTCAGTATCGGTCTGCTGCTTGTTACTTTCACGCAGAGATACTTTATGGAACGTATTTTCCTCGCTTGAAGTCTCTTCTTCCTTGTTTTCTACCTGGTTTAGTATTGGAGTGGATACTCCAGTGGGTAAGGACACCAAATCGTTGTGTTCGGAAGGCGCTGACGCTTTGTCTGCACATGTTGAGGTCGGGACGACAATGATGTCTCTCGTCTTGGTTGCATGTTCCATTAGAGAGATCAATGTCAGCTTCAGTTCACCGCCCTCAGAACCGCAGCTTCGAGGACAACTATCGTCGAGCTGGGACGCTGGGGACGCTTGAAAGATGTTAAGTTCACCGTCAGGCTTGTCGTCCTCAATCTGTTCCTCATTTGCATGATCCTGTTGCCGTTCATCAAGCTCTGATAATTTCGGGCTTTCGCACTGCGTGATGATGGCGAAGGATAGGTTAAATGCAACGCCTTCTTCTTCAATGCTCCTGCTAGATCGATTCATTGGTTGTTCATCATGAGCAGCAGGGCTACCTTCGTTGCTGACGAGATCTTCATCCTCTGATTCGTCTTGCGATTGACTAGATGATTCGTCACATTTGTCAAACCCACCAGCGCCACTTCGATCGGTCACACAATCGGTGCTTTTGTATGCGGCACCCTCACCTTGACCAATTTCCTTAGTCTGCAGAGGTGATCCGGCGTACACAGAGTTGAGGGATTGCGATGGCAAGTCAAGCGACTGCCCAAATTCACTGTCATTATCTTCGGATTCACCTTCAAATAAGTCAGCATTATCATCGTCGCTCAAGGCTCGTTCATCGTCGCTCATTCTTCACAGGTGAAGTTCGTTTGTGCGGCTAATACTTGACGAGAAGAGCAAACGATGTTATCATTAGATCGAACCGCATCTTCTCATGTGTATTTCGATGTTGACATGGTTTCAGCTTAAGCGGATTCGTCCTTTCAGCTGAGTATGTCTGGAGTTTCAACTACTGCTAACTTTTTAGCTAGGGGAAAATATGGCAATGGGGCGCATTACATCTCCAATCGGTGCCACACCACATGACATTCATTCATTCAACCTATTTCGGAGCTCACGCTGCTTGAAAATGGCAATGCCGATCGACGCGTTCGGAAACTTAACGGGGGTTTCAGGAAGAAAAGATTGTTCAGTTGTGAACATCTAACGTCGCACAACAAGCAAATTAGCTTAAAAAAAGGCTGGCTGCCTCAGCACCACAACCAAACGCTGTTATTAAAGCTATAACTCTGCATCAAACTCAACATTAATAAATTCCACGCATGGTCACTATTGTACCAGCAGGCCTAGATCATCTACAGTAATTATTGGTCCAAAATGTTGCCAAGAAGGGTTACCTCCTGAGCAGGAAATGTCACTTCCACGTCTGAGCGCAATGCACTGAGAACATAACAACAAGCCCTGGATTTACTGTTAAAGGCCCAATACAGCCCGTATTGACTCCAGCGCGTCCACTGGATCGCACACCCTTGTTTTTGGTGTTTTTCTAGAATCCACAGCTACGATAGCTGAATCTTCCGGATTGCCGAGGAAAGCCAGGGACTATTGAAAATAGGGGATGGTTAGATACTCACTCATTCAAGCAATCGAATCAGGGTACAATAGGTCTGACCTGCGCATACTGCTTCCATCCAGGCAACTTGACGAACTCCCAAAGCTTCGGGTCAAGTTCCCCGTAGTCATCAACACCAGTAGATTTGCGCCCCGCAACCCAGGGACAAAAGTGACGGTGTTGCGCAAGCAGATCGACAACCCGTGCTGTGTCAGCCTTTAAGCGCTTTGCCGGTGGCTCACTCTCTTCTTCGTCGCTCTCCTTCTTGGCGCTCTCCTGGAAAGCTTGCCACCGCCGATTGCAAGACCCGCACCACAGTATGGTTATGTGACTCTTCTCATCAAGTTGCCACCCGCACATGATCAGGAAAGCAGCACTGACAAGCGCTTCGGAGCTCACGTGTGTGTCTTTTTGTTGTGAAATTCTCGCCAGCAACCTCGACGCAAGCATCGCTGTATCCAGAGAGGCTGTATCGTCTTTAGTGTTGCCTGTTTCCTTCAATATCTTGGCCGTCACTGCATCTACAACTTTAACACTCCCGATTCGCTTCTGAAACGCGGAATCCTTGTGCATCCGAGCTACCTCTCCCTCAAGTCGATCCATAAGCGTCTCGTATACCTGACGCTTCGTCGCGGTAGGAAGCTGCAAAACATATACGGCGTCAAAAACGAACATATGTATCAGCACAAAACTGTCCTCACCATTGTGAAAGCCTCCGGTGACGGGTTACCCCGCCACGGGCAGAGTTGCGTATGACCCGTGACCAGCTGCGAAGCGAACGTATCCGCCACTTTAAGTGCACCTGCTTCGCTCAACTTGACATCGATATTAAAGCACAGAAACTGCTGGCAACTGCAGTAAACACCGTCAGCATTAAGGACTCTGTTCATTCCCCATCACTTTTATCCTCTTACATGTTGCAACACAGTTGGTCGGACCCCGAGTTTCTCCAGCCATGGCGAGCACACTCGAACGCGCTGATCACGTCTGGCTTAGCGAACCACGAGGCGATGCAGAAGCTGCTGACTCGCGACAAGAAATCCGTGTGGTCCCAGGGGCGACACAGGTCGGCAGAGGTCTCGGGTTCAGGCCCTGTAAGCCGCTTGGCGATGCGTGAAGCAGCGATATCCGACTCAGATGCGAACAGCAGCGGGTCCTCCCTCACACGCGCATCAATCGGCGCCGTTGCGTCGTCCCATGCTACCAGCAACGCGTCCATCTGCGACCCCAGCGTCGCCATCGTGTCCTGGTTCCAGACTGATGTGGTTGAACATTAATTTATTTTGCACATCAATAATACACCAATAATTGGGTGGTTGTACCTCGGTCACCACATACAACGAGCAAGACAAGCTGCTATGGCGGACGAAGCGGTGGACATGAGCAAGCTGGAGGCCGAGGCGGCGAGCCTGGCAGGCGAGACGGAGACGCCTAAGACGGATGGAGAGGCCGCTGCGGCCCCAGAGGAGTCCACCGAGGCCGTGGACGCCGAGATCGAGGACATGAAGCGCCGTGTGAAGGAGATGGAGGAGGAGGCCGCCAAGCTCAGTGAGATGCAGTCCGAGGTGGAGTCTCAGATGGGCAAGAACACGGCCTTGAACCTTAATGAGATGGGGGCTGGTGCGGCCGCCGCGCAGCCGGCGCAGCTGGATGACACGTCTATCTACATTGGTCAGGTGGACTACGGCAGCACGCCTGAGGAGCTGCAGGCGCTCTTCCAGTCGTGCGGCACCATCAACCGTGTGACCATTCTATGCGACAAGTTCACTGGCCAGCCCAAGGGCTACGCGTACATCGAGTTTGCCTCTCGCGACGCCGTGGAGAGCGCGCTCCTACTGAACGACACCATGTTCCGCGGCCGACAGCTCAAGGTCACACCCAAGCGGATGAACGTGCGTGGATTCAACATGCCCCGTGGTGGACGGGGAGGTCGTGGCCGAGGTCGTGGCCGTGGACGCGGCCGTGGACCTCCCCGTGGAGGATTCCGCGGAGGCCGGGGACGCGGCTTCCACCCATACTACTAGATTGGGTAGAATCAAGCGACTACCGAGAGTCGCGCATTGGCTGCTTTTTAAGCTCAAGTTTTCTTGTGGCCCCTTCGTCGTGGTATGGAGAATTCGCGGTTAAATGAGGTGGAGGTGGGGCGTCTGGAGAAGCCAGCCATTGGCTCTGAGGATGTTGCAAAAGAGAAATAGGACGGGGTGAAGCGAGCAAGAGCTTGTGAAAAGAGGGAGAAGACGAAATACCCCCACAAAAAGAAAAAAAAACATGAAAAAAAGTCAAAAGAGGTCTCCCCCATGGGCATCCACGTGAAGTTGTCCATGACAGCAGCCAGCGAACAGCTAGGCATGGTCACTAGCAATGTAGAATAGTTAGGCTTGATGAACAGTGAGGTGTAGGTAGCGTTTGATCCAACTCAACATCACAGTTTTGGGACAACGTGTTACACACTTGGAAGTCTTGGACGCAGACAAATGAAATGTAAAAGAAGCTGGAGTACCTACAAAAGCATAGCTTTAGAGAAGAGATGCGTGGCATTTTGAGACTTAATGAGGCACTTTCTTGTTGCGCTTGGCGGGAAGGCCAGAGTGACCGCTGGCGCTGCGTCGCTTGGCCGCACGGATTGCCTTTTCCGAGTGCTTTGACGTCTTGCCTGCAACGACACGACCATATCATCAAAGCAAAGCAGCGTGTAAGATCAGAATACTAGAAGGCTATGATAACCCAGCAATGAGTGCAAGAAACGTACCCTTGCTGAATGTATGTGTGTGGTTCGCCGCTGACGTACCAGAGCTACCACCGTCAGACAGCGCTGTATCGCCCGGTCGTTCTGCTTGCATGAAAATAATAGTCAGCATGGAGTTTACGAGTGAAGAGAACATGAGGGGTCCTACCGGACAGAGTGACGGGGGTCGTGATTGGCTTGTACTCCGTGCCAGTAAGCGCGTGGTAACGTTCGCGCAGTGCTTGAACTTCGTTCTGCTTACTCTTAAGGTGCTTCCGCAGCGATAGCAACCCCACGGCGTCCTGACGCAACTTGTCAAATGTTTCGCACACCGGTTTCGTAGGCATTGGACGTGCAGGCACACCCATCTCATCTAACAAAAACTGCAACTTCTTCAGGAGCTTACCACTCAGCGCATGCTTCTGCTGAGGAAGTGCCAGCAATGAGCTCCGCAAAATCACGCCTGTGGGAAGCATTCGTTTGATCTCGTAGGGCACGTCAGCGAGCTCTTTCTTCTTCTTGGGATCTACTCTCACTGCAACCTTCTTGAGTTGCTGCTCCACGCCACGTAGCTCCTCATTGAGACGACGGATCTCGTCCTCTTCCTCAACTGTCCGGGAAAACGCAAGATCCAGCTGTCTCTTGCGCTGCTTTTCATATGCAATGTTAAATTTGTAATGCTCCGATGCAGAGGTAGCAGGGACTGCCGTCAACGGTGTACTCGTTGCAGCTCCAGGCTCAGTCTTTAATGCGACTGCTGCAGTAGCGTCTGCTGAAGGAGCGGCAAGAGTTGTAGCAGTAAATGCAGCTGGGACAGCTCCTGAAGCCTTCTTTTCCAGTCCGCCTCTCGACTTTTTGTCTCTATACTCAGGCAGTAATCGCGCCATTTCGTAGTAGCGGTACTTGATATCTTCAATAGATCGTGGTGCGCCTTTACCAGTCAGGTTCGAATTGTACTTGTCCGAGATCACAACCCACCTGCACGCAAGAGCACCAAAATCTCCATCAAACATCCGTCTAAGCCCTACACGCAGCCAGCCATCCTGCAACGCACCGCAAATCGAAGCGTTGGCACAGCTTTAGCAGCAGATCCGTCTCCTCCTTGCTCCACTTCATCATCGGATCATGATGGTGCGCTAGCGCCGCCTCGTACTCCTCGTCCGTGTAACTGGTGATTTCACTCTTGACGTTGAACCTAGCAAACACGTAGTCGGGCTGCTCCACTTGGGCCTTCCCCCAGTGCGAGAGCGTAAGGCCTTCCTCCCCGCTCTCACCTGCCAGCGACGCCCGCGCCGGGTTTCGGAAGGATTTGCGGATCCACTTGACAGCCGGTGACTTCTTGCGCTCCTGCCACTTTTGCTTGAGACTCGTTTTGCCGAAGCCCTGGTACAGCGCGTGGCTGGCGCGATGGTTGCTCTCCAGCAGCTCAAGCACCTCGCGCTGCATGCCCGTGAGCTTCTTCTGCTTACCTGCGGCAACACTCGGCTTGCCGCGCGTCGCTGGCAGCGCGCCCGACGGCTTCAGCTGCACGAGGTCGCTCGCGGCAGCCCCATTGGCGCCTGGCTTAGTCCCTGCGAGCCCTAGAATCTGCGCTACGTCGCTCATATCGCCCGTGTCCTTCTGCAATACATGTAAAATGCCATCTTGCAGAGAGCAGTTGTGATTGGTTTAAATAAAACAAATAACTGCATACGGTGTACCACACTATTTACATATTATTACCCATTTAATGTACATTACACCATGTTAAATCGTGCGGCTGAAACTGCCTACTCTACTTGCATTGTGCATACGAGCAACATGACTGTGCTTTGGTCCATCCAAAGCACCATCATGCTGCTCGTATGCAGGCATTCTATCGCGTTGCCAATCCCCTATATATTAATTCCTTGCTTCTCTGCAGTAATTACAGGCAATCGGTTAAGCTTAAAGCACGTCGGGATCCTTCGAGGATCCTCCTCTCGGCGGCTGCAAATGAGAGCACAAATTTCTGTCAGTATCTTCATTGCCGCCGCACTAACGTCTTGCCGCATCCTGCGTCGTTGTAGCTTGCGCGTTCTGGGCACTCTGGTTGGCCTTGCTAACTTCCGCCGCGACGTACTCGCCCTCGGAGATCTGCCAGCGCTGCATCGTGTCTTTGAAGATGTACACGCCGGTAACAGCGCCCAGGATAACCGCTATCCCCACGTCCATGAGCGGTGTCGCGCGCCGCACACGTGGGCGAAGCGTCATACCCTCCTTCTTCTTACCGAACAGCGACACCATCCCCGCTCTTTGCTTTGCCTTGCTACCTTATTGCCTCTCCGCTGAGTTCCCAAAGTGACGCGGTCAGATCCCGATTAAGTGCGTCGTGACCATCATTCCTTCCTCGGCGTTCTGGAAGGATCCACTTAAAAAGATCACAATGGACCGCAAAATAAGCAACGTTGCCCGGGTCGCGCCACAGTTAAGCTCCCTGGAGAGCTCTATACGCGCCCTCCGTCTTTAAACACTTAAGCTTGTTGCCGCGCATCGACGTCGCCATCCTTGTCGATTCTCGAAGGCAGCTTCGAGATGTCTCCGACGAGACCGGACAGACCGTTTATACGAAAAGGTACGACACGCATTATCCAACAAAAACAAGGTAATTCTATAAATGCTTAACCTCTCCTTCAACATATCCAAATGCTTAATTATTTGATTTACTATCCCTTGTATTCTTATCACCTTATATATATGATGTTTGCAGAGTGTTCTAGAATTCAAGCCGACATGGTATTTTGTGATCTCAAACCTCAAGTACGTGTGGCCCAGTGAGTGGCTGGCGAGGGTCTCTAACAGGGGCTTCAATCGCGAATTTGCGCATTTCCCCACAGCCGCAGATCTCTACCCGCCACACACAAGCATGCTGCGTCTCGCCGCCGCCCGCTCCCCCGCCCCAGCTGCGGCCGCTGTCAAGCGCATGTTCTCGGCCGCCGCGGGCTCCGAGGTCATCGGCATTGACCTGGGCACGACCAACTCGTGTGTAGCCGTCATGGAGGGCAAGACCGCCCGTGTGATCGAGAACTCGGAGGGCTCGCGCACAACACCATCTGTCGTGGCTATCCTTGACAACGATGAGCGCCTCGTAGGCATGCCTGCCAAACGCCAGGCTGTGACCAACCCGGAGAACACGTTCTACGCCGTCAAGCGTCTCATCGGCCGCAAGTTTACGGACAAGGAGACTCAGGAGGTGGCCAAGGTTGTCTCGTACAAGATCGTTAAGGGAAACAACGGCAAGGATGCCTGGGTTGAGGCCAAGGGCAAGAAGTACTCGCCCTCGCAGATTGGCTCTATGGTGCTCACCAAGATGAAGGAGACCGCCGACGGCTTCCTGGGCAAGCCCGTGACTCAAGCCGTCATCACGGTGCCAGCCTACTTTAACGACTCGCAGCGTCAGGCCACCAAAGACGCCGGCAAGATCGCAGGTCTGGATGTGCTCCGTATCATCAACGAGCCCACTGCCGCTGCCTTAGCCTACGGCATGGACAAGGCCGACGGCAAGGTCATTGCCGTCTTTGACTTGGGTGGCGGTACCTTCGATGTGTCGATTCTGGAGATTTCGGGCGGTGTGTTCGAAGTCAAGTCCACTAACGGTGACACGCTGCTTGGCGGTGAGGACTTCGACGAGGAGCTGCTGCGTTACCTCGTGGGCGAGTTCAAGAAGGAGACGAGTATCGACCTGTCGGGCGACAACCTCGCCATGCAGCGTCTGCGTGAGGCTGCTGAGAAGGCTAAGCGCGAGCTTGATGGCCTGGCCCAGACAGACATCAGCCTGCCCTTCATCACGGCCGACGCTACCGGCCCTAAGCATTTGAACATGAAGATTACCCGTTCCACCTTCGAGAAGCTGGTTGGCAAGCTGATCGAACGCACTATGGGCCCGTGCAAAAAGTGCGTCAAGGACGCTGGTCTGGAGAAGAGCGACATCAACGAGGTCATTCTGGTCGGCGGTATGTCGCGTATGCCCAAAGTGCAGACGACCGTGGAGGAGTTCTTCGGCAAGAAGCCCTCGAAGGGTGTCAACCCTGACGAGGTCGTGGCCATGGGCGCTGCCATCCAGGGTGGTGTGTTGCGTGGTGACGTGAAGGACATTCTACTGCTAGATGTTACCCCGTTGTCTCTTGGTATTGAGACCCTTGGCGGCGTGTTCACCAAACTGATCCCGCGCAACACCACGATCCCAACCAAGAAGTCGCAGGTGTTCTCGACTGCTGCCGACTCGCAGACGCAGGTGGGCATTAAGGTGCTTCAGGGCGAGCGTGAGATGGCTGCTGACAACAAACTGCTCGGAAACTTCGATCTGGTGGGCATCCCGCCTGCCCCGCGTGGCGTGCCTCAGATTGAGGTGAGCTTTGATATTGACGCGAACGGAATCGTTAATGTCGGAGCCCGCGACAAGGCGACGGGCAAAGAGCAGAACATCGTGATCCAGTCGAGTGGTGGTCTGTCGGAATCTGAAATCGAGAAGATGGTTGCTGATGCTGAGGCCAACGCCGCCGCTGACCAGCAGCGCAAGGAGCTGATTGAGGCTAAGAACGACGCTGATTCGACGCTCTACACGACGGAAAAGACCCTGAAGGAGCATGAGGACAAGATTGACGCCGAGACTCTCGAGAAGGTGAAGGCTGCCCTTGCTGATCTGCGGACCAAGTCGGAGGGCGACAACACGGAGGAGATTAAGGCCGCCCTGGAGGAGGTGCAGAAGATGTCCATGAAGATCGGCGAGGCCGTCTACAAGTCGCAGCAAGGCGAGGGCGCTTCCAGCGACGACAACAAGGACGAGAACGTGCACGACGCTGAGTTTAAGGACAAGAAGGACTAAGCGCGTTCGTATAGTTGAACGTAGCGAGTCTGTTTGTCAGTCCTTTGCAGAGCGAGCACAATAAGCCGGACGGATGGCGAGCGACATTTAGACGACGGCAGGTGTCCTCTATGGCCTTAGTATTTTGCTGCTTTCGTGTGGTTTTCTCTATTAGATGGACACATGTAGGAAGATGCCGACAAGTAATTTACTGATTGCAACGAGATATCAAGATGCCAAGCAAATTGAAATGCATGTTGTATTGATTGCTTGGGGCGTCTTGATGGAGTTCGTGCTTGCTGTCTCGGAAGAAAAGAGCTGATGGAGTTGAAAGAATTCGTTCGTGTTGCCAAACTTAAACGCTCTCGCCCTTGTCCTTGGCAGCCGACGCATCGCTTGCCGCTGGCTCCTGGATTTTGTCGCTATCGTCTTCGTTTGTCTGTTTCAAACAGTGCACGACATCAGTCTCCACTCCACTTGGCTGACCCAGTTTCGCAGCACGTGTTACCTGCTCCATGAGGTCTGCGATGGATTTCTCCAGCTCGTCGATGCGCGATCCCATTTCGTCGAGTGCAGTCCCACCACAGCAGCAAATCGCACACCAAAACAGTCAAGGAAACCCAACCCAAGATTTTTCATTTCAATCTGCCAGTCAGAACACCAGAAAGCAGCACTAAAATGCAACATGCACGAGTCATAAGAGATGAAAAGGATATTTCTTCCGATGATGGCGTCCGACATCTGAGCGAACCGCGATTGCTGAAAGAAACAACACCGTTAGCATCCTGTGGCCAGATACTGCAGCTTCAAAGTCAAAAGCTGCACACCATTTGCTCCAACAAGCTTTGCACCTGTTGCAGGACCACATCATCACCAGTAAACAACCATTAGCACGTAATTAACACAATAATAATTGCAATTTTGAAGTTGTACACGCACGAAAACGGTAAGGTCTTGGGCGTCCGTAGGTCCGCCGCCCGGAGCGCTGGAAGCGGAATTGCCGTTGGCGTTTTTGGCTGCGTCTGCGGAGCTCTACGTGGTAGAATAATCCAGAACGACTGCGTCAGTACTTGGTAACACTTGCACCATACACATATCCCCCCAAAACCCCAGTAAAGCGCGATACTCGCAGCGCACGGGCAGCCGAAGACGCACCATTTTGATCGTGTCGGTTTCTGGAAGGGCAAACCTCGAATCGGGTATATGGGGACCACACCATTTTATTAGGATCTGATCTGTTCCATAATGAACCTCACATGTCAGGTCAAATCATCCAAGGTACCAGCAGGTCAGTACTGACAATGCATAGCATCCAGTTCCGAATTCGCCAGCTGAAGAACAAGTCGGAATTCTATAATAGACGCTGTCGCCATGGGCTGGACCTGCGTGCAATGCACGTTCTTGAACGTCAACGACTCAGCCGCCAACTGCGGGGCCTGCAACGCCATCCGCGTGCTGCAATGTCCCACGTGCAAAGGCGAGATTAAGTGCGTCCACTCTATCGTCCTTGTCATCGTCTATGCATTTCTTATCAATTTGTGCCTCGATTGTTGCAGATACGGCAAGCGCTTACATGTAAACGGCAAAACCTATCACCCTGACTGCTTCTGCTGCACGGCGTGCAAGCGTCCACTGCCGAGTCGCTTCCAGGTGGTCAATGGCGGCAACTACCACCCGGAGTGCGCTCCCAAGCCCAAGGCCATCACCAAGACCACGACCAGAATGTCGGGCGGTTGTGGTAGACCGGTGCAGAACGAGAACAACAGCTGCGACGCTAACATGAAGGTGAATGGCAGTGCCAAGGCCAATGGTTCTGCCAATGGTGCTGGGGGTTGGAAATGCCCCACCTGCACGTTCTTTAACTCGAATGACGCGGCGCCGACCTGTGAAGCCTGCAATGATATTCGCTTCATGCAGTGCCCTGGATGTAAGGGAGAGATTAAGTAAGTTGACGTTGTTTATGATGGGTTGGTACGGGTTTGCGTGCTCACAACGTTTGGTGAATACAGATTTGGACAACGCGTTAATGTGAATGGCAAGGCCTACCACCCGGACTGCTTCCGTTGCGCTGCGTGCAATGGAAAGTTTGCGACGAGCAAATTCCAGGTCAAGGACGGCGAGTACTACCACCACGAGTGCTACAAGCAGCTCTATCACCCGCGGTACGTGACATTCTGCTGCTAGTTGCTATGGATTATTGCTGCACAGTACACTGACAGACACGTGCAACTTCAATTTCAGCTGCGATGTGTGTGAAGGATTCATCCCGTACCAACCTGGCACGCAGAAAATTTCCTTCAAGGTACGAGACCACGATATTAACGACATTTTGACCGTTGAATACGGAACGGCTCACGACTAGCCTTCATTTATCTAGGTGATGCCCTTCTGGGACCTCAAGTACTGCGCCGAGCATGAAAGCCGTGACCGCTGCTGCAGTTGCCAGCGTGTTGAGGTTTGTACAAGTTACCCTCAGGACTTGGTGAAAGTTTTTTATTGACGTCAATACCTTGCACCATTAGTCAACTATTCCAGGACGGCAGTTCCACAGCCTTAGTGACGGACGCAAGATTTGCCATGATTGCTGCAACTACCTGGTGCTTGATTCAAACGAGGTACTGCTTTATGGAAACCTAACAGTTTACTTTTATTCCGCATACTGATTTGAACCCCATTGTCGTATTTAAGGCCCAGGGAGTTGTGAAAGAGATTTGGGCATACATGCGAGACATCGGTATCAATCTGCCCGAGGTTCGTTGTTGTTGTTGCTTATATCGTTATTCCGGGTATATACTGAGGACTTAAACCGTATCCGCTCGCTAGATCCCAGTCTACTTGGTGGAGTCTCCTGTCCTTAACGAGCAATGCAACGCTCACAAGAAGACGGACACGCTGATGAATGGTAACAAGCCCGTGAAAGGTCATGTGACTCGTGGTCTTTGCCTCTCGGAGGTCTCCCAAATCCAGCATATGGTTCGCACTGGGAAACACGCGGTTCCTCGAGTTGCTTCCATCCAAAAGGTTAGTTAATTTCTGTGTACAAGTTGCATTTTTATTGCTGACTAATTTATGTTTTTTCTACAGACCCGCTCGGTAAGTGCGATCTTGATTCTTCATGGATTGCCGTACGACCTTACGGCTTCAGTTCTGGCACATGAAGCCACCCACGCATTCATTAAGCTCAGCGACAATTTCCCTGACGACATTTCTCCCAAGGTATGCTTTTTTTTTAGTGATCTCCGTTGTTTCGTTAACTGACATTGCGTTTGCTTGGCGCAGGTTGAGGAGGGTATGTGCCAACTAATGAGCTATATGTTTCTTAAGTACAAGCACATGATGGAACGGAAAGAGTCCAAGAAACGCACGTACGAGGACCGACTCCGAAAGTTTTACATGCAGCAACTCAAGAACGACATATCCCCAATCTACGGTGATGGTTTCCGCGAAGCGTACGCGGCCTACAAGCGAGTGAACTCACTGCAACGAATGTTTGACGCGATTCGGCTCCATGCATCATTCCCCTAAAAGGTGGCTACATTCTTCAGCATTGTATCGACTGATAGAAGCCAGTGAACTCTATGTATGGCTCCGCTCAAATTTCATGTTCTTAAAAAATTATGGCCCGAAAATTGTTCACTACTTGTACGTGTTGGCACTTGTCACAAGTTATTTATCTTCAAGCGCCTTCATCACGATCTGGTCGCGAGTATGATAAAACTTTTATTTCCGGAAGCCCGCATCGATGTTTTCAAAGCGTAGTTTTGCTTCCTTGGCTTCCGATCAAGGTGCTTTTCCTCGGCCTTAACGACTTCGGCGGAACTCCCGCAGCCACTGACGTGCTACACAGCATTACAATAAAGAAATGTACGAGCTGGTTCACGCATCAATAAGAAATAAATTCATAAGCTGAGAAACAATATAAGAAATGAGGAATCCATATTGTATTGTGCCTTCACTGCTATTTTCGTCAGTGTCATCAACAGCAAATGAACAAAGAACTCGCTGTCTAGATCTATAAAGATCATCTGACGTCAAGATCCCAACAGAAGAGACTATTACAAGGTCTACAAAAAACATTTTTTGGTTTTACCTGGTACTACATGCAGTAGTAAATAGAAGCTTTGAAAGCCGTGAATAGCAATAATACGCTAAGGTTTCAACGAACAATAATATTAAATGATGAAGAAAAATAGCAATGCTATTTGTTATAATAAATAAATAAATATATTATCAGAGGAACCGGAAATAAATTGGAAAAACATAACAGCAAATAATTGCATCAATATAGTTCTGACAAGGTTTCCCAAATACAGACAACGACAGAGAAATCCGGCACCACTGAATTCATCCTCCATACTAAAAATGCAATCACTGGTCCCGACAAAATAATCCGGCATCGGATTTGATACGTCAAAAGGGTCATGAAAGTACAAAAAAACGATCGACATTACATATGATATCCAGAAAAGCGTATATATTTAATTGGAATTGCTTACGGACTAGCCGAGCGCCGCCGCCTGCGCGGCGGTGGATTTAGTTTTGGTCCCAGTATGTGGGCATGTCTATGCACTGCAGTCCCAGCCCGTCAAGACGGAGCGGGAGCCACACCATTCGCGCCTCGCACGCCCAGCATGTGACGGCCTACAGATAACGACAGAAAAACCCGTCGACAAATGTGCCGAAGTTTTCTTACAAGCCCAAGTCTAATAGTAGAAAAAGGGCGGGTGGGTTTTTCCGTCGTGCATTGTAATAAACGGACTCAGTCTAAAAATATACATCAAGTTTCAACCAATCGTTAATTTATATTTTCCACCAATGGCCGCCTTCGGCGGAATTTCATTTTAGCCAACGGGGGCTGCCTTCGCTGGGCTCGGCAGCCAATGAGATTGCGGCTAAAATCACGTTAGGGCGTGACAGACGGACGGACGGACGGAGCGACGTTAGCGTGAGTTTTAGGACTCGCATTCTGGGCGCCCGTTCCGCGGGCGCGTAGGCAGTAGTTAGTCTCAGTAGAAAGGGTTGGACCACCTCCGCTGCGCTCCGGGCGTTGTATTGTGGCACTGAATGCGGTCACTCACTCACTATATCACTAAATATCACTCACTGACAATTTAAACTTGAAATGTATTATTTGCTGCCTACATGCCATTCTCTTCAAAATTCTCTCTGCACACGATGTTCTTGGTGTGCACCTTCCCGCCCTCGCCTATGGCTTCCGGGTCAACGGCAATATTGACCGATTTCCTTGAAGTCATCCTTGAGAGCGCCACATATAGCTGTCCGTGGGCAAAAGCCGGTGTTTCCAAGTAGATCTCGGCGTGGTGAATCGACTGTCCTTGGACTTTGTTGATACCATAGCAAATGCTGTATCATGGAAACTGCTTACGCCTTAGCTTGAACGGAAACTCTTTGTCATCGTCCTCGATGTAGAAAGATGATCCTAGGGATGAACACCGTCTTACCTTGGACGGTCCTGATATCACAGTTGCTGCAATGCTTTGCTCACGCAATGATACCACACGTAGTCGCGTTCCATTGCACAGTCCTGCGTCGCCTTCATGTTGCGAAACATGATGTGGGCGTTCCAACCTTCAAAACAATCCTGTGCGGCGGGACCCCTGAGAAGTTGAGTGACTTGCGTTGGTCGGTGCCAGGATGGCGCGCTCAACAACTACTCATCTGGTAAGTCTTCACGTTCAACACCTAGGTACACGACATCAATCAGCGCGTTGATATTGCGAGCCCGTCAGTCGTCTTCGGGATCGTCGAAGTCGGACGCGTGACCTCCGTCGTCCGGAAGAAGGTTGAAGTTTGGGGCTGGTTCCATGTCCTCGTCGTCTTTGGTTTCTCCGTCGGTCGCGGATCTACGGGCCCGGCTCAGGAAACCCGCACATGTCTCGAGGAAGACATATGTCGTTTCCACTAATATCCTCGTTGAGGGGATAACGACCCTCACCGATCTGAAGTAAAAACTCGGAAACTTCTGCCAACTCTGCAGCGGTACCAGGGTCTGGGGTTGTCCGCACACGCATATTCTCAGTCAAACGTACTTGGCGCAAGTGGGTCCACAGGTGCGAACTCTTAAATCAAGCGTTAATCGTTTCCGCACGGGTAGCATTCTTGAGAACCGGTAGAATTTGACGGTGATCCCCGCTGAACACCATCACGTTTCCTCCGAACTGCTCCAATTCGTTCTTCGTAATATCCCGAAAAGTCCTGTCCACTGCCTCGAAGCAAGCTCGATTCATCATCGGCGCTACATCCCATATAATCAAGCTCGCGTTGCGAATTAACTCCGCCTTCTGGCTTTGCCAGGACAGGCTGGAGGTCGAAAACTCCGTCAGCTTAAGCGGGATACGGAACGTTGAGTGTGCCGTGTGTCCGCCTGTCAACAGGGTGCCGCAATGCCACTTGAAGTCACTGCGATAGCAATTTTCCGCTGCTTACGAACGTGTGCAAGTTGATGCTCCAACAGAAACGACTTCCCCGTCCTGGACCGTCCAGGAAAAATAGTTTCTCTCCTCCACTGGATGGCTTACGGCCTGCATGACTTGGTCAAAAATGTCTGGTTGTCGTTCAACCGATCGACTTGTTCCGCAATATGCTCCAGTTCGGTCTGAGGGTACCCATCAAGTTCTCGCTGGACTATAGATGCAGGATCTTGTTCTTCGACTTCCGGAGCTAGTCGTCGTTCGCGTCAAGCTCTGGGAGTTCGTAGTTCGATAGGCTCTTTCCGTTGGAGGCCAGGTATTGTGCCAAGAACTTTAAGGCCTTGTACTCGGCCATTCTCAGACGAACCGCTTCCGTCCGTTCGATGTGATTATTAGCGTCCCTTTCCGCAATCGCTTTCTGGTAGCAGATATGTGATCCTTGAATTTATCCCAGAGCGGCCGAGCGCGAGGAAACATCGAGTACACTAATATAAAAAATATCCGAATAACTGCCTCAGTTGGTAGGGCATGTTGACCACAGCAGCCTCCAAGAGACAGTCGAACCGTTCTTGATCGTCTTCGAGATACCCAAGCGCAAAATCAGCCTCTCGAAATGTAGCGTATGTAGTATCTTCCACCGTGAGGAGATGTCGAAACGACTTTGTCGCCGATTGGACAGTAGCAGTCGGAGATAGAATCGTTTCGAGTCTTGGGGTGATACGTGAACTATGCGCCCGAACAAAGCAACATATTTTCTTGTATGGCAGCCAGGAATTGTGCTTCCACCTGTATTTGGTTGGGACATCCCATACATGTATGTACATGTACACAACCGCTGTCCGAAGGCGAGGCAGGCAGCCCGGCCTAGCCGGCTTTTCTCGCTGCATGGATCTGCTCCGCTACCCCGGAATTAATGAGACTTCCCATGCCACCGGCAGGAGACATGGACGCCTCATAGTTACGGCTCCGAAGAGCAAAAGATGCGGCGGGGTTAGTTCTTGGTACGGCGCCGGGGCCAGCTGCAGTCTTTTTATCGTCCTATGACTTGGAATGGTGCCCCCGGGGGTAGAAAGCTCCAGCTCGGTAAAAAGCACTTTTTGCCAAAAAGGAGCGAAAATGCGGCTCTACGGTTACGTTGGCTTCGAGGAGGTCAGCCTGGCTGGTGGAGCACACTGGGCAGGGAATAGGCTCCTCTGGGGGCTTGCTAGGCCGCTGCAGTGTGGCCGTATAAGCTACCCATCTCTCCGTGCAGTGGTGGCTATCTCACCGAATGCACGGCTCCGGTTCTCCCTCTCTAACACGCACAGTAGGGCCTCGAACTGCCCTGAAGGTACCAGTTCTCCCAACAGGCGGAAACCCGACACCGTATAAAGTAGTTTATTACGCACATATGCACCTACAATTACCCTGCGGCGGTCTTGTGCACGGGTCCCTAGCTCCTTGTGTAGACGCCGCGTCGTCCGCGCGCTTCCTCGCTCCTCCGCCGCCGCCGCTCAATTGTCGATTGACATGTGTGACTGTGAGATCCGTCTATGTTCGATTCTTCCCGCTTAGGTTCGATTCAAACCGTCACGCTCGGCTATTTTTGCAATTCGGGCATAGGTTTTGCAGTCCGGACGGTAGTGGCAGTCGGTGTGATAGATGAGTGAAGTGTTGCAATTGCAGAGGGAAAAGATGCCATAAGAGAGGCTGAGGCGACAGGGGAAGGAATGACAGGACGGACAGACAGGTTGCTTTTTTAGTAAGGAGGGAATTGGCTAAAAAGCAGTTTGTGTTAGTATGGTGCCACTGTCAAAAGCCGGATTGTGTGTCGGCCGGATTTCTCCGTCGTTGTCTGTACTACAGGTAAGTATGTGCTTGCTGACGGAGTCGTTTTACTGACACTTGTGAGGAGCCAATGAGCGCTAAGTTATTTTAGTACCGTTGTTGCTTATGTGCTTGCTGACAGTTCAGCACTACATCAAGATTTCATTAACAATCTTACAACGTAAGTATCCGGCCCCCGGAAGCCTTGCATGGGAAGCCCACCAGGACTTGGACGTGTGAGCGGATGCAAGACCTCCTAGCACAGCCGGACATGTTTCCAGTACAACCTGAAGCTCGAGATTTTTGTTGTTTTCTTTGCTAAACATAATGTTGACGCTACCTTTAACAAATATTTTGCTGGCCTGGATGCTCATTGTAGAGAGCAGAAGCGCAAACTGATTTATCAGCTGCGTAAAGGTCGAGCAAAACTGGAGAAGCGGTGCTCCAACCCCCCAACTCGCTCGCCTCAAGTACGTTCGCCCGGTTGGATGAGCTACTATCCTGCCGGTCGATGCTGAGGGTGAGCTTGTGTAGTGGATCAATGTACTACGAAAAGATGGAGCCCTCGTGAGCGCCAAATGCTAGAGCTGCAAGCTCTGCTAACAGCTGAGGACTATCGTATTGCTCCCTTCAAGGCACCCTGGCATTGGCAAAAAGGGTTTGCACAGACTCAGCAGCCGCGCACGCACAAGACAAGGTCATGTTTCGTTAGCAGAAGCTGAAACCATTTCCGTCAACTTCGGAATTGATCTCCAACAGAAGATGATGGATCTACAAGTCACTAAGATTTACAATGCTGACCAAACTGGTAAGTTCGCTTTAATTATATTTATTCGAGCTGCATCGTATTGTATTAACGTGTAATGTGTTATCAGGCGTGCGGTTTGAGTATCTACCGAAAACCTAAATCAATAAAACCGGTTCAAAAGACTGCGTGGGTACGAAGCGCTGGGTAAGGATAACGAGCGGTTTACTGCTATGTTGCTTGCAGATTCCGACGGCATAAAATATCTACTTTATGTTGTTTTGGAAAGTTCTCGCGCTACTGTGAAAGGAGGAGACGCTTCAGCTACTGGTAGCACCTCGTCGAGCGCAGCGTTCGAATAGGTGGCTCATGGTTGCACCATCGATTACAGCCTTGGCAGAGTACTTGAGATGGCGGAGTGGTCGCAGGCTCTACCAGCGGTTGCGATGGAGAACTGCCCCGGCTTATTGCTGCCGAGGCGGGGTCACAAGCGGGCTCGCAGGCTGTTGTGGCGGAGTAGCACTCGCTTGTGGCGGCGTTGTAGTCACTCGCGGTGGGTTCGCAACCACACGCCGCGGAGTAGCAGTCGCTTGTGGCGGAGTTGCAGCGCGTCCGCGTAGCTGTCGTGGGTTGAGCTACGGCAAGGTCTCGCAGCCGTCGTGTCACCGCTGGAGGCCGACCACAAAGCCTGCTCACTGGCGTGAAAAACCTCGGAGGGGAATGCCGAGACCTTCGTCCCCCATGTTCGCATCAGCGTCCGTAGTCGCTTCATCCTGCGAGCGATGGTCGCCCAAGAAATCCTTGTTCCTGCATCGACGTTGGCTCGTGCGAGCTGTACCAGCTGCGTGTCGTCCTCGAAAGCGAAGGAAGTGCGCATGATGAGGCAAACTGCAGTCTACTGAGGTAACTGGCAATTGTCTGGATCTCACTATGCAAATTCATGGAAACTGACGAGCACGAAATGGGTCTAGTCGGGACAAAGATGGTGGATAGCAGAGGCGTTTGCTAAAACAGCAGTGTTACGTGCGGCGTGTCATATAAAAAAATATCGTACTTGTGGTGTATTTTGCTGACGCAATCTCGATAAACTTCGCAATTAAGCGATTATTTTGCAGTGATGTTTGCCACATAACACAAACTATTCGAGGGTTTCGGGAAGGGGGAGAAGCCAGCCAAGCGATGTGATTGGTAGTTACGAAAGTGCGTGGTATCGTGGTTAAACTTCTGTTAAGGGATCAATTTGACCCCCTTCATGGCTGTTCTGCTGGCAGATTTTGACACGACCATCAACGGGGTCAACGTGCACCACTTGACCACTTAAGGATGAATATGTCGCTTTTATAGTTTCATACTGCGTTTTTGTATAGTCTATGGCGAGCGTATTGTGTACCAATAGAATCAAAAGAGGTATTTTCGTCCAACCGAATCAACAACGTTTCTTCATTTTAGCCAATACGAAAAGAAGGGTTAGGTGAGTCCTCCAAACCGACCGATCCGACGTATCAAGTCCGATCACTTCTTAAAATATCTGTGTGCCTTGCCAAACATCAAGTGATTGACGTATCACTTGCATATTCCGCTTCGATCGGATTCTGACCATGGGCTTGAACGAATTGCTGCCCGGCAACACCTTTCGAGCCAAGTCGACAGCTATTGCAGCATTTACTAAGTTTCTAAAGGCCGAAGAAATTGAAGAGGAGTACGTACGAAAACACATTGATAATGACGATAGCGGGGAGTGTTTTGTGTGCATCTTGCATTTAACGAGAGAAAAAAAGGGAAGCCGCTTGCTCGGAACACTGCCATGCTGTACTATCGACAAACAAAGCTTTGGACTTTGGACCAATTCCTAAGCATCGAGCTTCACTGGGGTCTCAGCTGCTAAAAATGGGAAAGTGATGCTGCGTCATTGCTATTTGTCAACTGCAGGACCCTCGATAACTTCTATATGGAGAGGGACGGTGGGGGTTTGTATCCAAGGCATCTCCATGTGCGAAAGCAGACTTGAAAAGATGCGTGTGTATTTGTACACGTCGGCGTGTTCTGAGGATGACTATCAGGATGCTGCTCTACTGCGTCTTCTCTGGTATCTGTTTGGTCGGGCATCGGATATTTCCAGGGTGCGCAAGAACAATATCTCTATTGATGCGGCTAATGTATTTTTCCTTCGTCTAGTTCGCGTGAAGACATTGGAGGAGCAGGGATTATCCCTTTTCCTGAATTCCGACTTCGCGACGTGTCCTTTATTAGCCATCGCACTAGCGCTGGCGATGCAAGCTGCTCCGGGCACGTCCCTTATCAGCAACCTCCCAGAGCAAGCATCGTACACGGCGGTTACCCTGTCTCCGGACGTACCACTGATTGAGCTGCTGAATGCGTCTCCCGCCACCACCGGCCTTGACATCCCAGCTTCCCCACCTCGTGTTGATATATCCCCAACGACATACTGACATATAAATCGTCGTCTGGATCGTATATCGCCGGGAGCAGGCGTAGAGGTCCCGCTGACGTCGCACTCTTTCCGACGTGAAGGGGCGCAACATGCGAACGGCTGCGAAAAGATGACGGCCCGCTGGATCTTCGACCGAGGCTCCTGGAACATGAGCACGACTAACAAAGGGTTCAACTACATGCTCAACACCAGCCGAGAGGATCACATGATTGCCAAGGCGCTTAGCGGACACAAAGCGAAGATTTCGGTGTCGTTGACCGACTTGTCAACCTTCGATGCGCAGACGCTCGAGTCGATCGGGAAAGTGCAACGAAACCTATTTGCAGCGTGTCAAGATCTTGGGAGGGTGCGCTTCAGCGTTAACAAGAACGTACTTGGTGTACTGATGGCGTGCATCTTCCGTCACTTCCCAGTACTCAAGAACCTGAACCCAGAGAGTCCTGTTGTTCGCCGTATAGAAGATTACGTTGTGCATGCAGGATTCTCCCCGGCTGAGCTTCTTGCGTGGTCGTCAAACCTCATGAATCCCCCTGCCGTGGCTCCTCCGGAGGGCGTCACCATCGACAGTACGCAAGGCACGGTCAGCTCTACCTAACTACACGTGCTCAGCCAGGGGCAGTAGATTATGACCATCAAGCCGCAGTGATCAAGCACATTATTGAGCACATCAAACGCCAAGACGCTAGAATGGATACCCTCGAGGCCAAGCGAAACAAGAACCCTGGACAAGTTGGAACCAAGCGTAAGATACAAGACCAAACAGAAAATATGTCAATACGCCGAAGAAGAAACAACGTAGAGGATCACTTACTCATCTCCATGCTACCGGGTTTTGTTGGTACGAGCAAGAGCCTCGAAGGTATTCAAAACACCGAAGTAAAAACGCTCCAAAGCAAAGCTTTTGGTCGCATTCATGAAAGGGCTCACGTTCGATGCGTCTGCTTTTGACTACCTCGACAAGAAAGTACTTGTAATTGGAAGACGCGCTGAGAAGTCTGCACTCGACTTTCTTAAAGACGGGTTCAACATCAACTCGCGCGGTTCCAGCGCTGTCCTAAAGCACCTTCAATGCCTCCACAGCAAGGGTCACTCAATCACATGATTCAGCGATTGCTTCAGACTACCGCGATTCAAGACCGAGCACCCTGCTACACACAATATGTACTTGAAGTAGTTGTTGAGTAATGTTGCCAAGGCATTGATAAGATACACGCTAGAAATCTTACCGTTCTTGTGATCTGCAATTAGATTATGAATTAAGTTCTCCAAAAGGACATTCTGTTGTGTCGAGTAACCCGTACTTTTTACCTTTAGTATGTTGGAACCCGTACATCTACATGTGTGTGTGTGTGTGTGTCGAAAACCCCATACATTGCCTCTCATATGTGACCCTTGCATGCGTTGAGTAACCCGTACATATAACCTGTTGTGAAAATGAGGCTACAAATTATGAGTCGGCCTTGACGTTGAAGGAAATGTGATTGTGGATGAAGAGAAGCCATCGGTGAAATCAGCAGACAAAATTTCTGAGCGGCCATTGGAAATGCCAAAACATCCCTTGGGAGAGCCTGGAGCTCAACAGGATGTGGTTGAAACCTTTTCGAAAGTAATATCACTATTGCATGATGACAACATGTACGATCCAAGTTTGGATTTCGTTGCTTATGCAGATTCGTCGCCAGTGGTTTGTGAGAAGAAGGCTGCTGCGTTTACTTCTGGTCTCTCAAGTGTTCACTTGGTGGTTTAAGAGAAGGACCTCGAGACTCTGGAGAAGGAAGAGTGGCTAAATGATGTGGTCATAACGTACTACCTCCGAGAGTTCATCCCACTTACGGCAGCGTGTACGTTCTCGATGCGAACGTCTACGGGCATATATTCGCTGCATTTAGAAAATGCAAGAGGAAAATGGAAAATGCGTATAAAGTTTACAAGGGCGTAATGAGCCCATTTCCCTACGAGAGATACGACCACTTGTTCATGTCCTATTTGCATGGGATCGCACTGGACCTTCGCAGTCATTCAGCATCCCGTGCTTGTCACAAATAAGCCTAAGCGATGCTTAGTTCATGTAGACTCCCTTGGAATCACAAACCTCCAGACGGTGAAAACGATCGTGTGCGGGTACTTCAATTAGAAGTTGGCCCACAAATTAGGTGGCGCTAAATCTGCAGCTTTCGGTGTCAGAGGAGCTCGAACGACGCCAATACAAACCAACTCGTACGACTGTGGTCTCTTCCTAACGTTTTTCATCAAACGCGTTACCGAGGCAATCTGTTCAACGCCGGGACCACCCCGATTTAATACTTTCATATTTCGCGAGGAAGTGAAGCATCTTCTTAGATACTCAGGCAAACAAGGAGTCGAGTAATTAAAGTTTACCTTGTTTTACAAATAAGTAGGTTTATTATTTGTTTTACAAATAATAAACCTACTTGTTGTGTGGTGCTGATCGCGGCATCCGATCTTGTCGTAGCATCCTCTTGACGGTCGAGATGGTCGCGGCGTCCGAGATTGTCGCAGACGATGGTACATCCACCGGACGGAATAAGATTACTCAAACTGCCGTTTTGCCTCAACGTAATCAGTCGAGGACGCGTGTCCTTGCCTTCAAATCGAGAAATTGGAGGAGTCGACAGAAATCGTATTGCCCTCCTCAACCATAAAACCCTTCTCTGTGCGATTAACCCTATCGGGCCGAGCAAGACGTGATCATGCTTGGTCCTGGGTTTAAGCCCGCGTGCTCCGCACACGGATCTCTTTAACCGCAGGCGTTGGTCGGCTTGCCAAGCGAGTGGGTTTTTCACCCCCTGTATGGCCTAACCCTAGCTGTTGGATAAAGGCTATTTTGTACCGGATGAGCTACATTTTACTACCGGACGAAGCGGATTTCCTACATTTGATACCGATATCCGGTGGATGAATCCACGTTCGATTGTCGCCGCCGGAGCAATCTGATTTGACCCTTTTAAGTACCGACGTCCTCCACGCACGTCACGCAAATACAACGACGCAAGTGGAACTTGCATGCCCCCTGGTCGGGAACAGGTCGGCCGTCAACACCCGCACGAGAGCGACTCCTGGGTCCTAGCCGGCTCCGCGTCCGGCTTGCTCGACTTGACGTGTTCATGCCCTGTCGTCGTACCCACAGATCACCTGCTTGGCCTCCTTGTAGCGGTTCTTCATCCTTCACACACAGCTTCAGAGTCGTAATCAGTATTGCCACTATTACGCTACTACCGGGCACGGCCAAGTTGCGCCGCCCGAATCCCAGCATTAAGTGCGTCTGCTTGGGCGCGCGAAGCTGCAAATTATGTATGTGCACAACGGAGAAATATGCAAAGTATCGGTACTAGCAGAGGCGGTGTGGTCGCACAAAGTCCCAGGTCCGATATATTTTGATTTTTTTGATATGACCATTTTTTTGATCACATCAAAAAATATATTTTAACAGTTTTTTTCTCATGGGTTTAATAAGTCAGAAAAAATATCGATAAAACCGGTCTATAGGGTTTTGGAAGGTTCATCAAAGAGGAAGGGAATCATGCCTACATATTTAAGCTTGATCTTCCGTACCGATAAATCTCAAACCAGGTGGTGGCGTAGTTGAAGTGGCTTTTAAGCTTTGATAACTAATGTACTACCCAACAAGTCAGAACTTCCGACTAATACGACGCAATATGTCACCAGCAATTATTAGTATGAAATCGCACTATTCCTTCCGTCTCGGTGCGCGTGTACCAGTGCGAGTTGCACCTTAACGTTTCACAACAGCCCGACTACGCGGTTGAGAACCCGTTATCGCGAATTACTTGACCATACCAGAGCGCTGACTTCTTAGGTGTGCGCTCCATAGTCTCGTAGCTGACCCAATGCAACCCGAAGCGCTTGGTGTAGCCCTCCGCCCACTCGTAATTGTCTATGAAAGACCAAGCGAAGTACCCACGAACATCCGCGCCTTCCGCGATGGCTTTGTGCAGGCCTGTGAGATATTCCTTGTAAAAACCCACACGGAAGTCGTCATTCTGAGCCTCTTCCTTGGTTCGATCCGGCCACGCGCATCCGTTCTCTGTGACCAAGATGCCGTTCGGGACCGCGTATCGCTTCTGAATCCAGATCAGGAGCTTCTGGAAGCCCCATCCCACTGCGTTCCAGCCCATGTCCGTGCGCCTCCAGGTGTCATCCGATGTCAGTTTTGTGCCTTCATCAGGTCCATAGCCCCCAGTGACATCGTTCGACGGTGGGATCTTTGCCTCGTACTCGGGCGACGGCTCAACGTAATTGGTTCCGTAGTGGTTAAGTCCGAAGAAGTCCGAACTTCCCTTGAGCAACTTTTTCTCATCTTCAGTAAATTTAGGCAGACGCAGACCGCAGCGGTCCTTCATAACTTGCGGGTAGTCGCCCTTGTAGATCGGATCCGCGAACCAGCCCAGCGCAAACAGCAACGCACGCTCTGCAGCTTCTTCGTTCTTGGTCTTCTGCGCGGGATCATCTGTCGGTGCTGGTTCCCGCCAGTCGCAGTTGAGCGTGATGCCAATCCTGCCCTTTTGAATAGCCTGGAACTCGTTGCGGTAGGCTTCGACGGCGCGTGCGTGTGCCAGCAGAAGATTGTGTGCCGAGAGATAAACCTCCGTCTGTGGCTTGCACTTGCGCCCCGGGGCATGGATCCCAATACCGTAGCCAAGGAAGGCCGAGCACCAGGGCTCATTCAGTGTCAGCCAGTTTGTCACGCGGTCTCCGAAGCGCTGAAAGCACACGCGCGCGTACTGCACGAACGCCTCCTGGATAAACTTGCCGCCCAGCCAGCCGTCGTACTCGGTCTGTAGTGCCAACGGCAGGTCCCAGTGATATAGCGTCACGAGTGGCGTGATGTCGTTAGCCAGCAGCTCATTAATGAGGTTGTTGTAGAACTCAACGCCCTCCTCGTTCACCTTGCCGGTTCCAGCCGGGATAATGCGCGGCCAGGCGATGGAGAGGCGGTAGGCCTTCAGTCCCATCTTCTTCATAAGCTGCACATCCTCCTTGTAGCGGTGGTAGTGGTCCACAGCCTTTTCGCCGGTGTCGCCATTCACGATCTTGCCGGGCGTACGAGAGAAGGCGTCCCAGATGCAGTCGCCGCGCCCGCCTTCGTTCACGGCGCCCTCCACTTGGTACGAAGCCGTGGCCGTGCCCCACATAAAGTCTTCCGGGAATATTAGTTGCTTTGACATGGTGCGCGGGGGTGCGATGGATCTGATGGACTTGTGTCTTGGACCGAGCAAATGCCGGAATGAGCATTAAGCTTGAAGAGCGCCAGGAATGAATATTATGGCCGTAATGATTTATTACTTTACAAATTTCTTAGTACCACATAGGTACTGGCTCGTTGTGTGATAATCACTGCTTTTGTATGTATTTGGTGACACCTACCTATTTCTAGTCCATAAAAAACTGTGGAGGAAGCTTTTTATCAAAGACTTTACTGGCGTTATTAATGTACATTAATTTGCCATTGTGTGGTGTTAAATGCGACAAGATGGTGCTCGTCTGATTCCGTGCGACGCGTGCTGACGTCTGACAATCTAATGCTTACGACTCATGGCGCGTGTACGACTCGATTCGAGCCGCATACCGTTCTAGCCTCGCTAATGGCAATCTCTGCGATTCTAGCGTCAGTTCTTGTAGCGTGCTACCGTTAGACGAAGTGACCATACGTAGGTTGCCCTTCAAGCATCGCCGTCTCCGAGACCCGGGAGTAGGAAATGACTCGAGCACGCCAGGCAGCCATCTGAGCTGAAGTTCTCGCAAGTCTCTATGCCCCGGCACTTGACGAGCCCCGTAGTGGAGAGCCACAACATAAAAGTAGAGACTAGATCGCCTTGATGCTGCTGCTTCATCGATACCTCGCACCTCAAACCACACATAACCTGGGTCGGTAGGCAGCGCGACCTTGGTGCTCTGGTCAGAGCCGCAATTTGCCCGACATATTATAACGTCAAACTTCTCGACTGCAGTTCCCCGCCTCGGTTGATTTTGTTCTGCAATACCTTCAGCTTCTGCGGCTCCTTGCCGCTCAACCATAATACATCCTGGCACACAACGACGGGTAACTAAGTCTCCTGCAATCGAGCGAAAAGCGATTGAAATTGTGCACGCCTCGTGCCGCGCCGGCTCTGGCAACGGTAGAATTGGCCGGAGCGAACGGAAAGAGAGCTGCAGAAGCTCTTGCATATGAATCGATACTGCAGCTTGCTTCACCAAGTAGTAATCCGTCTGTGCATCCGTACGTGTGGGGATATCCAACTCCAAAGCCACACTGCCATCCTGCGAGACCAGGTCAAATCGGCCACGGTGACTTCCGATACTAGCTGCCGCCAGCATGCGCTTCTCCGTCAATGTTGGTGTCTTCCACTCCCCAAATTCCTTCAGGTACGAGAAGCTGCGAAGTACAATACCATCACCTCTGACCCTCTCATTGTCACCAATCCGCAGCAACTTGACGGTTACCATCGTGTAGATCCGCCGATTCCTCTGCACCACGTTCGTGAGCATCGGTTGTTTCCCTGCGGCGTCGACATCCGCTACAAAGCGGGCAGTGACGCCACCTTCATGCACACTCGGCAGCTCTACCGGCTTCAAAACCACTGACCCACCAGGAACCTGCAACATCACAGGAAAATGAGCCCCCACCCAACATCCGTCGCTCAAAAATCTCACATATCCTCGCACCTGTCCTCCCTCAGTCCAGATGGAGATCACACGAGGTGGAACTCGTGGGTCACTTGACCGTGGAATGTTTTGTGTTTCCAGCACTTGGTAATAGACCTGAAATTTCACTTGTAACCGAGAAAAACACAGCGACGCCAACGCCAGTCGAGCACGAGCAGTGTGGAAGGTGGTGAACAGCTTCCGAACACTATTGTGACTTCGTTTCTCCACTTGCAGCAGCCTCGCAACACTCACGTTGTCTAGACACATCAGCACACGAGTGAGCAGTTCCATGCCCGCCGGGAGGTCCTCCATCACCCGCCACAGCGCCGGCACCGACATCTTCTGGGTCGGGGTTACTCTCATTCAGGTTATTCCACGACAGATATTAACCAAGTAGTGTATATTAATTTAATTGGAAATACCACAATAATTATCCTCACACAAAACGTGGGGATTAGATTCCTAATCATTTTTGTTTTCTAATTTAGAATTCTGATTTGGCTTTTCGTTCAGTAAATCTGACTTGGGTTTTGTAAAATATTAGTCACATTTCTACAAAACCCCGAAACAGGTGCTATAATATTGTGCTTCCCACCTTACCAAAATTAACCGATTGAGCGAATCGCCTTAATACAATTACTGTGTCATTTGATCATGCCTAGTCTATGTGCTCGCTATGAGTGTTTTCGTACTTAATGAAGTTGCATAGTGGATGCAAGTGAATTCCCGACCTTGCGCGATTTGCTGCGTGATTGATTCGATGAACCGCGCAAGGAAATTTTGAGTAGAACGCACAATACTAATCTCCAAAATTGACTACTAAAACGACACCAACGTTTCCGTATAAATCGGACACTGAAAAAGCTAAACAATAAATGCATTAAACACATTGTAGTTTTATTAAGTGTTTTTCCATGCATCTAATACGTCGGTGTTAGATTTTTCGATTGACTATCAGCTTGTCTCACTAAACCCGATTTATACGGTATCACTAAGGAAGGCGTACTGGTCGAGAAGTAGTCGATAGTCCATCACTATTTTCATCAGAGTCGAGCTAATTATTGGCGGCAAAATATACCAACCGTCAAAGTCGCTCTCGTCCGTATAGGGGGTCCGTAAGTACCGACATTCGCTGTACAGTTTCGCTCCCTGAACGCATATGACAGCACTGCTAACTTATGTAGAATGTCGGTCCTTGGACCACGTTTGATCACGCACTTGCGGTTAATAATGCAAAAGAGAAAGTGAGATTCATCTTAGCCTTTGCCTACAATTCTGAACCCACACTCACGTCGAGATCTCCTAGCCGTACACTCACCATCAGTGGGAGACGGCCCTCCCAAGCATCTGCTCGACGTACGCGCATCAAGCGCATACTTCTAGGTCCGCATTCCTTTTCAGCAACTTACGTTCCTATCTCATACACGAATGGTTGCTTTGATCGAGGTCATAGTTCAACGAATTTACCGTAGTAGACGTAGCATTCATATCGCGGATTTGCTGTTTCTCACGGTACTAAGCAAGTACTTAACATTGATACTCCGAATGAATGTGGAGACCGACAACTGGAGAGCTTATGAGCGTCAGCATCCGGTTATCTGGACAACCCTACTGATTGCAAATTCTGCGTAGTCCCATTCGACAGAGCTAACGAGCTGGTACTTCATTCTCCAGTTTATTTTGCGCATGCCATTCGAATTACGATGCCGTGAGCAGCTCAATGATGTTCGCTCTTATACCAGGCTACGTAGGAAAGCGAGTAGAAATGCACTTGTGAGTGGATGCTGTAATACGGAGTGAGATAGGGCAATCTCTACAACATGCGGGTAAACGGCCCGATTTTCTAAAACATGCTCCCTTTTCAAAAGGTGCTTGCTATTTAACTGCTACTTGACAACTAATGTAGCGTTCCGCAGGCGGCTCTGTAGTGTGCGCTCAGCGCTGCGCTGCATCAAACAAGCAACGAAGCCCTCACAATGATTCCAAGTATCAGCCGTGTGGTCCAGTGCCCAACGCTCATTGGTTGCAGTTACCATCGGGACAGACAGCAGGCTGCCACGACCAGTTCTGCAACGACCTGTTCAAGCGGACGCTGCGAGCTTTCCACGAGGCCCGACCTGAGCACTAAGCAATGGACGCATGTGCGGCGTCGAGAGGATGAGCATGTACAAGAACATCGAGGGCTCCAGCAACCCGCGTGTGACGCTCTATGTAGGCAAAGGCCTCATCGCGGCACGGTGGAGGACATGACGGACGGCCTCTATTGCGATACTACTGAAGATCTGCGCAAGATCAAGACGCTGCTCAACTACAAATTCATCGACGGCGCAGTGCGCCATGTGAGCAAGCGCCGACCGGCCGATTCGCCCTTCCGCTTCGCCGGCATCGAGTGGTTTGCAGCTAAAGCGCCGCTCGGGCGGCTGGTGGCGGATCGAGATATGTTCAACTACGAGGTAAAGATCTCTACGCACAGAGATGCTGTCGATTGAGCTGGTCTCATGCTATGCGACTTGACCTATGCCGGTCATGGGGCAGGTCATGAACGAGCACAGGAACGAGTTTGCGTACCACAGCTACCAGTTCATTGAGTGTCCTGAGTGGCCCGCGGACAACGCGAAGAATATCAAGCGAGCGCACACAGCTACGTGTTACCTGTACGTACCGTCAGGACTCGTCTGAATTTGTCGAGTGCTTCCCCAGGTGTGTTTTTCATGTAGTCTACACGGAGGCACCGATTAACGATTCCCTTTTGTTTGCATGCCTATCTAACGATGTATGACGTCTGCCACACTCGTAGCGAGTCGCGGAATAATGCCAAGCAATGCCCTGGGTGCATGCAGGTGAGCTTATCAGCTCTGAAGTTGAGCTTGCATTCGGTTGCTTATTTTTGTTTTCCACAGAATATGTGCCTCAGCTACTCATTAAAGCAGACTATCTTCCAGAAAAACGAGCGGATTGGAAAAACAATTACGGAGAAGTTGTGCAAAATGCTGGTGAAGCCGCTCGATGACTTCGCTTTGAGGTGAACATGTCGTAAATGAAAGTTTTATAGATGCAAGATATATTAGCTCACGTTCTCCGTTCTCTTTCCTGTTGCAGTTTGTACTGTTGCTTTTACGCTGAAAAACTTCCAGGATCTATCACGATCGTCGTCTGGCTCTACCGATGCGTTCTTAGACGTGCGGATATTGTGCCCTGGCTTCTTACAGTTCTTGCACAGGCGAGTTCTTTTCGTAGTCTGCTCAACACGGCTGGAAATTCGTTTCTTTCGCTTCCTGCTCACACGATCGGGGAGCTGCGCTGGTAGGAGCTCCTGTGCCTCTACGTTTTGCAATAAAGGCATCCCCACTTTCGCTTCAGCAAAGGCTGTGCAGTAGTTGCTGACTTGGTAGCACCGCGCAAACGGTCGAAAACACTGTCGATTTGTTTTTGTTTCACAGGTGTAGCGATCATGTGTCTGCACGGAATTCCATAATGATCCATGAAGGAGCACGTGCAACAATTATTCTCCAGGTCCACACGATACCAGAACGGAGGCACTGCGAGAACACGATGAACAAACGTCACGTGGACCTGCGAATCGGCGACGTAGTAGTTACCCATTCTGCTGAATTCTGATCGTATAGGTTTTGAGCACCATCCGTGACTTTGCGGTCTTCTTTCGCCCACTTTGCCGAAAGTTGTGATCTAGAAAGCTGCTTTCATTTGCATCGACATGATGCGATCCAAAACCTCGTACGGAGCGCACGCACGAATGCCTTCGACCAGCGAACTTGCATGAAAGCTCTCCACAAAGTTTGTCGTGCGCCACCCGTACGAAGCCCTTTTACATAGAGAAGTGTATAGCACCCACTCCGCTGGTGGAATGGCTCGCAGGTATTCCTCGACGTCCTTCCCCACTTGATCGCCGATCATCGCCAGGACATTGTCGTACTCCTCCTTAAATCGAGCGCCTTGGAACTGCCAAAGGAACGTCTTATGGGCTGCCTTGAAGGACTTGCACATGCCAACGTGTTTCGCTCAATATGCAGCGTGCAGTGTCTGTACAATACATATTATCTCTTAGATAGTTAAACTAAAACATAATGAAGTTGGGCGTACCTATTGAAGCTAGATGCCGTGTTTCTTGCCAATAGAAACTCACCCTTTGTTATGGTCACAGGATAGTGGGTAATCTGCCAACGATAACCTAGCGCGCCGCATGCAATCTACAAACCACTCGTAGTTAACAATGTCCTCTGAGTTCATTAACGTAACAGCTAGCGTCAATTTTTTTCAGTTGCCATCCCGACCCACGAGCACCATTTGTTGATCGCCGTAGTTGTTGGTGGTGCGATGCGCACAGTCGATTCCAAGTATTTTCTGGTTGTACGGCATCTGTTCACGAGGACTTTGCTGATGACGATTGCTCGTAAGAACCGTCCCGCTGAATCGGCCTGCACATCAGTGATGGAGCCAGGGTTGACTAGCGTGAACTCGGCAAGTAGCTGCCGCATTTGCTTGTAAGCCTTGATTCTGTCGAGAACTGTAGTTTGAGGAACCAGTCCTTTAGCTCTGTAGACGGTGCTCATGTTGGTCACGAGGAGACCGTACTAGAGCTGCACCTGGCTCGCTAAAGCTTTGGCTGGAGTATCCGGTTTCGCGAGCACAGCGCCTCGAAACGCAGGTAAATTTGTAAGTTGGCGGTCGGTAGGTTGAGCTACTGAGGTGCAATTGATATGAGTCAGATTCAATGCCGTTATGCGCCAAGTCGTAGTCTCGTCGTCCGCGTACAGCTGCAAGGACATTGAGCAGGCCTTTGTAGAGCAAGTCATTCGTTTGCGACCTCCACCTCCGTATGCGACGAGCACTTGCTTCTCTTTTTTTCTTTTTTTTTCTTGAGAGACAGAGCGTAGTCCTGAATTGAATGAAGAGCTGTTTTCTCGTCAGGAGACGTCTGACCTACAGCAGGCGGGATCACGATGGGTGGTGAGGGTTCGGAGGCCATTGAGGCTATCTGCCTGGCAAGGCTCCAATTGGTTTGTAGGTGAGAACTACGTCAGATGCACGCGCCAAAACCACCGCTAGCTCGGACGCACAGTCTAATCTTGGCCAAAGCAAGAAACCGCCGACTATTGTTTAACATCTTCAACAAGCACCTTTTGTAAAGGGGAGCATGTTTTAGAAAATCGGGCCGTTTACCCGCATGTTAAGGCGATGCCCTGCTTGGACGACTGGTCAGAGGTCACTACAGGTAGACTATGGTGTCCACTATAACTATAGTGGACTACAGTGATAACGGCTTAAAGAGGTATTCACTATCTCAAGCATCGCTAATGATACACATTGCCACAATGCAAGAGGATTACCGTAACAGCCGCCCTGAATCTTTGCATACTTTCGTCACATCTTCCGATATGCGATATGAGATATAGCATGGATTTGCATTAGGGACCCAGCATTCCCTAAACACGCTGAGGAAGCCGTTCGAGTTAGCTGATCCGACTTCCCTTGCAGCTTTGCTGTATTGGGAAGGAGGACTTCGACGGACAAGCCCATGATTCGAATTTGAAAGACGGGAGTCGAGCGGGCGACATTTGTGCCTGGTAAGCCATCCTCTGGTCGAGGAAACGGAAGTCCAGGTCCGTAGCCAATATGCGAGCGTTGAAGAGAGCGCGGGACAATACAAGGGGCAGGCTCTCGACTGCAAAAATAAAGCAGGGCGCCGTGTTTGAGGTGACCAGGGTCTAAGAGGATGGAGAAGGCTGCGGGGCCATGCTGTCGGAGGCCGTCGGGTCGGCCAGGGCTGCTTGCCTGGGACCAGTGCGTTGCAAAAAGCTAAAAAAAAATGCTGCGGCGGCAAGTGTGCCTTGTGCTACAGGAGCGATATCGAGCAGGAATACATAGTGCGGGACGCGCTTCCTGGCTGAGGAAGCCAGCCCGGTGTCATTCACAGGTGACGTCACTATTGTGGATATTTTTAAGCCGCTAATGATGAGGCTAGTGCCACAGCTAGTGTCAACAATCAACCGGCTAGTACCACCAGCCAGGAAGTTAGCACCACGGACCAGCGATCTAGTACCACCGACTAGGATGATAGCACCACAAACCAGGGAATTATGCGCCAGGTTAGTACCGTATTCCCCCTGCTACAAGCGTCGCTATGAAGCGTCACTTCATTTTACGAGTCATATTTCTCCATTATTAGTTTAGGTTCCGCTTTATTACAAGCGTCAGATCCGCGAAATGAGTGGTCCGGAGACGTTGTTCACTTTTCGATAGGCGTAAGACATGAGAGGCAACGAATAAACGGCGACGGTGCGCGCAGAGATGAAGGTCTGAGCAGCAGCGACAGTGAAGGCGTGTAATTCTGAGACGGATGTGAAAGTTAAAACTTCAATGCGTTGCTAACTTCATTTCATGCCTATAATTTTTTTCTATAGCACTAGGAAGTCATGATTCGTGCAACTTAGTCTACATGAACGCTACAGACCTGATATTATATACACCGCTAGATATCAGTCCAGGGTAGATGCACCTCAAAGCGCAGCGCCGTCGCCACAGCCGTCCCCGAGAAAACGCCCCGTGAACACGACCACTTGCTCTTCCTATTGTAGTTTGAATACAAACAAAAATGCCGCCCGTGCAAGTTAGTCCGCATGCACGTTACAGACCTGATATTGTGCACATGGCTAGCTATCATACCAGTGTAGATGTATCCCAAAGCACAGCACCCTCGCCACAGCCACTTCTGAGAAAGCCTGCGTACGCTTCTCTCCCTACTCGGTAATTGTATGGATGTTTTCCATTACCGTACACACTTTGCTAAGTACATGTACATCGCTCCGTTAACGAAGGCCTGTACACCTAACCCGGACGTGTATATTGGTGACGCTTCTAACAGGGGGAATACGGTACCCTCAATAAGGCAGCTGGTACCACCGACCAGGCAGCAAATAGCACCAACCCATCAGCCATTGCTCCAGATCTGAATTTTGGTGCATCTATGGTAATAATTATGGTGGGCAACGACTAACGCTTACTACAAAGTATGCCACTGCAAAGCAGACGTAGCACGTTGCACGGATCATCTGACGATCAACTGTACGCAGCTACGAGTACCGAGTTCTCAGGTTTAACCGCAGTCGCTTCAGTAGGAGGTTTTACCGGCGGACCTGGGAGACTCGGGACCAGCTGATCGAGGACAACCTTGATAAGGAGCTGGACCTCATTGGCAGGTGGAAATTGTCAAATCTTCAGAAGTTTGACGATTTTGGCCGGAATAACGAATTCGGCAAGAAGACTATTGGTGCAGGCATGAGCGGCTTGTGCTTGTTTAATTCATTTAAGCGCACTGCAGAGCTTGCTGGGCGTCCGGATATTGTGAACGACAATGAGATCAGCCATTTAATCGAAGACATGGGGCAATCACGAGGCCTGGATCTGACCAAGGGGGTGTCATGGCAAGTTTCTTTACAGTTTTCTTGCGTCAGCTACGCGATACCGGTCGTGATTTTACGTTGGCTCGAGAGACTAGGCTCACCAGAGGGTTGAACGTTGTAGACGCAGCGATCAGACAAACGTCACGGCGCTCCTGGCGAAACACCTTGCGACCCGTATCGTTGTCAGAGTCAGAGTCAGAGTCGACTTCACCCAACGGTACTTGCCACTGTTGTCAGGCTTACGTTGTCTCTGCCACCCTTATTCTTGATTCTTGGCGGTTGTAATCAACGTTCCGGTTGTTCCGGCCCCGGTTCAAGTTCTTGGGGTTGCAGTACGGATGATCACGCTTCGAGTTAACCTTGAACGCAAAGTTAGCAGGTAGTACCACGATGGCCGTATCAAGGCTGGCGCGGTGCGGCGATTGATGTCCGAGCAGGCATTGCCAGTATCAGGGCCTAAAGTTCGGGGCGCAGGTGCCGCAGCGACGAGAGCGCGCTCATTCTTGTTTTTTTCGTCTTCTCTAGCGTTCCCTTGGATAGCGTGTGGCGCTTTAGGACCTAGAGGCCGCGGACTTGCCTTCAATGTTCTGCTTCAGGTCTGTATACGGGATGTACCTCCGTCGACCCTCCCAAATGCGGACATCGTTCTTCCAAGACTTGGGCATGGAGTGGAACAGGTATATAGAATTCTGTCCTTCCGTCATCACCGATTCGGTAGCTTCATCTGAGGCTTTCGTCGCGTTCTCCAGCTTGAGGAAGAACTCGGTGAGATCGGAGCCTTCCTCGTGCTGACCTCCATCAAGTAGTGCCGGATGAAGTAGGAGTCGCCGTGAAATGCTGCGCCCCCACACTTCTGCCAGATGAAGTAGATGATCCGTATGAAGTCGTGACATTCTTGACCAGCTGGACGTGAGTGTTGCCCATCGTCTTCATCAGGAAAGGTTCAGTCTTTGCTTCCTGGCGACATTGTTCACGCTGACTGAGAGGTTGGGCCTTCTCTTTGGCGCCACGCTTGCGTTCTTCGGCGTCATGGCGGCGGTTGGACGGGTGGATGGCGGGTAGATCCTTGCGCTTGATTGGAGTGTCGGAGTCATCTCCCGAGTCTTCGTCAGACTCAGAGGGTTCAGTCCTTCTTCACTCTCTCCATAGTCCACGGCGTCGAAGCCGACATGATCTTTCTCGGCCGGCTTGCTCTGTGGCGTTCGTCGACGCCTGATATCTCGCTTCCGCTCGCTTCATCTTCATCCTCGGAAACGCCATCGTAGTTGGGCTTCTTCGCGAAGTCTAGAAGAATCTTTCTGTCGAGGGCTGCACACACACGGGTCTTCCACAGTCGAAGTGCTCAGCGCCGTAAAGGCGAGAGAAGTCGTCACTTAATGCTTGGCTTCGGCACATAACCTATCGCGGGCTACGTAGGAAAGCTGGGAGAGGAGAAACTTATGGAGGAGGAGGCGTAAGACAAAGTGGTATTGATAACAGTCTGGTATGTTAGGAGGATGCACTGTTAAGAAGACTGGCCCAGAGGCAACTACAGCTAGACTATGGTGTCCACTATAAAATGGACTACATTGATAACGGTTTAGAGAGGTATTCACCTTCTCCAGCATCGATAGTGGTACACATGCCACAATACAAAGAGGGGTACCGTAACAGCTCTTAAATCTAGTGAAGACCCGGTCCTTCTTTTATTTGTTACCAGCCTATACATTATATCTGCAGCAGCCAGTTATACGATGGAGAACTCTCAAAACCGCTCGCTATCAGCCCAATCATCTATATATAATTTGGATATGATGCTAGTTCACTACATACCTGTAGTTTTTGCAGTAGTGCGTGTGTCCGGAAGCCCATAAGCTCCATCCATAACGAGCACCGGACAGTTGGCACCGATACAGCCGTAGTCGAGGATGAGGACGATACACGGTAGGGGCGATGGCGCAGATGACGGAGACAATATATAAGCTTGTTGAAGCGGTGTTAACCAATGCGCTGTCAAAGTCTCCGGTGGTGTCAATAGAGATGTTGGGGGATTGATGTATGTATTCGAACAACTGTATCCGGTGTTGTCGTTCCTAGGGAAATTGAGTCGACCGGAGGTGGTGTGTGATTTGTCGTGCTGAGACTGCTGGATGTGTTTCGAGTTGGCGCGGTGTTGGATGCAAGGGGTGCATGCAAGTAGTGTATTCCATAATTTGCCTAATAGTCCCGAACCGAACAGCATTTATCATGAGTGTGTTTTCTAAACGGGTACGATTGTGTGATAAACTCTCTGCGACCGACGACGCCAGAATCGAGAAGCTATCGCTTCTACGGCAGACCCGTGACATGATTAATGAATAAAGAGTAGTCGCATACAGCTTTACTACTTTGGCACCGTTGTCGCCAGGATAGTCGCAGTATTCAGGCTCCGTGTGAGAAATATAGACTTATACTGGATCCGCCAAAATTGCATCCCTGGCTACGACGCGTTGTTCTTACGATCCTCCATGCTAGTCCGGTTGTGCGCAGGATTAGCTGCCGTTGGGCTCATTTGCTATCGGTACGAATTCGACGCGGACTCATAACATAAGTTCGGTTGGGAACACGCGTTCTCGGAACTTAGTCGACGAAATCTAACCGAATCAAATTCGCGATAGTTTGCAATAGTCGGGTACTCCTTTTTACCCAACCACCGGGTGATGATAGTAGTACGAACGTGTTGGACCGTTGTTGGAACGCATTTAGGAGGATACTAAATGTACATACTAAACATTGAGGAAAGCTTTTTTAAGATTGGAGATCGCCAGGGTCGCAAATGGAGTCGTCGGGCTAGGAGGTCGAAGACACGGAGCTTTCGGCTGAGGAAGTCGCAGACATGGAGTCGTTGGACAAGGACGTCCATGAAGTCTTAGATAACTTCATCGGGAAAAAGTCGAAGGACGTGTACTCGTACGGTATCCGTAGATATGTTGTGTGGATTCATGGTAACAAGGCATTTCTATTAAACCCGATCTTACAAACTCAACTGTTTGATACTCGTGCTCCACATGACCGAGGCCAAACCATGACGCGCTACGTATTACCAGGACACAAAAGAGAATTTCGATCTCCCCGCGCCCGATAAGAAAGACAAGCCACTAGCAAAATGCCGCCTTTTAGCCTAGCGCTATCAATAACTAACAACGTTCACACGCTCTGTCACCACTGTGGCACCAGCGCGGTCAAACCGCTGACGTCATCCGCAAGTCTGCTAACCGCGGCACCAACGTGGTCAAATCGCTGGCGCCGCCAACGCGCTGTGCAGACAGCGCGGTCAAACCACTGGTATCCTGGAGGCGCAGCGCGGCGCACAGGCACCACCGTTGTTCTCGTGTTGCGTTTGGGTTCTTTATGCTACCTTTGTTTAAAAAAAACATTTAAATATGTAGCGGTTTGACCCTGTTGGATTCGATCCAACAAAATCGATCGTAACTTAAAATTTGTATAGATATCAATCTGACAATCCGTCCGACAGAAACGTACCAAGCATTTGGTCCAACAATTTCAGGAGAATCATCCATAACATATAACTAGAAGTATCATTGGTGAAACAAAAAAAACGTTCTTATTATAGTAGCAGCTCGCCAGGCGCCAGTTACTAAATTAGTAGTACTAGTATAAAAGAACGCTTTCACCAATAATTTGGCCTCCCACAATTAAGCTACTACAGTATTAATTTTAAGATAAAATAGTTTTCTGTTACCTCATCATTAATTCAACTGTTTGATACCGATGCGCATCAAAGCCGCTAGCACCACATTCCACTACAAAAGCATATAGGATACTGGGATTGCTCAAAAAAATTTAATAAACCCAGGATAAGTGCTAGACTTCTCGATATGGTAACGAGATTCCTCACCGCTGTAACATCCGTCCTCAAATGAATCATTTGAATACCTTCATACCGCGGGGCGTGAGTTTGCGCCCACTACGCGGGATCCATTCGTCAAACTTGGCCTGTGATCCTTGGAAATGGACTTTCACCTCGTCATCAGCAACTCCAACGACACGGGCCGGGCGCCTGCAAATATTAGCAAGTTAGACTTGCAAGACGAGGGCTCATAGCGATATGAAAAGCCACTACTCACCAATTGTGCTCGCGGTCGCAAGCATCCACGCATTCCCCAACTGACACTTGGATCGCAAACCCGTCGAAATCAAATGGCGGGCCACGCGTGCCGGTATGAAGCCGCCCTTCCTCCAACAAAGGTTCCTCTCGCGTCGTCATCGTTGGATTGACTTCTCACTTACGCAAACAGAGAGTGAACCAAACCAACCTAACGAAAGCCGCATGGCTTGTCCCATAGGTAGTTCTCTTATCGCAACTTCCAACTGTCAGTCCATGCTACAGGTTTCGCAATGCCCTGTCCGCGACATATCCAAAAACACCCCCACGCAAAACCACAACCTCCTGGAAGAATTCCTGCTGGCGTTATATTGCGAATTGCTGCTAGAAAGAATTTTATCCACGACGGAGCCGCTAGACAAGAACCAACGGGCGGATGGTAAGAGAAGTAGTCGTTAGCCACTTAATTCCCGGTTGAAGAACGTCAGTTTATACTTGAGTATGTCATTAAACCTCTATCCCCAGGGTAAATTCGCACCGAAACTGATTCAAAGTGGCTTTAAGTATGTAGGCAACGCGTAATAGTTGCGCTACCCCGAGTCAGAGGTCGGAATTAAATATGGCAATACAGTAATAAATTGGGATCTCCAATCAAATTATGTATTATTTGATCTGGCCGACTCCAATACAATATTTTATTTTGCCATTATTGGCAATAAAATAGGCAAAAGTAAGCAGCAGTAGCTTATGTGTGCCCTCCTTTGAGCTCTACCACCAGATGGTATAATTTGTTAGAGCCGATAATATCAGCAGTAAAGTATTCCACACCACTGTCACGTCACCAACGATCCGTTGGCTAGCAGCGCATCGATCTATGGGTGATTCGGCAAGGCCCACAAGCTTTTAAGAACTCACCACTTCATCTTCCGCGAACTACAATGGTCGCCAACAAGAAGACTCCTTTTTCTTCGCCCCGCTAGGTCAATGCCCATTTCTCTGCAACCTGTGCTGCCTCGATCGAAGACAAGTTCCGGGCTCGCGATACTCCAATACCCACCTGGTTGGGCAGGATACGAGGCTCAGTACGCGGTATCTGTCTCCAGCGTCTGCCTTTCCCTGTAGTCGTTTGGCTTCGTGCGCAAGGAAGCAAGCCATCTATTCCAGTGGATCCGGTGTATAATTGAGCAGAGCATGCCTGTCTACGAGGTTGAAGATGTACTCACGAGCCATGAGCAAGTTGCGGCCTGTGACAGTTAAGGCCGCCAAGAAGTGTATGGAAGGCATTGCCATTGCGGTCGGTCTCAAGCTCGAGAGGGAGTTCGGAGCGCTCTTCGGCCTGCTGTTCAACGGCCAGACACATGATGGTGTGCATTAAATCGCCCTCTACGCTGTCCACGAGGCAGATGGCGAGCTGCACGTTCCCCTACTGGTCCTATACTCCTCACCGATGGCGGCCAGACGGCCAATGCTCATGAGCTGTTTGAGAATGTTCTTAGCGTGTACAACAAGACCAAGGACATGGTGGGGTTTCTGGTGGGTGACAACTGCAGTACAAACCAGTGTATTGCGAACAAGATATACATCCCGTTGGTCGGCTGTGCAAGCCACCTGTTCAGCTTGGCTGTCAACAAGTTCTTGGCGCCGTATGATACGCTTTTAGATGAGATGAGTACCCTCATGGTGGCGCTACGTCGAGATAACAACCATGCGGATCTCAAGAAGCACATCAAACTCTTGTCTATTAAGCGCAACGTCACCTGTTGGTCTTCAACGTTTACGATGGTGCTGCGCTACATACGGAATCGGCCTAAGGTCAACCAGGTAGAGGTTGTGGAGCCACTAATTCCGACTGTCAACAAGTACAGGATCTGACTTCATAGCTCGATTATCCAAAGGAATTTGAGAGCATCTGTAAGCGGTTGCAACTGATATTGAGAGGTCCGCATGATGTTTGATGTCTTTGTTGCGGAGTATCCAGTTATGGCGGAACATCTGAAGGCAACAGCGAGGATCGTCCGCACTCCTGCGTTTGAATCTGACATTGCCCATTTGACGCCTATACGATGGTGCTTCCCGTCACTTGGTGAGGAGCATGACAGTACCTCATCCGATAGTAACGGGTCCGACTTTGAGGGGTCCAATCTCTTCACGGTCGAGTTTATCTACGCGAAGAAACCCAACGTGGCTGGCGACGCGTACTACTTCGTTGGCTGGGTTGGTTTCCCGCGCGAACGTGGCAACCAGCTTGCCACAAGAAATCATCGGTGATTTTGAGCGGGAGAGGCTGGGTACTGTGTGGCCCGTCGATCGGTGATCATTCATACTAACAGGACTGCCTACCGGGACAAGCAGAAGAGGAAGACGAGTATAGATAAATTAAATATAAACTGCGGCAATATTTACTATTGCTGTGGCATAAATTGCCATTTTTATTAGTGAGATGACTGCTGGCCAGTACAATTTGAAACTGTATTGGCGGACCTCTGGATGATAGTGCTGTGATAACGGGACACGCCAAGACTGGAATCTTGGTGGCGTATGGCAACGTAAAAATGACCGGAAGTCATCAAGTCCTGCAGACTGACCAGCCGAAGATAATCATTGCGGGAATGGAAGCCATTCGAAAAGACAGCAGCAATGATATTCTTCTCGGGTGTGCTAAGGACAAGAACTAAGATAGACTTTGTTGGGTGGTTTACGGCGCCGTTCGTTTTAATCAGCCGCCGCATTGATCACGGCGAAGGTTTATCGCTAATTAAAGTCCATCTATCGCATCTCAGCGATCCAACAAGACGTCGCAGTACAGCAACGGATGGAGCTCCCGCTCAGTCCTCGTGACGCTGCGCCTTTAGCAACTGCTTCTTCATGGCGTGGAAGCGTAGAAGCATCCTGCAACAACAGCAAAATAAAGCATACCAGGCATCAGGCAACAAATCCTTAATCCGTTCTCTTCCTCTCGCACACGCACCAGTAAATGGTGAACGTGAGCGCGCTGATCCACCAGTTGCGCTCCGATCGCCAGCGCGTCGCCTTCTTCTGCAGATCCGCCGAATAGTGCGCCTCGATGTGCGGTTCCTGGGGCACCGAGTAGCGCTTCTGCAGATCGTACGTCTGCGCCACGAGCACCACAAAAGACACAAACGTGATGACTGAGAAGATGCTGAGCGTGCCGATGCGGATGTTGAACACGAGGTCGCCGAACTTGACGATGCCGCGGTTAAGCAGGAGCCCCGGAAACGGGATAGTCATTAGGAGCAGGCTGCCAATACATTAGAGAGCACATTAAGGACTTGTTGTATATCTGCCATAACGCGGCGGATTGCAGTGCGAGCGGCACGTACAGAGCCACCGCAGGCGGCAGCAAGACGTAAGTGAAGGACGACCACGTGGACGTCATTTTGGTTGCAGGGTAGACGAGAATTGCGAATGCCAAAAGGTTCTGAGGCTTCCTTGGCTTCTTGAGAAATGATCGCAGGATTCCAATCTGACTCAGTATGCGAATAGAGGGGGGTAAGTATGCATAACAAGAGGGCTACCAACATTCTTCAATATCCACTTCAACTTGCCCGTACAAGTACTAATCTCCTGGCTGCCAGTACAAAACCCAACACCAGAATGCAATGAGGCTGGATTTCGGTGCTGAATCGGTTGGATATGTAATCCCTTTTTTTTTCGGACGGTGCCGTCAAAGTGTCGATGTAGTTTACTGACCAGTTGGTTAATGAATATCGGTCGTGTGGATGCTGCGCAGCGCCTCGGGCAGTCCTTACATGGGTTCCAATGTCTCGAGCGGTAATAACAAAACAAAACTATTGGTGGATGGAAGCTCACGGACATTCCGATCCTGTACCATTAATGCCAAAATACTTACTGGTGATGTGAGCTTGTCGTACGGTGTCGTTTTCTGAAACGTTATCACTATTTGACGGGTACCAGACGCTGTCAGCGCGAGACTGATTTCCCGGCCGTGACCACTCAAGATGGATCATTTAATTGTGTCAGGCCTGCTACCCCCTTCTGTCTGAGACGGTCAACAAGTCAAAGACCATGTAGCACGACGATGTGACAAACATTCGACGCTTTTCATTTTATCTGCTCTGTTGTTGCGGACACAAATTCTTGACTATGTTTATGGCGAGCATCGAGAAGTTCGGTGAGTACTGCAGTATACAGTCGTCAATAGAATACTAATTCGAGTCCTCGAAACATTATTTAAAGGTCGGTGAATTTGACAAGCATCGGGTTTAGTTAGCTACATGATCGCCGACAAGTCTTCTGGTGGCGTTTACAAAGCATGAGTCTAAGAACACCCGTGGCAGCACCAGCCGACAGACCTAGCGTTGCGATCATTATGACAGCAAATGTCAAAGAACATGAGAGTCGTTCTTGTGGTCGCTTTCAATGAGCCGAACTACTGTACTCACTTCGGTGTCTTTTGACAACTTGACCATGGGAAAGACTTTTGCTCCAGTTGATGTTCACTTTCTCGTTTTGCAGTACATGCCATTTCATTTTTCAGCCAATCAGCGTACACAACCATTTGCCACATTTTGCCGACACCATCAAAACGGCCCAACCGATCCTCCATCACACATCAGGCTCCGCTTACAGTAACACGCATCGAAAGAAATGCTGCGATTTCTGTCCGCCCCTGCCGTCCGCGTCGCGCAGAAGTCAGCGCTTGAGAAGCGCTCGCGCGTACTGCAGGTGCTGGCTCGTCGTCCGGCGGCATACACGCGCTACTTCACGTCCACGCGGTCCCGTCTAAACCCGGAGAAGGTAACGTGCTCGCTTCGATCGGCTTGGCAGGGAATTGCTATGCAGTTGCGGGCTCTGACGGGAATTATTGGATTATACAATTATTTTTGTTGTGGCGGTAACGATAGCCCGCCGCGCAAGCTACCCAGGAGGGACAGAAGGCTCCGGACGCGTTGGTGCTCACCCCCTACGAGAAGGTGACGGCCACGGCCACCGGTGGCTTCTGGCTCGGCCTAATTGGTCTGGGCGCTGTCGGTGTTTACTTCGTCGCTCGTGAGCTTCTACCCAAGTACGTGGGCGTTGAAGTGGTGGGGGATTATTGGAGAGGTTCTGACAGATGATTTGGTGGTTGCGCAGCCGCATGAGCCCCAACGGCCTCTTCAGCGAGTCGCTGAACTTCGTCTCAGATAACACGGATGTACGTGGATGCAGGACTCTTAAGTCAAATTTGAAGGGTTGGAGGCTGATGTGGTTATTGGAACTTTTACAGGTGGCGTCGCGTCTCGGTCTGCCGATCCACGGCTACGGCCACGACCACGGTGGCCACCGTGAAGGTCGTCGTAACCGCATTGAGCACGTGAACCTGACGGCCAAGGACGGCACACCGCGTCTTCGCATTAAGTACAACATCAAGGGCCCCTCTGGTCACGCTTACGTGTTTGCTGAGGTGAACCAAAACATGAAGAAGAATGAGTACGTGTACCTTATCGTGCAGGTGACCAAGACCGGCGAGCTGCTCAAGATTGTTGACAACCGACAGATTCTCGCGGCCGAGACCAAGGAGGAACAGGATGCTTTGCGCCAGCTGCTCGGCAAGTAGACAACCCACTTGAGCAGACTTCCAAGCTACTTCAGGCTCAGATCTCGGTTACTTTGCTAGTGAACCAGTAGATAACCAAAGGAACCCGACTCTTTCCATTGGAGTGGGGGTCTGTAGCCTATGTTATCTTCCTTCTGTCACTGCGTGCTAGCAGTACTTCCTTGTTGACAACAGAATGCCACGGTGTTACTACTCGTCGAAAAGGAAGGCGTTCTGTGCTTGGCCTTTGCGGGATATGTCATTCCGCTTGTGGACTGCCTTCGCCTTAAGGTCGGCACGACGCTTAACAGTGGACACCAGACCGATCTTTGCATTGGCGTTCTCTGTGACTTCGAAAACGTCGCGCAGCACATCGTTCTCCACGAGATGCGTCTGAAAGCCAGACTGTAGTGCGCGACGGAGCACATGTGCCTGGAAGAAGCGACTCCAGGTGGAAATGGTCAGAGTCTCACCTTCAGCCTGCAGCTCCTTGTGGGGTCCCTCTCCTGTCTGTAGGGTCTCCAGCACTTCCTTTAGCATCGAGCGCTGGGCCTTCCGGTTCTTCTTACCAATGCTCTTACCTGACTCGCGCATATACGCCTCAATGCGCGAATCCAGGCCACTGATGATACTTCCAGCAGACTCGTGAGAATAAGTCCAGCCGTGTCCCCCTGCCGTGATGTACTTGAACTGCACAAGAAGCGCTAGCACTTCACATGCACAAGCCCGGACTGAAGGATTTGTTCCACCTCGGACAAAACTTGCTAAAGCCGCCACATGACCATGGACAATAGACTGCGCGTTATACACCTTGCCGACTATGACTGACGGGTTGAAATAGCTGGTGAGAAACGCCCAGCACTCCATCACTGCAATGGTAAGTGTCTCCGGGAACTCCTTTTCATCATGTCCATCGTCTTCTGCATCTTTTGCTGCCACCAGAAAGTTTCCGAGCACCTCCAGTAGCCCCCACTTGGCCTCGTCGTCCGGACAGCACACAAAGCAGGCGACACTCAACGCGTACACTGCCTCCATACGCAGCGTGCTGTCACCTCTGTCCGTGAAGATCCTCTGTACAGGTGACAAGATATCCTTGTAGAATTCCAGCTCATCGGCACCAAGCGTAATCGCCACCACACTCAGAACTCGAAGTGCCATGCTGCTCGACTCCTTGGCTCGCTTCTTAAGACACCCGAGTGTATGCGACGTCAGCGTCACCTTGGACGTCTGCACTCGGTCACTCATGACCTCGGCTCGTAGCATGGCCAGGATCTTCACAAGTGCCGCGATTTTAGTGGTGTCTCTCTTCTCCGTGAGCTCCTCCATGGCGCCTTCCAGGTCGTCGTCCTCCGTCTCCGCCGCGTCCTCTTCGTCGTCGCCTTTCCCCTTCTTTCCGCGCCCTTTGCGTCCTCCTCCTCCTCCTCCTGGGACATCCTCTTGCTGCTGCTCCCATTGTAGTACGCTCTCGAGCTCTGACTCGACCGACGAGTCGTCGCGATTCGTGATGACGCTGTAGTCGATGGATCCGTCCTCGCCACCGTCGCTACCCGCGGCCAACGCGGTCCGCAGCAGCCGCTTTCCCTCCTCCGACAGCCGGCGACGCTGATGCGGATGCAGCTGCTTGGCGCGCGTCCCCTTCCCGGCACGCATCATGGTCTCCAGTTGCTGCGTCTGCTGCTCGCTCCACTTGTGGTCGCCAAGACGTTTCTCAGCAGTAGGATACTGTTGAAGCTAGCTAAATGTCAGCTTCATGTGCTTCACATCACATATGTAACCAACATACATTACGTATCACACGCCATTTTGCCCAGCGCGCCAAACAAGTCAACCAAGTTGCTCATGGCGGACGACTTCGAGGCGCCATGGGTGGAGAAGTACCGACCGCATGTGCTGGCAGACGTGGTGGGCAACCGCGACACGATCGCGAGTCTACAGGCGATGGCGCGGGCGGGCAACATGACGAATCTGATCCTCTCGGGACCGCCGGGAACGGGCAAGACCACGAGCATCCTCTGTCTCGCGCGTGAGCTGCTCGGCGCCAGCGTCAAGCAGGCGGTGCTGGAGCTTAACGCGTCTGATGACCGCGGCATCGACACAGTGCGCAACAAGATCAAAATGTTCGCGCAGCAGAAGGTGACGCTTCCCCCGGGCCGTCACAAGATCGTCATCTTGGACGAGGCTGACTCCATGACAGCCGCAGCCCAGCAGGCACTGCGTCGCACCATGGAGATCTTTTCGGCCACCACGCGTTTCGCTCTGGCCTGCAACAACTCGACTAAGATCATCGAGCCCATCCAGAGTCGCTGTGCCATCCTGCGCTTCACGCGGCTGTCCGACGAGATGCTGCTGCGTCGCCTGCTGACGGTCTGTCAGGAGGAGAACGTTGGCTACAAGGAGGAGGGGCTAGCTGCGCTCATCTTCACTGCCGAGGGAGACATGCGTAATGCGCTTAATAACTTACAAGCCACGGCCAGTGGATTTAACTTTGTCAGTGACGAGAACGTGTTCAAGGTTTGCGACCAGCCCCACCCAGCGGTCGTGAGGGAGATCTTGAGTCACTGTGCCAAGGGAGAGATGGATGGCGCGGAGAAACAGGCCGTCGCGCTCTGGAAGAGCGGATACTCGTCGCTGGATATCATTGGAACGATCTTCAGGGTGTGCAAGGCGCTGCCCATGGAGGACGAGAAGTTGAAGCTCGAGTTCATTAAGTTGATTGGAGCCACGCACATGTGCATCGCGGACGGAGTGTCGACGTTGTTGCAGATTCATGGGCTGGTGGCGAGGTTGTGTTCAGTTGCTCTTGCTACCAAGACGGACGCTTGAGGAGAGCAGAACGGTAAGAATGGTAACAAATAGATGAGGGCTTCACTTAAGGGAGACAGTGGATTGGGGAAATTTTAAAGGTGGTGCTTGGAGATGCCTAGCAGACAGGTGCCCCGACTGAGCTTAGTCTTTGATCCGCTGCTTGGTTTAAAGGCTTTTCGTTCACGCAACGCGTCGGGTAAGTCCTTGGTCGCTATCTTGACGGGGTTACGCCGATTGGGCAGCATGGCACGATTCACCTTGGCTTCGTCGTACGGCTCTGGCAATCGTTCTGGAAACTTCTCGAATGTGCCTTCCTCGCCTTCTTTGATCGGGTGATTGGGCTTCCAAGGTTTGTACGTTGGGGCGCGAGCTGCTGCGCGTTCCTTAGGGTTCATAAGTTCTTGCGCGCCTGGCGGTTTGGCCAGACACTGGTCATCCCAGCCCATGATACGTGATGCTGCAACGTGCTCTTGACTATCGAAGAAATCTACTCCTTCTGTGGTAGATTTGAATGGCTTGCGGTCACCAATTGCCGCGTGGTGCTTTGCTTCGAGAATTTGTGCTGCTCGCCGCTCCGACCCAAAGTCGGCGTCCATAGCAGGGAGGTTTCCGCCAATCAAAGTACCAGCATACCCGAAGGTGCCACGACGGCCCGGGTTCGTCAACGCATTTTTCTTCTCGAATTGTTTGTCTTTCGGATTGGGTCGTGGTGCAGCATTTTCCTGGATGACTTTCTTAATATCGTCTTCATCACGCTCGAACTTGCCGAATGCTCCATAGTAATCACCCGAGCCCGTGTGGTTTTGTGAAGGATTTGAGTATATGAATCCGTTGGGCTTGACAAACTTTTTCGTATTTTCAAGCCGACGACGAGCCTCCAGTTTGTACTGTTCCGCGTATTCACCACCTAATGGATCATATTTTGGGAAGCCGGGACCAAAAGTAGCAGCTAGTTGACCCTTTTTCGGCGGACATGTGAGGAATGGCTTCAAGTCGCCACCCAGCCCTCGCTCCTTGGGTTTCTTTTGATTGTACGGATCACCGACAGTCACGAAGCTCGGGTCACTGAAGCCACCATCACGAGATGCTTTGGGCTCCGTTGCCATGTCTGCAAAAAGTCAAGATAAAAGACTCGGCTTCCCGTAGCGTCAACCTCCCAAGACTTTAGTGATGACACAAGTGCAAACGGGCAAGTGAAGGAGAATTGCTATTTTTAAAGCTGACAAGCGACTAAAATAGCGAGTCCCTGTACAGTGATGAGGTCGTCGTTCACGGGATCGCGCCTGATGGGGGAATCCTACGACTCCATCTCTCCATCTGCAATGCTCCCAGTGATAAAACGCCACGAACGGGGTGATGCTATTTTGTCGGCAGCCCCGATGAGTTGGTTGTAGATAATAAGCTCCGAGGGAAAACCAAAATCTTTGTGACCAGTTGGCTTCATACGTTCTTATTGCGGCTGCAACGTCGCCCATCTGGCGTGTGCGAGAACATGTGCAATGTAAAGCAACAACAATGGCATTTAGTTAGTGATCATAGCATAAATTTCAGCGAGAACGGGCTTTGCCCTTTATAAGAGGTCCTTAACTGCTCTCGAGTGAGAAAATGCTTATATGCCTATTGTACAGTACATATACACATGTAGGTACGATGAAAGCTTCAGTAGTTGCAACCCGCTTGCTTCAAAACTTCCGGGCATCCACAGGCAATCTGCATTGTTTCGGACCCAAGTTGCGCCCCGCGCCAATAGCTGCATGTTTTCAAGACTCCTAATGATGTACTGGAATTTTGTTATTTGATGCTCGTCTATAATTTAGGTCTTGTTGTTGCTCTGGTTTCATGCGAGCAAACCAAGCTGACAAAGACTCCCTGAGCTCTCCGCTGTGTTCACATTTACAGCACAGAGCGCGCAATTGCTTTGTAGTGGTGAAAACAACATCGCTCCGTTTTTTACCGAATACAGCAGTGATATATAGCCAAGCAATCGATTGGTCCAAGTCACACCCATTCGGTGAGAATCTACTACATTCGATGGTAGCTGAAATGACTCTCTGCTTAGCAGAGCCTGCTACAATAAATAATGCAATAAATCTTGTGAGATGTTATTACAAAATAGACAACATTGGCGACTAGGCATGTTGCAAAGAGTTCCCAAGGACGCTACGTCGCAAGTACCTCAACCAATTTTCTACGAGGATTATAGAAGTACTGTAGTCGTCTCAATAACGACACTTTGAAGTCGAGAATCGATTTGCAAGCAGACATGACCCCCTTCTCAGCCTTCTTGCCAGCAAAGGAAGACTTTTTGAGGCCAAAGCTGCAAAAATCGATATTCACTGGCTAGCACATACTTAACTACTAAACATTACTTAAGTAATGTTTTTGTAATAACAAGACCTTACCCAGGATAAAGGTGCCTCTGTAGTCTGGAGCTTGCGGGGCCAGAAGCGATGGAGTGTGGTCAGTGCCTGTATTCTCTGCCTATTCAGCTTAATTATCAAAGGCAGGAGGCAGGTTATACTGTAGTCATATATTGTTGGGCTACACTGTACAGCCGATCTCACCTTTTCATTAAATGAAGCAAAAACCAAACTTTTGAATTTGTAATGATCTTGCTGTTGATTTGTTGCATCTGCCTTCCAGCGGGGGGTTCTCTTCGCGGTCAATTACCGTTCAAGACCTTTGATATAAAATGCCAGGTTGGCTGTGGTCTAAAGGAAAGCCATCGGGTCCTTGCAAATTCTCGATTGCCAAACGCTTGTTGGTCTTCTCCTTGCCTTCCACAAAATTCGCTTCCTTTCAAAGAACGCATAAGCTGTGCGGTATACGACGTTGGCCGCGCCAGAAGTGAGCCCCCGCTTTAACCCCATAAAGCTCCGAAGACTGTTGCTGTTCACGTCGCTCAATGCACGGAGGAAGCTGTCTTTGTCACCAATCCTTCACCCAGGAAAAAGTTGATTTTCTTCGACTCTCGTCGCGATCGTCAAATACTGGCACGGTGCCGTCGTCGTCCATACCTGATAGCTCCACACCCTCAATCCTTTTCAGCAATTCAGCTCCAATTTTGGTTCTTTTCACCTTGATTTTTTTTTCTTCCGCAACTTTGCGTGTCCTGTCCTTGGGATTCATGGCCTTGAGCTTAGCCTTCTCCTCTATTTCCTTATGCTCACGTCGATAGAAGAAAATGACTGCACCTTCGTACGTGAATTTACCGTCATCCGCGTACGGTCCTCTCATGTTCATGAATCTGCAGTATGAATTTGGGTTGACATCGATGAGTTTGAGGAAGGCCGTCTGCGTCATCTCTTTGACGCCCAGGAACCTTGCGGATCTTGGTGCGGATTTGGTTGCAGTTCCACTTGGCCCACGCAGGGTCGTCTTCGTCGAAGTCGTCTTCACTTTCACTCTCATTTCTAGAAACTTGCAGAGTGTTTGGCGGTGGGTGGGCAATTGCGTCAGCGATAACAGCAGCACTGAAGGAGAATGAAGTCGTGAAATGGAACGTCGGAGGCGCGTAACTCGGCACCAAGAAGGTATTTGGGATCGGAATCTCGACGGCAGACGGAGAAGAGGAAATACTGGCAAATGGCGGCAATGTTGATGACATGTCGATCGTGGTGGTGTCGCTGGGTACCGGCTCCTCGGTCTCGTTCAGTAGCTTCGACATATCCATCGTGGCGCGAATTTCAGTTCAAAATTGAGTCGCGGGTTTACGTTACTTTAACGTTACTTCACCCGCAAATTAGTTGTCATTATTTTCGAGCGATTGATTATCTACACAAAATAAATAGCCACCGAAGCGTATCAAGCGGATCTAAGCTCGTCCAGCTATGGGGGGAGCGCTACAGAATGTACTGCGGCCTGGCAGTCGTGAATTTGTGGTCGCACTGAATGTGGTGCTAGTACTGCTGTTCTTTGTGATGCTGGCGGTCATCTACACGGAGCTGGAGGACTCGTACCACGTGTTCGTGCTGCTCTTCCTCGTGGTGGGACTCACGGTTTCAATTAACTGGTTCATTATCGAGGCAAACAACATCAAACACACGCAGGTGGCGGAAGGTGGCAAGAAGAAACAGGAGCCCAGCACAAGAGCTAAGACGGACTAAGATCAGCAGCAAGTCAAGGAGGACACAAAACAAACAACCATACAGAGACTGACACAACCGGTTAATAGCTCTTGCCACCTCTTTTGCATTGACTTATAACTATTATCCACTAGTTGGTGGCCTATACGCAGTTCTGTGTCTTTACACGTCGTCGTCCGAGGCCAAGCCGAGGGCGCGTTTGCAGCAGCTCTTGGCGATACTGCGGCCGTAAGGTACGTACGACAACGTGTACCAGATGAGCGCCAGGAACTGCACAAGCACTGACAACAGCACGAATAACATGCGATGATGGATGTGTGGAGAGAAGCACAATAACAGCGTCACGAAGATGAAGACGACGTAAACCAGGGCTGAGTAGCGGCGCTTGGAATGAAACATGGTCTGCACCTGTTTCCAGGGCCCCACGAAGAAGGTTGTGCAGCCGATGGACAAGAGATTGCCGATCGTGTACGCGATGGCGAACGGCGCCGGGTTGCCGTGCACCAACTTGGCCAAGCGGAAGGTCGAGCCCAGCGACAGCAGGAAGCCCAGCATGAAGCACGTGATGCAGCCGATGACGCGCTCCTGGTACGACAGACTCGGACACAGCCAGAAACCGGTATTAGCCCCAGGGGAACCCTCCGTCGGCTGGCCGCTCTCCGGGTCCAGCAGCTTCTGCTTCTGCGCGCGCAACGCGTCCATCATGATGGTCGAGGAGCTCCGAGACTATTAGTGATAGATCCGCCCCTTCATCTTCTACGTATTAAGTTGCGTAAATGTTGCTGTAATATCAATCCCAATTATTTTCGTACTTACACGGGACTGCGTCGGACACCATACAACACTAAATCAAACCAAGCTGCCGCCATGCGTCCGCTACTGCAGGAGGCGCAGTTCGCGTGCTTCGAGGACGACGAGGGCGTGTCCCCCGAGCTTTCGTCCGTCCCAAGCTTCGTCATCTCCAGTCCGTCCGTCCGCTCCCAACCGCCCAAGAGTTTTGCACGTGGTAAGTCCACTCTCCCCCCTCAGTTCCAGTCATTTCTAACCACAATTTCTAACTTGCCTCAGTACGCGCATTGGAGTGTAGTGGCTCTGGCAGTTTCTACTTCCAGAACGAGAGTCTACGCGACCGCTTTGTGTGTTGGCGCGTGCTTAAGAATGTGCTTTTACTACGCGAATGGAGTTTAAACACGACTTTAAAGCAAAACGGCGTCCGTCTCGAGTTCCCCGCGCCTGTTGTGAGCACGGGAGTGTTCGCAGTCGAGAGCTGGGAAGACGACGCGGTGACGATCAACGTCGTGACACACGCCGGGACAATCCACAGGTTTACGTATTCATTGCCAGGAGACGATAGCCTCAGCATCTTCTCCCAGGCTGATTTCAAGGCTTTTCCCGAGCCGAAACCAGCCACACGCAGTCGTTGCGACGTCATGCAGACGCTCCATAGTGACGAGATCTTGACAGTCGCGTTGTGGGTCAATGAGTACAATTTGGTGCTGGGAACAGACACGGGGAGAGTGCTGGGCGTTAACTTTGGACTCCCCAGAGACGCCAAAAAGACCCAAGAGTTTGTATTCTCAGACGAGTCGGTGGTTAGTTGGATCTGGCATGGACTGATTAAAACAACTGCAGCTAAGTTGAAGGGAAGTGGAGAAGATGGAAAGAAGAAACAGGTCGGAGCAGCAGTGATGGCCATGGCGTGTTTCGAGATTGATGGAGATGAAGACGAGAGGGAGAAGGACGTGTGTGTGGTCACCGTGTCAGCCGATTGTGTGCTCCGAGCGTGGAGTTTCAGCTCCCAGTCATGTCTTGGACGTCAGCAACTGCGGACACTCGTGACGAAGGAGGAAAATGTCAATGAAGAAGCAGGTTGGGACGATGAAGTCTTGGATGGCGATGACGGATCCAATAGTATGGGTGTCTATGCTACTCATGCCAAACTAGTGGCTCTATTGCCGACAGAATCGGATAATTGCAGACTATTAGTGCATTTGGATACGACAGCGGCGCATTCGACGGAAATTTATCTGCTAAGAGGTGACGTACAGTCTGCTGCTGCGTCAAGCACTGGAACAGGTGGAGACGAGCTGGCATTGGACACGGCTAGGGTCTTTACAGTGCAATCCCCAGAGCTCAAGGCTAAGCGCGGCCTGCAAATGGTGGACTTCGCTGTGGACAAGAACTTTTTGTTCTCTTCGTGGCGGTCGCTGGATGGTGATGAAGTGTACATTCATCCGAACCCGATGGCACTCACAGGTCCAAAGCGAATTATCGGTCAACTTGTCAGCAGTCTCAACGTGCAGATGCAGAAATACGAGCTTGAAGACAGTGAATGGCTGTTTGATTTGAAGGAAGAAGGCGTTCTGACGCTTATTGATGACTTTTTTGCTGATCGGATCCTGCTTCCTGGCCGGTTTTCGCGACAGAATCTGTCTAATGCTATCGAGGAAGCACAGAACAACGTTCGAGGTGACTTCAGCTCCCAGTCGCCGTTTACTCATCGTCTGCCAAAGTACAAAGACGTTTTAATTCGTCTAGTGTCAAGCCGATGTGTCGATGCCGCCGGTGCTACTGCAGTCCGTAGCGGCATGACGCCAAATGTACTACGCATTAGCATCTGGAAGGAGCTTATTGCGCTGTGTACCAAGCACTGGCGATGCGAGAATGTGCCCATTGGCTTTGCTACGACGACGAACGCACTGCTCCCAGGTGCCCCAGTGATGCTACGTCGTAACCGCGTGTCGTTGCTGTTCCCGTCCGCTCCATCGATCACTGCTGCATTCATTCCACAAGCAGATTCAAGCTCTACAAGCGGCGAGTGCGTGGCAGAGTTGGTCTCAGAAGTTCTCCCGGTATTTGATGGGTTCCCCAGCCAGAGTTTCCAGTCGTTCATCCACCGTGAAGTCGCTGATGTAGTTTCTGACTGGAAAGTGGAATCTTTTGTGGCTTTGGCGCGTCATTGCGTTCGTCTCGGTCTACGCTCGGATTTCGTCGCTAGTGCTTCTATCACTGGACAAAATGTCAGCGCTGAGCTGATTCTCACACGCTCCATTTTGCGTCTCAGTAAGTTACTCGGTGGCGATGCCGTCTTCCAAGATCAAGTTTTCCACGACTTAGTGGAGCATTTGTTCCCGTTTGATCTTTGCCGTGACGCTGGAGCGTACAAATCGTCGTCACTGAAGCGCGAACCCGGCCCCGTCAGTGATGAAGACGAAGACATGGCTAACGACGATAAAGAGACCCTTTTGATGACCGATACGGCTGCTCCAAGCGATTACTACTCGACTACACGTCGGCCATTTTTTGCTGGACATGAAATGTGTTTTGCTTTCGACCAAGTGGCGTCCCGAACAATTGATGAAATGTGCCACCAATCGCTTCGTGTGGTGCTCTTTTTGGCGTATCTGGTCGACACTCGGCCAGCTTTCTTGAGCTCTTCGACGCTGAGTAAAATCGTGCGGATGTATTTGCCTAAATCCATCACAGTGTATCAACGTTGGAGACTCAGTCGGTGGGTTGCCAGTCAAGGCATCACTCAACCAGACACGGATCCTGTCACGTCATCGGCTACGCTGATGCCGCCACTGCTTCAGATGTTCCTGCTGAACGTTAACAGGAAACTCAACCACTCAAGCAACTTTAAACGAGCACTTTCGGTCGTGCAGCTCGCTAGCGCGAGCAACAATGTGCGCAGTGAAGAAGCCCACGGCGTGTTGGCCACGTTTACGCGTGACATTTTGCAGTACGTCTCTCAGCCCAACGAATCGCTAGTGCGTTTCTTACAGAAGCGACAGCAGTTCCGCTTGTTGCGCGCCATGTTCTGCTGTAACCTCAGTGATATCAGTCTCCACAGTTCTAACAAGAGCGAAGCTGCTAGCTCAGAACAGACGGAACAAGTGCATGAGTATGTGCGCTCGATCGGTGAGTGTCTTGCTTGCGAGGGCCAAGAAGCTGCTGCTCGTCATGACGATGAAGATGCCCGCGCTCATGCTCGTTGGTGTTTCCAGCAAGCGATTCGCTGCTTCAGTATTTGTCTATCGAACTTCTTCGTGGAGCGTCACCACAGATCGTCGCTATCAGAGAAAGCTATGGAGCAGTTTGTTTACGACATTGTTGGGTTACTGAAAGAGACGATGCCTCGTGGTCATTACGATCAGCTGCTTAGTTTCCTGTGGACTGTGGTCACACAAGCTCTGAGCCACTTGACTCACCATGATAACAATGAGCAAAGCTTCGCACTGCAGTCGTTTATCTGGGTGAATGTGTTTAAATACTCGGTTGAAGACCGATTATTCCGTGATGCGCATCTTGCACTCATGCATACTGCAGACCTGTCAGCAGCTTTGGATGGCTCGGAGACTGCTGTGGATGGTGAGGACACAGCGAGTGAGTGCGTCAATTATTTGGTCAAGGAATTGTATCGATATGGTCATCTTGACCTCATTTGTGAGCTGCAGTGGGGGTCATTGGAGTCACATGTTGAGAAGTATATTATGTGGCAAGCAGCGAACGCGACGGTCGTCCAAGGCGATGGACTGGATGCGGGTGCAGTTCGATACTACAACTTGTTGTTCTCGTTCTACATGCGCAAGCAGCAGCCAGCGAATGCGGCCTCGTCACTCTACGCTCTCGCACTTCGACTACGACTAGCAGTTTCTACTTCCAAGGCTGCTCTCGAGGCACAACGCAACGCTCTGAATGCAGCATGTAACGCGTTGCTAGCACTACCTACTGAGAACCGCTGGGTTGTACGCAAGTTACACACTGAAGAGCTCAAACGTCCAGTGCTGGAAGACACCAAGTCGACACCATTGCTAAGTGTCGTTACACTGGAAGATATGCGTCGTGAGCTGGTTGTGCTGGACGGGAAGCTGCGGTTGCTGGCGCTTGGTCACTCAGAGAGTCTGCTCTTGAGTACGATGGATGGTGACGAAGTGATCGCGTTGTTGGTGGATGCCGTTCACAGCAGTTGCCATCATTCCGGACATTTCACGCTGGCTGAACGTCGAAGAGCTGGCATGTATTCGATCGAGATGGCTGCCGATATAGCGCGTCGAAGCTCAGTGACAAGCTTCGACGGTCTCACCAAGTCTTTGGCTCGTTATTGCGTCGCTAGTGAGCACTCTGCTACGTCCTCAATCTCTCGTGCTGATAGTGATTTGCTGTGGGAATTACTTGAAATGTTACTGGTAAATGCTGCATCACTGGAACAATACGAAGTGGCTGCTGAGACGATACTGGATTTCTGGCAACAAGGTCGCAAACTGGTGTTGCCTTTGTGGCTAAACAAATGTTTATCAAGTCCGACGTCTGGAAATCCGGCAAAATTGCTGAAACTTTATCTGAAACATGGCCTGCTACTGGAAGGTCTGCAGTTGGTGGAAAACCTTCTACCGGATGCTGTTTCCATGCGTGGAGGAAGCACAAAGTCTCAGATGGCGAACACTGGCCAGGTGGAGCTTCCGTGGATCCCGTACAATCTCGTGGATCTGCTGCTGGACTCGAGTGCCGCCGTGTTGACTCAAAATGTGAGCGGAGTTTCTCCTGCTGCGATGGCCAAGTTACGTGAACAGGATCATCGTCTTCGTCTACACTTGACGCGTTACTTTAAGTCGGTTATGGCACTGCAACAGGCACAAGAAGCTACAAACTTGGCACGAAGTTGCATCGATTTGGACTTGTAAGACGAAGGTTCATGCAGCATACTGCCTTAGGTTAATGGTTCAATTCAAGTGAAATTGTGGACATTTTTGCTTAGCAAACGATTTTTTTTTACTTAAATTAAATCGGATTGAAAAATAAATGCGACTTACGCAGTTATATGCAGGTTAAGCCGAACCAAAAAATACCTCCAGTGCAACTGCATCACATCTTGTTCCCTATACGGACCCAACGCATGCCGTTTTCATGACGGAGCGGGAACCCGTTACGCCCCTCCTTCTTCTCGTTGTCAAGACGCTTCTTGGTCTTGTTGCCATTTTCCAGGATGCGTTTCTTCTCGAAAAAGACGTAAGCCGTGCGATATGCGACGTTTGCCGCTCCCGATCCCGCGCCACGTTTTAGGTTCATAACGCTGCGTAGACTGTTGCTGTTGATGTCGCCAAGAGCCCGCAAGAATGCCGCTTTTGTCACTGTCTTTCACCCAGAAAAAAGTGATTTTCTTGCGGATCTCGTCGCAGTCGTCGAACACGGGCACGGCACCGTCCTCGCCCATGTCGGGCAGCTCCACTTCCTGAATCTTCTTAAGCAGTTCATCTCCGGTCTTGAGCTTTTTTGCCCTCACTAGCCTTCCGCTTCCTGTCTTGCGGCTTCAAGGCCTGGAGTTTGGTCTTTTTCAGCTTTTCCTTCTTCTCACGTCAGTAGAAAAAGATGGCCGCGCTTTCGTACGTCTGGTTGTCACTGCGGTGTATGGGCCCTTGAGGTTCATGAACCTCCTCGCTCTCGTCCTCATTGGCTGGCCGCGGGGCAGTGGCCAGTGTTGATACGACGCTCGTGAGACTCGGGAGACCGGACGTTGAGCTTGCGGTCATTGGGTTGTAGGACGGCGGCGCGGTCTCACTCAAGGACACGGCGATGGCCGCCTCGGCCACGGACGATGCTGTCTCGCTTAGCAACTGTCAAGTCCATCTTTGCCACTTGTTGTTGCCTTTGCCACTTGTGTAAAAAAATTTCCATTTTGCCGGGAGTTTTGATTGGCGTCGTTATTAGCGCCCGCGCGTTTTAGCCCTGTGTAAGTCGATACGATTCTCTATATCGTTTTCTGCAGTGGTCACGATTGGCTGGCTCAAAGTGGCAGTCGCCAACATGGCCAAGGACGGCAAGAGCAGCAACAAGACGGCGGCATTGGCCGCCAAGACGAAGCATAGCCACACGAAGCTAGAGCCTGGCAACCTGAGCCAGTTGGTGGCGCTGCTGAACGAGCAGGGCGTAGCCTGGTACGACGCAGAGCCGAAACTCAAGCCCAGACTCAAGCACAAGAGCGAGGGCGGTGAGCCTTTGCAAGCGACGGATGAACTGGTGCTGACACTTAAGAAGCGGGCACAGCAGCTACTTGAGACTGAAGTCACTCGCTTTGAGACACAGAAGAGCGGAAAGATGTCGAGCGACGACAAGTATTTGGCCACTATGATGAAGTCCGGTACGTTGTCCGACAGAGTCGCTGCGCTCACGCTGACGTCGCAAGCTTCACCGCTACACTCGCTATTGCGACTCGGCCAGCTCATCACCATGGCCAGTAAGAAGGCCCGACGCGAGAGCCTCATGGCCGTCGACTCGCTCAAGGATTTATTCCTTAACAACCTCCTTCCTGACGATGCCAAGCTCCGTTTCTTCCACCAGCATCCGCTACAAGCAGCCCAGCACTCGCCCGCTCACTTGGTGCTCTGGTTCTTCGAACACTGTCTCAAGACGGCTTATACCCAGCTCACTAGCGTGCTTACAGCAGGTATGGACGACGCTGTGGACAGCCACAAGCGTGCGTGTCTGCGTGCTGCCAATGCGCTGCTCAAGGCCAAACCCGAACAGGAGGCTGTACTGCTGGCCATGTTGGTTAACAAACTTGGCGACCCGGACCGCAAGATCGCAGCCTATCTGCACCGTATGCTACAAGATTTACTACGTGAACATCCGGCCATGAAGCGCGTGGTAGTGGACGAGGTGGAGCGCCTGTTGACGCGGCCGAAAGTGTCAGACCGTGCCAAGTACAACGCCGTGTTGTTTCTAAACCAGATTTATCTCGAAGGCGACGGGGTGGATGCCGATCTTGCTGGCCACTTAATCTCTGTATACTTTGGGTTATTCTCAAAGGAGGTGCATCGCCATGACGAAGAAGAGAAGAAGAAGATTAAGATCGTGAAGAATGACAAGAAAAACAAGAAGAAAAAAACTACTGGACCGACTTTTGAAGAAGCGATGGACCGTAAACTGCTGAGTGCGTTGCTGGTTGGTGTGAACCGCGCGTTCCCGTACGCGGATGCCACTGCAGCCAACTTTACTGAGGAAATTGACTCGCTTTTCCAGGTTGTGCACCGTGCCCATCATAGTACCAGCGTGCAAGCGCTTATGCTGTTATTCCAGGTTATGAACAGCACGAACTCGGTCTCGGATCGATTCTATACTGCGTTATACGACAAGCTGATTGATCCCAAGGTGCGCGAGACTTCCAAGCATACGCTGTTCTTAAACCTCATCTTCCGTGCTATGAAGGCGGATGTATCACCTGCCCGTGCCGGTGCGTTCACGAAGCGGTTGTTGCAGCTTGCCAGCGTGATGCCGTCGGCCTTCGTTTGTGCCGTGCTTTTCCTCTTGTCTGAACTGGTTAAGGTGAAGCCCCAGCTGCGCACGTTACTGGACCAACCCGAGGCTGGTTCTGCCAATGGCAATTCTGCTGAGGATGAGCATTTTGAAGATGCGAAGACGGAGGAGACGCGTTCGTTTGAGCTTGAGAAGGAGGAGTCTGACGATGATGATGACACTGCTGAAGATACTGGAGCGGATAAGCTTAATGATGGTCTGACGGACGCTGAGCGCTCGGCTAAGGTCCTGGCGCAGATGTTTGGTAAACCGGAGAAGGAGTCGAAGAAGTCTAAGGAAATTGCGGTCGTGAGCTTTGATGATGAACCGAAAACTAGCACGAAGAAGGCTAAGGAGGAAGAAGTCGGATACCATGCTAGCAAGCGTAACCCGCTGTTCGCTGGTGCTGAGACGTCATGTGCCTGGGAACTTCAGATGCTTCTTCATCACTATCATCCGTCCGTGCAGAGCTTCACACGTCAATTGCTTGACAACAAGACTGGCATTCAATACGACGGAGACCCGCTGGTGGACTTCACGATGCACGCGTTCTTCGAGAAGTTTGTGAACAAGAAGCCGCGCAACAAAGTGGCCGAGACAGGTGGTACCAATGGCGCCAAGGCGAAGAACTGGACGTTCGCTCCTATTAACACTGAGGCAGTGCTGCATGAGAACGTGGCCAACGTGGACGCCAGCGACCAGTTCTTCTACAAGTTCTTCAAGGAGCGTGCGTCTCGGGATGCTGAGCACCCGAACAGCCGCCGTACGAAGAAGATCAAGAATGAGCATGATGCTGACGCCTTTGCTGACATGGAAGACGACGCTGACGATGAAGAGATCGATGCGTACGCTCAGGAACTGGCCGAGGGTATCATGGAGGATGGAAACCATGACGATGAAGACCCCGACATGGCCGAATGGGGTGAGTCGGATGAGGAGGAAGAACCGGCACTTGAGGGTGAGGAGGAGATGCCTCAATTCGATGCACCTGAAGAGGACGAGGATACCGTCGGAGAGTTGGATCAGGAAGGCGACGACGAGGAAGATGAAGACGATGACGAGGATGAGAATGCTTTTGACTTCTCCGTTATGGGAGCGGATGACGACGACAACGTGCTTCAGGAGGAGCTGCAAGAGTTTGAGACCAAGAGGAAGAAACAGACACCACCAAAGGCTGGTGACAAACGGAAGTCCATGTTTGCCAGCGCCGACGACTACGACCAGATTGTAAAGGAGGCTATTGCCAAGCAGGCCAAGGGCCCCCAACAGACAAAGAAGTCAAAGAAGTCGCGGAATCTAGAGTTGTATTAAGCAAATTTAGAGACTTTTGTTTTTTTCAGTAGCTGCAACATTTGTCATCAAAAACATTTTTACGTAAAAATGCGGGTATTTTTTTTTAAGTTCCAATCGTTTCCCGCCATCCATTCCATGCACAGCAACATCATGGCCGATAGTCGTCCGAGAACGCATTAATGCCGAGTAATGCGCCTGTACTATTTATTGCCACTGACTACTGTACCGGCACCTCTAGATGAAGAATACAAGACGACGGGTTTGACTCGCAAGAGCTTAAATACAATTGCAACCAGATTCGTGCCAGGAGTCGCAAGTTTCTGGGTACGAAAAAAATGACATTAAAGGAGTTTCTAAAAGAATGCCAGGTCAATTCGGGTCCGTATTACCGATTCACGGGCCTTACCGGGTCAGATAGAGGAGCTGGAAATACGACTTATCTAGAAGCTTGTAGATTATTTTACCGCCGCGAAAAGAGAGCCAAGATGGAGAAGAAGAAGCAGAAGATCAATGACAAGAAGCGTAAAGCTACGGGACAGCGAGAGGAGAACACCAAGAGGACAAAAGTTGGGCTTGATCTACTTGAACGTATTCTGGAGACTGAACTGGAAGATGAGGGAGAGTGTGGCGATACGCCAGTGTACGACAACTGCGACGAGATCCGCAAAAAGATCAGCGAGTTTTTAGGCGAGAAGATTGTGACTCAAGCAGCTTTTCTGATGACTTTGGGCAATGTCAGTACTTCGAAGTATATTTTATATTTTCATCTTTTTTTCTCTTTTATTTTTGCTCAACTGCTAGGAAATGATTGCTGAAACTCAAGCAAAATCTTAATTCTTAAGCGCGATCTCGTACGTCTGCTCGGCGATACTGCGTTCCTCATCCGTGTTAATGACAAGTACCTTGGTCTTAGCATTGTCGGCCTGGATCTCGACGGGGCCCGAGCCCATCATAGACACAGCGTTCTTCGACTCGTTCAGCTCAATGCCCAAGAAGCCCAGGTTACGACACACACGCTCACGGATCATTGCCGAACTCTCGCCAATACCAGCAGTGAAAATAACAGCGTCGAGGTCACCACCGAGCTCAAGCGCGTAAGCGCCAAGGTATTTGCGCACACGGTGAGCAAACACGTCGAGCGCCAGCGAAGCCGCGGGATCGTTACCAGCACGTACGCGGTCCTGGATGACACGAATGTCGCTCTCGTCACAGATTCCGAGCAGTCCACTCTTCTTATTAAGCATAGTGTCCACCTCCTTGATCGTCATGTTGAGTTCTTTGCATAGGAAAGCGTGGAGAGCAGGATCGACGTCACCACAACGCGTGCCCATAACGAGACCTTCGAGTGGAGTCATCCCCATACTTGTGTCAATACAACGTCCTTTGTTGATGGCGGCAATGCTGGAACCGTTTCCTAGATGGCACGTGACGAAGTTGCAGTCGTCCACGGGTTTGCCGAGGAGAGCGGCAGCTTTCTTGGCCACAAACTGGTGGCTCGTGCCATGGAAACCATAGCGACGCACGCCAAAGTCTTCGTAGAGCTTGTGTGGGATACCATACGTGAAGGCCTTGGGTGGCATCGTGGCGTGGAAAGCCGTGTCGAAGACCACGACTTGAGGACATGGGCCGAAGACCTCAGTGGCCACCTCAATGCCCAGTAGATTACCGGGATTGTGTAGCGGCGCCAGCTTAATGTTCGACTTGATGGCTTCGATGACTTGGTTGTCCACGAGCGAAGCGTGGCTGAAGGCCTCACCGCCGTGTACGACGCGGTGGCCCACGGCCTTGATGCCCTCGAGATCCGAGCCGAAAAACTTGCCCACGGCCGTCTCGAGTGCGGTACGGTGCGTGTCCAGGGGCAACTCAATCTGCTCCTTCTTGCCTGTGGCCAGCGTCTTGTGCGTGATGCGGCCGTTCTTACTGCTGGGCGTGGACAGCTCCACAAGGCCTGTGAACACGGCAGCTCCCACGCCTTCGGGCTGTATGTCGAACAGCGAGTACTTGAGCGACGAGCTGCCGGCGTTGATCACGAGCAGATGCGAGTCGGCCACGGAGCTTGAGAAGGCGCGTGTGGCCAGCTTGTGGAGCGGCAGCTTGGCCGAGAGGGACGAGAACGAGCGCATCATGGCGGGAAAGGAAGGAGGACGGCACGAGCGGGTGCGCTGAACGGCGAAAATGTCGGAATGATACCATGCGGCTGGGTTGTTGGATGCACCTAAAGCATCACGAATTTGAAACGAGTTGCTAGTTGAGGGGGTAACTTTATCGGCGTCATGCCATGCTTTCAAAAAGAGGCGACCATCACCAAAACACGAAAGAAATGCAAGCATTCGCGTGGCATCTTCAACGCAGGTGTTGAAGATCGCCGTGTTTGGTGATTACAATGAATGCCGCCCGTTGACGTTGCTGGTGACCACATTGCGTGTGCGTGGATGAGAGACTTTGCGTCTGGTAACATGCCCGCCGCGATTGTCTTGGGTAATGTATGACTCGTCATCAGGTTGCTAAATAAGGAGGGCCAAGCGTGATATATAACAAATGAAGTCAAATCGTTGCTGAAGCATAGATGCGCATCCTCGATTTACAAGCTATGAAATAAAACCAGCGGATTAAACTACTATATCTATGTTGTTATAACTGTTAACGACACGTCACCCCGTCGACGCACTCATCCAAAGTACGTCGATGGGCGCGATTTGTCAGTGTCCAAATCGTGCACCCGACAATGGCTGGAGCCCCAGTGGCAGTTGTAGTGGTTTGCCTCGGCTCTGGGCCAGGATGGGGATCACACATCGCGTATTTCTGCTTGGAGCGCTTTTCCAGATCCGGTTCACGGTTCGTCAAGCGCCGTTCGGGCTGCTACGTGGATGCGGCAGCGAGTTGTGAGCTGGCAATGTACTAAGCTGAGGACTCAAGTTCAATGCGGCGTCCTGAGGTCTCAACACGATGGCTACTGAGGACTTAAAAACGGTAGTGCCGACGGTTGTGAGTGGCGACGACAATCTGGTGCCTCGTCCGTAGCCCCATAGGGCTCGTTTGTGAACATCTTGTCCGACGATACGGTACGAAGAACCAAGCAGGAATCCTGAGGCGCGTACCGACTACCAGTATCAGGATACGAATTGTTTTCTTTTGCTGTGTCATGGCAATGAAGAAGGTCGCCTACAGAGAGAAACTTGGTCTTTGACTGACGGTGAAACGGTATGATGGAGCGCTCGTGATGGTTGACAACAACAGAAGTGTTGGCTTGGACTCGGCAAGTTTGCTGGCTTTTCCTCGCGAATCCGATTTGGATGGTTCGAACGTCGGTGAGCACTGGAAAGTCTACAAACAAACCTACTCTTGTGATTCTGGGTGCTAACTGCGTAGATTTGCTGGCAATGTTTTACTAGGGGGTTAATCTTGTGCAAAAATCTCGATATTGGCTGCTTCAGCTTCACTCTCGCTCAAAAACGATTCTGTATAGATCCATTTGGATAAAGTCCATGCTGGAGTCGCGCTGCCACACAATGATGATGAAAAGTTCGTGAATTGTGAGTATCACTGTGATGTTGCTGTCTTGGATACCCCTTTATGACTTCTGGCACACACTCCAAAGGTTGACGGCTACGTTTGTTTGTCTTGGCGTTGGAATTGACGCTCCTTCGTATTTGTACAAGCTGAATGCAAACCGTTTGCAAGGTCAGCATCACAGATACACTAGCCAAACGTGTTATTGCTCTGGCTAGGAGAGCAATACAAGAGTTTCTGTCCTCTGAAGGTTGCTACGTAGTGTAGTGTTTCTACATGAAGGTAAGTCCTCATCGAATCAATCACGCAGCAAATGGTGCAAGGTCGTTGAAACATTTGACACACCGTTAAGTACGATTAAAGTCATGTGATCAAAGGTCTGAAAAATTGTATTGGGGCGCTTCGGCAAATATAGGGGATATCACAATATATTGTTAGGAGCGATATAATAGTACAGTGTAATAGTCAAAATGCTTTGTTCTTGTCCTGGTATCACTACTACTTCGAAGTACTACGTACTACGTAGTACGTAGTACGTAGTACGTAGTACTTCTACATATATTTTTTTGCAAAATATCGAGACGTCCGTGTCAACAGAGCAAGTCGTCGAAGACAGACGTACCTGCTTCGATCAAAGCACCTTCATCAGTACTGCGGGACGAATTCACCGCTGCAGGTTTTCCTACGGTCTGAAAACTTGAAGGTAATAAACCTTTCGGCATTTCGGGGCTTCGTTTAAGCTTCTCCCAACTGACTTCTGGATCAGGCTCTCGTCGCTCTCTTCGACTATCAAGTGGTGAAGCTGCTGCGTGTTTAATCTGACGAACAAGCGAAAGAATTTCTTGAGTAGATCGCAGGCGTTGTCGAGGAGTGGTGCGTTGGGAGGAATATGAAGAGAAGTCGTCCACTGTATCGATGGAAGTGAACGACGCCGAATCCCACATTTCGTGCGCACCTAACGTCGCCTCATCTGTGGCCAGTGTGGTCTCATTCATGAACGAGGGCGTCTTGCTCTCTGGCAATGCGTTGTTCAGTGAAGCGCGTGAAGAACCAAGAAGAGCTCGAGCCAATGCTCTGCTCTTTCCACTCAACTGCGGGCGAAAACTGCTGTCACTTTGAATGCTGCTTCGACTTGTGTTGAGATCATGTCGACCACCAAGAACACTGTTCGTTGAAATACCGTCGTCGGAATGACAGGAATCACACCGCCGACTCGATGATAACGAGTGTGACGTCTCTTCAAACTTCTTGTCGAGTAGCTTCTCCAGAGCTTGACAGCGACGACTAAGTCCTTCGATTTGTTCTTGAGCTTCATTGTAACCTTCCACTTTAGTAGCATTTTCTGGAGGTACGTGTTCTTCCACTGTCGGTGGATCTGTTTGTGTCTCAATGGCACGAACGCTTAGTGCCGGTGCACGCTTTGTGTCGAGTTTATCTGTCAATTGTGCAAGCTGGCGCTTGTGTTCGGACTCCATGGCGCTAACAACTTCCTTGTGTTGGGTTTCCAGACTTGCGATCTTCGCGGGAAGAAGTTCGTGTATCGCTTGCTGCTCGACATCAGCTCGTACCCGCGCTTCAAGTTCCTGCTGATTTGTTTGCTGCGACACCTTCAGCTTTTCAATTGTCTCGACCAAAGCTTTCTTATCCTTAATATGACGAGCTTCAATTTCGTCCTTCCCCTCTCGGAGCTGTCGGATAGTATCCTGAAGAACACGCACCTCCCTGTCGTGGAGTTCCTCGGCACGTTCTTGCTGCTTCTTCAGCGCTTGGCACTGCCTCTCCAGTGCTATGGCCCCCTCCTTCGCCTGCGTAATAACCTCATGGGTATCTCGGTGCTGACTCACAACCTGCCTGCGCTCAACTCGCATTGTTTCCAGTTCTTTTCTCAGCTGCTCAAGATCGTCCTCGTAGCGCCGACAAGTATGATCGTACTGGATATCCATCACAACATCAAATAACGTCAGTATAAAGGCACGAATTAGTCTTAAAAGCATGCTTTCGTACCTGCTCCTTAGCTGCTGAAAGCTGGAACTCCAAGGTTTCCCGATCGAGTTTCTTTCGATGCTGAACTTCTGTTGTCGTCTGCTTCCACTGCTCGATGTCTTTATTCGCAGTACGTAAGTTGTCTTCCAACTGGGTTTCCTTCTTCTTGTATCTACCCCGAACAAGCTTCAGCTCGGCAAGAGACTCATCCACTACACGCTGCATCCGTTCATGATGATATCCTTGCAATTGCTGCACCGCACGATCGAAGTTGGTCATCTGCCTGCGTTCATGCTGCTCTACAGCTGCATCCACGCACGCAATGGCATGCTCCAGCTCCATAAATTGTCCTGCAACATCTAAGGGAGCTGTAGTTTTCAGTGCGCAGCCTACATGCCACGAGGACAGTGTCGCGGCGTTATCTGTCTCTCTCATGTTGTTGTTTGAAGGAGTATCTTGCCCCTCTTCAGATAACTTCGTGCCACTGCTATTCAAACCCCACACTCCCACGAGATGCGTCATTGCCGCTTGGACATCTAGTGTCGGCTCATGGGAATACTTCCTCGCCAGCGTCTGCAGCTTGTGCGTTAGTAGCGACAGCCACTGCTTCACTGCGTCTTCAGTGTCCTCTTTTTCAGTCTGAACCGCCACTGTAAGCCCAGCCATCTTATTCTCCTGTCTTACAGAAGTCGGCAAAGACCATGAGCTAGCGGCTGTTGGAGCTCCTGAACTCCCGGTCTCTCCTTCTGTCACACCAGTCTTTGTTTCCACCGTCTTCTTCCACTTGTCCTGGAAGTCACTCAACTGTTTCCTCACAGCCTGCAACTCAGCGCTGATCTCGCTCTGCTGCGCTAAAAGTTCGTTCTCGACCTGTTTTTCCCCCTGTTTTAGTACTGGAGAACGCGGCTTCTCTTCCTGCACTCGAGGAGAGGCACAAGGCGCTGGTGGGAACCAGTTGGCGCTGCTACGAACACTCGAGAGGCACTGGGAACTCTCCTCCAGCCTTCGCCGTGTGTAAAGGGAGTGCAACTCCCTCAATCCACGTTGTTTCTCCTCAGGGAAGCCCCCTCTATCCCGATGTATGCGGTATACGCGCTGGTGCTCGGTGCTGGTCACGCTACTGGGCGTGTCGAGACTTACATCGGCCTCCACATCGCTCCAGTCGCCAAAAAAACTACTGCTGGCCGCGTCGCTGTACCCTTCCCAGTCAGGCAGTGCCCAGGACGCGCCCGCGCCGCCTCTAACGCCCTCTGCGTCCGACTCAAGCGCAGCCATGAGCAGGAACTGATTCCAGCGTCGCTTGAATGTGGAGCTTTTGGGATTTTGAATTGTGTGCGACATGTGATTGGTCGAAAATCGGTGGAAATGCACTTCATCATGTTGCCATAATTCTGTAGCCATTTACATAGAAGGAAGCTCGCCCACTTTTGTCGAGGAGAGCCGCTGGCCCGCACTCAGTCGTCGAGCCGGGAGAACTGGCTGGTAGACGTCTTGAGGCGCTTCCGACGCCCGCTGCTGTTGCTGCTGCCCTCGGCGGTGACGCTTGTAGGCGAAGACAACGACGCAGCGTCAGTGGCCGCACCCGCGTTAGTAGCACGGTGCGTGCCTGGCGGGCAGAGCCGCTCGTCTTGAGCGTCCAACCAGCGCACCTCATCATCGACCTGGATCTGAACAAGAAGCGACTTGGCCGTGGCCAACACCCTGGCGTCACGCCACAGTATACGCTTTTTGCCCGGTCGCTCCTCGCCCACCTGCACCTCGTCATCCACTCGAAATTTCCGCCAGTCGCGCACTTTCGAGTGCAATGGCATAAGCCTAGGCGATGTTCGAGACAGCCACTCGTCCCACTTGGAGCTCCAGCCGCGATAATGCACTTTGACCTGTGAGTTCGCAATGCCCACGATCGTCGCTTCGTACCACTTACTGTCTGTATCCAGAGCGTCCACCAATTGCTCGACCTTGAACTCCGATCTCCACTGCTCCAAAGCTTCAGTTGTCCACTCTTCAGCCACTGGAGAAGTCGGCGGAGAGTCACCAGCAGTAGCAAGAACGTCAATTGATGCAGAGTTTGGGATGTGGCCATGACCTGTAGCTCGCTCCTCCAGCCCAGCAGGATATACATCCAGACCCAGTCGCCGACCCATTGTCACCACTTCGCGACGCACAGCCCAGTCGTAGCCGAATTCCATGGACAGCGCGCTCCACATCCGCTCGCTAACCAGTCGGTAGTCTACGTCTTCCATTAGGTTCGGCTGCAGGATAGAGCGACTGCAGCAGCGGCAACTGCGCTTGGCATCCACAATGTCAGCATTGCGGATGCGCGAGTCAGCGGGCTTCTCGCCGCGCTCCACCACGCGCTGCCACCACCCGCAGGACACGACGAACCAGGCGTCTCCAAGGCGATAGTTGCGAGTCATCTTCGATATATTTGTTCATAGTAGTACATGGATACACCCGAAGTGTGACGGTTGCCATAGTATTTCAGCCAATCCAATATCAGCAATTTTAGCATTGCGAGGGCACCACACAGCGACGAATAATATGCTGAGCACCGGACTGCAGTGGCTGCGTCGGCAGCAGCGCGTGCTGGAGTTAGCGGGTGGTGCACTTCGGCCGCACCAGATTGTGAGAACGCGAGATCCTGTCGCGGTGAAGTTATGGCAGCGCAATACAGTGCAGACGCGCGGCTTCGCGATGCCAGCGGCTATCCTGAACCAGATGGATCTGCTGGGGCGCCGCTATGACGAGCTGGCGCATGAACTGTCGCAGTACGTGACTGTTTACTGTTGCGCCTTGATGTTTCGTGACTAAGTGGATATAGATACTAATATGGGCTATGGTGGTGCTGGTGCAGCAATGACGGCAGCTTCTCGTCCGACAAAATCACCAATCTGTCCATTGAGATGGCGGAGCTGGAACCCAAGGTAGCGGCAGTGCGTGAGCTGCAGCGTCAGCAGAAAGCTGTAGAGGAGATGGAAGAAATGATCTCCGAGCAGGCGGACAGCGACGACCCGGACGCTCTGGAGCTGCGTCACATGGCCGAGGAGGAGCGTCGCGAGCTTTTGCACGCCATTAACAAACTCGAGGGCGAGGTGGTCCGTCTCATGCTGCCTCGTGATGAAGCGGACGACAAGAGCTCGATCTTGGAGATCCGCGCTGGTACCGGCGGTGACGAAGCCTGTCTTTTCGCTGGAGACATTCTTAAGATGTACCAGAAGGTGGCACTGGCCAAGGGCTGGAAGTTCGAGCTCATGAGCATATCGGAGACGGACCTGGGCGGCGTTAAGGAGTGCGTATGCTCTCTTACAGGTCGCGGTGCATATGGTCGCATGAAATTTGAGAGCGGTGTACACCGTGTGCAGCGTGTGCCAGTAAACGATGTGCGCCTGCATACGAGTGCCGTGTCGGTGGTGGTGCTCCCTGAAGCCGAAGAGGTGGAGATGGAGATCGACGCCAAGGACCTTCGCATTGATGTGTACCGCGCATCGGGTGCTGGTGGCCAGCACGTCAACACCACGGAGAGTGCCGTGCGTATTACGCATATTCCAACGGGCATCGTGGCTGCCGTGCAGGACGAGCGGTCGCAGCACCAGAACAAGGCCAAGGCGCTGAAGATCTTGCGTGCCCGTGTGTTTGATGGGATCCGTCGGAAACGCGACGCTGAGCGTCAGACTATGCGCAACTCTCAAGTGGGCTCAGGAGATCGCTCCGAGCGCGTGCGCACCTACAACTTCCCCCAGAGCCGGGTGAGCGACCACCGCGTGAACGTGACGGTGTTCGGCATCGAGCGAATGCTAAACGGCGAGTTGCTGGACGACATCGTGGACGCGCTGGTGGTGGACGAGCAGAACCACCTGCTGCAGCAGCTTGAGTCGCCGTAGATCGTAGAACAAGTAGTCATGTTGCCTTCACGTAAACCTAGAAGCCTACAGTACTGTATTTTGCAGCAAATTACATCGAAGCCATGTTCTTGCCGCCAAACTCCGATGCGACGAGCATATTAGTTACTGGTAGTAACTTGAAGATAAAAACGCAGTTGTTTTGCAGTATCAGGGCGCGAACATTACCAAGATCGAAATCACACGTGTGTCTGCCAGAGACATACTACGCAGTACATGTATCTGGCACAAAATCCAGCGCTCTCAAGAAATATCAAAGGCAAAAAGTGACAAGTCTTGGAAGCATCGAAAATGAGGCGCGTCACGAGTTACGCTAAATAATTGGCTGGTGGATTGGCAGTTTCAGGTCTAAAACATGTAGCCTGCAATAAAATAACGGCGTGGTGGTGGTCATCTCACTGGGCAAGAGCGGCCACGGCGCTATGCCGCTCCTGGAAGCCAAAGGACAAGCGGCGACTGAGCCCCACGGCCATGCTGGCGTTGATGCTTCCGCGACGCTTCTTGGTAAATTGCAGGTCGTGGCGCTGCACCTCGCGCTGCATCGAGATGCTACGCGAGAAACCCATCGTGGCGCGACTCTTTGCTTGCTCGGCGTCCACCTCGAAGAAGTTGGAAATGAGCGCCAGCAGCGCACAGCCGCGTAGACGGCACGTCTGCAGCTCGAGTGGGTCGCACAGATTGAGACGCATGGCCATCTTGAGGAAGAACTGGTCCAGCTCACTGGCGCGCGTCTCGAGCTTGTGCTGCGTGAGCAGCAGGTGCTTCTTGGGGAACTTGTCCTGTTCGAAGCCGGCGAGGAAGTGACAATGCTCAGTGCAGGCGCTCTGAATGGAGTTGTCAGCGAGCGCCTTGCTGATCTCGAGCCACAGCTCACGGATCTCACTGTAGCGCTTGGCCACCTGCCAGCGCGCGCGGTCGCAAGTTACCTGGAGCAGGTACAGCCACGTGCCATCGGCCGAGAGGCGTAGCTCGCCCACCTTGACTTGTAAAGTACTGAGGTCTGGTAAACTCTGGGTCGAGACGTCCATGGACATGCATTTGAATCGGGTTTCGGTCACCATGGAAGCGGGTTAGTGTGCGCTCTATAGGGCGAATTGGGGAATGAGCATCGCGTCCGCTCGCCACTGTCGAGTCGCCAGCGAAAAAGCGCAGGGACAAGCAACAGGTTCAAGTAAGTCAGTAATACAAAATGCTAGAAAGCCGGCCAGAGATCAGCCGGATGGGCAGGATTGGTCGAAAACTTACTGGCGATCGCAGCTGTGGGATGCGTCTGGTGACACACCGGCCGTAGAAAGTGTGAAGCCAAGCGGCAAGACTTGGCGCTTTGCCGGTGCGTCTTCATTGAAGACTCTTCAAGGTCAATCGAGCGGGGCGACCAAAGAATCCAAACATTATTTGGTTCTCCGGCACACGTCTTGTGCAAACCACCGCCAAAACGCGTTGGATCCAAGCATCGGACTATGGCCAGTCTAAACCAGAACGTGTACAGTACTGTGTCACACGAGCTCACAGTAAGAGTTCCGCACAAACTTTCATTCGAAGCAGTCGGCTGGATATTCGATCGGTACAGTACAGTATTTGCAGACACCAGAGCATGTCCCACTCGGTGACTCATATCATGGATACATGGTAGAGGGATTATGGTGTGGGCTTATCTACAAATTCGTGCTAGTACATGTACAGTATTCGTGTGGATGGGAATGTCTACAGAGCTTCCTTAGAGAAGTCCTCGCACAAAGCGCGCTCGGTAGTAGCGAGCATCACGGTCGAAAAAGTTCTGAGGCGCCAGCAGCGCTGGACAAACTCGAATTCGGTCGCCAGGATCTGTAGAAAGTCGCACTGATACCGTCGCGGCCAACGTGGAGTGAGGAGGCAGCTTCCCGATTACTGTGTGCAATAATACAACTCCAGGCGGCCTTCTACTACGGAAAGCAAAGGTTTCTTGTTCGTATTTCGACGATCTGACCTGGTAGGTGCCACGTAGAGGTGCCCTCCTACGAGTCTGCTAGGCTCGTACTTCGTTCGATTCCCCTGGCCTTGAGTATCGTCTGCACTTCGGCTACCCAGCTGACCTAGCTGTTAATGACTGCGAGATCAGCTTGGCTTATGTACATGAACGTAACGTACTTCCGTGATTCATTCCATGATTTCGCCAGGTGGTGACCATAGTGGTCGGCTCTCCCGCCGCCGTGATGGCTCCGGGGCTACCACGTCAAGCAGAGTCTGCTCTGCTGCAGACCGAGATCCCCCTGCCGCCCCAGTTGGCGATCCTGATCGATAAGATTACCACAACAGCTCCACTACAATGTATTATCAGTAATTTATCACTCCTCATACAGTCCCACATACTCCATGCGCTTTCCATCGTACCCAGGTGGCGCCCAGACCGCTGGTCACCCGAGCAGCCTCAAAGTGAGTCCATTAACGCAGACAACATGGCTACATAATTAAATGAACATGGCTACTTATGAATATGTAGCCATTTTATCGGTTGCAAATTGTCAACATAAAAATCCTTTACGGTCGCCCAGTAACATGGCCGCCACCGCGCTACAGGTCGCTGATCTCTTCGACGCCCACGCCGCCGAGGCCCCTATCCACCGCCTGGTGTCGGTACTCAACGCGCAGGCCGCTCAGATCCGCGAGATCCAGGAAACTCTCCGGATCGTTCAAGCCACGCAGCGCCAGACGCGCGCGGACTGCAGAACTCTCCACGCCAGCGTGTCATCGCTCGATCCCCGTGTGCACTCCGCACAAAGCGCTGTATCCGCACTGAAGGAGTTCCAAATGGCAGCTCAACGGCAACTGGAGACGATTAACCGCCAGCTCCGAGTCAAAGCGGACCGGAACGAGGTCAACAACGTCGAAATTCGAGCAAGAACGAGCTCGGAGCAGCTCGGACAAGAACTTCGCAGTGAGCTCGCCACTTTGCAGCTAGTTCAATGTCTTCAGACAGAGCAGAGCGAGTTGCAAGAGAGATTGGAGACAGTCGACAAACAACTGACCTCCAAGATGGACAAGGTGCGGATCAGTGCTGAAATGGCTACAGTTAAAGATGGGTTTATCCTGGCTAACTGCTCTACTGGCGATGATTCTTTGTGTTGCATTGGCAGTCAGAGGCTACACGGCTTGATGGTGTGTTGATGCAGATCCACGGTTTCCGACCAATGGCCACGCAGCTGTCGACTCACGTCAAAAGTGTGCACAAGCAGCAGGAATCGCTTGAACATTCCGTTGCGCTGCTCGTCTCGGAGCAAAAAGCCAATCAACTTGAACTGGAAGAGATCCAGCAACACACAAACAACCTCCAGCAGATGTTTGACAATGTCGAGTATCGTCACTATGAAGCTATAGCCCCGCAGATCCAACGACTCGATGATATGACAGAACAATTGCAACATACTTTGGATGAGGTTAAAAGAGCGGCAGCCACAAGCGAAACCGCATTGCGCACACTTTCCGCCAAGTTTCACTCGAGTGTTGGTGTGTTAGCCCACAAGCTCCAGCAACAACATCGTCACTTTGAGGTTCGTATAAGAATGTGTGTCTTGTAGTTCTTTTTACAAATTAATCTCTAAATTTTACTGGTTATTGTAGAATGTTCTTGAAGAAAAAGCTCCACGACTGGAAACTGAAGCTCAGGTAGCAGACTTGACCCGTCAAATTGCCACTAAAGTTCCCGATACAGCACATAAAGCTCTGTCATCCAGCGTTAAGGAACTGCAAGTGAATTACGAAAAGCTACACGAGCATGTTGAGCTGAGTACGCGATTTTTAGACTGGTTTGCGCGGCGTGGAGAAGCGTACGAGCATAATCTCGAGCTTGTAGAAACTCATCTGGGTCGTCTAGCTCGGACTTCACATCCTCGTGGTCGTGAACCGTTCGGGGGACGGGTGCGCTATCCTCGATCACCTTGAAAGATGTTTCATTCTACTTTGTTGGAGCGCGTCATAAAGTGCTGAAACATTTCTCGGAGTGACGTTCGTTCCTCCTGTTGTTTTAATCGGGATGCTGCCTTTTTGGCAGCTTTTGCTGGAGCAACAAATGTTTTCTCAGGAGAGCGAAGCGCTTCGGAAGGTGTCAAGTCTTTTTGTCGCTGCTCAAGTTGTTTACTTAATGCGGAAAACTCAGTCTGACGTTGCTGTTGAACTTGGACTGTGACTCGTGAAGGTTTCTTTATATGTTGCTTGGTTGATGACTCTTGCTGGGCTCCTAGAGAACTGAGGGGGACAAAGATGGATTCACGAGGAGTAGTGAGGCTGAAGCGCGCACTTGTTGGGTTGGTATTGGCTCCGTTAACAGTAAATGTAGGAGATTGGACTCGGGTATCCTCGGGTTCGTGTTCTTGATTGTCATGAACGCTGGATATCGGAGCATATTCCTTGTGTGTAGTGACTGAGACCCCAGGAGAACCTCCGTCTTTCTTGTTAAGTGGACGGCGTGGGGCAAGTCCTCGAGGAATTGTCAGTGCAGACGGCACCAGCACATCGATCAATGTTCGTCCTGCTGACGAATAGCCAAATAGTTTCTCGTCTCGTGTATCGTCGTCATCTTTTTCCTCGATAGCTGGCGCCACACAGGGCCGAACACCGTTGTAAATGACACGAAGTCGCTCCTGCTCCACGTCGTACAGTAGTTCCGTGTAGTCTTTCTTCATTTTGTCGCGATATGAGCGATCACCAAGACTCACAGTGTCGCCACAGCATCGCCAGAGCTCGTCCATCGCTTCCAAACAAGCATTTGATGCCTGGTTGAGTTGGTCGAACCATGCGTCTCGCTCCTTCTCCTCACGTAGTCGATGTGTGGATAACGATCGAAAATGACGACGAGGGTCGCTTGCCAGCAGTTCGAAGTCCCACAAGGACTTGAGCACACGCTCTCGCCAAGTGATACCTTGCTGTACTCGTTCCCAGAGCTGTACAGCCATTGGAAATTGATCATAGTGGTCGCTATGCGTGTACTTGAGCACCATATCTAGTTTAGTTTGAGGAGGCAGTTGTAGGTCACTAAGGACGGCATCCATGCGATGTTGAAGATCTGCACGTAGTGGAAGTGGCGCATGGCTGTGGCTTTGATGCACCTCGGGTTTGGTAGACTGTGCATGTTGGCTGGATGCGGGTCTACGTGACTGAGGCCGATTACCTGTTCCAATCAGAGTTGAAGTATCTGCAAAATGTTTCTGGATAAGGATCTGCTGTGCTGTCTTCTTGTCTAGCAGTTTGCTCTGTCTCGTCATGGTCACTGTAGACTGCCTCGTCAACAGGAGATTCAAAGCAGACTTGCGAGCCCGTGTAAGTGTTGCTGCTCCCGCTGCTCTCTCGTCTTCCATTTGGTTTTTGGAGACTGCGTCAGAGGAAGTGGCTCCATCGTATTCATTTGTCTCTGGAGCGACGTCGTCCGTCTTGTTAGATAACCAAATAGCGTCGCTGCCCTTGCTGGAGGTCCCTCCTGTGCTACTTTCCTGTTGGGGATTCTCCGACTTGATTGGGGATTTCAACGGTGAAAGACTCTTCTTTGACGGTGACGATGTCGCGGAACGATGACTCACTTGTGACGAGAACGACGCGCTCCGAAGCCGACCACGGAACAGTGGACTACCACCGGATACGCTACCGACCACATCGTCGATTGATTCTCTTAACTCATCTTGTGAAGTGATATTCGTCCAATTTTCAGCTTCTTCTTTCTCAATCCACCACGTTGTCGCCGTAGTGGTGGTACTAACTACTGCTGCTTGTGCACCTGCATTGCTAGTCTTTCGTTCAGGACTGAGCTGAACCATTTGATCAGAAGGTGCACTCGAAGCAAGTCGTGCTTTCATGACAGAACGTCGAGCATTGAGCGCTCGATAAAACTCTCGCAGCTGATCCGCAAACTCCGTAGCTGAGGTGCTGGGTACTGCTTCTTCACTTATCTCGATTGAAGAGCTTTGTGGTTGTTCATTGGACAAGTAGTGCTCTGGATTATCCACCTCACTCGACGTTGGATTGCACGCGAGATATTCCTGCCATGACCATGACTCTTTACGTGGAGAGAGTCTAGAAACTGAGTGTTGCACGCAGTCTACATCCTCCTCTCCAACTGATGTCGACGATAACTCTGCCATAGCGCTCTGCAGAGCTTCTAATGCAGCTGATCGTTGCTCAGCCTCGAGGCCTGCACGATAGTCGCGCAGTTTTTCGTCTCGAACTTGATGCCATCGTGCAATGTTGGTCTTCATCGCAGTACTGGGGGTAGCTGTCGATAGACGACGTGCAGATTGAGAGTTCCTAAAGGATGTGATCAGACGTCGTGCAGCGATCACTGCTGGAGATGACGACGGTCGTCGTGGCTGCAGAAAACTGATAGTCGCAGGTGGAACGGCTTTCCCACCATTGAAAAAGCGGTGCAAGAGTGCCTCGAATGTCATTTTAGGCAGTGTTAAGACCTTGGCACCTCCTGTTGACTGCGCTAGGAGCGTTCGTGGCCAGCGTTCCGTGTTGCGGACCATAGCGAGTTCCCCAAGACACGCAGGCGCTGTAATTGTCGCACTGGGACCTGAAACAAGACTGACTGGGTGTGAAGGAGATGCTGGAGCTGTAGACGCGACGAGAGATCCGTCCAAAACGACGACGAGCGCGTCCATGTCTGTGTTTCGGAAACATAACGTGTCTCCAGGAGCCAAGATTTGCCATTTCGCAGCTCTTGCCACTTCCAGAAGTTGATCGATGGTTAAACTTTGCAGCAAGGGCGTTGTTAAGAGTGTGGCTACGAACATACGCAAGTATCGAGCAGTCTCCTCTCTGGATAATGGCGGTTCGTCCCAAAGTGGATAGTTTTCACGACTTCGGTGGTACAAGAATGCTGTCACGCGTTCTTGGATCTGAATTAGTGTCTCATCCGACAATTTGGTCGGGCTCGTTGGTACAGCGTGAAGCGATCGCGTACTGACAGATCGACTGCCTTGCCAACTGGAGGCAAGAAGTCGCTCAAGTGCTTGGAGCTTAAAGGCATGAACAGATTTGATTTTGTCTGACAATGACCCGGGATCGGATAAATTTAGTTGACTTTGTCCAGTGCGGCCTGTTGCATCCGCTGGTGCGCTAGCTGCTCGAGGAGATAATGCTGAGTCATGACCACCAGATCCACTAGTTGTTACACCGGCACTTTTGATTTGCCTTCGAAGGGGTGGATGCTTGTGAGATGTCTTGTTGATGACACAGAAACCTGGCTTAGTAGTCCCGTGGACTGTACTGGAGAGCACGACAATTCCACTATCAGCCTGACGAATACATTCCATTACAGCACTGATAGTGACGTGCCGCCGCAGCTCCAGCTTATACAGCGACGCCAAGCGAATGACTTGAGCATCTTGCGGGAGAACGCCGTGGGCTTCACTACGTCGTACAAATCCTCGCACCATGTAGAAAATCTCTTCACCCAGAGCCACTGCAGCTCGACGTATGCGACGATAAGCTCTATGAGCATCTACAAAGGTCCGTACTGAGCTAGAGTTCACAGCATTGTCGGCACACGGTTCTGACGCAGCCATCAGCAGCAATTGTCGGAACTGTTGAGGCTGTGAGCGCATTTGCTGCATCAGTCGCGCAACATGCAGCTCCAGTTGCTGGTGCCACGGCGCTTTGGGGTCTGCAACTTCATTGGAAACCTTCTCCTTGCCACCTCGATTTTGCAGAATCCTCGCGACTTTTGCTCGGATGCTGGCCGGCATCTCTGCTGGCAGCAGCGCGTGGTCACATTTACGCTGATCTCGCACACTAGCGAACATCCACGCCCCTGTTCCATTCAGTGCACGCTGTAGCGCCAAACTCGCCTTCTTGCCGGCAGATCCCTCCCTGTCAGACTCTGCGAGATCAAGCGCAGCAGCTGGCGTCTCCATGGCGACCTCAAATATCAAACGACAGAGAGAGAGATGGCAGTCATCTATTCGTGAATGTAGCCATATTTATAACTGCGCGAGAACCGAAATGATCAACGTGCAGATTGACAGTCAACAAGTTGCATTTTATGTTGCTTACACCATGCTCCACAAAAGTCTTCGCACAGTAGTCAGTGTGTCATTGACTCCTCGATGGCATCGCCACTGCACGCGCGCGCTGTTAACCTCGACAAGCGGTACGCACTTACGCTAACGCCACCGAATTCTCTTCGAAAGGTGCGTCGAAGTGTGGGTGTATTGGCGTTATACTCGGTCATCGGCCTGTACGCACTGGGCGTTGTAGCGTGGGGCGTAAGTTTGACCGGCTCGTTCGGCGTCGTGTCCTCGTCCTCAGACACTGGCAACGGCATTGAGGTGCAACTGAGGCGGCGACAGAAAGCAGGACATGGCGGTAGTAGCGTTACGAACAAGATGTGGATGGGGGAACTACTGGGCGCCGACAGCAGACCGCCGGACTTGCGCTGCATCGGCTGGAAACAGACCGACAGTTGCGACCTCCAGGCGACTGAGGTGCCTACCAAGAATCGAGGCTGTGACCAGTTTGTGCGTGGCGGAATTGGAGGCTATTGTCTGATGGAAGACGAGGCTACGGGCCAGCAGATTAAAGTGATGCACACGTCTTGTGATAGCCTGCACCCGAGTGTGATGTTGAGTTGTCGCCATGCTGACGAGTTTGTGGATTTCCAGTGGGAAGTGGCAAAGTTGGTAGCTACGCTTGAAGAGGAGCAGAAGGCTGATAGTGATGAGAGCCGTTTCACAAGCGAGACGACTGTGAGTCGCAGTGAGGGCATTTTAATGGTCATCTATCCGAAGCTGCTGGTGAGTGCTTATGCGTCGGTTCGTGCATTACGAGCGGTGAATTGCACGCTGCCAGTAGAATTGTGGTACGTTGAGTCTGAAATGCTCACTAGCAATGGAGTTTCACTGCTAGATGACATCCCCAAGAAATTACAGGAAGAGTACGGTCCATTGACGCTGCATCCCATTACGGACCCGCGAGTGGCTGGCTTCAACTCAAAAGTATTTGCGGTCATCCACACTGAATTTGAGCACGTGATGTTCTTGGACGCTGACAACGTTCCGGTGAGAGACCCCAGCTATTTGTTCAACACTTCGGAGTTCGTGCAGATGGGCGCTATCTTCTGGCCGGACTTTTGGCATCCAGCCCACACCATTTTCAGTATTAACGAGAAGTCGCTGCTGTGGGAGCTGCTAGATATGCCGTACACGGACATGTTTGAGCAGGAGAGTGGCCAGTTAGTGATTGACAAGACGAGGAGCTCAGCAGCGCTACGAATGCTGTCCCTCTTCGCCTTCCACGATCCCAATCTTTTCTCTCGGTACAAGTTGGCACATGGCGACAAGGACCTTTTCCGGTTCGCGTGGCTTAAGACCAAGACGCCATTCCACATGGTCGCCAACCCGCCAGGAATCGCGGGCACAGTGCGTGAGACGAAGTTCTGCGGCATGTCGATGGCCCAATTCGACACGGATGGAGACGTGCTGTTCCTGCACCGCAACGCTAGAAAAATAAAAGGTGGACTTGGAGCAAAGCGGAAGCCTGACGAACGCATTTGGACGCATCTGCAGCGCTTCCGGTACCGTGCTCCTTCTCCCCACGCTCTGGAGGTTGAGGCTGCTTTTGAGACGTCTAAACCGACGCTGTCGGCGAATAGGAGGATCGGCAGACCGCGGGTGCCCGTGGGTAACCTCAACATGCCGTATAAACTGCTTCGTGAGAAGTATTCGGTCCAGATTTTCAATGGCGCGCCCGAGTTCGACGAGACCCAGTGGTGCTACGGCCAGTCGATGCTCACGGCCCCTAGGTACAAAACCATTGCGTGGGAAGACACGGCGTTTCCTCATTTAGAGAGAAATTTGCTGCAGTATGCGAGTGAGGCGGTGGACCTGCTGCCCGCGTCCGCACTGGAGCACATCGTGGAAAGCGACCGCGAGGAGGCAAGTTGAAGTAGAGGTCAGTAATTATGCCGTTTTAGTGTAACTATTTATTGCAATTGCTGACCTTTAAGAAAATCTGTGCCAGGGCACTGTAAGTACCTACATAAATGCTGATTGGCTGACACGTATTTCACAATAAACCTTTATAACCTAGCTGCGGGTATCCTCACTTCATACGATACTTTAACATTTAAATGATAAGACCTCATGCAAACATATATCCCTCCATATCGCATCTTATTCCGGTGTGCCTTTAGTATCTGAATATCCCTAACCCTGTTATTGCCGCTCACAAAACAACCGTAAGACACCTAGTTGCTATCGTCGGTACCGCGCGCCGTTGGCGTACTATCTAGCTTCCTCGGTGCTCCGGCTCATCGACGAGAACCCTCCCAAGCCATCCATGCACCGATCTCTGAGCTCATCCCCGCGCTCACAGCGTACTCGCTGCTGCAAGCCCGTGTTCATGTTCGCGGGCATCGCGCTCTATGTCGGGTGTCTGCTCATCTGGTGGCTCTTCGTCAAGGGCGACTCCAACCGCGTGCGGATATCGCGTTGGAGCAGTCTCGGCTACAGGAAGTCTACAGTAGATCTGGAGGTGCACGCGAGCAGTGACGCGGCAGATGCGTTGCTTGAGACCTTCGCGAGAGGCATCGGAGCCTCGACGCCAGAGCTGTTGGAGCTGCACAAGAAGCACCACGTCCCCGACTACAAGTGCGTGGGCTGGAGACATACGGGCAAGTGCTCGCCCGATGGACCGAGAGAATTAGAGAAAGACTTGACGTGTGGAGGAATTGTACAGGCCGGGGCGTCGGGCTATTGTCTACTGAGAGATGAAGCAACGGGCAAGGAGATTCAGGTCATGAGGATGAGCTGTAACTCGCTCAGGAACAGAACGACGTTCAAATGCAGTCAAGCCGTGGACTTTACTCGCGTGGCACCTCAGGTGGACGCGATCATTGCAACCAAGATGAGAGAATTAAGGGAGAAGGAGGACAGGGCTTCCAAGATGCGGTTACAAGGAAGCGAGCAGAGGAACGGGTCGGAATCGATGATGCAGGTTGCAGTTGTGGAACCTACAAGAGGAATTGCAATGGTCGTATACCCAAAGCTATTGCACAGTGTTCATGCAACGATCAGGCTATTGAGGGGCTATGGATGCAAACTGCCTTTGGAAATGTGGTTCTTGGAGAGCGAAATGGGGGCCGCGCCATTGGATTATTCACATGTGCTGCAGTCGCTGGTGAAGGACTACGGACCTGTGATGGTGAGAGGGATCACAGATGACCTGGTGGTTGGATTCACGTCAAAGGTGTATGCTTTGGCACATTCGGAGCTTGATCAAATCCTGTTTTTGGACGCTGACAACGCCCCAGTGAAGGATCCGACGTATCTGTTTGATACGCCAGAGTTCTTGGAAACCGGGACCCTGTTTTGGCCAGATTTTTGGACACCAGCCAATACCATTTTTCATATTAAGGCTGAGTCTCTCATCTGGGAGCTCGTGGGGACGTCTTTTGTTGACATGTTCGAGCAGGAGAGCGGACAATTGTTAATCGACCGACGGCTGACGGCAGTTGCGTTGCACGTCGCGCAATTCCTAGCGATGCGTCAGCCGCGCCACTTTGAACTGCTTCGACTGTCCTATGGCGATAAAGATCTCTTCCGCTTGGCGTGGCTCAAGACGAACACTCCGTTCCACATGATTCTCACGCCTCCGGCTGCAGCGGGTATGGTCAGAGCTAAACAGTTTTGCGGCATGACAATGGTGCAGCACGATACGAGGGGCGAAGTGATTTTCCTTCATCGCAACGGCAAGAAATTATCGGGTGAGGAGGATTTTACGAAGGATCACACGTGGGGGCAACTTCAAACTTTTATTTTCCCAGACGAAATAGCGTCTGTGGACGCTGATCCCGCAATGCGTTACGCGTTTGTGAAGAAAAACTATAAAGTGGGCATCTTCCAGGGAGGAAGGCAATTTATAAAAACGCGCATGTGCTACGGAGACCGCTACATGAAGTCGACGCACTTTCGGCTTACACCATGGGAGGAGCTCCCATGGCATAACATGGAGGACACACTGCTAGCCTATGCTCGAGATGCAGGCCAGCTGTAAACTTATTATTTTTTTTGTTAAATGTGAACATGTACACTCTATTGCATCAGAATTATTTCTATTTAACCATTTCCCTATCGTCAATACATTTCTGTAGCATGGGAGAATTCCAATACTTTAGTCAAGTCAGTTACAAAACAATATTCAAGAGGTCATTGAGGAAAAACACAGAAGCTGGGCAGGGGATCAGGGGATTGGAGCGGGGAAGTAGGGCAAAGTGGTCAGACTGGCCTCATCAGCGGCCAGGACCACTGAAGACACCAATTATAGAAATCGCCGGATGGCACGCAACCGTTCGAGTCGTCGGGGGAAGACCGCCGCCGTCGCACGCGACATTGACTTCGGTCATTTCTGGAGGCAGACTGGAAAATAAGCGGCATCTAGACAGAGTGGAGCTACTTGAGTACAGATGTACACAGGGGAGGAGCGCATACACATAGGGCAGGCTTGTTGGATGAGCGTTAGAGCGTGGAAGACGATAAATACAGCCGACAGTGAGGCGAGCGAGAGGGCAAGCGAGGTGGGCGAGGGTGCGGTGTGCGAGAACCTCAGGAAAAAGAGCTTAAGGGATGCGGGCAAGGAGGCCGAGACCGTGGTGGAGCCGACCGACTGCGACATTCGATCGTCCCAGATCAACTCAAACCCACTTCTCTCAGGATATCCTGAACGCGATTTACGGATCATCAAGCGATCCGGACGTCGAGCTGTCACAGGCAGCAGTCGCGAGGGCGTTTGATCTATCGCCGAGGGACCTAGAAATTGATGAGTCACAGCGAGTACGGTAACAAGCCTCCAGTATCTGTCAGAGGCGTTCGACATCGACAGCCAGGCTCAACCAGACGATGTGCCGGCCGCACCAAAGTTCGTAAGCAACCTTCTCGATCTAAATTTTAGAGGGACGCCAACTCCGTTCCAGAAGACGAGGACATGAGTGCTTACGAGAGTATAAGTTCGGGCGAGGAGAAGTCGCCGAAGACGAAGACGATGAAGACAATAAACGACGTTTTGGATGCTGACGACGATGACGTCTTGTCCGAGACAGACGATGTGCCGATGGACGAAACGTTAATCGAGTCTGTTCAAGTCGGCAACGGCGAGCTTGTCGAGTGCGCCAAAGAGCGTGAAGACGCTTTACGTGCCATGGAACGGACTTCGGTTTGAAGAGGGAGCGCCTATATACCCCGGGATGAACATGGAAGAAATGCAGCCTGTGGTAGAGTTACATGGCCTTTGCCATCACTACTTCTAACATTCCTACTTCATGCCTAAGTCACCCTGGGTCACGATCAACGTCGAGACGAACCGGTACAGTCTTCAGCACGTCGACAGGGACGCGTATGAGATACAAGCGATGCAGGTGATCGTCGTCGCGAGACGCTGAAACAGATTTATCAGCGCTTGAAGGCGAAGCCGGGGTACCAGATTCCAGAAATATTGCACGCAATCGAACTTCTCGTGGTACGTATGCTGTGATCACAAAAAGGACGATTCGCAACCTACAGGCCGATGGTTGAGGACGATGCAGTTCTTGCGGGCACTTTAGGGCGCTTAATGGGGCGTAACCGGTACCAATACATTTTGCGTGACTTGTACTATGTAGCGAACGAGGCGACAGCTCAAACGGCAAGCTTTGGAATGTCCGGTTGTGAACAAGCTGCAAGTGCGCTTCCTGGCTGGGTGGTCTCCCTGGACGTGTTCTCGTTTGATGAAGAAGTGCAGCCTTCACATCTAAGGGCGCATGTTCATGCCAGAGAAGACGCATCGCTACGGATCAAAAATGTTTTAAGAAGTGAGGCTCAAGATGGCGTACTGCCACAGATATTTTCGAGCTGTCGTATGTCATAACTTACAGCATCATTTCGGATGGCTAACCTTCAATGTTGTGACTGACTAGATTCGAAATGTACGCTGGAAAGTGCAACGCTAGTGATGACGACGACACTACATTCGACAACACAACAGGTGGTGATGCAGTATACGAAACTTAAGATTCGTCCTCGGCACCAAATGCTCCGCATCGATGGCATGCGGTCATCATTGACCACCGTTACTCATCCGGCTTGCTTGCCGTGAAAGTGTACGCGGTCGGCACAATCATGGCCAACCGACTTGATCTTGCCCAAATCATTAAGGAGAGGCGCCAATCGCGCCCCGCAAGCACCTCCCGTAGCTCTTTCGCCTACTCGCGCTCGGTCGCCATCCCCACCATGGTCACTTTCCACCTGGTGCGACCGCAAGCCCATTCATTACTTGTGCGCGGGCACTGTGATGATGGCTTTCGCAATCGAGAGGGAGGTCAAACAGCGCGGAGAGATTGCGGTGCCACGCCTGCAGCTGTGAGCAACACTCACGCTGGATGGGCGGAGTGGATTGTGCACGTTTAATTCCGGCTCCAAAGGTACTCGCTCCAGACGTGAACTGCGACGGGGCACACAACACCTTGTGCACAGGATGTTTGTATACTCTCAGTGAACGGCAGTTCACAAATCTCTGGTCTGGGGACTTTTACCAAAACTAGATTGGTTTAAGACTAATATATTTATAGGTGACCCCTTTTAATGCGTTTACATACAATTAACAACTTTAGTCACCTATAAAGTACCCTAGATGTTATCCTATTGGGTGGATCTGTACCGTATGAGTGGTACCTATCAGTGACGACATTACCGTGACGTCCTAGTGATGTTGGCTACATCACTTACATCACTTAGGGTACTTGCGTACCATTCGGAAGAGTGACTTGGCACTCTTCATGTAACCCCGGTACATCCTCCCCCACTTAGGTTCGGTTTACCGACCATCCAGGGCGAGTGAAAGGAAACTGGTGCCGCCTTCCACTCTCCAGGTCGAATTACATCGACTGCGCTGCGGTTAGTTTCCGCAGCCGGCCCATTTCCTTTTGAGCCCGAGCACTTTCGCGTGCTCTTCTTCTTCTCGGCTTCCACGTCAGCCTCAAGCATGACCAAGACTCGGTCTGGCAGCGGTGCGAAAGCGTCCGCCAAGCCTACTGCTTCCAAGCAGCAGACTAAGAGCTCGTCTAGCAAAAGCTCGACCGTTAAGGGATCCACCAAGGTGGCATCCAAGGTGACCCCCAAAGCACCGCCGGAGAGGACCCTGAGATCCTCGTAGACTATGAGGAAGACTCGGACAAGTCTCCCATGCCCTGGGTGATAATGAAATCCCGCTCGTCAAGGGGTCTAACGGCGATCCGAGTCAGTCAGACTCGCTTGGGTCTCGTACTCCGGTCAAGAATTTGACGCTCGCTGAGGCAACTGGCCGCGTCAAGGCTGCGAAGGCTGCTTCCCGGTCTCTAATCCGTGAAGGGTATGGGACATTCACGTTTACGAACAAGGGCCTCTTCAGCTCTTCTTCCGACGAGGAGGAAGAGGGCCAAGTCGGCCGAGAGATCTTCAACGATCTCTACGAGCAGCGGTCGGAGTACCAGGCTGCTCGTCACAAAGGAGTGCGGGCCCCGGCGACACAGTCGCCTGTGATGTAGTCTTCACCTGTTCGTGGGGGACCGCCTTACGCTCCCCGGTACTTCCCTCCTGAGGAGTCCCACGGAGCCGACGCCTACATGGCTCAGCTCCAGCCGCTTGCGTGCTTCTTGGCGGGCGCTCTTCTCGGGGCGCTCATAAGCGCCACCTGCTGGCCAAGCAGCCCCTGTTTCGAAACGTGAGCATCGATCGGTGTGTGCTCCTGGCACCGCACAACATCCCGCTCAAGGAGTTCACGAGCCGGCGAAAGAATCCAGAGCTCCGGTCGGGACTGCGACCTGTGTGGGGCTATCCAGCCGTGATGTCCCACACTATGACTCCTTCCAAGAGGCCGAGGCGGTCTTTTGGAAGTGGGCAGCTACACGCTGCTCACAAGGACAACTCCATGTTCTCCGGCAGGATTCACACTGGAGGCCATCCTTGAAGTGCGTATTGAGTTTGCCCATGTGGTAGGCAAACGGCAGCTCTATCGAGAATGCAGAAGCATTCCGCTTCTATCGCTCATGATGAGCGCGGGTATGGTCGTGGCTGCACGACCACACCCCGTTCGGGCTAGAAATCCCGAACTACATACGAAGCTGCCGACGATTCTGTTCCGAGATCTCGAAGCCTTCGGGCATCAGCCTGGAGCCGTTCGTACGGCTCCCAGGAGCACTTAGCTTCCGAGTACCCCCTCCACTTCACACAGAGCTGGCGCTTTCCGTGAACGCGCCGCTCCTGGAGCACCCGCTCCACGTGGTAGTGGGTCTCCCCATTACGGCCGAGGAGAGGCGGCGGTGCCCTCGAACGAGTACGAGTCTGAGGCGCCACCATTCCGGTCCGGCTCAAGACCTGGCGTACCGTCTTCGGTTCCACCTCGGGTCGTTGAAGACGTCGCTCTCCGTCGTCGAGTCCTTGCGCTTGAGATTGCGCTTGCACTTGGTGAGGGCGGGGCTGCCGTCGCCCAGGCCGGGAGCGCTGGGATCGTTGGGCCAATTCGAGACGACGTGAATCGTCTAGCCGACGACTTGCTGACTCTTGAAGGTCGGGTCAACCGCCGTACGAATGACGTGGGCGAGGCTTTCCAACGTCAGGACACCCTTTGGGTGTCGGTGGACCGAGTTCAACGGGAGGTGTATCTCCTTCGGGATCTCCTGCGGCCTGTGCCCCAGGCGGGAGCGATTCCTGCGTACTCCCAGCCGTACCACTATGCCTCACACACCGCGTATGCATCCGGGGTTCTTTCGTATGGAGCTCCTTCCGCGGTCCCGCAAGGGACCTCGGCTTCTGGCTCTGGGCGCGCTGAGAGAGAAGCGTCGCAGCCTCGCTTTGAAGAGCGGGGGCCTGTGAGTCCTGCGGATCATGGTATCGCTTCAGACGGCCCACGTAGAACGTCGAGTGGGTCGGCATTGACTTAGGCAGGCCAATGGTATATTCCGCAGCATGCCTGGCCAGGACCGCAAATGAATCAATGAAACGGTGCTTCAGCTTGTTGCTCCCAACGGAACTTACAGTGGCGAGTGGCAAGTTCCTAGTGTCTAGTAGGACTAACTCACCCACATTAAACACCTTTAAGTTTTCCCTTCCATTCTTGCCAGAGTACTCCTTTTGTTTGTCCTGTGCCGCGGCCATGGCATCACGACAACGGTTGATTACATTCAGCCTGGTGTCTATATAAGACTCCACTTCTTTCCGTAAGGAACCGGTCTCATGTCCGAGACCTGGGAGGAAAGCGCTTTCCAAGCCACTCCCCCACTTAGAACTGAAGACGTGGTGCTGCCTCGTAAGGTGAGAGACACCCATGGATGGCGTAAACCATTCAAGTAGAACGGGGTATACCCGGCCGATGCGTGGACCGCATTGTTGAGGGCAAACTCAACTACTGGCAGGCGTTCTGACGAAGTGCGAGGAGCCTCCGAACAGACGCTGCATAGAGTGTCCTCAAGCTCTCGGTTGACACGCTCCGTCTGCTCATCCGTCTGAAGGTGATCGGCAGTGGACATGTGCAGCCTCGTTCCAAGTAGTTGGAACAGGTTTGCCAGAACGCAGCGGTAAACCGCGGGTCACGATCCGAGACAATTGTCTCCGGCAGACCATGATGTCGGAGACGCCATCCAGGAACAGCTTCGCAGCCTGTTCCCCGGTCCCTATGCCTTGACCGGAACAAGACGCACCATCTGGCTCAGACGGCGCACGAACATTAAGATGCCGCTGTTTCCATGGCCGTCGGCTGGAAGTCCAAAGATGAAGTCAAGAATCATCGACTTCCAGCAGTCCGCTGGAACGATCAGGCTCTGAATAGGAGCCGAGGTGTGCCCGGAGGGTTTCACCCGCTCACATGTTTCACATGGCTTCACGTACTGTTCGACCCACTTGTACATATGGGTCCACCAAAGGTACTGAGAGACCGATTGGAAGGTCTTCTCGCGGCCAAGTGACAGCTTGACTGCGCATCTTGCGCCTCCTGAAGGATGTCAAACTTGAGATCCTCGTCGTTTGGTACGACTACCCATGGGGCTCATGGGCTCCACACGATAGTAGAGCAGGCCATCAGCCCACTCGTATCGATGGAGCCAGGGTCTTTGATGTGGCGTGAGCCACTCGGCCTTGGTTTCCTAGCCACCGGCCAGGAAACGCACCAGGTTGCCAGGGCTTCGTCGTCCCGATACGCCATGCGTATCTGATCGTATAGATCGATCGTGGCACGGCTTATGTGCGCCAATAGTCCGGCCTGCATGACAACGCATCGACAAGCTCGTTGAACCTGCTAGGCTTGTACTCGACGCGGAAGCTGTATTCCGCGAAGAAGGACAGCCACTCGCCATCAGTTGGGACAAATGGGGCGGATTAGTCGCCGTCCGTAAGGATGCGTGATATGTGTAGATCACAAAGGGCTGGGAGCCCAGGAGGTGCGCCCGAAACTTGACAAGGGAGTACTTCATGGCAAGCAGCTCCTTGTCATGAACGGGGTAATTTCGCTCGGCAGCCTTGAGCTGCCTGGACTGAAACGAGATTACTCGTTCACGTCCTGCAGCATCGTGCTGCAGCAATGCACATATTGCATAATCGGATGCATCGCAGACGACGCTGAAAGGCTTCGTCTCGTCCGGCAGTACCAGGACAGGCGTCTTCGGAAGGCTTGCCTTGACATTGTCAAAGGATTCCTGGTCCCCCCCCCCCCCCCCCCCCCCCCGCCGCTCCGTTCCAGTCGGTATCCTTCTTTAGAAGATCCGACAAGAGTCTAGCCAGACCCGCGTACCCTTCGCTGTACTTATGGAGGTAGTTGGCCAAGCCCAGCCACTGCCTCAGGTCCTTCTGTGACCTTGGCGTTGGCCAGGACGAAATAGCCTTGACCTTCTCCGGGTCGGATCGAACGCCGACGTTGCTAACGAGGCAACGAAGCAACCGAAAACTTTGATATCTTGCGACGCGAAGACGCACTTGTCGATGTTGACATAGAGCTTGCTTGCTTTCGTGACTTTCAAAACTCGACGGAGGTGCTCCAAACGCACCTCCATAGCCATCTTGCCTCCCTCGGTACGCCTATGGACGAAGATGTCGTCGAAGTACGACTGTGCGGACGCACGCAGTAGTCTAAACAACTGCGTGACCAGGTGATTGGACGTCGCAGGGGGATTAGACAGGCCGTGTGGCATCACCAGCCACTCCCGGAGCATACCGCTCGGGGTACTCACTGCGATGAGCGGGAAGTCGCTCTCGCGCATCAGGATCTGGTAGTATCAGTCCACCGGATCCAGGACGCTGTATAACTCGAACCCGGCCATGTTGTTTAACAACACATCCTTTCGCGGGATGGGTGTCTGGGCCGGCACCGTTGCGCTGTTCAACTTATTTGAAGCATGAACCAGGCGCCACTTCCCGTTCGGCTTCCGAACGCAGAATGTTTGCGTCGAGTGCGGGGATTTCGATTTTCGCACCATTCATGCCTTTGCCTTTGCGGCAAAGAAGGTATCGACGACCTCGCACTGCTCGCGAGCCAGTGACGATTGTCTGGTGACACAGTACTTTATGCCCCACACGAGATCAATCTCGTGCCTGATCCCACGATCCGGTGAGAGTTGAAACGGTGGAAACTTGGACACCACGTCCTCGAAATCCCCATTAAAGGATACACCGGAATCTTCGGGTTCTGAGAATCTAAACCAAACAAGCGCGAGGCACACTGGGATGAGAATGCCTCCAGAACGACCTCATCCATCACCGAGGATGAATTCAATTCCTCTGGAGTGGACTCTTACTTCAGGAGTACCACCTCCGCGATTTCCCCACCTTCAGGTCGGCCAGGAAATCTGTCGGCGTCAACTCTTCGAGGTTCAGGAGCTCTGACACCTCGGCCAACGGCACTTGCTGGATGCCGCCTGCCTTGACCGATGGCCGGTCTCGCCGTCGAGGGTGTGATAACACCCTTCACCTGGCCGCGTCGGAAAAACCCGGGCCCTGAGTTCCAAATCGCTTGAAGCGACTACAGTCTGAAGTGACTTCAGACTTGATTTGCGGTGTCGACTATGGCGCTGACGGCGACCATGACGTGCACTTCGTTACCCACGTCTGTGGACGTCTCATTGACGACCTCCAAAGCCTCTAGGTCTTCGTGTGGAACATGGTTTACCCAGGCAAGAAGTGCGTTCCGCCACTTCTTCTTCACTTAAGGTCTGGGCGACCTGGCGTGGAACAAGGTTACCCACACAGGAAGCGCATTCTGCGCCACCTCGCCAGTTTCAGTCTGGGTGACTTGGTGTGGAACATGGCTACCCACACAGGAAGGCCCTCGTGCTTCTTCCTCGCCAGTTTCACTCTGGGTGACTCGGTGTGGACCTATGTTACCAACCTGGTGGTTTCCGCCCGGCACCACCGCTCTTGAAGCCTCGACCGCCGGTCTAGATTCACTAGGGGATCGAGGGATATCCGGTAAGGACTGCAGCACTCGACCAGCTGCAGCTTCTGCTGCCACCGCGTCTAGAGAGTTGCTCAATACGTCGGCGGCTCCCGAAAATTCACTGGATGCTCCTGCATCCCGGCGTCCCTTTCGGACGCCCCAGTTTCTGGCAGAAGTGGGAACATGACTCACCAATGCTCTGCCAGTAACTACGGGCCGGCTGGCCGATAGCTTTGCTTCGCCAATCGATCCATGGCTCATGCTTTTCGAGCCGAGCCAGGGCATGCCCAGGATCAAGCCATACTTGTCCATCTCTAGGATAGTAAACTGCTCCATGGTGTCGAAGTTCTCGAACTCCACAACTAGATCCACATGGATCTTGGGAACGGTGATCACCGTTCCGTCGGCCAGTTATACCGACACTGTCCCGTTGCCTTTGCTTTCTCGTAAAGCATCGACCAATTTGTTGCTGTTCTCCGCAACAGTCTGGCGGCGTGCGAAGGTTTTCGACGCTCCGGAGTCTATCAAGACTCGGAAGGGATGGGTATATCCCCCGTACACATACGTGTACTACTAGCAGCCCTACGCTGCTCTTCTTCGATTCGAGAGTGCAAAGACTCTCAGGGGCTAAGTCTCCATGGCGCGCGCCATCCGCGCACCGCTCATGAAGACTTACATCTTCCCCAGTAGGTCGCCTCCCTACTGGTGTCCTGCGTTCCCCTGCCCGTTGGTTCGCGGCCTTTACCAGCGACCCTTGAGCGCGAGGCTCTTTGGAGGGAAACGCTTTTGTTGTCCCCCCCCCCGGACAGGACGTGCCACGTGCCGTAGCTTACTGCAGCTATAGCAGCGAATATCATGCTGCTCGGCGAGCCCCCCCCCCCCCCCCCTCAAAGTTCCATATGGGAACAGGCCCGCTTGGGGACACGCGACTTGATGTCGCAGCCCCTAGCCACATCGCCGCCGGCGTGCGCGCCTGGCGGTGACTGTACACCTCTTGAAGTGCGACTTGGATCGCTTCTTCCAAAGTATTGGCCTGCACCCGAAACAACTGGGTGCGGGTCGTGTTTATGCTTGGGCCGTCCATGAACACCGTCACCTTGATGTGTTCATGGAGTGGGTTGCCTACGAGGGATGCGGTGAGCTCCCGCATCTCCTGGATGTACTCGTGCAGCTCACTTCGTCCCTGTTTACATGACAGGAAGCGTGACCGCTGGCGGTACTCATAGTTCGCCGGGAGGAACGCGGCTCTAGGTTGTTCACACATCTGAGCCCAGGATGCGAAGCATCCAGGCGTTTTCGCTTTCCGCGTATACGCCCATTTCTTAGCACGCCCGCTAAGGCTGGAGAGGGAAAAAGTCACTCGGAGGTGAGAAATGAGAGCCGCATCCATTGCGAGCTCTACTTCTCGCACCCAGAAGTGAAGGTTTTCCCCTTCCTTCCCTTCGTACGGGTTTACCTTCAGCCTCGACGGCTTGGGATAGACCGGTTTCGGCTCTGCGGCCGGAACGTGCAGGTTGCTCCGAACATATTTGATGAGCCCCCGCTCATACTTGTCGACGCGTGACCGCGGTCAACTTGCTCAGCTTGCGTTGACGACGCCAAGCTGGGCAAGGCATCCATGCCAAAAATGCCAGTCATGTTACGAACGGACTCAAACTTTGTGTCGTTCAGATGGGGAAACTCACTCTGGTCCATGTTGCTAGTACCCAGCGGTTTCAGGTAGTAATCCGCGTAGGGTGGATTGACTACAAGTGCTACCAAGTGTGACGGGGCACACAACACCTTGCGCACAGGAAGTGTGACTTCCGGAGAGTATACAAACTCTCAGTGAACGGCAGTTCACAAGTCCCTGGTCTGGGGGACTGTTACCAAAATTAGATAGGTTTAAGACTAATAACTTATAGGTGACCCCTTTTAATGCGTCTACATACTATTAATAACTTTAGTCACCTATAAAGTACCCTAGATGTTATCCTGTTGGGTGGATCTGTACCATATGAGTGGTACCTATCAGTGACGACATTACCGTGACGTCATAGTGATGTTGGCTACATCACTTAGGGTACTTGCGTACCATTCGGAAGAGTGACTTGGCACTCTTCATGTAACCCGTTACATTAACGAAGTTAGGAAGTACTATAAGAGCTTATTCTTGGGTTTTGTCGACCTGGCTCTCTGAAATCCATTTTTCGCACGACGACACGGCAAGGCCCACGTGTGCAACGGCGATCTCGCGCGGTGAGTGGTACGGCGTTTTACTGAACCAGCTTCTTCATTTGAAGGCTGAAGGTTTTTTGCCGTTGTGGCCGAGACTTTACTGTCTACAAGCCAGCGACGCACCCATCGGGATCACGCACGCGCTTGAGCACTCCGAAGCCTTGGTCACCGTTAGCGGCACCCAGAAGCGCCGCCAGCGCTCGTGCAAAGTCTGCGCGCTCTTGCGGACGGACCGAAAGAAGAAGTCGTTCGCAATGACCTTCTTCTGTGAGCGCTGCTCCATCGACGATGCCAAGTGCCGACTCTGCAACAAGATCCGCCATGAGTACAAGAGCGTAGCAAGACGTGCTTCGAGATTGGCACGATGACCTTCACGCGGCCAGACCATCCCACCAACATTGGGCAAAAGAGTAGTGTTGCGGCGGCCAGGCCAGGAAGCAGGCGAGCGGGAAATGACACGTCGAGAACTCCAGCTTGGCGTCGTCGGTGAAGATGAAGATGACGAGACGGGTCAAAACGAGAATAACATTGAAGACGATTGAGTTAAGCCGGTGTGTCATGATATGAGTTTTGGCTTCGTCAAAACCATACATCATGTTTACTGAATCGATGCACCTTTTCCCACTCCTTTTTCTCAACTGACTGGCTTCGAAGTGCAACATCCAGGACATTTTTCCGGCCCTTATCCAATGGAAGGATCTCACTTGTCCAGGCAATGTAGCCCTTCTCACCACAAGCATTACGTTACATTACATTTAAAGTTTATATAGGTGTGGTGGGCGATCTAATCTGGCGCGGTGCCAAAACCTAAAACTTATATTTGGGCCCTCCCATGTACGTCGAAATCGTGCTTGTTAGCATGTATAGCTTGTTCTGGACAATACCACGAACAACATCTCTAAAAACAGGTTAAATATATAGCAATTGTCTGAGTTACAGCCACCGTGGGTGGGCTATCTAATCTGTCGCGGAGTGTATACACCTGCGTATGGGATACAGGATCATATAAGTCAACCAACTCCAGAGTCTTGTACACAGCGCTTTACATGTAGAGGGATACAGCTGTCTCGACAAATATGTTCTAAATTTGTGCTTGACACGGACGCCGCGAGTCGGTCGCCCTCGTTTGATTGGAGGCAAAACAACATTGAAGACAAACTACCGTATTTGTCGGATCGTATGATACATTCGGCTTAAGTGATACATTGGATACATACAGGTGACACCCGTTCTGATAAACATCAAAACCGCGTAAGAGCAAAGAGATAATACGGCGGAGAGCTCAAAAATCGCGCCCTACAATGCTAGGTTAGTTCTGCAAACGAGAGACAACGGCAAGGTGACGACCGCACCTTATACTTCTTCTTGTTCTTGTTCTTCGGCCTGCATGGCATGACGTTCGTTTCGATGTGCGGGACGGGTGCCATCGGCGCGGAAAGCGTAGGTCACGGAAAAAAACTAATGATGTTTATTTTTGACTTGGTTTCAGCCAGTAATTTTAGTCACACTTGATCCGACAAATACGGTATAACTTAAACGACCACTTTAGTGCGCGGTTTTGGGACATTTAGGAGTTTGGCCAGAAATTAAAACCAGAGCCAGCAATTGTTTTTCGCAATAGATAACTCTGTAGAGGAGAGCATGATGTTGAGGGGGGAGCAGTTTTTTTACGCTAAGCGCACAAGTGGACTCAAAATTACCGGTGAAAATATGGAGTCAGAAAAAACAGTCTAAAAGGGTGAGTACCACTTTAGTGCACGGCATGACAAATCTAGTCCGACAGACTCCCAAGCATCATCTCCTCCGTCACCAGCCTGCCGGACACATCGACCGTCTTGCGCTTCTTTGGACCTCTTTGCTTTGGTGCACGGGGTAACACCAGCACCTCGCTGCGGACCTCGGCTTGAACTGCGTCCTTTCGCTGCAGCCAATCGGCCGTAACGAATTCACCCTTGGCCCCGCCGCTCGCATACACGTCGAGTCGCTTCAACAACTGGGCAAGCGACACAGGAAACAACCCCGTACCAGTAAAACCGTTGACCGCGTTCTGGGGGCGGTCGATGATGATCGTTTGGTACACGTAGCAGGCGATAGCGATAGCGTCTCGCTTCGGCAGGATCACATCCGCAGTCTCAAATAGCCGGTTTTGCAGTGGCTCACGGACAATTGCCTTGAACGGCTTGAACACGGCCACGTCCAGTGGCTGGAACAAGTGGGTCGCATTCGGCGGCAGAGCGACCAACAATATCCCCAGGTCCACGCACAGCGTAACCGATTCTATAATTACATACCCCGCCACAACCGAACACATTCCATATCACAAATACAGAAATTGCAATACCGATATAAAACACCGTAGGCGGGGAGTAGCATACATGCACGTACCGATATTTATGTGCGTTGAACTGTTGTCCAGCACCAAGACAACGGGAAGCTGAGCGTTCTGGCTAACCAACCGCTCGTGAAAGAACTTCACCCACAATTTGAAGAGAGTCGCATTGCTGAAGCCCTTCGGCGCACCGATACAGTAGCGTCCTCGATCGACAGAACGGCCAGGTCTTCACGGTGCACGCGACGACCGGGGACGATGACGAGCGGATGCACCGCCGTGCCAGCCGCATTCACCGCCGCTACCACCGTCATATGGAAGATCGGCTTGGTCTCCTGACTCCATACGTTCGTCGAGCCCTTTACCGCGGCACCCGACGTGACGAGGCTTTGGGCATGAATGAGGTCTCGTCCATGTTGTACACACGTGAGACATCAAGCCGCTGCTCGATCACGAGCTCACCATCGTGTAGGACAGCGTATGAACCGATGACTGGTTCACGCTGCTGCGCACGCGGGCAATGGGCTGAGCCATGCGAGCAGCCAGCACAGGATGACGCCCCAAGAATCGCGAGTACCACCCGGACGTCAGAGGCTCGAACGGTTTGCCGCGTGTGGGGAGTGCGCTCAGTCTCTGTAGATCTGGTTGACTGACTTGATGATAGCACCACGGCCGACGGAGAGACCAACACGCTGCATACCGGCCACCCACTCCACCAAGTCGGCTTCGATATCGTGTGGGATGACCGTTTTTTGTGCCACGGCGGTTGCCATCGAGGGGTTTCTCCTCGAGTTCGTCCTTGGCCTTCTTGAAGAGGGTACGTAGCGGGATGGGCGACGTGTGTGCAACCGCGGCAAACTTCTCGCCGTCGTTAACTCTCAGAAGAGCAGCCTCCAGGTCTTCCTTCGTGTACGTCTCCCGCTTGTCAGTCATTTCGCTTCGTTATTGTATCTGCGAGCTGGTGGACTGGCGACAAGCTGAATACTTTATACCTCTATAGATGGATTTCAGTCGTTGAGATGTAATAAAGCACGCACTAAAGTGGTTTGAATCTAGCTGACCAATGAGATTATGTAAAATACATTTCGTGACAGCTTTTGGTTGTTAATGATCACCGTGCAAACAAGCCGTACCCCGCACTAAACTGGTCGTTTAAGTTACTGTTTGTTCATACACGGCTGTGACAAAGTAGGCTGCGTTGATGAGGTCGCTGAGTCTGAGTGCGTTTACGATCATAAACAATGAACCGCCATAACTTGTGCTTCTCTCTGCAAAGTACATTCGGTAAAAAGCTGAAAGCGTACAGAGTCTTGGTAACTTGGGTTGTCGAAGACAAAATGGGGACTGAGTGTGCTGGAGTTAGAGAAAGTAATGACGCGGCGTGGTCGCCACCACAGAACAGAGGGGCGCTAACGGTGGCTACCTCCGATGCGCTGGGTTTTAGGCTACGAACGCAGCGGACAGCCGTCGGTAGTCGTCCGATCGCAATGGAAGCTCTGCATCGTCATGTAACTGGGTGCCTCGGATGTATTCCCGCAATCAGGGAATTCAAGGCCAGTGCCTACAGGCTTGGGCTACGTGGTGGCATGGTGTCGTGGAGTCTTCATTGTTCTCAACTTCTCCTGTATATTGTAGATATCACTTTAGGAAGAAACCCGTGACGGGCGGGGCCAGAACAGCTCCTGGGGACTTGGATTGGACGGCTTGGGGGCTGGCTGGGGTATTGGGTTGTGAGTGCCATGCATGGCCGGTGCCCAGCCCCTTCGCTTGTCCTTCCACACGCCCTGCTCTATATTGTACTATACTAAGGCTGTTAGAGATCCGTTACGTAACGATCGTGTCCGTTTCCCAACGGACACGACAGCACACGTTGCCTTGCAGTTATGGCGAGCCACCTCCATTCCATGCGAACAGGTACGTTCTCCAACACATGGCGCCCCGCCTGACCGGCTTGAGATTATGACGTCAATTACGTCAAGTGAGGCAACCAGTACGAACTTGCAGGATCGAAGCTGAGGCTCATGTACCAGGCTGGAAGTACGCTGTCCCAGCAATGGATCAACATTGATAGGCTTCACTGATGGTCAAAACTGCCGAGCGCGTGTAAGCGATACGAATTTCCTATCTCCATTGTTTAAGAGCATCTCCACCTGGACCGCGCCAAATGCAAAATCCATCCGTTTAGGTGCGAATGGCAAGAAGCGTTCTGAGTTAACCCCCCCATACCACCACTTCGCTATCGCTTAGTATTGCAAAATACACCTCGCCAAACGCCCGCTAATTGCGACCCGGTATGTAGATAACTAGCGCCAACATGGAATCAGATTGAATCAGAGTATTTTCAGACATTAGCAGACACAAGCCCAGACTAGAAGCCGCATTAAGATCTAAAGTCACGACAAACGCACGCCCCATGGCTCACGGAGTTAGTTTCCCTCGTGATGAGGATGCACAATTATGTACATCATATCTGAAGGTTAGCAAGGACACCAAGGCCGGCACGAACCAAACCTCCGGCGACCTGTGGAAGAAGGTTAAGGCGCATTTCAACGAAGCCAGGCGATGAACTCTCGCTTGAATGCAAATGATCGAAGGTATTTAGCGATATTAGGCGATTCGCCAACGTGAAGGGCAAGGTATCTCGGTGTTCTGTCGCTAGCTTAGACGATGCGGTCAAAGACGCCCAAGAGGTCTATAAGAAGATGCAATGCACAAAAGGCAAGTATTTCGGACGTCTTCATTGCTGGAATATTTACGCGATGAACGCTGCGCAAGTCATTTGTGACCAAAAGCAGTCGCTATTTAAACCGCAAGCGGTTTGAACTTGTATGTACCTGCAACCGGAGCTGCCGGTCGCCGCCGAGGGATAGAAGCGGCGGAAGCAGAAGCCAAGTTAGCAGCTGAAACGGGATAGTCGTTGTAAGATGTCGCGCTCACCACGGCGCACGGCCCAGGCAAGCAGCAAGCACGCCCGAGCGCTTCAAGAGGCAAATGGTTTAGCTGTACCCATTGTGTCTCTAGCGGAAATGGACCCAGCTGCACGCGAAAAAAGAAATCGCCGTCATCAGGCACTAGAAAGCCTTCGCAAATCCCGTGCCACCGAAGCACCAGAGGGGGGGGGGAGACAGGTGGATGCACCTTTCGCCATCTGTTGCTGTTGGAGTTCTTGCTGCTGTTCATTATCCACCCCAGCGACGTAACTGCAAAACTGTGTACAATACCGTGTGTTCGTTTGTGATGGAGGAGAAGGACAGCTGCGTGAACATCAACAAGGAGAGCAACAGAGAAATCGTGGAGAGTGTCATAATTTGATTTGGTACAGGTGACCAGGATCCACCTTCGTAGTAAGTAGGGTTTCGTGCATACAGCATGATGCATCCATCTGTTTAGCCAGTGGTGCTCCATTAGATCATTTTGTAGGGCTGAGTACGCAGCCGCATTTTGCCCTGTGATAGCCCCATGAGGAGTTCGCCAAAAAGAATAATGTTTCGAGCAGCGGGATTGACACTCCACAGGTTGAATATACACTTCATTTGTACTATCACGTTCGTCCTCAACGATCATGTTGTGGAGAGCAACACAGCAACGCCAAACAACACGTATCGTGCGTTCATCCCATAAATGTGCAGGCTGTGACTAAAACGCCAAAGCTTCCCTGCTCCATATCTTTGCGATCTCATTCTTTATTATCTGCAACGTATTTCTCCTGGCTGGCGAATAGACTTTACAAACGCGGGTCACGCCGAGTAAATTTCGTCACACAACAAGTAGCGCATCTTGTACGGCTTGCCGTTGACTTCGTGCCCAAATGCTGGAGCCCTCCCACTCAGCTAATTCGCTATCAAAGGCGATCGGTTCACGACGTTGATGTCGTTATTTGAGTTAGGCATACCAATAAAGAGTGTCTAGATCCACAAATCTTTGTTGCAACCGCCTCCATGATCATGAAGATATCACCGTCGGGGTCTTGGTACGCGCCGTGCCAAGCCTTGGGCAGCTCTTCCACACCCAGCGGGTGCAGTCGAAAAACAGACGGTCCACGAAAAACCCCGCACATCGTTGAGCCCCACATGCTCGCTGTGTCGGCGGCTGTTGGGTCACGCAGGTGCTCCTCGTCAAAACCCTCAAGTACTGCCTTCGCAGATCGCTTCAAACTTTATAACTCTGTAGTTTTGGCTATCCGACAGTACTCATCTAATGCATCAGCACACACACACACACCACAGCAAAGCATTCTCATCAGGGCCTCCGAAAATGGCATTGTCCATAACATTATTTTAAAAAAATAAATAAATACTGATGAGAGTATTTATTTCTCGAGGTCTGAGCTGACATACACTAACTTATTCTACGTCTGTAAAAATATAATTATTTATTTAGAACCCTCAAAAAATTATTTCGCCTGGCAACCACCAGAACCAACCATTCACAACTTAAGACATGCTTCTTTTTCTTCACTTACTTTCTATTTTCCTTTCTACACCCCAACTCAACCTCCATCCAACTACGACAATGGCCACAGCCGGTCGCCCCCGCTTTACCAACGCCCAGATCTCGGGCTTCTTCTTCAGGCCGTACCGCAACGAGTACGATGAGACTATTCCCGAGTACTTTCGCTGTCGGTGCGGCACGGTCCGGTAGCAGACCAACCGAAATGGCTTTTCGAACCTGATGCAGCACGTGAGTCGTGAGCATACGGACTACGAGCACGCCATGCTCGACGAAACGACAGCCGAGACAGGCTCCCTCGTTAACTTCGTCCGCCACTACTCCCAGAATCGGTACAGCTGGATGGGCTGGACGATGCAGTCCAATCTCCCTCTTGCGTTCTGCGAAAGTCGTGAAGCGAGACGGCACGTTAAATATTGTACTTGAGTTTATTTTATTTTACTAAGAATTATAATTAACATAGGCTAATTGTGGATGGATACATAAAATTAGGTACTCGACTTTGGACCCCATCTCCCAAGAAACTTTTCGACAGGGTATGGACGGAGTGATGTGAGCTGTCGAGCGTGCGATCGCAGAGGAGCTACCCCCTCTCTTTGACATCATGATGGACGGCTGGACACACGCCTCGGAGCATTATGTCGCCCGGTTTGCCTGCTTCGAGAAAGACGATCAACTGTCCACTGTATTGCTGAGCATGGCTCCTTTGCTCAACGAGCCGGACGACGACCTATCCGCTCGAGCGCACCTTGAATTTCTCGAGTCTATGCTGGCGCGAGATTACGGGGTGAAGCTCGAGCGGTGCATCTTTATTGTCGGTGACAATTGCTCGGTCAACCGTTTGCTGGGAACGCTCATGGGAATTCCGTTAGTGGGGTGCATCGCGCCCTGCAACAGCATTTGGTACTGCACGAGGATGACTTGGCTGCTGTACAAACATTGATGATTAAGCTGAGGACGCTAACTGAATCGGCAAAACTTCGGCAAGAAAATGTGTATCCATTTGATTAATATTTCTAACTAACTAACCATTTTTTTTTAGTTTTGGTAAAGGTTAGAAGCGGAGCTTCGGCCTGTTATCAGGCAAGATACCCGATGGAGCTCGACCTTCAATACAGTCAAGCGCTATTTTCAGCTGCTTGAGTTTCTAGATACCGAGGACTACGACATCATGGAGAAGATGCCGGCACCATTTGCTAACAAGCGACTTCGTGCTTTGTACAAGGAGCTAAAGGGCATCGAATCGGTGTTGAAGGCGCTTCAAGGTCAAGACGTCGATTTGCTGGATGTTCGTCAGTGGTTCGACGAATTCATTTCGACCAAGCCACACTTCACGACATACCTCGGTACGAGAATACATACGATGACTACGTCTTGATATTATTTATTTAATTACTATTATTATGAAGGCCCTCGCGCGACTATTGTTCACAGTCCCGACTTTGAGTCGGGCTGTGTACGCGTCCTGAGAGGTCGGCAAAGCCGTTTGACGCGTGCAGAGAAGGCGTTACTGCTTCCATTTGTAAAGCCAACGGAGACCGAGAGCGAATCGGACGACGATGATCAAGCCTCTTTTGTCGAGTGTCTCCGCAAGCGCCGCCGCGTGCAACACGCGGCCAGTTACAATCTTTTGACGACAACCCCCCAACGTCTAATGTGGTAGAGCGCTTCTTCAGCGTTGCCCGCGTTACCTTCGGACATCATTGTCACGGTCTGCTGCCAGCAACGCTGGAGATGATTTTGTTGCTGCGCGAGAACCGCAGTTATTGGAATGCCACCACAGTCAATAGTCTTAACTAGATCGCTTAGTTGAGTTGCCAATACATTTGATTACATGGTACTGCATTTTTTCAATTACTCCGTTATTTATTTCGAGTTGTCGTGCCACGCCATAACTTGATTTCCACCTCACGAGAGCTTATCACATGATTTATTTTGCTTGCAAGGGACCAATAAATAAAAATGCCATATTCGGAGGCCCTGATTCTCATACCTACCGTGACTTTCTAGCGCGGAGAAAATCCGATTATCCCTAAAGCATCTGGACACTGCTTGAAGTATCTGTCGGCCGCTGTCACTTTCTCTATCACGCGGGTAAACAATCGCCGCAACATGCGGAAGCGCCGTCTAAATAACGTGTCTGGGAAGCCTGGGTAAGGGCGAAGTAGTCTTGTACAGCACTTCATTTCCCGCAGCCCAATTACAATTTATGTTGGCACTCTTTCCGGACCGGAAACCACCATTTTGCTTCTTCTTGCGGGGTTCCTGCGTAGCAGCTACTGAAATCACTGCACACACATTAGCCCGCACGTTGCGTCGGATGTTCCACCGTGGTTCTCGCCCTGAGCTAGGAAAGGAAGGTCATTCGCCAGCTCACGCTGTGTTTTCAGATGTCAATTAGCCTCCTCTTGAGAATATCGACCGTTTGGCGACGTTTTTTTGGTAGGGTACCGATGCGAGGACAACTCCCAAACTGGAAATATTACTAGGCGGACCTCGGCAGAAGGGTTTTAGAGATAGCCCTTGGCGCGATCCCGGTGGAGATGCTCTTAGTGCGTAGCTTGCGCCATATCACATATCGCTCGGGCCTCCAACCGTCCACGGTAGTGATGTGTCGGGGTATCATAGCATGCAGGATCGTCTCCTGTGTGCAGTCTGCGATGGGGGAATTCATCGTCAGTGGTGTTCTCCAGAGCATTCGATTCTCGATGGCCCCAATAGATAGTCCAACCACGTTTGGCTTCGTACTGATAGGTTCGTATTGCACAATGCGGGCAGGGACTTGTGTCGCTGTTGGCTGTACCCATCTTTTTTCACTGGATCGGCACTATATTTCAGAATGGCGCTCACCGTTAAGCTCTTTTATCGCGGTGTCGACGCAGAAGTGCATGTTGCTAATGAGAGTTGTCTGCTGCTGCCCCCCCCCCCCCCCAAGGATGGCTTGGCTTTGGAATGAGCCTCACGGTACTGCGTCTTGTTGGTTTGAGACGGCGTAAGCGGCAAATTATTGAGCTAGGTGCGCCTTTTTTGGTGGTGTGGTGGGGGTGGGGGTTATGAAGCTGAGCTTCTTGCTGCTGATCTGCCCAGGGGCGGGGGGCACCCAATACCGGATAGTTATCGCCGGAGCCCAAAATTATGCGCACATTCTTCACGAAAGATCACAAACACCGTGGTTGTCTTTTAATACACAAGAAGACATCAATACGATAAAGTGATTAGCTTGCCGTCCGTGAGAATATGCGTCCACTCAGAGAGTCTTCGACTGCCGCTCAGGTGTTCATCGCTAATACCACGGGAGTTAACAGCGTAGGGTGTGGTAACAAGCCCCAGTACTGCTCAAACTGAGGGAGATGCATTGCTCTGGGCGCGCACCAGAGAGAGAGAGGATCGTGCGGCACGGTGAGTTGTTTTGTCGTGTTTGTGTGGTCTAAGCAGAGCTTAATGTTCTGTTTGTTTGCGTGAGATTTATATGTTATTACTATAAAGCCAAACCATCGCATCGAAGGTATTGTCGATTCTTGTTGCACACTGGTTGACGTAAGCTCACATTATTTCGTCTTGTTATACGTTCCAACAGAATGTCAACGATGAAGTCCATCGTCCACAATATTAACATGAATGCAAAGAAAACGATTCCTGGCGAAACTATCTTCCGCAGAACTATCATGTAAGTTTTCATTTGTTGTTTGTCTTGTTCAATTTCCTACAAGTTCTGGCTCGAGCATTTCTCGTATAGTTCTTGAATACCGCAGGAAATGAATGGGGATTCACCAACTACATATTCGCCCGGTTTGATCGAGGCACCTTCTTCTCGACCTCTTCCCTGGTAGCAGCGCGCCATTGTGGCCAACCTTACCAGATTGACTGCAGTGGTAGTCGCTCAATCCGTCACTACCGCAGCTTAACTTGATCATTAAAGAATGCTTCTAACTCGCTGCTATCATCGTCCTGGGACGAATCAAGCGACTGCGTGGTCGAGGATGGTTGGATTGAAGATCGGCGTGTGCCTTCTCCCTTTGTGTTTTTTCTTTTGACGCCTTGCACTATATCAGCTGATTGTTTTCGACGGACGGCTGAACTACCGGCTTGGTGGTACAAGGGGGGAAGCTTGACTTGTGCTGTTGCTATAAGTGCACTGTACAGCGGCAATCGGATGTTAATTTTGCTAATGCTTCACAGCAGTGGTCCGCCAATACAGTATCAAATTTTATTGGCCAGCCGTCATCTCACTAATAAAAATGGCAATTTATGACACAGTAATAGTAAATATTGCCGCAATTTATATTTAATTTATCTCTACTGGTTTCCCTCTTCTGCTTGTCCCGGTAGGCAGTCCTGTTAGTATGAATGTTCACCGATCTGCGGGCCACACAGTGCCCAGCCCCTCCCGCTCCAAATCACCGATGATTTCTTGTGGCAAGTCGGTTGCCACGTTCGTCACGGGAAACCAACCCAGCCAACGAAGTAGTACGCGTCGCCAGCCACGTTGGGTTTCTTCGCGTAGATAAACTCGACCGTGAAGAGATTAGACCCCTCAAAGTCGGACCCGTTACTATCGGATGAGGTACTGTCATGCTCCTCACCAAGTGACGGGAAGCAACATCGTATAGGCGTCAAATGGGCAATGCCAGATTCAAACGCAGGAGTGCGGATGATCCTCGCTGTTGTCTTCAAATGTTCCGCCATGACTGGATACCCCGCAACAAACGCATCAAACATCATGCGGATCTCTCGATATCAGTTGCAACCGCTTACAGATGCTCTCAAATTCCTCGAGATGATCGAACTATGAAGCTAGCTTCTTGGGCTTGTTGACAGTCGGAATTAGTGGCTCCACAGCCTCCACCTGGTTAACCTTAGTCCGATTCCCCTAAACCCTAGCGCAGCACCATCGAAAACGTTGAAGACCAACGGGTGACGTTGCGCTTGATAGGCAAGAGTTTGATGTGCTTCTTGAGATCCGCAAAGTTGTTATCTCGGCGTAGCGCCACCATGAAGGTACTCACCTCATCTCATATGGCACCAAGAACTTGTTGACAGCCAAGCTGAACAGCCGGATTGCACTGTCGACTAACGGGACGTATATTTTTTCGCAATACACTGGTTTGTACTGCAGTTGTCACCCACCAGAAACCCCACCACGTCCTTTATTTGTTGTACACGCTAAGAACATTCTCAAACAGCTCATGAGCTCGGCCGTCTGGCTGCCATCGGTGAGGGGGTATAGGCCCAGTAGGGGACGTGCAATAGATGGCTTGCTTCCTCGCATACGAAGCCAAACGACTACAGAGAGCGGCTGCGCTGGAGACAGATACCGCGTACTGAGCCTCGTATCCTGCCCAGCCAGGTGAGTAAATAGGTTGGAGTATCTCGAGCCCGGAACTTGTCTTCGATCGAGGCAACACAGGCTGCAGCGAAATAGGCATTGACCTAGCGGGACGAAGAAAAAGAAGTCTTCTTGTTGACGACCATTGTAGCTCGCGGAAGATGAAGTGGTGAGCTCTTAAGGGATTGTGGGCCTTGCCGAATCACCCATGGATCGATGCGCTGCCAGCCAACGAATCGTTGATGACGTGACAGTGGTGTGGAACACTTCACTGCTGATATCATTGGCTCTAGAAAATTATATCATCGTGTGGTAGAGCTCAAAGGAGGGCACACGTAAGCTACTGCTGTCTTACTTTTCGGGCTTACTTTTGCCGTATTTATTGCCAGCAATGGCTCAATAAAATATTGTATTGGAGTCGGCCAGATCAATAATACAATGTTTTATTGAAAATCCCAATTTATTACTTTATGGCCATATTTAATTCCGACCTCTGCTTCACGAGAGTTAGAACACGATATGCCTGGTAAAAATACCGCTTCACGTCATAGTGCGGCAAGGTTCTTTCTTTTTATTTTGCCCTGGTGAACACGACAGCTTGAATGTGGCGGGCACGATATCTTCATTTGCTCAGCCGTCACACAGCGTGCCATGTGCTGAGTTGAATGTTCCTCTCATCGGGACCCACCGCTGTTTCTCGAGTCAAAAACGCTGAACACGTAAACAGCGGTGGCGCATTACTGTTAACTGGGCTACGAACTTCTTCTCCGCGTCGAGCAATGTTTTCGCATGAGGTATCAGCACATTTTGCTGTTAGCCACGCTTTCACGAGTTTGTTCCTCTTCGCACAGACACTAACGGCGCCGGTACAAAATGCCATCACCAATCCAAGCAAAAGTTAGTTGCGGATTCGGTTCCATAACAAACCATTGTTGTCGCCCTCTATTCCGCTTGTCGTGCGGACACCCCAGAGAGGTAAATGACCTCCATGCTTGACTGCGGACCCTCATGTACCATTGAGCGATGCATTTTCGTCAGGTTTAGGCGGCATGTTTCCTACGAGACGCCGGCCGGTTGGATGAATAGTGCGCAGATAACTCGAAACGCGCTGTTCCCGTTAACAACATTCTCTATGCCACTCGGGTAAGCCCTTGCAATATGATTAATAATAGCATCATATGCGAGTAGAGTGTCTGATTTTTGGAAAGAGAATATGTCGCTATTACACTCTCCTCTCTCTCTCTCTCGTTTCAGCTTAAGCGTCTTGAATTTTTCCATTGTGTTGAAGCGTAGATGGAGAGCAGAACTTCAGGTGAACTCGTAGGCCTAGTTGGTTTAGAAGCACTTGTGCACCTAGATGCTTTCCCCTATCACAGGAAGTAGGTCGGTCTTGGAGGTGCAGGCTAGCCGCAATGTAATTGAAAATAACGAAGCTAAATTATCGATAGTCTTTTTGTGCACGTACGCGGCAGCAATAGTAATCGTCTTCTTTTCACTATTTTTACCAACCCAAGTTGGGCAGATAAGATTGTATACTGGGTTCTATATGTGGGTTCCATTGCACTCCCACCCGGGGAGGAACTATCTGGCGCGCGTACTACACTTCCAATCGCCAAAATATGTAACGGGGTAAGAGTTACCGTTACTAGCTTACACTATTAGTAGCAGAGGAAGCTTTTAATTAACAAGCCCAAGTGTCACTTTAGTGGCAGATTTAACTCTGTTTATTTTTAAGTCCGAGGAAAAAATTCCCGGACTTCTGTGAGCCACTCGAATGTGGATCGACTCCTGATTGGTCAATATGGGTCTGGCTCCCGATAATTAACCAAAAGGAGGGTAGCTACCTATTACTGTGATATATAATAGAAACCTACTTACTTATGTAACGGACACAGCACGTTACACCACCACCCCTCTTTAAGTAGCGGTTACGGCAACTGAAGCGCAAAACCGAAAGAAACACCCAAGTGTCATTCAACAAATAAAAACCATTAATCCAACTGGCAAACGTGCACGCGACGAATTCACTCGATAGACATTACCGAGTGTTGCACACAGCAAGAAAGTCCATGAATCCCGAAAAGTACGCAAGCGAGAACGAAGAGCAAGGCAACCCGCTCCTCGAGCCGGCACCGCGTCTCGTGGCGGAGCCGCATGTGATGGACTTCGACTTGAAATCGTGGGAATTGTATGAGCTTGATGGCGCCGTGAATCCAGATGGCCTTGAAGAGATGGAAGCTTATTTCAAGCGACTTCGCGCAGTGAAAGGGAAGACAACGAACCACGCCTATACACACGACGCCTTGCAGTGTTCGATGTGCGCCTTCGTCCGAAGGTGGAACGCCACTCAACGCGAAGAACGATCCTTCGCGAGTTGGATTGAGGCTCGCGAGGGAAAATTTAGTGAACACACGATAGGGGGCCTGCGGACTCGCGTCTGCAAGGTTGCCTAAGAAAACTGGAGATTGTGCTACGGCCATCTGCGTGAGGGCTGCAATCGTTGTGGAGGAGACTCGGGGGCGTCCCACTCAGATCAAGTGGGACGAGCAGGTTCGACTGTATCCCCCTTGAAGAGTTGGATATTACGAACGGCCGCCGCATGAATTTCACCCGGTGACGGAACGACGACAGCGTGTGCAACCGCAAAATGACGAACATCTTGGTCGACTACCGGAATCTCATTCGCGTGGTCGCGAGCGCAGCCGGTCGCGCTCGCGTGATCGTCGCAGGGACCAGATTGGAATGGGACTGGATATTACCATGGAAAATATCGCTCGCGTGTCTACGAGCGAGAGCGTACTTGGGCACGAAGTCGCAGTCGATCGCGTGAATATATGTAACTGGAGTCAGTTTGCCCGCGAGCGCAGCCGCTCGCGAGGGCGAATGCCAAATCGTTCGCAGATCTCTCGACAGGAATATCCGTGTTACTCCGGACACGAATATTCGCATAACTCTGGTCCGGGATATTCCCAGACTTTTCAGCCTGAATATTTGCGGAGCTCGTGGAGTGAAGAACCATGGCGGCAGACTGGTACTTCTCAAAGTCGGTCACAATATCCGGGATATCCTCAAGGAGAGCCTCACGCGATTCCCACGTGTCCTCCCCTGGCGGGAACCCTAGCCAGCGGACCCGATACTGGAATTCGGGGGGGGGGGGGGGTGCCGGGCGTTGGCCCGGACCGGGAATCGTTGTGCGTGCCGAGCGTTGATCTATGATCCGCTCGGCGACCCTGCGCCGAGCGCCAGTCGCATCAATCAGTGGGGGAGGACCATCACGGTGATAACGCTCCCGTCGTCGTGGAGGGGACTAAGCCTTCCGAGGCGGCCTGTCAATCGGAAGGGATGACGGCGGAAGAATGTCGTCTTCTGCGAGCTGAGGTGCAACAGATGGCGGACGAATTGCATAACGCTCGCAAGAAAGCTTGCGAAGACGCGGATGCCGCGACGTCCTCTGCGGAGCGAACCCGTCGGGAACAACGGGTTCTCGTTGAGCGACTCCAGCGGATGGAAACTGCGGCATTTGGAGCGCCGCAGCAGGGCGAGATGACGCGCGAGCAGCAGGGACTTGGTTGGGTCGGCGACAGCGTCGTCGGCTCGGGATGTCCGAGTACGAGCCGGCACCTGCGGATCAGGGATCTTCGCCGGGAGATAAGTCTTGGGCCGCCCGACGTAGAACGTCGGGTGTAGTCGCATAGCCGTAGGAATATCTAATGTATATGCGTCCCCAATTGCTTTGCGAATCGTAAATGGTCCAATAAATCGCGGGGACAGTTTAGTGGCCCCCAAATTCATAACTGCAGTAGATTATATACCGGCGGTAGACAATAATACTCTGTCACCTACCCGGAAGACAGAAGTATTCTTCCGGCCTCGGCGGTCTGCATATTCTTTCTGTTTATCCAACGACGCTTGCACCGCGTCACGCATTTTGCGCGTGACGGATTGACGACATAATGCGAAGTCCGATACCGCGGCGGAATTTATCGACGAATCCACTTCTCGTGGAGGGAAGTTGGCTATTGGCGACGCGGTAGGTACAATCGCGTCGGTAATACCGCGAGATACAGAAACGGGATTTTCCCTTGGCAATCGTCGGGTCGGCCACCGGGTGTGTTACGGTCGTAAGCTCGTGGATGAACATGTAACGGCGCTGATTGTAACTGCAATTTCGGTGGAGTGTGCTTGGAGCATATTGATTTTAGCCGTATTAGTGCCGCCAGGTAGAGTCGTGGATGTCGCGGAGGCCACCGGACCCTTCGCCAGTGGCACTATCAAGGAAGACTCTAGAGTTTTCTTGAGTACCGTTAGGTTCTCTCCCACCAAGAGCGGTACCGATACCGTCGGGAGTCTCCAAGAGCCAGAACGGCGGGAGCACGTGGGTGCCGCGCTGAGTTTACGAAGAACGGCGTCAACCCTGTTGACGCGTGCACGAAATTATTGATTGAATATTCGGCGAACGGGAGAAATGAACTCCACGACGTAAAAGACGTCGCGTAACTGCGAAGCACGTCCTCAAGGACGAGGTTGACGCTTCTATTTGCCTATCCGTCTCTGGACGGCTGCCGCGACATGAGGAGGCGGGTACCGAATAATTCGAACAATCGGCTCCAGAAGGCCAATTTGAAGCGTGGGTCACGGTCGGAAACAATTAATTCGGCAGGCCGTGCTGTCGGAATATTAAGTCAATGAAGAGCGTAGCCGTGCCTGCCGCAGAAACTTGGGCCGGAACGGCAGCAAAATGTACCATTTTGCTGAATCGGTCGACGAAGATCAGGACACCGGTACGGCCTTGGCCATCCGGAGGGAGGCCGAAGAAAAGTCCATGCTGACTGAGCGCCACGCGTCCGTGGCGATTGGCAACGGACGCAATGGGGCCTGCGACGAGAAAGCCGGCTTAACGCGATGGCAGATCTCACACGATCGTACCCATTTGCGGACCCACTTATACATGTGGGGCCAGAAGAAGTCGCGCGACAGGTCGTCGAAATAAAAAAAAATTTCTCGCGTCCGAGGTGACCACCGACGGGAGCACCATGGTATTCATGGACGAGATGAGCACAAAGGTCGTCGTCAGCAGGGACGACGACGCGAGGGGAGTCGAACGTATCGACTGTATACGTTAGCAACGCACCATCAAGCTGATACCGCTTGATGTGAGAACGAACGGGACACGTGAGTTTCTTTTCGGACTTGAGGTTCGGCTCGCGCAGATGGTCAATGATGTCGCATAGAACGAATCATGAGCATACGCCTCCGCGATCTGGTCGCGGAGGGACGGAATCGGGGACGTCAATGTCGCATTGACGTCAAGCTGGACACAGCACGCGCACTCGTCATCCTCATCCACTTCAGCAAGGGCTTAATGACCGAGGTCCCGACATGGATCGTAGTCGGGATGGCGCGACAACGCGTCGGCAGGAATGTTATTCTTGCCGGGCTTGTAATGCACGACGAAATTATACTCCGCAAAGAATGATAACCAGCGAGCCATGCGTTGTGAGAGGTGCGCACTTTTGGTCGAAGTCCTCAGCGACGCATGATCCGCGTAAAGCGCGAACGTCTGCTCGCCGAGCAGGTACACTCTGAATTTAATCAAAGCGTAGCGCGTCGCGAGCAGCTCCTTGTCATGTACCGGATAATTCCTCTCGTCCGGCTTCATCTGTCGTGTCTGGAAGCTCACAACGCGCTCGCGGCCCTCATCATCGACCGGGGGACCAGGACCTCCGCCCCCCCCAGCCAGTAGGGCGCCCCGCACCTACTGGGCCTGATCGCTTTTTGACTGGGCCATCTGGCGAGGAGCATCGTCCCTCGGGGCGACTGCGTTCGCGTAGACCAGCGCAGCAGCGCGGTAAACCGGCGCGGGCGTGCGGCAGGCTGCCGCGACATGGCCCTGCTACCGCTGTGGTAGCAGGGCGAGTGCCACGGTTGGGCAATCGACCGCGGCCAACTAGAATGTCGATCGCGTCGATCTCCATTTGCTCGGGCGCTGACCCGCGGGCTTCGACCGGGGGGCTGCGGGAGTATGAAGACGACACAGTATAGTCCTCGCATAGCACGAGGGAGAAGGCCTCTTCCAGGGACTTCGGGTCGGCGCGCGTTATAGAATAGCGCGTCAAGCCCTCGCGCATACCAAAATTAAAGACGTGGACTTGCGAGACCATGTCGATAGGGTTCGTAAGTACACACGAAACTTAGTGTCGTGTCTTCTGAACGTATTTGCGCATTGACAGTCGACCTTGCTTGGGAGCAAAGAAGTCTACTCGCATGCGTGCATCGTCCAGTGGAGGCTCGAATGCGAGTCGCAGGTCAGTCTGAATGCTCTCCAGAGTGGGGAACGCATTGGGGTCGGCGAACCAGTTTGCCTAGGGCCCACTCCTTCGCCTTTCCGGACAGGCGAGAGAGCAAGAAGTTAATTCTTGCTGGGGTCGCTTCGATTAGCCTCGAAGCGATTGCGATGTTGACTTCGCGGAACCAGCGGTTCAGTGGCAGACGGTCTTGTCCGACACCGGAGTAAGTCGACGTCTCCATCTTGACAGTATCGTTCCCCGAGCCACGTGAGGGAGTTGATACTCGCCGATTCGTTTCGGCGAGCTCGCGTGACATGAACGCTTGAATGACTTCACGTTGTCGTTCGGGCGTCGCTGAGCTCAGCAGCGACGTTACGAAGCCTTCTCCTGACGCCACCGCGAGGCGGTGTAGGGCTTGCCACTCGGCGGTGGTGGGATGGGGGAAGGCCAAGTGATCCAGCGTTGTCGCTGGGGTCGCGTAGGGCTCGTCCAGGCTCATCTCGTGTTGGGCATTGGAAGGACTACGAAGTGCTACCAGGTGTAACGATAAAAAAGAGTTACCGTTACTAGCTTACACTATTAGTAGCAGAGGAAGCTTCTAATTAACAAGCCCAAGTGTCACTTTAGTGGCAAATTTAACTCTGTTTTATTTTTAAGTCCAAGGAAAAAATTCCCGGACTTCTGTGAGCCACTCGAATGTGGATCGACTCCTGATTGGTCAATATGGGTCTGGCTCCCGATAATCAACCAATAGGAGGGTAGCTACCTACTAATGTACTATGTAATAGAAACCTACTTACTTACACAGCCAGTTACAAAAATGCCCTGAATAACCTACCATGCGATTTTAATTGGCAGCAAACGCGAGATCCTTCATTCAGTGCATCAAATTGCTCCAAGAAACTAGAATAACGTATGTATTCCGCTACAAATTCCGTTTGCTGTTTCGCTTTGGCCTTTTGAATCTCTCGCTACAACAGAGAAGATTGACTTACCAAGTCAATCCCGTCTACCATCGTCACGTTGTTGACCACTCTAGCCCGAGATGTACTGTGACCATCGACAATTGCAGCCTTGAATCCTGGTAGCTCCTCTAGCTTTGCAACACTGGAGCAGCACTGAATATGCTGTAAGTTCATATTTGCAATATACCAAGAGCCTGCAGAGCCATGAACAGCTTTGTTCTTGTTTCGCTTGCTGAGACTCGACTTGGCAGTTGATGCACGCTTTTTAGTTACAGCAACAAACCAGACAAACCAGTCATAACCATCAGAAATACAAAACCACTTCTTGTGACAACCAGGTCCTTTGTTTCGTTGAATACAAATTTCTTTAATAATTGCATATAGACAGATCAGCATCGCGCAGATTTGGAAAGTAGGCATGAAGCCTTGGAGCTGCACCAAGTCTAGCTTTCGGCGGGGCGCACCCATGGCGAAGTGATTCGTCTCCGCTGCTCTCTAAAAATGATAGCCAATCACAGTATTTGTGGTCTCTCGTGAAGATTAGGACATGATTGTAGTCTCTGTTGATAAATATCCCCCAATACCTGCTGTCTTAATCAGCGAACGATTGTGCCATATTTCTGGTACTGTATCAGGTAGTAGGTACACCCCGCGATAAGAATCCGATCTGACAGGAATATAGTGAGCGCCAATGATGGAATACAATCATAATGTCGCCTCACCAAAAACGGTTTTAGATTCCAATTACAGATCCTGAATTGTATTTCACTCCTCGGAGAGATACGAGGATGGTTCCCAATGACCGACACCATATAAGCACAAGTCAATCTGGCCTCTAATCTCTAATTAGCGATACAATATAACTACCCAAAGGTGATTAACTATAGCTAACGTCCGTTTGGTGCAGGACGTCCGAAGAAGTCGGCATCGACTTTGCTGCTTGCTTACGCGCAAGCTCCTCTCTAAACACTGTCTGCATCGTTCGAAGCCCGATAATCTCTCTTGAAGGCGCCTCCATCACATCTGCGATAACGAAACGTTGTGCCATCCATTCAATCCGCCATTTTTTTTTAGCTTTTCTGTGGACAGGTTCTCCGGCGTCGGATCGGTAGAAGCAGCAATATCGTCTTCTTCGTCGAGACCGCCTACATCGCCATCGTTCCCGCACCTGCTCTCGCTCCGTGGAGGATCTACCCGGCATAAATCTTCGTCTGCTGGCTCTTCCGCGAGGATGTCCTTTTATTCACTTCACAAAAATTGTTTGAGTCATCCATGCCTTGGCGCTGTTAGGGGAGGTTTCATTCAGGGGCAGGCTAACTGGGGTAATTTTCCACTGTCAACTTTTATATTTGACAGAAATAATAGTATTTCATAGATATTAAATTTGTCTCGCAACCGCACCCGCCAGCTCAAGCACCTAGACCCGGCACCACAACCGCCAGCGCCAGGGCCAACACCTTCGCCCCAACCAGGAACAGCTGCTCAACCACTAGGGCCAGCAGCAGTTCAACCACACAACCAGCAGCAGCCCCGCCACCAAGACCAGCAGTAGTCCCGCCACCAGGACCAACACCTTCGCCCCAACCAGGACCAACACCTTCGCCCCCGCGCAAGAACCAGCAACCAGGACTAGCAGGAGCTACGCCGCCAGGACTAGGCAGGACGCAATGAATGGTTCAATACACGTGGATGATTTTAATATCATTTTGGTGTTATTGTTCTCACGCCTGGTTGCTGCTGTTGGTGCCGGTGAAGGGAAAAGCTTAAGGGGAGAAGCTTTGAGAGAGCTAACTGTCAGCAACAACTACTTCGAGGAAAATTACAAGGCTTCTGATGAGGCATTCCGCCGGGCATTTCGAATGTCTCGACCGTGTTTTAAAGTTCCGGCAACTTACCTTTGACGCCGCTGGTCTCACTACTATGGGCATCCGCCAGAGAACAACCGGACCAAGTACTCACTGGAAATGAAGCTTGCGCTGACGTTGCGCTATCTTGGCTCCCGTAGATCACTATCTGATGTTGCAGGCCAATTTGGAATGAGCATGTCAACGGCGTCGCATGTATATTTTTCGATCTGCCGTGTGCTTTACGACGACTGTAGGCACTTCGTCCACTCTCCGCGCACTGATACCGATTGGAATGAAGTGGTTAATGGCTTTAAGGATATTGCCGGTTTTGATCGGTGGTTGACGCGGTCGATGGTACTCTCATCAAGCGATCGCGCCCAACTAAGATTTTGGGCTGGTATTGTCGGAAGCATTTCACAGCCTACAACATGCAAACAATAGTGGACAGCAACAAACTGTTCATGGAGTTTACAATCAGACTTGGAAGCAGCAATGACTCCACGCTGTGATCGGGCAGCTGGATTGGCGCCAATGTGAAGAGCCTGATTCCCTTCAATCATCATTTCCTTGGTGACGGTGGGTACATGCTTCGGGAGTATTTACTCACCCCGTTCGAGCATGACGCTCGGACGTCTCCTGACATCAATACCTACAACCTGGCTCATTCCCGGACACGCATTCCAGTAGAGTGCGCATTTGGAGCTCTGAAAGGCAGATTTCAAATTCTGCGGCGTGAATTAGAGAGCCACAATAAGCAAATTGACGGCACCGTGATTGGGGCATACATCGTGCTTCACAACTTCTGTATTTTGCAAGATGCCAAGACCTTGGAGACACTAAACGACATTGTTATTTCGGACGAAGAAATGAACTCTGTAGAAGATGAGACGCTTCAGCACGAAAATGAAGATGCTCAAGTGCTACCGAAGTCAAGTCCAACTGGATTTCGTTTAGGCGAGACCAAAAGGAACTTTTATTTGCGGCAACTATGCATTCGTTAATAGAACCTACTGAGTTGAGTTTCGAAGATGCTGTACTAGCTCTCCAACGGCATCTGCTAGAGCATCGAATTTGGTATTTACAGATTACAGATCCGAACGGAGCGAAGCAATCTTACGTTAGACCGCAGGTGGCACTATGGCAACTTCGTTCTCTCGAGGCCCCATCATTCCAATAAACTTCTCGATTGACTCCCAAATTCGGGCAACAGGTGCGTCTGTAGCAACCTTTTTGCTGGTGCCACAAACCTTCTGCTTCTTGCTTGGAGGAGGTCCAGAAGCATTGGAGTCCCGGGTTTCTTCAGTTAAATCCCCTCCTGCCGCTTCTGGCGTTTCAACATGGGATCCTCCCACCGTGAGGTCACGCAAGCCAGGAAACGGAGCAGTTTACAAGTAGATCCCAATACATGGGATATTTGGGTCCCTTGCGATTTCCGGTTGCTGTAAAAATTTCTTGCGTGAGTCGCTAAATCAATTTGATAAATACAAAGCGTAGAGTATAAATTAGTGACAAAATCTCGGGGTCAGATCAATGAATACAGCAAACCTTGTATTGCTTGACGAGTGTCTTTAGACGATCGAGGAGTTTTGCAGCACTCCGGGTAGGAAATGCAGCTGCAACTAGCTCCCAATTGTCGTCTTCGTCTTTTTTTTCTTTCTAGAACGCCAAGTAAAAGAGGGATTAGTTGACGTTCATATAGTCATACTAACTGAACTTTGACAAGATTTTCCCGTCCCCGATGAGTAGCAAACTTCTCAAGGATCGCTACGTCCTTAAACCTTAGCTTGAGCAGCTTGAACGTCTACAGGGACACATAGAAAACGTTAGTAATGCTTAGCAGTAAGAATTATGACCAACGTACATCTTCCGCAGTCCAGTTAAGAATTCGTGTCGGGGTCTGATCTTGCGCATGATCCTGAGCAGGTTCCTCCGGCGATCCGCTGCACGATGTGCCCACCCCTGCTGTTGGTATGCGTGCGACAGGGCGGACGAACTGGTAGTTAGTGCTGGACTACCTAAGATGGCACGAAGCTCGTCAGGCATGCCCTCCATGACTGTCCAAGCCAGAAACTTTGCGATTGATGACAACCAGTGCTTCTAAAGTAGCAAATCGGATTTAATAGGGATTAATTTGCCGAAGTTGCCTCAGGTGTCCTGGCCAAAAGATCAGGGCAGCTGGGGGCAAAAATACAGGGCTCTGATTGGTCGAGAAAGTTGCCCCAGTTAACTTACCCCCGAATGAAACATTCCCTAAGTGTAGCTGCGCTCGGCTGCCGTATTTTTACTGGAAGCGCGGGGCTTCTTTGACTTCTCAATGAAAAGCGGAGGGAGCATTGGTGCTAACCAACCACCAGCGTTGCATTCGCAACCGACCTAATGAACTGCGGTCACAACGAACAGGAAGTCAGAATGTACCAGTTTTCAAGGTACAGTTCCGCCTTGTAATAAATCCAGCTAGTAATAATGCGTTATATCCCCGACACTATCACAGCGGAGAGGATTGTCTGTACATGGATGCTATTTAGACAACACATTCTTATTGGCTACTATCCATTCTACGTAGTACTTCGAACTAAAACAATTAACCCTTTCATGGTGATTGTCCCGCGCTTCAGTCTGTAACAATGGACCAAGCTTCCACCCGTCTGCGTGCGGGTCCTGCTGCTCCGGGTTCTCCGCCCTCGGAGACCTCGCTGCTGCCACGCCATACCAGGACCAACACACTCAGAGCTGCCGCGCCCAGCCGATGGCCGCAGGTATTGCTTTACTGCGGCGTGCTCTACGTCTGCGGACTCGTTGCCTTCATCCTGTACACTCGCCCCTTGTCTCCAGCCGATTCCTTACCAATAGACGAAGCATTCGACGCGGTCCACTCTTCCGCCAACTCCCAATCAGATGCAACTGCAATTGCCCTAGCGGAGGAGCACGCGCGCAACGTCAAGATGCTCCCACAGGGTCCTAACCGACTTCGAGAGCTCCGCTGCATCGGCTGGCGAGCGACAGACAATTGCAGTCCGTACGGCCCAAGACTGCCGCGTCTGGACAAACCCTGTCACATGCAGGTGCAGCACACGCAATCAGGATATTGTGAGGTGGAGGACAGAAAGACCAAGGAGCGATTCCGAGTCATGCGACGATATTGTCGAAGTGTGCGACCCGAAGGTCAGTTTCGATGTTTCGATGCGGAGGATTTCGTGAATTTCCCAATTATTGCGAAGAAGGCGGTGAGTAAAGCATTAGTACCGGGTTTTACCTTGCCGCACGTGGGGACGAGTTGCGACGGGTCGAAAGGGATTGTCATGGTCGTGTATCCGAAGATGGTGCCGAGTGCATATGCGTCGCTTCGAGCGTTAACAGAAGTTTTCAGGTGTAAATTACCGATTGAGTTGTGGTATCGACCGAAAGAGATGGAGGCGGCTCCGGGGTCGCTCGTTCCTCTACAACAACTTGCAGAATCGAACGGGGGGATGAGTTTTCGTGAGATTGACGACAAAAAAGCGACGGGATTTGGCGCAAAAGTGTTTGCGATTTATCATAGTTTCTTCGAGAAAATTCTGTTTCTCGACTCTGATAATGTACCGGTGAGAGACCCGAGTTTCCTCTTTGAAACGCAAGAGTTCAATGTCACTGGTGCCATTTTCTGGCCGGATTTCTGGCATCCACGACATACGATCTTTAATATTCACGGTCAGTCGCTGCTGTGGGAGCTACTAGATCAACGGTTCGTGAATATGTTCGAGCAGGAGAGCGGGCAGCTAGTGATTGACCGGCGACGACACAGCGCGTCGCTAGAGCTGGTGAACTTCTACATTTTTCATAAGCCGAACTTCTTCCAGACGTTCAAATTGGTGCACGGCGATAAGGATCTTTTTCGGTTGGCTTGGCTTAAGCTGAAGTCACCGTTTCACATGATTGATGTGCCACCTGCTATCGCCGGTAAAGCCTTTAACAATTCCTTTTGCGGTATTGCCATGGTGCAACATGATGCGAACGGCGAAGTGCTCTTCTTGCATCGAAATACTCGCAAACTCACGGGCGAAACCAAGCGCCAGAGGGTACATCTCAAGACTCTCGCTGCTCTTCGTGCCAAGCAGAAGTTGCTGCTCACTCGACCTGGTGGACACACCAAACCCACCTTGGAGGAGGTCGAGCAGGAGTTACTGAACGGCCTCGTTACACCTGCACCAACCCTGGATGCGCCTGAGGCTGATGGATACCCTGACGCGATTTATTGGACTCACCTGCTATCGTTTCGAAATACTTCCAAGAAAATCCACTACAAAATCGATGTGCATCCAGCCCTGAACGGCTTTACTAAGGGCCAGACTTGCTATGGCGTGGCCGATATGACTGAGAAAAACAAACACTTCTACTTCGAACCTTTTGCAAACTTCAGTTTTGGTGACCTCGAGACACAGTTGCGTAAATTTGCGATGGAAGCCGCACAAGTGGTTCATGCACACAATGATGACACTGGCATCCCAACTACAAGATAAACTCAAGACTAAATTACGACCAACAAGGTTTTGAACGAAATGTATACTGCTATTGATGGGTAAAGTCGTGAAGACAGTCCCACGCGTGTAGCGGAGAATGATAGGTCTTAATCTTATATCGCATGAGCATCCTGGGAATATAACGTATTTTGTGCCGTAAATTCTGATAATTGGCCACCAAGCGACTTGGCTTTGGATGTTTGTTTGGGTGCTAGATGTCTGGCCAAAAGCTTGTACAGAGGCTCTCATGTAAACATGTATGTTGCGCCTTTGATCGCCGCTAGCGTTTTCGCTGGCGATAATATGCAGTGAAATGGGGCCGCAGCGACTGAAATACGGGTGACTTTTCCAGGTTCTTAAGGTAAGCTCCTGGCCTCTAATTACCTATTTGATGCCGAGCGGGGACACTCCTACAATAGTGTTGAAAATCCGTTGTTACTGTTACTTCAAGTACTATCTAAGAAGATTTGAAGCAAGGACACGGTGTCGCGCTACAGTCTGCTCTCGTCAAGTACCATGACTTTATAGAGCTCAGCCACACGCTTCAGGTTGCTGGGGCACGATAAGTTGCTAATATATTTGTCATCCTACCGGTCTTACCTTTAACCTTGACTCGGTATTTACCTCCCCACTTGATTGGGTGAATATTTAATCTCTTTAGTCCTTCAATTTCATAATCAAACATGGTCACTACCGTATTTGTCGGATCGAGTGATAACACGGCTCAAGTGAGACATCAAGCGCCCAAGTGCCGCCCCCCTTCTAAAACATGTAAACCCTTTAATAAGTGATATGATTTGAGGCTCACACGTTTCGATGTGCCGGACGGGTGACACTGGCGGAAAAGCGTTACTTCACAAAAAACCTAACGAGGTTTTATTTTTGATTTGGTTTCGACCAACATTTTCTGTCTCACTTGATCGGATACTTACGGTACCGAATAAGAAATATCATAACGCGCGGAGATATCATAAACCACAGTAAAATTGGCCAATCAGGACGCGCTGACCAAATGGCATGGAAGACGAGATATCATAACGCCCACTGACCCAACGCGCGATATCATAACGCAACCTACAGTGATAGCCAACCATTCTGGTGGCATCCTCCAATCGGACTCAATTCCATTGCCAGAAATGGCTCGAACAAGACGCACCCGACTGTCTGGAAGCGGCTCTAGGCCGCGGCAATATAAGCGGGTGGCCGTTACCTACGAGTTCAGGCTACGCGTTATCCAGTTCCTTGACGGCAAGCCCATGGCCGCAGCCATCGCTCAATTTTTCCTGGCCTCCACCCAACAAAGTTAATGACAAGAGGCGGCTTTGCTACTCATGGAAGGAGGCCAGGGACGTGATTGAGGCAAAGTGCAGTGGCGGCGCGCAGCTTCACTGTCAAGACAGGAGCCCCGGTGTGGGCACGATGTTGACACCCGCGGCGGAAGAGCAGCTCGTCCGCTGGGTGAACGAGCTACGCGCTGGTGGCGTCCCAGTGACGGAGCTCATGCTGCGGCTCCAAGCGAGGAGCTCTACGAAACCTGCCGCCGCTCGCCTGGGCCCTTTACGGCTTCATGGACATGGCGCTAACACTTCCTCCGCCGTCACCGACTATCCATTCGACGGCGCACACGAGATGATCAGAGGACACCCGAGGACGCGGCCCAAGCTGCTGTTGCGTTTGGCAAGCAGGTGCGCGACAAGATGACAGCTTTGGGCGTCACAAAGGTCTTTAACCCTGACCAAACCGGTACGTTGCTCACTTAATCTGATATTTGTATATGCTGCCATCTAATCTGTGACAGATCTTTAGCGGTGAACTACGAGTACGTTCCGGCAACCACAGTGGTCGCTAGAGGTGCGAAGACCGTCTGGGTGAAGTGCACGGGCAACACGAAAGAGCGCGTCACTGTGATGCTTCTTGGGGACAGTGAAGGCAACAAGGTTGACCCCTTCATCGTCTTCAAGGCGCGGCGATCCACCAGGGCTGATACAGCTGTGGAGAATGCGGCCGTACGACACGGCATTGGCCGCCATCTCTGGGGTGAACTGGGACCGCTTCGGGACGGGGTGCAGCTGCATGGTAACGCGGCCGGGTGGTGGACAGCGAGTGTCTATTCAGTTCCTGTATTATCACATCGGGAAGCGTGCAAACATGCACGATCCTGTCCTCTTATTCTGGGAGGACTTCTCGGGCCACTGGCGCGAGGACGTCATCATCTTTTCCCGCCTTCTCAACATCGAGCTCATGCGCGTCCCACCTGGCTACACGTACGCATGTCAGCCCGCCGATATCGCATGGAACCGGCCGCTCAAAAAATACCTGCGCAAGCAATGGGTCGAATTCCTCCTCGCTCAGGTTCGTGCTGCTGGACCCGGCGTCGCGTTCAAGATGGTGCCGCCAAAGCGCGCTGACGTCATCCGCTGGGTCAAGCGCGCGTGGGCGGCGCTGTCAGTGTCGGCAATCATCGGTGGCTTCCGGAAAACATAGCAGCTCCTGCTCTCCGGGCCCACAGACATCAGAATCCCCAGCCGTACTGTTGAAGCGCGTCAGCCAGACTGGAGCTCCCTCGTGCAGCTCCTTCGTGCAGGCGCCATTTCAACGGGCTCGGTCGACGCACCGAAGGACGTCGACGTTGTGCGCGCGGAAGAAGACGACGAGCCAATGTTGGAGGCGGAGGTGTAGATAGATGTCGTAATCAGGAGCTGAAATAAATCACCGGGTGGAATCGAACCCTCTTCCCCCTTTCGGGCGCTTTTCCGTTAAACTACGGTGATACGTCTTGTGCGCCACCTACAGGAACACAACACAGGTAGTCAGCAGCTGAGGGGCGAGCGGTGGAGCGAGATGCGGCAGCGCATCTTGACTGTGTGGGCAGGGAATAAGTTTCTTGACGCGGTGAATCCAGCGCTGACAGTGAGTGATGAGCATCGGTGGGCGCGTGTCCAAACGCCTGCGTCAATCATTGGCTGTGTCCTATGCGGGACACAATTGGACAAAATGTGCTGGTGCAGATGTCCCGTCGTGTGTAATTTTCTGAACCCACAACCGCGCTGCAGATCAGGTGCGCGTTATGATATCTCTCATTCGGTATATATCTTTGCCTATATGTATTAGTTGCGTGGTCGACTTTATATTCTATACTTCTTCGCTCAGGTTGTCTTTACATTCAGCCCCAGATATAAAAAAGCTTGAATTAATTAATTAATTAATTAAGGTCGTTTCCACTATAGGTTCGCATTTTACGTTGATTAAGTTCGCTTTGTTTTTTGCATAGGCCTTGCGCTTTTGAGCATTTAGTTGCTCACGATGCTTCTCGTCGTACTCCCATTGCTTAGCGAGGCGCGTTTCTCTCGTTTTGATGTAGTTGCGCTTTGGATTTTCTTTGATGCGCTCTTATTATCTAGGTTTTTCTCAGGAGAATAAGGCATCTTTATATACTATAGACTTTATATTTATCAGAATAAAAAGTATAATTAAAGGGAGTTATAACCGCATTCAGTAACACTTAACTCATATGTGTGGGGATTGTCTCGACGACACACTGTGAAGAGTTTCAAAGACTGGTGTATGATAATAGACTCCTTGCATCAAACTCACCCCACCTCAACTTATTCAATTCAATACATTGCGTCTTGCGAAAATGGTTTAATAGACCATGGCGGCTTTTCGTTCTTACGGAAGGCGTGCGCAATTAACGAGCACCTTCTAGATATGAGGCAGCGTAGACACGCCGTCCTTATTGTTGGTTTCCACGATGGGTGAGTCACGCGGACCAGGATACGATGCAGGCGAACACGGCGGCGGCGTGCGCACTTGAGGAACAAGTAAACCACAGCCGTCCTCTGCAGTTTGATATGATCTTTTCAAGCAGGAATTAGTTGCAAGTACTAATATGTAGTAAACGAATTAAAGTAAATCTATTCAAGCTCACGCCAAGGAGTAGTCAGACAGAATGGATTTTGTTGCTCTCGTTGCTTTCTTGTCTCTTTCTTTCTGGCTTTCTTTTTTCTTCTTTTTCCTTCTTGCGGACTCAATCGCTGAGACTGTGGCAGTTCTGGTGGAGGTGGCTGGCGGTTTTCTTGATCCTGCTCTTCACGAATGTGCCCACGTCTCGTGTTCCGAAAGCCAGCAGGATAAACTGAACCAGACAATATAGTCTACCCACAACGCGAATTACTACAGGTCCTTCTTTGACGCTTGGATCTTGTCCGAGGGCTGCAGAAATGCAGAAAAGTATGTATTGAGCGACATAGAAAAAATACCATGTCTTATCCAATGAATAATCCCAACTGCCTTCACAAAAAAAACAAGTTACTTCCTCCTGTTTTTTTGTATTTTGGGACATTTAAAAAACGGCCTCCAAAACCGGTAGATGCATGCGGGATCCATCTGATCAATCTTCAATTGGCCCCCGATGCCAAAGCTTTCACAAGGTTTTTTAATCGCAGGAATTGAGTCAGTTTGAGCAACGTTATCACCGAGAACGTGGAAAAACCTTCGCGCCATTTTTTAGCACAAGAAAAGGAGACGCTTCTAGTTTTCCTCAAACGCTCGCGCTGCGACCGCTGATTGGTGCACGAGAACCTCCGGAGACGCTGATTGACGGAATGCTTTTGAGCGCCGAAAAAGCATGAGGATTCGCAAGATACGAGAAAATCGTCAAACACACCTCTTCCATTCTCAATTCTGCTTTCTACAGCTCACTTCCTCGGCATTGTGTCCCCTGCTGTGTTCCTCCGATGGTTTCCCGCTCCAAGAATAATCTCTCCGACAACGAGCGCCTTGCTGTGATTCACTTCCTTATCTCGCAAAGCATAGGAGGAAGGCTGCGCCACGACGACACCATGAGAGCCGCCATCCATTTTAGTGTGCACCGCCACACCGTCGAGAGGATCTGGAAGCGCTACCGAAGCACCAGAAACTCTCGAGGTGGTGGGCAACGTGCGCTGCTGCCTGAAGGTCACGCTTCTTGCAAGGCTACAACAACGCGGCGCTGAAGGTTACGATTGCCGCCATCCCCAAGGAACTCCGACGGACAAAGCAGACGCTGACAGCCGCTCTGGGCGTCAGCCGCACGGTTTGTGCGATGCTTGCGGAAAACAGGGTTCTCCGTCGCCATCGTAACCGTCTGTACCCAATTCTCACCGACTCCAACAAGCTAGCTCGACTCAAGTTGGCTGTAGATCGTGTCGCTGGCTCCGTCGCCGGACCTAAATTCGTCCACATGCACTACATTGTGCATGTGGACGAGAAATGGTTTAATGAAGATGTCGACAGGAAGACTTATTACCTGTTTGATGGCGAAGATCCGCCTCACCGGACCCGAAAGCTAACGGTTAATCGGAAAAACAATGTTCCTCGCCGCCGTTGCTCGCCCCAGGTATGTATCGCTGCTCTCACCTCAATGCTGTTGGCTGAACTACATTGACTGACCTCTTTTTTTGTATACCCCGAGAAGCATGATATTGTAGGTTTCATCAACTTGGTCAGGTGATCTTCGATGGGAAGTTGGGCATCTGGCCTTTCACTGAGGAAACCAAGGCCATCAGAAGCAGCCGAAACCGTCCCAAAGGAGCACCGGCACCATGAACCTGCCTAGCATCAACCGTGACGTGTATATAGAGTACATATTGACACGGGTCATCCCAGCCAAGTCGAGGTGGCCCCAAGAGAGCAAGTCCGAGCCAATCTACATCCAGCAAGATAACGCTACGCCGCACGGGCTGGTTGAAGATCCTGACATCGTGGGGGGGCTGGAACGGCAAACGGGTGGGACATCCGCATGCAGTTTCAGCCGCCGAACTCGCCGGATTTAAATGTATTGGACTTGGGGTTCTTTGCATCGATCCAAGCCTACAATATCGAAGTGAGTGCCGCAACATTAACGAGCTGCTTTGCGAGGTGAAAGCTGCGTTCCTAGCACTGGCGTCAGAGACCCTAGATGATGTTTTCTTAAGTCTGCAAAAGGTGCTCGAGTGCACCACGAAGGCGGGTGGGTCCAATAAGTTCCCACTGCCGCGTGCAAAGAAGCAGAAACTTCGCAAAGCTGGAGCACTTCCTGTTTCTTTTCCGGTAGACCCGAAGGTTGTGGTGCAAGCTGTGCATCGCATCGTTTCAATAGAACGTGAGCTTGCAGCTCCTAGAGACGAAGGCATGGGCGCGGGTGCAATTGCCAATCCGTCCTGCCTGATCATTTGCGTTTAATTGTGCTTTCGGTTTGAGTCTTGTAATATGTGTCGTTGCAGCGCATTCTTTATTATAATACCTGTTGAAAACGATTTCAGGCGAACTCTCGGTTTTAAAATGTACCAAAAAGAAAAACAACGCGAAAAAAGAATTGCCCAAAAAAACAGGAGGAAGTATTTATCGGCAACGACATTCACAAACGCACATGATAACCTACCTTCATTCACATCAGGCACTTGCACAATGAGCGCGTTGTCCTCATCCTTTCCGAGATCTGTCAAAACTGACGACGACTTGGGCAGCTGCTGCTTCAAGTCGTACGCCGCCCGGTTCACGAAGACTGTGAGGTTGGATGCAGCATTCCAACGAGGTCACTGTTCGCATACTTGACCTTCACCGCGTCCCGCAGATCAACAACATCTGCTTTATCAGATAGCACCTCCACGCGGTCGGCTGAAGTCACAGCGTTTCCTTTTCCATCCACTAGCTGGAACCACACCTCTCGAGCCACTACGGAAGCAAAATCGAGAATAACTGTCAAAGAACACTCGCGAAATAGCCTCAGCTGAGGTTTAATACTCACGTCCTTTTCGACTGCTGAGTGATGGTCACTCTGTTATTATAGATTTATACCGTCCTCAACCCGATACTTACCTAAATTAAAAAAACACTTGATAACAGAGGCGATCCATACTATTAAATTCAATACCCTGGAGAATTCGTCGTTGGTTAAAATCGTCTTTCTTGCGTTTCTCGCTATCGCCGCCTTATGCGACAACGTGTAACGCATTCGCCAATTCCTTGTGCTCTAACCCTATCGAATGGTTTCGTCGACGAAAGCAACGACTGGATATTAGAAACGTTTACAAACGCCTATGCCTACTCGCAAACCGGTTTAGCTAAGAATTAGCATAAACTCAAAAAACGTACAGTACACGTAATGCTCTAGAAGTTACTACTCCCGCCTACAAGAATACAACGTCGGTAAACGGCAAGGCATGCCATATCTTCTGTCCAATTGTGGAATATCTAGGATTCACTACCCGTGCTGACGGGGTCAAACCACAAGAGAAGAAAATCCGCGCTATAATTCAGCTGAAGAAGCCGATGAACAAGCGGGAATTACGTAATTTCTCGGGATGATTAATTATTACCGGGAGATGGTGCCGAGCAAATTAGCGTTGTTAAAGCCGTTGACGCGATTGACGTCACCGAAGGGAGCATTCGTGTGGACATCGGGAGAGGATGAAGCTCTCGAAGGAATTAAGAAAGCACTAGCAAAAGGCGTCGCTGTCCTTCCCAGACTTTACGCAGCGTTCGACATTTTATGCGGACGCGAGCGGAAAACAAGTGGCGGACTGATTCAACAACACGGAAAACTAATTGCATGCTATTCCCGAAGTCTCACACCAGCGTAAACAAATTATACTGCTATGGAACTGGATTGTTATCGGTAGTGGAAATTTTCAAGGAGTACATAACAATGCTACTTGGGTTTCCAATAGTAGTTCACACGGACCACAAAATCCTCGTATTTCTACGGAGAACTCGTTGCAAGTGAAACGGTGGGAGCGTATTGCTATCAGAGTACACGCGCCAATATTGCGGCGGACGCGTTTCTCGAATGGAATGTGATGAAAATTTGGAGAACAACAAGATGCAGAGCTTGAGGCATTAGATTATCTATCGCCAACGAAGCTCACAACGATGATACGATTAAATACACTAAACAGCTTGGGGGAGGATAGTCTACAGTACTGGTTCTCTTTCTGCGTAGTTACTGGTAGATTCAATTTATCATTATTGGTGAGCCGCTCTCAATCTATCACTCATGTCAAAGCATTTTCCTTGCCTTTGAGCTGATTCTTCTCTGGTCGTGTACCATCTATCCATCATAGCATTACAGTTCCTTTCCCCAACCATGGAGCAACCTCTCTCCCCCTAGTTTTCACCTACGGCAGAAAGATGTCCCTCCTCCGTGAGAGCGTACTGGACCTGCGAGTTGGCAATAAGTTCCGTGTGGGCCGCAAGCTCGGCAGCAGCTCCTTCGGCGACATCTACATCGGCACGATGTAGGGCGAGAAGGTCGGCATAAAGCTCGAGTCAGTGAAGAACAAGCATCCACAGCTTGTTTACGAGTCGAAGATCTATCAGATCCTTGAAGGCGGACTGGGTGTGCCGAGTCTGCGATGGTTCGGTGTCGAGAGCGAGTATAACGTCATGGTGATCGATCTGCTTGGGCCCTCGCTTGAGGATCTGTTTAACTACTGCGGCCGCCGCTTCCAGCTCAAGATGGTGCTGATGATCGCCGACCAGCTACTTTGCCGCCTTGAGTGCTGCCACTTCAAAAACTTTATATATCGTGATGTTAAGCCCGACAACTTCTTGCTCGGTCTAGGCAAACGCGCCCAGATCATCCACGTCATCGACTTCGGTCTGGCCAAAAGGTTCCGAGACCCGAAGACGACTGAGCACATTCCTTATCGCGAGAACAAGAGCCACAAGGAAACGGCCCGTTATGCCTCCATCAACGTCCACGTGGGTACTAAGCAGAGTCGTCGTGATGACCTGGAGTCGCTAGGCTATATGTACATGTACTTCATCCGCGGCAGTCTGCCGTGCCAAGGTCTCGAGGCTAACACCAAGGAGCAGAAGTACGATAAGATTATGGAGAAAAAGATGAATACCCCCCTCGGAGGTGCTCTGCAAGGGCTACCCGGCCGAGTTCCGTGCCTACCTCGAGTACTACTGTGCGCTGCGCTTCGATGACAAGCCCGACTGCCTATCTCAAGCGTCTGTTCAAGGAGCTTTTCTTCCGCAAGGGCTACAAGTTTGACGACATGTTCGACTGGACGGTGCTCTACTTGCGCAGTGGCCGTCGGGAGCGTGGCACAAGCGGCGAGGGCGAGCCCAATGCTCGTGCTGACCTCGTCAGGAAGCTTCCTGTGACGGTCGCCAGGTCGAGTCGCAGGGCCGTGTGTAGGTCCTAGACGAGGCGAAGGAGGATGACGCGCAGCTGCAAGCGCAGCAATCGTACTGCTGGCTACTATGACGACCGGCAAGTGGACATGGATCAGGGTTACACCTCCCCTCGTGTGGCAACTGGCACCAGGCGAGACGCTCTCGGTGAGGCCAAGCCGATGAGCCGACAGTGCTACTGAGCTGTCGAGGAGCATGTTATTCTGTCGCTATCAAGTTCTTGGCAGTGGTCGACGACAATGTGACATTTTGTAAGATGTTAATGGTTGCGATCGCTGGTATTTTCAGCAGAAGCCGCGAAAACGAATTTGAATCTGCTATGGTAGTTTCTGATAGATTCAAACAAAACGTGAGGCGTATAATATCTTTGACTTGCCGAGCCGCTCTCTATGTGTCACTCACGTCAAAGCAGTTTCCTAGCCCTTTGAGCTGATTCTCCTGGGCATTACAGTTCCCCCAGGTAGAAAGCTTTGTCACACTCTATCGTCAACGAAGCTCACAACGTGATCCGATTAAATACATTAAACAAAATGATACTCTATTGGTTCTCGCTGGGTTTCTCGAGACCGCCTGCCTCTTTGGTGAAATCGTACAGTCGGTCCTCGAGGTCTTTAATAATAGGAAGAGTATCCCAAGTCGAGGTTTTATAATGCTCCGATGTCATTCTGTTGTCGCCGTAGCACATGGGAAAGCCTCGGAATATGCCTCCACCGAAAATCTGAACGTGATAGTTCGTCGTCATGTACTCATACCGCTCAGTCGCGTTCGCGGTCACCACCGACTTGAGATTATCAGGAAACACAAACGATTGGAGATGCGTCCAGATGCGAGTTCTATTGGTCTCCGCTTCGCCAATGACCTTCTTGCCGTTGTGGTGCAGGAACAGAATTTCACCTTGCGGATCGTGCTGAACCATAGTCATCCCACAAAATTGATTTCTTTTGACCATTCCGGCGGCTGCTGGAGGAGTTTGAATCATGTGGAATAGCGTCTTTGTCTTGAGCCAGGCCAAACGGAAAAGATCTTTGTCACCATGAAGAAGTTTAAAACGCTCGAAGTGGTCAGGCGTGCGAAGTGCCAAGAACTGTACAATCTCCAGAGCTACTTTGGATCTGCGTCGATCAATCAGCAGCTGACCACTTTCCTGCTCGAACATGTCCACGTACGGTGTGCCGACCAGCTCCCACAGCAAAGACTCCTTGTTAATGTTGAAGATGGTGTTGACCGGATGCCAGAAATCCGGCCAGAAAATCGTACCAGTCTTCACAAACTCGGGCGTTGTAAATAGATACGTCGGGTCTTTGACTGGCGAATTATCTGCGTCAAGGAACAACACCTGATCAAGCTGCGAGTGTGCAAGAGCGAAGACCTTCGTGTTAAACCCGTCCACAACACCGCGTGGAATACCACGGAGCGAGACTGGTCCGTACTCATTAACGAGTGACTGCAATATCTGCGACTCATTCAATGGTTCCACTCCCATTTCGCTCTCAAGGTACCACAACTCCACCGGTAGCGAGCAGTTGTACGAGCGTAGCAGCCTGACAGTCGAGTAGACGCTCGGCAGCAGCTTGGGGTACATGACCATCACCATGCCGTTCTTGGGCTGCAGCTGCACCACCTCCTGGACTTCCTGCTGCTTGGCTGCGATGAGGGCATCGATCTGTGGAGCGACGCGAGCAAAATCCTCCGCTTGTCGACAGTTGAACCGGATTTCCTCCCTCGTGGACGAACAGTTGACGCGCATGGCCTGCACTTCCTCGCCCATGACCTCGTTCTTCAGCAGACAATAACCCGAGGCCCCGGCCTTAATGCTTTTACTGCAGCTGGCGTCGTTATTCGGTTCCCTCGGTCCATCGGGGCTGCACCCGCCCGTCTGGCGCCAGCCTAGACACGTAAACTTGGGGATGGTCATTATGGACGGTCCTTCACTGTCCAGGAAGGTCTTGAACATCGTCTCGGACGACATTCCTGCTCTCGTAGATACTGTGCTGTTAAACTGCGTCGAGTTGACGCCGATAATGGACTCATTCACTTCTTGTTGCAGGTCCGCGTCGACGCCGTTGCGCACCAACTGCAGGTACTGACTGGTAACCTCCTCCTCTGCGTCCCCCCCAAGGCCCCTGTGCTCTGTGTCGCTCCATACTGCGAGTAATAGTAACCCGTAGAGCAAGATGGTGATGACGAGTCCCCGAGCCAGCCAGCGACGGGCGATGGACGAACTCTGCTGCATCTGATGCAAGAAGCGGAATGAGATCGCACGCAGCAACATGAGCTCGTTGGTGTCACACGCGCGATGATACCATTGGCACTGCTGGGTCTAATCAGAATTTCGTATCCGCTTTAACTTAATATTTATTATGTATAGTTATGGATGAATATCCATACCGTTCCGACAGTAATTAACCGGGAGCAATACAAACTTTAAGTCAAACGGTGCAAATCTTCCGACAATGGGCCAAAAGTACAAAATTCAAGTAGGAGGTATGTAGGATAAATGAGGTGTTCTGATTGGACCAATCTGGGGACGGATGTCATGTCATGCCAAGCCAGCGAGCAGAGCATTGTTTGCATGCTGCGTGCCTAGGAGGCGGATGCAAACCCAGGACATAGCATTGACCTCACAACGATCGGCTCGCAGATCTGATTCCGGTCATGCAGGCGTCCATCAGACGAGTGTTCCGGCCGAAATTGGTCGAGGTGGAGGTCATCCCGGTAACGAGGAAGCCGCTGCACGTAGGGAACCCAGACTCGTTTTATCACCCCGTGGACGTGCCGCAATGCGCAAGGGGAGGAGGTCAAAGCCAAGAGGGTGAAAGTGTCGCAGACTGGAGCAAGGACCGGTTCCACTCGAGACCGAGGACTCCAAGGTAGTCGAAGTCGACGGAATAAAGTGGAGGGGGTGAAAACCCACGAAAAGACAGTCAATAATTATCCGAGAGGTGAAACAAGAAAGCGAACGCTGTGTTGCGTCGGGTGAAAGGCCACGGCGGAACGGACTGCGAATTTCAGACATTCATCACTCCTGTCAGACTCGAATGTGGTTGGGGTGTTGGGGTACTACGAAGTGGAGGATATGGAATGGTGCAGCATGACATGATGAGGCTGCTTTTACGGCAAGGTTCGCGCCCAGGTATGTACCTACAGGTATTGGACAGGATAACGACCAGGTATTGGCCAGGTCGAAGTTTTTTTTATTTCCTTACCGTATTTTTTTGTTTTTTTCTTCCCGCTCTGCCGTTCAGCCACAGCCGGCAGGCCGTTAGTTAGTCCTAGTCCCGTCGCCCGCGGCGCTACGACGCAGCGAGGTCATGGCAAGAACGCAAAAGACACATCTCATCGAGCAGCCGATGGCCGAGGTTGCACAGAGAGATGGTCTCAGCAGCGACCATTCTGGAGATCCGTGTGTGTATGGAAACCGACAGTACAGACTACGTGTTGCTGCCCTCCCTTCATTATACCTGAGTGTTAGACGCGTCCAAATACTTTCATCACGATTTGCGCATCTCGCAATCCTGGGCAATAACTGCGCAAATACCTGGTCAATACATGTAGTGAGAAAAAAGCGCTCTCTTCATTATACCTGGGCGTTAGACGCGTCCCTGCTTTCATCGGACAATTTTGCAATGTCACTCGTGGCACAAAATATCAATAATAGCTCAGGTTAATATTTGTCGTGCTCATGGGATTGTGCATTCGAGTTTTTCGTGAAACTCCTACTTCAGCTCTGAGCCACGCTATGAAACGACCAAGGCAGCTATCTACATTCCGCTGATAGTAATTGCGCTTTGTTCTTGACCGCTGGCATGGCGATATCACGAGTTGCTCAAGACGCCCGCCGAGCATCTCCACCTTTGCAGCGATGGGTGACACGTTTGATCGTGCTCAGTATCCTAATGTATGGATCTATGCTCTTGTCCTTCTCATCCCTACAGTTACAAGACCCACAGGATCTACACAGCATCAGTAACATGCGTGCACGACACGAACTCGGTCAAAAAGGTGACGACGGTGCCGTTCGACTACTCCGCACAAATACAAATGATGAGAATTTTTCTTCGCCAACCTTGATAAAAGCTGCCGATGCGTCGACTGCCGCGTGGAAGCGTCGTGCAGAGGGATTTCTATCTGAAATTAGAGCTGAAAAAGCATCAAGTGTTGTGCAGAGTGACTCGAGTGGCATTTACATGAACGAAGACTTAATAGTCATGAGACTATTCCCTGCGCCTGATACTGCTGAAAACGAATTGGTGTCGCGAATTGCTAGTTCAGGTGCTGGTGCTGTTTCTAGACCACGCGATGCGAGTTCTCGCTCAAACGATAGTGAGGTAGTTGGGTCTTCTGCTGAAGATCCCCTACTCGAGCCAAGTGACGTAGTGACCCTAAAGCAGGCTGATGCTGAGTTACATGCGCGCTCAGTGAAATTGCTATCGGCGGGCGAGACGAGGAAACGCGCGTTAAGGTGTATCGGGTGGCGAAACACTGGAAATGCGAGTCCTGATGGGCCCCGAGAGCCTCAAAAGGACTTAACTTGCGCTGAATTTGTGCCGAACAATGCGTCTGGGTACTGTGAAGTGGAAGACACCAAGTCAGGCGAACGCTTTCGTGTTATGCGTAAATCTTCCAATATTCTTCGCAATGGCGCCCCGTTTCGATGTATCAATGCACCCGCGTTCGCCCGATTCCGCGTTCAGGCTCATGAAGCAATGAAAAATTCTTCCGATCCCAATTACCCACTACCGAGTATTTCTGATCCTCAACTGCCTCTACGTGATGGAATTGTCATGGTTGTCTATCCGAAGTTGGTATCGAGTGCGTATGCCACCATTCGTGTACTACGTGAAAATTTAGGCTGCTCATTGCCTATCGAGATTTGGTTCCGACCTGATGAGATGGAGCAAGCCCCTGACGCTCTTGTTCCTCTTGAGCATCTTGCACAGAACTCCTCGGGCGGCCAGATTTCGTTCCATGAGATCATCGAGCCAGTCGCCAAACGATTTGTAGCCAAGATTTACGCTATTTACAACAGCTTCTTCGACCACGTGCTGTTCCTCGACGCGGATAACGTCCCTATTCGAGATCCTAGCTTTCTGTTCAACTCATCCGAATTTCTGCAGACTGGAGCAATTTTCTGGCCTGATTTTTGGCACCCGGCCTCCACCATGTTCGGGCTCCACAACAAATCATTGCTATGGGAGCTGCTCGACATGCCTTTCGTCGACATGTTCGAACAAGAAAGTGGTCAATTGGTTGTGGATCGACGAAGCCATGCTGCACCTCTCGAGTTAGCGCTCTTCTACGCCACTCACGAACCGAACTTTCTTTTGCATTATAAACTTGCATGGGGGGATAAGGACCTCTTCCGTTTAGCGTGGCTTAAGTTGAATGCAACTTTTTACATGATTCAGACGCCTCCTGCTATGGCTGGCATGGTGACGAAATTATCTGCCTTTTGTGGGATGACAATGGTGCAACATGATCCACAAGGCGAGATCTTGTTCCTCCACCGTAACAAGCACAAACTCACGGGGCTGGACTCGGGAAGTACTGGCACGAATAGTTCGGAAGCACGGGCAAACATGGACTCAGGTTCTTCCGAGTTCGAGCACAACTTTGGCAGCACGAGTATCGACGAGTACCCAGATCCAGTTATCTGGACACACTTGCTGTCCTTTGATCGCAATTGGAGTCGACAGCTCTACGTCGTTCAGGCTTTCACGACATCGCTAAATTTTACCAGCAAGCAAAAATGTTTTGGACGGCGATCACTACCGTATAGCCCTCAGTTTCATGTCCAAGCTATCGCAAACCAAACTTTTGCAGGTCTCGAGACAGACCTGCGCCATTTTGCCAAGCAGGCAACTCAAATCAGAGAACGTAATTTATTCGAATCAAGCTAGGGGGCCGTCAATTTTGGTGGTAAACCATTTTTGTTTTTACTATCATTTCAGCCCGTAAAGCGATCGTCCTACTTCTTGAAGTATTCTTGAGAAAAACGTTTTCGTATATGGTTTTGTGCTTTGATTATCTTACAAGTGATCTCGCGAAGTTACATCCTTGATTTCCCTCTCAATCTACTTCTGCACCGAGGTTCGGAAGATCAACTACCAACAAAATAAGATAAAGGAAAGCGAAACTGCGTTTGTTCTGCATAATTTGGTTTGTATAAAATCAGCTACAGATTTCAGTGCTAGAATTGTCATCTTGCCGACAAAGGGTGAACAATTGTCACAGACAATTCGTAGTAAGCTTATTCTGAAAATCTACATTAACAAGAAGTACTATATGAAATATTAATATTATCTCCAATGGATCGACTGAAAATGTTTATTAGCTTATGTGTCTATAAAAATATTGTTTTCGAAATATGAGCGTGCAATCTATTAATCGTACGGTGACGGTAATCGAAACTGCATGTTGAATCGCTGAAGGCGACGTTGTGGCGACCGTTAAGCATAGTAGTTGGTGCGCTATTTGCACCCGCCAATAGTCCGTTATACCCCCCTATAGTTTGAAGATCCGTCATGACGCTCTCCATCCGTCGACGCGTGGGCTTGTCCGTACCGTTGCTGCTTGCAAGCATCGCAAGTGTCTTGCTCACGACCATCTACATCAACAATAGACTGGTCGAGAACCGCTCCATTGGCCTCAGCGACAGCTTTGACGTCTTTCAGTCCAGGATGTATAACTTGCGGACGCAAACGGAGACTCACGCCGCGCTTGGGGCCAGCAATGCCGCACTCGCCCATCCGACTTCGACGTTCTATACGCGCGGACAGAATTTCGTTGTAAGCGTGAGTCGCGACCGAGCAATCATGATCTGCATGCACGACGGGGTGCTGGACATGGGACTGTCACTTGTCCGGGAGCTGCGCTGCCTCGGAAACCAGGAACTGATTCAGGTGTATCACTGCGGAGAAGACGAGCTGTCGAAGAGATCGATCAGTCTACTGTTCAGTGTTGACGACCGCTTGGAGCTTGTGGACGTGTGCTCCGATCTTGTATCACGAGGTGTGATCACGAGCAACATAACTGCTGCGTTCCAAAGTTGGTGGATTAAGCCGCTTGCAATGTATCACACAGATATTCGTCACGTGATGTTGCTCGATGTAGACGACGTTGTCGTCAAGGACCCTGCCGTTCTACGCAATCTTGATGGGTACGTGGAGACTGGAACTACCTTTTTCTATGATCGCGTCGTACAGAAGAAAAAGTTTCTGAATGGCAACGACCATGGGAGTTTTTACCTGCGTAGATTACTCCAAGAGTTCGACTATGAGAGGTTCAACGTGTCCGAAGGCTTTGCTCCGTCGGAACTTGTACTTAACTCATTCTCGTACAGAGGCAAATCGTGTCATGAAATGGATTCGTCAATGGTGTTAATTGACAAGAAACGCGCTGGGCAGACTGTCATGGATATCATGCTCTGGTTCATTACGGAAGAACGTTTTCGCTTCAAGTTTTCGTGGGGTGACAAGGAGACGTTTTGGCTGGCATTTGAGATGGCACATGTGCCGTATTACTTCTCTCCGTGGGGGGTCAGTGTGGTAGACTCAGTGCCAAATGATGACATGAAAAAGCATCCTGACACACTTTGCGGGAGCATTCTGCAATTCCTACCTGTTGACAACAATGAGACCGAGGTATTGTACGTCAATGGCAAGGCACTGATCGACCCGTACCCACAGGGCGTCGCGTACATTCGTCAGGCCAAGCAGAACAATTTGTTTAATATTCTGCCAACTCATATGACGCCTCGTCAGCGCCGGAGAGAAGTGAACATGTCGGAGCATCCGAACGAGAAATTCAACGTCGAATGTCTGGTCGGCCTGGGATCTACAGCCCTGCCCGACACCTTTTCTCCTAATCTTTTGCGTCGCCGACTTCATTTTCTTGGTGCTGCCATGGATGTGATTGAATCGCTTCAGTATTGCGCGACGTATGATAAAGAAATGGAGCATAACAGGTAGCGAAAGGCGATTACGTTCGAGATTAAATCTATAACGCATTTATTTTAGGAAGTGGATAAACTCACAACGTGCGTGCAGGGTAATTAAAAAATCGGAAGTATTACTATATTATTTGCCAGAAGTGACCGATTGAGCGAATCGCCCCAATACAATTTTCAATCCCTTGAACATGCCCGGTCTATGCGTTCGCAATGATCATAATCGTACTTAACGGTATCATAGTGAACGCAAGCGTTTCACGACCTTGCACGATTTGCTGCGTGATTGATTGGATGAATCGCGCATGGCAATTTTGAGTAGAAAACACAATTTTACAGTCTGTGTTCTCACTCCGTGCTGCCTATGATTTTGTCCATGTATTGTCCATATCATCACGACTCCGACCGTCGCCGCATTTCCGACTAGCATCCGACCATATCGCAGAATTTTATATCGCACCAAGTTGTGGAGGCTTTCGTAAAATGGCATACAGCCCTAAAAAATACCCTCGCAAATGACTGGTGGATTGATAGGTGGCAGGCGTAATTATATCTTGCAAATGAGTGGCACACGTGCAATTTTGACTTCGCCATTTTGCCTGCGACCTCAGTGATCGATTGACCACCTGGTCTGGTGAATTGAGGGGTTGTGCCCATGGCACTTTTAAGAGGGTTGTCGCTTCCACAAAGAACCGTGGTCGTTAATTCCCCGTCGATCCTCCAGCTGAGTATCCCCTGCGATGTTGTTGTCTACCCCTCCCCCCCCCCCCACCGATTTAGCTCAATGGAAGAGCTCCCGAAAGGGAAGGAGGTGGTTCGATTCCACCCACCGGTAAATTTCTCTATACTCTATTGACTGTGGCAGACCTCCAAGCGAGCTACATCTACGGAAGCACCGACCACAAGGATACGGGTGAATACGGCATGTTGTATTACAGAAGCGGCCTGAGTGTGCCTTGGTGATGGAGTGGTGCGAGGTCTACGACTCTACCGATAGCAAGACGTTGGTGGTAGGCGCTGATGAAGTCATTGAGGCTTCCATGATGCAGCCGGCGAAGCTCCTTGAGTTCAGCGTTAGATCCCGTTGGCGGTACGTTTCGCGCGCGGAGGTACGACACGACTTCGTTTGACGTTAGCTCTCCAAGCTGGCGGATGTTATCCTTGTAGCTCGGTGACGACTCGTCGAGCGTGTATCCGTCTTCAATGAAGAGCTTCATGAAAGCCATGAGCAGCTTGGCGTCCGACGTCTTGTGCTTGTTAGTACTCAGCCATCCAGCGGAGCTGCCGTGTACCACGCAAACCAGGTGTCGACGAGAGGTATCGTCTTCGATCGACGTCGGCCTTCACTGGTACGTTTTCATCTTCATCTCTTGGTCGCTTTGCTTGTTCACTGCGGTGTCCTGATGTGTTCTCCCCAGTGTTGATGCTTGTAGCTTCTAGCAAGTTGACCCGAGCCTCGAGGCGACAGTTGACCGCGATTAACCTTTCTATCAAAGCAGTCTGATGATTGAACGCAACTTTGGTCTCATGTTTCCTACCGTCAAGTCGTCCGCGGTGGTGTGAGCGGGATCAGCAGACCTCGTGAGTTGCAGTGACCAAGCAAGCAGGTTCGACGTGGTCACACCAGAGGCCTTGGCGCAGCGCTGGATCGTTGTCATCGCAGGCCCCTGCGCGTTGGTCTCCATCAGTGACGGGTAGTGGAGGATGATGGTTGCTGTCAGCATGTCTCTCACTGCAGCGCAAACGTTGAAGGCCTTGTTACCCAGCGCATGACTCGCGTTGAAGAGCTTGTGGCTAACCTCCCTAATCTGCGCTTGTGTTGCCGAGTCGAAGACTTCCAGCGATGGAAGAACATAGGCTTGCTTTGGCGCCATTCCGCTCAGTACCTTCGCGACTTGATGGTCTTCTTCTTCTTTCGGAGTATTGAAGACGTAGGTGAAGGCTTTATTCGTCGTGGTCAATTTCCAGGCTCCGCGATCGAAGATCCACTGCGCCGTCAGCTCTGAGAACGCGTTGGCATGCAGGGCACCGCCGCGTCGAAACGAATGAGAGGTTAGCGGCTCTTCGACTCCAGCGGGTCCAGCGACACGATCGAGCAAGCGGTTGACAAGAGCGTGAATACCAATTGTCGGCGACGTGTGGACTGTGCTGCTTCTCGTCGACGCCTGAGAAGAACCCAGTGTGCCGGTTTCCTGAAGCTGGTCCAGCAACGGGACGGAGTCGGTCAGCTCAACGGGAACATTTTTCGACTGCACTGGTAAGTGGTTGAGGGGCGCTGCCCACGGCGACGCCTGGGTGATCAAAGCCAGCGCGAGCGCCAGCAACGGACAAGTCGCGAAGTCAGCATCGGGGAAGAGCGACAGTGCCTGCTCGTCGGACGTCTTCATGCGGATGAAGCGGATGAAGAACACGCCACCAGCACCTATGAAGAGCTGCTGCTTCCGAACGAAGGTCAGGTCCGAAGCGCGGCCAAAGAGGTACCACAAGAGGCATAACAGTGCTACATCTTGGTAGTCTGACGCACAGCTAGCCGTTGAATACAGATACTTTGTCATCTTCTTGAGATCCTCCCTCGTGCATGCAACCGCCTTTTTGACAAATCTAGCACTTGATGCAGTGCTGCTCAAGCGTGCGCCCCATGCTCAGCAGCTGCCGTGCTACAGTGCCGCCTTGGACAGGATACTCGTCTAGAGCCAGCACTTCACCTGGCGGAAATATTGAGCGACGGAGTGGCGCGACAGGTACTGCCTCCGTGCTCCTGAGTGAAATGCCAGGTAAACGCCAAACTTGTCCATTAGCGTCACTAGAAATACCGCCTCCGCGGCTTGGGTCCGCGACGACCAAAGCCCTCACATGATCCATGCTCGTGATCTCGGAGGAGAGGAAGTGCTCGAACGCCTTCATGGCCGTCGCTCGCGCGCGCTTGGTGTTGGCAGGCTTCAAGTCGTTCCGGCTCATCGTTATTGGTCGGAGAGGCGGCATATACGCGAGTGATATGTGGCACACCACACGTTTATAGCACGATACACATATCTGGCATCAGCTCCGACCAGATATGTCGGAATTGCTCTGCTTCCGACTGCAACTATTCGCGTTCTTATTGGATGAAACCGAATTTTTAAGCGATTTGACTCGCCAAAAACTTTGAAGCTGGTTTTCATTGGCTAAAATGAATCGGAGAATAATCTCATTGGCTAATATGCACTATACTATGATCAAGTTTGGTCGGAGAGATAATGTTATTCGTCCATACCATAAAATCTCCGACCGGAGGACCACTCCGACCTGTACCCAAAAAATGGCTCTTTGTGATATTACACACTAAACAGACTTAGACGGGATTTTACTGTACTACAAGGGCTAGGTGAATCAGACCGGATAGGCTGCGTGGATCTAACAAGCTTGTTCATAGGCGCATGGAAATGGCCTGAACTGGCCTGTGGGCTGAGAAATCAGCCCTTTTCTATTCTAACACAAATTTGGCGCTAGAGCCATGTGCTCCCCAGCCGTCAAATTCAACAATGATGGCCGATCGCCGGTTGGGGGCCATAATTAAGGTAAATTTGGCAACGTGACCTCCATCCCATTGGGCAAATTATCTGCCAATAGATGCATACATCATATAGAGTCTATAAACACGCGGCCAGTTAGTGGCTGTCGTGCTGAGTCGTTTCTGACAGCTTTGCTTCGCTCTCACTCTTCTTTCTTCAAGCCCAAGTCGCCTACCCTCTCAGGCTGTACAGGCCTCACAGCAATACAGACCTCGCAGCCCGTACAGGCCTTGCAGCCGTCCGGCCGTCCGGCTCGTCTAGTGTTTGCCTCCTGCCACCACCCACGACGACGAAGCTCTTCGGAAGAGCGCAGGGCTTGCCCTGAGGTTGCTGGTTCGACTCCAGCCGTCGCCACGGCTTACTCTGTATATTGTATTCGTTGTGGATGGCTAACGTTGTGCTATCATGTAATATATGCTATCTTTGCCACCTTATGCCGCTGCTAGCTATTGCTATGTTTCTTGTGTGGGTTATGTTGTCTAGATTGCGGTTGCTACAGGTTCAAGGGCGTCATGGTCATCCGGGGGGGGGCTTGAATGGCAGAAGCTCGGCGAAGCTGTAGGTGGCGTGCAATCATGTCGTTGAGCTCACCCTTCCTGTACATCTCGTGTAGGTGCTTGCGGATAGCTGTGGAGCCGCGCGACTTGATCTTGCGGGCGTTGAGGATGGCAAACACACGGCAGCCTCCGCCTTCTTCCCGAGCGCGAGGACTTGGTCGCGGTAGCTATCGGTGCTTGGGTCCAGCATCAAGTCGTTGGCGACGGAGAGCTGTTCAAGGCCACGAGCTGCTTCGCGTTCCTGCGTGTACCACGCAAACCACGTCGCGTGAAGGTAAGTCACCGATGTCCGTCGGCGTTTGGGCTTCTCTTGATCTTGGCTTGGTTCTAGCTGACGCTTGTTGCTCTTGTCTTGTGCTGGGGCTCCGTTCATTTCAGCTTCTAGGTTGGCGAGACGCTCATCTTGGCGCTTGATGTGCGCCACTAAATGGTTAATCACACTGCTTTGATGGTCGATGATCTTGCTCTGGCTGGTTTGTTCCTTGTGCGTGTCGGCTGCATGTATTTGGCTTGGCTTGGTGCTTCCACAGCTGGCGAGGTGCGAAGACCATGCGAGTAGCTCAGCGACTGACGCGGCGTCATCCACTGCTGCCGTCTCCAGGCGTCTAAGGGGAAACGCATCAACTTCAAAGCCTCTTCATCAGGGGGTAGTGCAAGACGAGGTAAGCTGTAAGTACATCGGCAACGTTCTGACTCACGTTGTACTTGGGGTTCTCCATCTTGTAGCAGGTCGTGAACAGCGAGCGCTGGACAGATGCAATCTTCGCTTGTGTCTCTGTGTCGAACGGCTTCAAGTCGAGGAGCTCTACGCGAGCCTTGGTGGCGTGTCCGCTGAGTGCTTTGCTAACCATGTGATCTTCTCTGCTTGTGTTGAAGATGTAGTTGTATCCCTTGTTTGTTGTAGTCATGTTCCAGGCACCACGGTCGAAGATCCAACGTTCTGTGAGTCCATCACACGCGTTCACGTGCTGGGCGCCGCCGCGCCGAAACGAGTGCGGCGTCAGCGGTGCTAGGGCTCCACAGGACGCGTGACTCGGTCGCGAAGCCGGTTGACGTGCGAGTAGATGGTCGGGACAACAGCGACGGGCTTGGAAACAACAGTGGCAGGTGGACCGGCGGCGGCAAGGGCAGCGAACTCGTCAGGGTGGTTCAACACCTCCTTCAAAGGCGTCGCCGGCGACAGCGTGACGGCGGCTTCCACGGGGATCTCGGGCAAGTTGTCCAACACGGCGACGAACGGAGCCGACTGCGTGTATGAGCGCCACTGCGATCGCGTGCGGCGGACAGGATACGAAGTCGGCGTCCAGGAATAGCGACAACCTTTGTTCCTCGGACGTCTTCATGCGGATGAAGCGCACGAAGAATACCACGGCTGCGTCGGCGGAGAGGTTCTGCTTGCGGACGAGCGACAGATCGGAAGCTCGTCCAAACAGGTAACACAACAGACACGGCAACACCGCGTCTTGGTAATGACGGGAGGAGCATGCATTCTTAGACAAATACATCATCATCTTTTTTAAATCGCTTTCTGAGCATGCTGGAGCTTTGTTAACTACCTTTCCATCTCGCTTCATACAGAAGCTCTCGAGCGTCTTCCTCGTGCTAAGCAACGTTGCTTCGACAACATGTCGTTTCGCATGGAAGAGCTCAAAGAGCCACATCTTGCTTTGTCTGTAGTACTGCTTAGAGGTGTTCCGGGCAAACGGCTTGGCGTTCTTACTCCCATGAAATGCTAGATACATACCGAACATATCTAACACAGACACAAACACTTACCATGCCATCCTTTTCAATGCATAGTCAAACTTTACATTTTCTGCCTTTACAAGGCTTTGAAAGCCTTGATGGCCGTCACCTGAGCTCGGTTGGTGTTACCACGCTTGAGATCACTAAAGCCCATCCTGGTCGGAGGGGTCGGATAGAATGCAAATATGCAAATGATATGCTCTCACTGCAGCAATGTGTGAAGACACACATTTTTCGTGACCCTCCGACCCCATATGTCGGAATGGCTGGCTTAGAGGACCTATCTAATCTGCCACATTCAAATTGGCTGATATTAATTGATAGAAGGATTTTGATTGGGTTAAATTAAAAACAAATCTTTCCTTGGTCTTTAAAAGCCTCCATGCCCTATACAAAAGATAAGTATGGTTGGATAAGTCGTCATATTCATCCATATCCGCATATAACTGGTAGCATTACTGCATAAATGCGTGTGTTATTCATGTGCTACCCATGTACATGTAATGCCCATGCATCAATACCTCAAATTACCGGTATGCACCGATATAAATCGTTAAAGGGGGATTTTCAAGTGGAGCTGGCGAAGAGAGCCAGCAGAGCAGCGCCGTCGACGAAAGCGGTGTTACTGCTAGTGGCACGGCTGACGAGAGCGGGAACCCGCTGCTGGTATAGGTGCGCTCGGGCGTGGTCATTTCGACGCCCGTCATGATGGGACGATACTATTAGTTGATGAGCAGAGGGTTTCGCTGTCAACGTGCAGTTGATGTGGTTCTTGTTTGTGGTTGTCACGTGCCAGTTTTTCTGTTGATGCTTCCTCTTTGACTGGACAATTTTACGAACCAGGTACTAGACGCCCCACTAGAACAGCGAATGTCCGTAAACGCACCATCTCCTACTAACAACCACACGCCTATACAGCGCTAGGGCGTTTAATTGCTGCAATAGTTCCTTTCCGGTGCTCCATCTCTGCTGACGCAGATCACCGAGCTCTGTATCGACCGTATCACCTGCTGCATCGGCTGGTGGAGGCTACAAAGGGGTTCGGGTAATTATCGAGTCCCCTTTGAAAATGTTTTTCGATTCCCCTAAAAACAAAAAAGATAAATACCCATACTTTTGAGGCAATTAGAAATTAAAAAGCATCCCGTCTCCCCCTTCCGGCCATTTTTTTTCTTTCAGATCTTTCATTTCGAAACCCTCCAAACGCATGGCGAGCACCGCTTCGTCGTTGGGTTCCGGTACGGAGGCCGACAAGAGTCAGCAGAGGTGAGTTCGAGTCGTCGGATTCCGGTACGGAGGCGGACAAGGAGATAGCAGAGGCGGACAAGGAGCCAGCAGAAGCGAAGGCCCACTACTTCTGTCTGTGCGCCACGTATGGAGCAGCCTACTATCCTATGCAAGTCGGGACGAACCCTTCGCAGCTTTGACGGGGTATCAGAAAGCTACTCACCAAGTCTTCTGCATGCGAACGTCAACGAGCGTCGCAGCGAAAAATGCTGAGCTGCAAAGGCGGGGTACGCTGCCGGCTACGGCAAAGATCCCGCTTGCTTTTGAGGTTTACTACATACTATGGTGCACGCATGATGGCGGAGTCGTTACTGCAACATTGCAACAACTCGACGACAACGGGTTGATAATACCATAGTTCCTGCTTGTGTTTTTGGGTGATATTCTCGCGTTTTCCTTACGCCAAAATTCAGAGCAAACTTTAAGGTTCGCGAGATTGATTTTAACCGATTAAGTACGATCCCCTCTTTCCGCGATTCTCAGCCTTCCATTCTGTTTTACGGCGGGAATAGACAGACGACAAGCAAGGATGCCGAAGAAGGGTGCGCGTGATAGAACTCCTTCCAAGCGCGTCAGGGGTGGTAAGGGGGCGGCAAAGGTGACGGGACGCAGAAGGAGCCTTCGAAGAAGAAACCACGCGCTATCGTGTCTGCCGAGAGGGTTTCAGGTAAGTAACAGAGAAGAATCAGTGCACAAAGTATACTAACGAATTATTTTCCTGCTTTTGTTTGCGTTACTGCTATGGTCCTACTTGTAGAGCGCCGTGCTTCGCATCGCATTCGGAAGCAAGTGGATTACGTGCGTGTCTTGGAAGGCTTCGCGAAAGACGACGATGGAGATGAGGACTACGACCCAAAGCACGACCCGGACGACGGGGTGAACGATGAGCCCGAAGAAGAACCCGCTGATGAAGGACTTGATGGGACCGCTCAAGCAAGTGCTGGAGGCGCGTTGCACGGTGGTTCAGCGGTAGCTGCCGACGCGAAGCTCGGTGAGGCTATGGACGCTGACGACGCGACGCCCGACGACGCAGAAGACGCTGCCGATGCGAGGTCCGATGAGGGAGGAGCCACTGACGGCGCGATGTTCGGTGAGACTGTCGGTGCTGACGGCGCTGTCCGCACTGACGACGCTGGAAACGCTGTCGTCGCGGAGCCCGGCGAGGTTGTGGCCACTAACGGCGCTGCCAAACGCAAAGCACGGCGTAGTGGAGGGCGCTGCCGACGCGGTGTCTGGAGAGGCACAGGATGCTGCTAAAGGCGATGGGGTTGCTGATCACCCAGATCTGGATGACGTGCAAAGCGGCACTGACAGTGCACTGGACCATGGTATCAACGATCAGAACGATGACGATGTCGTGGACGACGTCAGCAGGTCGAGCAGCGCAGTTCGCATCAGTTCACGTATGTTGGCACGACCCCTGCGTTTCTCTATATAGCTATTAATTTTGCCATCCCTGTTATGTTGCTGGTTATGTTACTTTCCGTTTGTATTTGTTTCTATAGCGCAAGTAAAATCAACTGAGCCAGCACCGTCAGCCGAAACAAAAAGAGATAGAACTACGACGGATGATTCGGTTAGTGACGATTCCAGAAAGACAAAGGTGCCTCGAAAGAGCTTCCGAAGCCTCTTTACTGCTCAAGCTTCGACGACTGTGCAACTACCCAGCCTCAAAGTACACACGCCTACCGAAAACGTGGCAAAGGCGGGAGAAGGTGAAGAAGGCGCATGTGTCTGTCACTAACCAGTTGACCGAGCTTCAAAATAAAACCTTCGATGACTGGGACCAATTCGAAGCGACTCTTCAAATTGACTGAGTTATACTTGTGTTTTCGAGTTCTCAGTTCGGAAACCCGGGCAAAGCACAACAGGTAGATACAGTCGTACTATGTTGATTTATGGTTTATGTTGCTCAGACAAGTTATCCACTACTATGTTGCTTCAGCCGGGCAGAGCAGCACAGCTTCCCCCCTACATGAAATATTTTCTCAAACGGATGTGGTGCACGCATGGAGCGACACAACCTTCGCGAGGAGAGAGCGAGATCATGCCTCGCGCTACACTGGATGCGAAGCAGGATTTCATGTTCGATCGGAGAAAGTCGTCGCCGACGGATAGGCCAAGTAGCCGGTTTGCGTTGTCTCCGGATCATAGGTAATGGTCAGTTGTACTTTATTGCTTATCGGTTGTGATACTTACTGGCTATTCGCTGTACATATCTAGCTACACAACTACAAGACAACAAGACCATTTTTGGTTCACGCAATCGCGGAGCGAAGTCGATGCCGCTTGCGCCCCAAGTTCGCCAGGAACTTGGTCTTCTGACCGAAATGAAGACAAGCACGGCGAACATTAACCTGTACCTGTCGGACATGCTTAATGGGTGTTTCTGGTGAATTCGGCAGCGTTTTGTTTTAGTTTTTGTTGGCCTAATTGCACACACATTAAACATAACTACTGACATTGCTTCTTTGTAATGACCCCGAGTACAGACATGGTTCTGACTCCGCAACAAACAAGAGGCATTGCAGCAAGTTTCGGCACGACAACCACTGAACGGTCTAAAGCGACTCTCGACACTTTTGCTGACGCCGATAGAGGCAACGACGTTCTCCTTGTCCACGATCAGATGGATACCACTTACATTATTGCGAATGCAAACCGCAACAAAAAAAGCTTGTTTTACGCAATGGGGGATAGTTTGGTGATGGACTGGACTCATGGCACCAACAATCTAGGGTATCATTTAGCTAAGTTCCTGTTTTCACCGCGACGGAGGAAACTCGCACTAAAGCTATATGCTTGTACTGTACTATAGAAGTAGTCTTGTTGTTACCTCTCCAACTGGAAGAGGGATTCCAGAGATTGATGTTTTAGTGCTTGACGAGAAAGCGGCTACGATGGAGTATATTGTTGAGCTTTTCAAGCGCAAATATTTCGTGCAGGACCACCGTCCAAACCATCATTATCGATAAGGACTTCGTAGAATGGCGGGTCCTTGAGAAGGCCTTTCCAGCTGCCACAGTGCTCCTCTGACGGTTTCACGCTTTGACCTTTTGGAGGAAGGTTTACCGAAGAACCAAATTTGACATGAATATGGTGCAGAGGAACGTAATGGAAAATGCATTCGCGAAGTTAATCTACTGTTAAGGGCACACGTGTTGTAGCCCAAGCTGTTGCTTAACGTGTTGCTATTATTGGTGTCACTTTCAATGTTCTGGCCATTGTGAAACTTGTTGTGGTGCTCACATTTTTGTTGCTGCTTTGGTGATGTCAGCTATACGCAGACGTGGTTTGACTCTGGGTCGCAAGCTTTACTCGATCTTGCGTGCAGGATTGTCCTGAACTCCTGAAGTACTTTCAGGCCAACTGGAAGTCGTGTGCAACGACGTGGGCAAACCACACTCGTAGCAAGTTCTTTACTGCTGGAAAAACGACGACCAATCCAATTGGAATCGATTGAAGTTGCTTCTTGGAAAAGACCACGGATCGATTTCACTATAAGTGGACTGTTGACGCACCAGGCAACAATCATCCGACAGCAGCTTTCTGCCATGCGAAAGCACTGAATTACATATCGAAAACTTAAGTGCGTTCCAGATTTTCTCGCTCGCATCGCAAAGCATCTGAGTGACGACACGCTGGCAAACGTTCGCAGTCAATGGGACTATTTCATGGTATCAATGGCGGACATCACGTGCACTAAACACACGTCTAAAGTGGGCGAATGCGACGTAAGTGCCAGAGGGTACGCGTATCAATGTAATGACTTTGGAGTGGTCCTGCTCGTGTCTCATCTTCCCTACCATTTACCGTGCCAGCACCTGATGTATATTGCTTCAGGCGTCCATCATTTTGAGAACGTGCCAGTTTCAAGCGTTCCTTCGCGCTGGGCCATGGTGGAAATGACGACACGTTTAGAGGTGGACTAGCATCGCTTCAGTCTGTTCAGGACAAACTGAGAAATGCCGGGGAGACGTTTTCACACGACGACTAGACGCATGTTGCAGACGAAAGCGAAGATGTTGAAGCAACATACGATGGTACCGCAACACAGGACCCGTTGATTACTGAATCAGCAACAGAGCATGCAGCGCAAGACACAACCTTAGATGCAACACAACTGGATGCAAGGCCTCAGAGAGAGGGTAAACGTTACCAGTCTAAGCACCGAGTGATCTCTGTGAAAACGCGGCGTCGTGAACGTGCTAGCGTTGTGGTTCTCTCGTGTGAAGAAAAATATTTTGCTACGCAAAATCTGCTTTTGAACCGGTTATGGACCATCTTGCAGGGTGTCAAGTCCAGCTGTCTACGTGGCATTGGAGTCATGGCAAGAAATAGTTAGCAAGGTTATGCAAGAGTTGGAAGCATCGGATGCCACGACGATCTCTCATGAAAGCTCGAATTCAGACCTGTCGGACGAACTTGAGGATGGACAGAAAAAGTGAGACATACTCTTACATTACTCCTGCAGGTCTCAATGACACAATGAATATGATTCGCGAGCTGGAGCAAAACTTGTATGATATGTTCAGTAGTGGGGTGAACTCGCAACTAGGGACTGAGAAAGTGATTCACTGTCAGAAGAGAAAAGATCTTCGGGTGATGCAGGCTCACGAACACCTCAACAACTAGATCACGATCGCGTAACCGCCACAGCAGCGCTAGCACTGCCGCAGCAGTACAAAACGCTGACACAAACATGGGAAAAAAGTACCCAACAAAGGCAGCGCTGCCCAAACGAGGAATCGTCTTACGAAGGCAGCGGACCACACGAAGAAAAGCGAATCCCCAACACAAGCAGCGGGTAAACGCGTTCAAGTAGAAGTGCTTCGGTTCCCCTAAGCGAACCTACGACATAACCAGCGGAAGAAGAAGCAAGCTCGGGTGAAAAAGTCCGTAAAACAGCGGAAGCTAGCTGCGATCATGCTCCCAGACAAAAGTGTGCCCTCTCTGACTCGAGTGCTGAAGTGAGCTTCCAATACCAACGACAATTACCATATTAGCGAACTTTTCGCAAACTACCCGATCATCATGGAGGACGATTTCATTAATACGCGTTCTGCACGGCCAGCGTGAATACGTATGCTCTAATGACTTCGATTACAATTTCGTGATTCCAACCTCTTGACCAAATGAGCCGCTGTGATGCAAGCAGAGAAGCGGAAGACATGTGGATCCAACTACTTTGGTTCCGTCTGCGAACCGCGCATCCTGAGGGTACAACCGAAGCGCTCCTTGCTTTCTTTCCGGGAGTCAGGCCCAAGTTCACCAGGTTTGTTACCTCCATGTTGCTTTCAATGTTGCTCAACTATGCTAGTATTGCTAGCAATGTTGCATCAATTATGTGTTGCTAGCAATGTGCTTCATCGTAGTGATCGTTTAAATGTCCCGTGCTTCAGTGGTGCTCTCTATCGGATGAAAGCGTTTTACGAAATCTGTAGAAAGTGTGACGCCTGGATAGCGCTTTGGATTGGTTTGTTTCAACCAAATGGGAAAACATTTTGGCAACCCCCCCCCCCCCCAGATTTCTTTGACGAAGAGACCGAGACAGATGGGTGATGCCTACGACAGCGGGTGAGAAACATAAAGAGCTGCCAGGTGATGTTGCTAAGATCCTTGGTTATGCGTGTCTCGCCGCCATGTTTCGGATGTCATGCGGTGAGGGCACAGTAACGTTGGTTGGCATGCCGGCACGGAATCGAATGCTATGTGACGTGATTCTTGACTTTAGCCTTCGTTGCATTTGCAATGCATTGGGTGACTGCTATCCCCTGGATTCGTACGCTCCAGCCATGGGGTAGGGAAGACCACCAAAGGATCGAATTTAAACGTTTCACTACGTTGTGCTGCCGGTTCAGCTGAGCAATGTACATTGGGGAATCATTAATGCTAAGCTGGATTACCGACAAGAGCCCCCCCCAGGATCGTCCCATACTACTATGAACCATTATGCACGGAAGAATATCCCGCTAGCTATTGAAGATGTTTACGAAGAGACCCTGGCTAAATTTCTCCGCGCCAGACACAGCAAGGCAATGCCATTGACCGACCAACCTGTTGAAGCCAAATGGAGTCTGGCTGAATGCGCCTAAACAGCCCGACGGGAAGTCGTGTGGCGTGCTTTGCATCGCCCAGGCATAGCCATGCTCAAAGGTAGTTTTTATTTGACGAAGGCCGCCATTACACATGACGATGTTGCCATCATGCGGCTTCGAATAATGCGGACGATTCTCGCGCAGCCAGAGGCGACGACTCAATCAAACAAGCTCGCTCGAGCGGTAGCTGATACGGACGAAGCTTTACTCACAACTATTATGAAGTAAGAAAGCCGACGATATACATTGGATTCGCAAAGCAATTAAGCAGCATCCCTCTCCACATTGTGTTCGTGCCCTCTGCTAACCTTGGCTAGCAGTATGTTGCAGCATTCCTCGAGTATCACACTGTATGACATCACGTAGCCACCATCGTGGGTGGATGCTCCAGCGGTGGCTGCTGATCGCATTGTGTCTTCTTTCTCCCCAGCGAGCACCATTGCGAGATCTTCATGAGCGCTCAGCACCTTCCGTGAGTGCTTATTCATATTTTGCAACTTCTCTTCCATGAGCTCGATTTGCTGCAGCTTTGTCCGCAGTAGCTCCTCGCGCAGACGCGTACTGTGGGCCTGAGAGAACGATGCTGGCTGGCAGCAGGTAGCGACAGCGCTGGAGTATCTGTGTGACCGCTGGCAGGTGAGCCGGTGGATCGTTCGCTGACATGGTTCATATGCCGTCCGTTTGATGTCTCTTTGGGGATTGCGAGTTCGAGTCCCCGAGTGGTCAGGACTTTCGGCCGGAGTAGAGCAGGGTCAATAGTGTAATGGACCGACTCCACAGCACGCGCTTGACATGGCTTACACCCCATTAGTGGAGGTTCCAAATTGATGTCTCTTTGGGCCGCCCTCTTCAGATCTCCCGCTGTCCATTGCCTACTATGATTATCTACCAAGCAGCTCGGTAACTTTAACGTTTGCCGTAATAGATCGAAAGTATATTACGACTGGCTCTCCGCTTATCGTCCGAATGTTGTCCCTGTGGCGCTGTTTGCGGTGCCGAAGACCTGTTGTGTTGCTATAAGAGCTGTCGTGTCGTCGTTGTTGTGTTGCAGTAACGCCATTCCATGGATGGAGAAGAGCAAGCCGCGATACAGAGAAAGGTTTCATGAAGGCCACAAAATGTGACGCAGCTATTGATCGCGGTGGTATGGGTACCCGATGCCGACTTCCAAGTCAAGGTAACACAGTAGAACACGACGCACCACCACGGATTGGGGTCTACGCCCTACGACAATCACATAACCATCCGTAGAGTTGACGACGCCATGATTAATTTCGCCGACGAATACAACTTTTGTTTTGGTCGGGCGTAAAAAAAGGTGTGTTTAAGACGCATAACAGGTAAAGCTTCGCATGACGTATCGCTGATATACTGGTTTAGAACTCGTGTGTATTCGTTTGTTATAGGGAAGAAGGTGAAACTGCGGGACGTACACAACCTCGTCCAGAAACAAAAGAATGCTCGCCGTGGGTCAACAACCGGTGAGTCAAGGTTGGAGTCCATTCTGCGCGACTTCAGCGGCTCCCGAAAGGAAAACCACTGTTACTATATGCATATACGTGGGTGACGACAAACTGGCTCAGACTATCACTTTCCAGACGCATTAAATGCGCAAAATTTTCAAGGCATTCACAGAGGTGCTGATGATCGATGCAACTCAAAACACCAATGACAAACCCTTTAGGTCGACGATCTATGATGTTTTGGACTCGTACACGCGGGATTTTAATGCTGAGATTGCCGCTCTTGATTATATGTGGGGTATCTCGCTGAAATGGAGTACACAAACAGCCTTACGGATGTTGTGCAGCGGGGAAGATTCCGAGTTGGATAAGTTGGCTAAGGAAGTTAGCTAGAACGCGTACCAGCTTGCGAAAAAAAACAATATCGTGTGGCACACCACCGAAAGAAAGAGTATGATATTGTGGAGTTGCAAGATAATGTATTAGAACTGGCGTCACCAACGGAACCGGAAGGCCAACATCACGTTGACACAACTGCAAGTTCCTTTAGGATTAACTGATGTTTTTTTTATACATTTGACATCATTCGACTTGATACTGTTGACTTTATAGACATTCCAATGTTCGTGTTCTTTCATGAGGACGGATCTGCTACCTTATCGCCATGTCATCTATTGGCGTCTGCTTTTCAATATGAGTCCTCTTCCAATAAAGGATATCCACCCGCGCCGGAGTCTAACAGCCCACTAACCATTCCGTTGGACGAGAATGTGCCACTGAAGATGAAACAGGGTGCAGCTCGTTTCGAGTCAATGAATCTTTACTAACTTCATCCCGGCACAAGATACTGAATGGCACGAATAAATTCGTGTATCTCACGATGTTGCGACGCGTATTGACGACAACATGGTACCCCAGTTTTCTCGGAGATGCTGGTGGCTCTGCATCGATTTGAGGGGGTTATTATTGACGACCATGCTCCTTTTGTCTCCGAAACTACTGTGTGGTCCGATCGATTTTCTGAACTGGATCTACTCTCTCAGATAGCATCTCTGGCACAAAAAAAAAAAACGTTGTCCTGAAGACGAGGATGTTCCCCTCACTATCGACAATAATGTGTCAAGCAAAAAGGCTAAGGGACAAGATCAAGCGACAATACAAGGTCACCCAACGGAGTGTCATCGCCAACAAGCCACAAATAAGATGTGGCTCCCTACAGTAAATCACAACGACGGAATACCCGCTTCAGGACGTCTTGGAAACAGACCACATCACGGGGACCCAAACCAGACCTCCAGCTGTAGCGAGGATACGTATTTCTTCATTTCAAGTGCGCCAAGAGCAGAGGGCGTCTCGAAACGGAAATCCCAGAAGCAGAAAGAAAAACAGCGACGAAATACTGAATCGCGCAAGGAGGCCACGAATCTTGTACAAAGGACATTAGTACCAGGGACCACTCTTTCGAACATATCTATAGTGCTGAAATCAACGTTTAGTGAGAAGTCTGTGCAAGAGGTTTTACCTAGTTTCGATGTGAAGACGCTGTACCCCGGAAAACAAGCCATCGCCAAGTTGATTAACTCATGAGTGTGCAAGTGATATTAATACGTTTTTCAGGTCGATTTCTGGCTGGTGTTTGGAAGAGTATGCGAAATCGTCTAAGTTGTTGCTGCAGACGTTTCTTTAGCAGGCATTTGGTCTTGTAGAGATGGTAGGAAGGACGTAGTCGACAAACGTAAAAATGATAGTGATTGAGGTTGGACTTATAGCTAGATCCTGGTTCACTACTGCTACGTCAGGTCTAAGCACATGCATGCATAGTGCTGGCTCTTTGTTACTCTACAGCACGTCGGTGCTACCAGTGAAGCTTCGCTGCTGGCAGTACACCATGTCCTTCGACTCCGCATTTCTTGTGCACCTGCAACCACGCCATTCACTGGCTGGGATTGCAGTACGGTGCCTACACACCCAAATACTAACACACACACACCTCAAGGGAAAACCGCACATATTGGTTAATTTGCGAATTTGGGGGGGGGGGGGGGGGGCAGCACCTTCGTCAGGAAGTCAGCTTGCTGTGTGTTGTAGACCATTGTTGGCGGGAACCCAATTAGTATCGCTACACGCCACCATCGTACCGACATTATCATCACTGTGTCGGAACTGCAGTCCTGCAGTACTTGTCCCGTTCAAATACCACACTACTCGAATTGCAGCACGCCAAAGAGCTCGTGTGGGTCTCGAGGAACTGCGACAACAGACTGGCTGAAATGCAGATATCCGGCCGCGCTCCATTACCTACGTAGAGTGACGATCCGATTAGCTCCCGGTACGGTTTGTTCAGGGGTTGATTGGTCTGAGACGCTGCGTGCAGATCTTGCACAGGAACATTGGGGCTTCAAACAGCATACGAGTCGGTTTGCCGGAAATTCTTTATCATTCACGCGATGAATGTGTTTGCTTCAGCAACAATACTCCTTCTTTGCGATAGTACTGCACCTCCATCCCCAATATTGAATTTTGTATCGCCAAGCGACTTGACTATGAAGTGCATTCTCAGCACTGCTTCGAGTTGATCTGAATCTGCTTCATTTACACAGCCGACAACAAGGTTGTCCACGTACAAAATCATGAACACTGTTCCTCGACTGCTATTTCGAACGAAACGATAGGGATCGGAACGGCACTGGCGAAAGCCAGCTTTCCGAAAGATGGCACAACTCGTTATGTACCAAACCGCAGCAGCTTGTTTGAGACCATAAATGCTTCGACGTAGTCGGCACACGTTTCCATCTGCAATGTTGAGACCCTGAGGCACTTTCATGTAAACCTCCTCGTCTAACGTCTTATTTAGGAACGCAGTCTCAATGTCGAACTGCTTGATGCGATATGCAAGCTGACAAAAACACTCGTACTGTAGCCATACTTGCTACCGGCGACTATGTTTCCGAGTCGTCCACTCCATAAGTCTGCAAAAATCCTAGCGCCATAACTCGAGCTTTGAAGGGAGTCATATTACTATGCTCGTCGTGTTTCAGAGCAAACACCCACTTGAATCCAATGACTTTCCCTCCAGGCGGCCTTCGCACGTGTTCCATGTGTGATTGCGAAAATGGGCACGAAGCTTAGCACGAACTGCCTCTTTCCATTGGGCAGCTTCAGGCGCCTTCATTGCTTCGGCGTAGCGATGCGGTACATCCACAACAGATAGCGCGATTTCAAAGCTGTCTAACATGGGCGCTTGGGATCAGTTTCGCCGGCCTCCTCCGAGGTATCGAAGGCGGCACGGGAATTGCTTTCACTGGGCACTTCTGGGGCTTCGAGAAGTAGTGGCTCCCTAGCTAAATGATGTTCCGATGGAGGTAAAGCCAGTCGTTGCTGCTGTGGTTGATGTTGTAGCGGCGCGCTCGGCAAAATGAGAGGCTGTCGATTGTTTGTGCGCTCTTGGACGCCTTGACGATGAAAGGCGATACGGTCCCCCCCCCTGCGAGAAACGCGGAAGCATCCCACGATCGATCGACGTCGTACTTCGTCATGCTGGGCGGCTACTAGACGGCAAATATCGCGACTCGCTGTCAACTTGCAGTTGTTGGGTTGGCTCCGTATTGGCCAGGGGAATGATGGGTTCATGAACGTCCATTCCCGTTTCGACTTCTTCTATTTCTGTGTCGTGGTCACCTGTTTCGACCTCCATTTCGACAGGAGGGGCACGCGTCATAGAGCCTGAGCCACCGGAACCATGAATCTCTCCGGAATATTCAACCCTTCCACACGATCGTACTGCTCAGTGTATTGAGCAGGTGCATGTTCATTCAGTCGCACGGTACGTGTTGTCACGAGACGCCCATCGTTTTCATCCCAGACGCGATATGCCTTCCAGCCTGGTGCGTATCCAAGCAAAATGCAGCGACGAGCCATGCTGTCCCACTTGGAGCGGGAGACTTGTCCACATGCATGTTTGAGATCGGTTTAGGCGTTGCGTACCAGCTCATGCGGCGTAGTATCACCACGTGCAGTGTTGGGGGGGGATGAGGTAAACGCTAGTCATCAACGCTTCGGCCCACCAAACACTGCCCAACTGCTGGTAGTGAAGCATAGAGCGCCCATTTCGACGATGGTCCTACTCATTTGCTTCGCGAGCCCATTCTACTGGGGAGTATGCGGTGTGGATGTTCGGCATGCGACCCCATGCTTTGACCCAAACGCAATGAACTTCTTGCCAGTTTATTCACCACCATTGTCGCTTCGAAATACATTGAATTCGTCGCTGCGTCTTGTTCTCCATCATCTCCTTGAATTCAGCAAAAATTTTCAGCACTTCGGTCTTCGCCTTCATCATGTACGCATATAGAAACCTCGAGTAACCATCTACGAAGCACACAACACAGCGTGCGCCACCACGTGATGCTGGTGTCACTGGTCCCATGATATTACTGTGAACAATGTCCACAGACCGGCGTCTTTACTTGACTTCCTCCTTGACGTGCAAATGCTTTCACAGCCATTTTGCCGCGCGCACACACCCTCCACAGGGCTCATCCCACAGTTTTGGAGGAGAGAATTGCGGGACGCCTTTCGCAACGCTCGTCACCTTTTTCCATCCGAGCATCGGGGATGCCACCTAGTCTTGCATGTCTGACTCCAAACGTCAGCGCTGGTGTGCTCTCGTCTGCTATATTCGCATCTTCTTCGGTCTTGCGCTGCGGAAGTGTTCCAGACATACAAGCGGCCTTGTTTCTTAACGCGAGATACGATCTGGTCGCCGATCCTTATTCAGGCACCAGTCCACTCCAAACGATAAATGGATGACTTTGCAGCAAGTGAAGACTCCGGGATCAACTTGGCGTTAATTCCAGGATATGCAGGACATCAGTCAATAACACCATCTTGCCGTTATCTAATCACCATCCCTGTGTCATGAGCTGCTAGGCGGTCGCCATTACCCACAGTGATAGCAGCGACCTCGCCAATTCCTCGTATTCCACAAAGTCGTCGCGATGGCCAGTCATGTGGGAAGTAGCGCCACTTTCGATTAGCCATGAATAGGACGATGTTTCCGCCGCCGAGAATAGGAGCTCATCGTCGTCATTCGTCCGCTATTTTGTGGGTAGTAAGTGCGCTTGTGGCCTTGCTTTCCCCACTGGAAACAGTTTCCATGAAACCCGTTTGAGCCACTCACCGCATTAGTCTTGGGTGACGAGGCTTATCAATCTCTACTACAAGATGCTCCATTGGTTGCGCACACGAACGGCCATGTGGCGCACAAGACGTTTGCGATCATCAAGCACTAGCAAGAGTTTCCGCAGCACGATCTCCTTGTATGGATGTACCAGTTCGTATGGGATCGTAGCCAGTTTGGCCAGACACTCCAACGCGGCGTATCGGTCCTTAGCACCAGGTCTATGTTCACAACAAAATAATAATACACTGTCAGCTACTATAAGACATGTACACTCCTCTATGATCCACGTACCCGAACTGTGCTTGCTTAAGTAGCCCCGGGAAAACGTCCTTGAGGAACGGTTTGGCGTTCTCCACCGACTCCAAGAGCAACGGCTTAAAGGTCTGAATGGCTGCGCTGCCTAACTCGCGGTCGTCCGTATTGAGGGCCTGCACCATGAGCGGGAAGATCTGAGCTAGATGAGGCAAGTAGATGGCCTTGGGTGAGTGTGCGATCACTTGCGCGAACGCTACGAGAGCTGCCACACTAGTCTCCTCGCCAATGTGGCCGCGAATGTACTCGAGTAGCACCGGGAATACCAGATCAAACAGTCGCTGTCGGTAGAGGAACTAGAAACAAACAACAATAACGTTAGTCGATCTATCTGCCAGACCGTAACAGCATCAACACATTCCTTACCGTGATGAAAGCACCACATGTCCGGTTTAGCACATCTGGGTATTCCGAGACCAGAAGCTTAAAGGTCTTTGCAACTTCCATACGCAATGCAGCAGCTTGCTGGTCGTCACCTTCTTGTTCCATGTTCACGTCCCCGTCAGCACTTTGAGCCCTTGGCGTGAGGAAGCTGCAGAGGAAGCGCAGACACACTGGTGCGTGAACCTTGTGACCTCGAATGACTAAGGCCTTCGCAATCCAAGCGTAGATCTGCAATGCAGCCACCCGCACGGAAAATGCCTCAGCGGAGCTACTGATCACAACCGCCAGCTTCTGGGCGAGCAACAAGTCAATGAGAGCGTCGAACTCAGCACCATCCGACATCTTGTTCACAATCGAAGCCAGCGACTTGGCCGCGGACAGCGCAGCGTCGGAGTAGACGAGCTCCAGCTGCTTAGGTGAAGTTTCGGGTACTGTAGTAGCACCGGACTGCGCCAGTTCGAGCAATCTGTTAATGACGGGCGATGTCTCCGGTAGCGTCACATCACGGGCGGCACGATCGCCACGACCGCCGCGACCATCATAAGCATTACACCTCCCGCGTTCACCGCTGCCTCGGCCGCGACCGTTATCATTCCAACGGCTGTTCCTTTGACGGTCATTCGAACTGCCGCCATTTACGCGCATGGTTAGCAGCTTGAAATGCTGTCTCCCTTCTCGCACTCCCGCAACGTAGTGAACTCGCGGCGAACATTTATTTCGCCTCAACAAGCGTGACATTGCCATGCGCCTCGATAACCTTCATCATGCCGTCGTACTCTCGAGGCAAAATTCCCAAGAGAATAACGATGCGCTCGTGTTCGCCGAGCGATTCCCCCACTGCCGTGAGTCGTATACGTCGTCAAAAGCCGTGAGGTATTCCATGTGGTTGGAACAAGTCGACATCTCAAACTCATACAACTCTCTCATACAACTCTCTTCGCAGCCGCACACGATTGTGCAAGCTTTGCTTGCCGAAGAATTCTCGCCGTATCCCTTCCACGCTTGTACTGTCGATTGCGCATCTCGGACTATGGTCTGATATGACAGGCCGAGTAACTTCACCAGCACGCCGAGCGCTTTCAGGTCCGAGGCTTTCCATTCGGGGGTTTCACGTTGTGCAGCCTGTTCGGGCTTGAGGTCGACATTGTCTAGAAGGGCCTTCCGAGTCAATGCCATGCGGGCGTCGAACTTCCACAGGCCAAGACGAAGGATGGCTCAACGACGACTGCTTGGTGCAGCCCCTGCGAGCGGAGTGGATGCGTTTACTACCGAAGCGTAACGTAAGTAGGTTCTTAGTAGTAGAGCGATATCTTGAGCGAGCAAAACGGGCATCCTCCAGACTTTCACTTACGCCGCATAGCGGCTGCGCATGGCTAATCTTTATCAAGGCGGTCGTTGCAAAAAGCATCTGGAGTCATGTCAAATAGATATGGCATCCGAATATGCAACCGAGATACGCCAGTTTAGCGTCTTGGACAGAAAGCAACGGTGTGATGCCGTCCGGATTGCTGCAAAGTCGAGGCGTGGGGTATTCACAACAAGATACTCTGACGCACTAGAATTCCCTAAGTTTTAGGCGGAGGCTCGACGTTCTGTAGCTCATACGAAAGGGCATCACTCTGCCTTTTTCTATTGTACTTGCTGATCGCAAATTGGCAAATTGCCACGCCTGAGAGTTGTCTCGTCGTCTATAACTTGCGTCGGTAGCGGGAGCTATAACAATCTGTGTGTTCTGCGACGTGCTGGGCCGTACAGATCTTTTCGTCCAGACAACATGAACAAGAATCGTGGATCACTTTCACCGTTTCTGACGCTGGCCCAGAACAGAGGTACTGGAAATTGATATCATTAACTTCAGACACGTGATTTTATAACATCAGCTGACAGCAAGTGATGCCGATGACGATCAGTGTCTGTTGGAGAGCCCAATTTCTGTGAAAAATGTATACTGGTACCTCAAGAATACGTATATGCCGGTATGATTTGATGTGCATCGATTCGGAATATACCATTTGATGTCATATTCGAACAAGCAAGCTACCGCCCATCGGTGGCATGCAGCACCGCTCCAGCTACTAACTTTCTATGTTATTCATCGGTAGTGAAGTGCGCAGTCATTTAGATGTAACTTACAAGGATAATAGGTTTATGTGTTTCTAATGCGGTGCTGACCTTGGGATATTGCTTCGGCTTGCGCTGTTCTTGTTACAGTACGTTGAATTTACAGCAGCGCTGCTAATTGTCCCCACCTCGGGCAGAGAAGCGTATACTCCTGGGCCAGGGTTTGACGATCTGTCGTTTTGAGAGTAACATCTTCCGGTGCAATACTTCATTTTTGCGAATGCGTGGCAGTGAGTATCATCTTTCAATTGGTGCCAACGTCATTCCCCATATTTTTTGCTTAGAAGTTATCCACTCTTAGGTGACTAAGATACAAAATATACTCACCATTTTTGGCTTCGAGGTCATTTATTCTTTATTACCCAATTGCGCTACTGCATCCAGGCAAGTCTGCACAAAATTCACAATTATTAATACATCGAAATTGTAGTAACGAGGTAACGAGCTCCTAATCCCTGGTGAGTGTCAGTCTCGCTCTTACGTGAACGACACTAGGCATCATGGAGGCAAGAACAAGCTCGAAATCGCAGATAGCAGCAACAACCCAGCACTATATTAGGAGGCGCTCTTTCTACACCAATATGCGGGGGCCAATGTTGCTGCTACTGGCGGTGACAATCATCCTCGCCACGACTATCTACGTCAACACAACACTCGTTAATATTGCGTCCATCGGTCTCAGCAACAGCTTGGGGGATACGTCGTCATCCAACCAATCGCATTTATACTGGAAGATGGACACTACAGCGTTCGAAACCAGCGTCGCGACGACTACGCACCCAAGTTCGTCGTTCTACAGGCGTGGAAAGACTTTTGACAGGAGTGTGAGCCGTGAGCGGGCGGCCGTAGTGTGTCTCCACGATGCGATGCTGAATATGGGACTATCGCTAATACGAGAACTGCGCTGTCTTGGGAACCAAGAACTCATTCAAGTGTATCACTGTGGAAAGGAAGAACTCTCGGATGCATCAGTGGAGCTGTTGTTTAGCCTCGATAACCGTGTGGAACTCGTGGATGTTTGCTCTGATCTGTCATCTCGCGGTGTCATATCGGCAAAGATGGCGACAAAATTTCGGAGTTGGTGGATTAAGCCGCTAGCGATGTACCACACGGATGTACGCCATGTGATGCTGCTGGACGTGGACGATGTGATCCTGACGGATCCTGCGGTGGTACGCAGTCTTAACGGGTACGTGACGACCGGCACCACTTTTTTCTACGACCGAGTCATTACCAACAAACGCTTCTTGACTGGCAACGATAAGGGGAGAATGTACATACATAAACTGCTACACGAGTTCGATTACGCCCGGTTCAATACTTCTGAAGGTTTCGCTCCCTCACAGCACATGCTCAATACGTTTGCTTTTCGAGGCAAGTCAATCCACGAAATGGATTCGTCGATGGTACTAATCGACAAGCAGCGAGCAGGAAAGAGTGTGATGGATATTTTGTTTTGGTTTGTCACGGAAGAGCGTTTCCGGTTTACGTATTCGTGGGGTGATAAAGAGACCTTCTGGTTAGCGTTCGAGATGGCGCGTGCGCCGTATTACTTTTCACCCTGGGGGGTCAGCGTCGTGGATTCAATGCCCAACGAAGACATGAAGAACCACCCTGACACACTCTGTGGGAGCATTCTGCATTACATGCCAATCCAAGAAGCAGATATCGAGACGGCACAGATCTTGTACATGAATGGCAAGGCGCTAATCGACCCGTATCCTCAAGGCATCAGATTTATTCGCAAGGCAAAGCAGAATAACTTATTCAACACAATCCCGAGACACATGACTCCTCGTCAGGAACGGAGACAAATTAACATGACAGCACATCCCGGCAAAAAGTTCAACACCGAGTGTCTTGTGGGGATGGGAGCTACACCCTTACCAGCTTATTTCTCTCAAAACCTATTACGCCGCCGAATTCACTTTCTTGGCATTGCCATGGGGGTTCTTGGTTCGTTACAGCAGTGTGAGACGTACACGTAGTGCCAATTGTCGACATAACTCTTCACGCCGGCAAATGCACATGCACATTTATTAATAAACTTCGTAGATATATGATGTGGCATAAGTTGCCTAATTTTTTTTCTTTTGTTGGAGCTCAGCTCCGATCCAAGCGAATTGCCGCAGACGCATTTCGAGACTATTGAAACTGAGGTTAGGGAATTCCTGTGTGGAAAAGTGTGGGTTCTTGTGTAGTTCCCACCCGCCAAAGCATCGTTGCAGACCTGTGAACCTGTTCATGGCAACGTGCTTCTGGATAATGTACTCCGACCGTGGCGAGTTGACGCGAAAGGATACCAAGTGCGTCCAGATTGCTGGATCTGGATACCCATCGTCGGTGGCAACATGAGGAGGTTGAGCGTTGTCGACAATTCTTTTTAGGCGAGGATCAAAGTTTGGGACCTTTGACTCCCCCGTCAGTTTGAGTTGGTTGCGATGTAGGAAGATTACGTCTCCTTTCGGATCATGCTGCACCATTGTCATCCCGCAGAACTGTTGTCCGGTCACCTCGCCAGCTACTGCTGGAAGGGTGTTGATCATGTGAAACGCTGCACCGAGCCTTAGCCACGCAAAGCGGAACAGATCCTTGTCACCCCATGCGAGGTTGAGTCGGTTAAAGTAGTTTGGCGCATGAAACGCGTAGAACGTTACCAATGAAAGGGAAGCAGGATGCCGCTTTCTGTCAACAAGTAGCTGACCGCTTTCTTGCTCAAATGTCGACAAATGGCATGTCCAGCAGCTGCCAAACCAGCGAAGTCTGGTTGATAGCGAAGATTGTTTGCTGAGGATGCCAGAAATCAGGCCAGAAGACAGCGCCGGTCTTGACGAATTCGTGCGTCTTGAACAAATAGCTTGGATCTCTGACGGGCACATTGTCAGCGTCCAAGAACAAAACTTGTTGGAACTTGCTGTGGTGGATAGCGTAAACCTTGGCCTTAAACCGAACTGCTTGAGGGTAGTGTATCGCCTGGAAAGAAATGTCACCGACGGATTTATTCCTCGACAGATCCAATAGCGGCTCGAGAACTCCTGGTACATTCATTTCATCACGTCGCAGCCAAATCTCGATGGGCAAATTACAATTTAACACCTCACGAAGTGCTCGAACGGTAGCGTATGCACTAGCCACCAGCTTTGGGTACGCCACCATGACAATTCCCTGTGACGCACTGCTATTGCTATTATTCACATTGGGCAGCGTGTACCCCGGTGCGAGAATCTTGTCCATGACTTGCTGCGCTTTTGCTCGGAAGTTGGCGAATCCTGGTGCTTCGATGCAGCGAAAAACAGTCTCCAAAGAGGGTCTTTTATCACAAGTGCGCTTCATGGTCATGAACCTTTCGTTGGAGTCCAGATCCTTCACCTCACAGTAGCCCGACGTGCCACCAGGTATTGCGGTGTTACAGTCTTGGTCGTCTTGTGGTCGACGGCTCCCGTTTGGACTGCATTCCGCTGTTGCTCTCCAGCCCAAACACTGAAGACGTCGCACCTGGGACGAGTCGGAAAGTAAATCCATGACGCCGTCCTGTGTCCATGCATTTGAACTCGTGTGGTTTACGTGGTCTCGTGATTGTTGCGCTAACTCGTTGCCCTGGGAAATGGCCGCACTTGGGGAATTTTGCGCGGGGACCGGATGCTGCAGCGTCCAGCTCAGGATAAGACCGGCATAGAGCAGACTGCTCAGCATCAGCACATGTAACGTCCAGCGCAGCTCCCTGGAGTCACGGCGAGGCCTCATCGCTAAACGGTATCAAATAATGTCACTGGCTATAGCCGAGGAGCGCGTACTTCGGGATAACCTGGCTGCGTGCGGCCCAGAAATTCAAGTTCATGCTCGCCTCAAACCATTCGCTGAGATAAATTGAGGCGATGTGGAGGAACAGCGGGACCTTTGGTATTGTGTGAGTAGTATACAAGTATTATACATTTATTACGGTCCAGTTCGAATGCGTACCGTATTTCGCATGTAGAGAACCCAATATTCCGTAGTACATTACATCCTGTATCAACCCATATTAAAAAAATCAATTTAGCAGTGTAGAGTAAAATTTTATGATTACACTGCTGCTTCCTTAATACGATCAAATTCTTGGTCATCGGCGACGATCGACCCCACCAGAGAAAGTTGTTGCAGCTCGTGCACTAGGGACGCAGTGGCAAGAACGTCATCATGAAGCTGCAAGCAGGATTTCTTGTAGCCATTCGCGATCGTCTGAGTGCTTAGTCCTTCCCAGCTGCTGCATATCCATCTGCACATTTTTGGACGACAAGGCGCCTCTAACTTGAACTTGATACCTTCTTCTCGTGGTTTATGAAGCTGCAACTGCATGTCCTCAAGCCAGCACTTCCGCAGGCCAGACTTGAACGGGAAGTTCCAGGCTACATCCGCCGGTTGGCAAACCGATGTGGCATTTGGGGGAACTTTCATCAAGACGACATTTATTGACGCAGCATATGACTCAACCTCTAGAGTCCAATGCCCACTGAAGTCATCCCATGGGAGCAGAATAGGCTCCTCCGGGAGCGGTCGATTGGAGAAATGAAACTCTAAAAACTTTTGAGACAGCTTCCAATTCCAGCAACCTAGTTTTTTTATTATAACCGGAAAATAAAAAATGTTAGTTAATTTGTTAGTACAATCAAACATCCGATTTGTCGGTACGTTTCCCGTTCGAGTAGATCTGAAATCCCGTCTCGTCTTTAAGACGCTTGATTTCAGGCCACGTCCGAACGCCGAAGCCGCACCTTTTTCGTCATTTTCTATGACAGTCTCCTTAATTTTAAATGGCTTCATTTTGAAAACCACAAAGGGGTGTACTTGATTCCTGTCGAGTTTCCCAGCAGCATCACAGTTGCTCGCTCCTTCGAAGTACTAGCGCACTTAACCCATACGGTTTTGGCTCCACATGTATTTACCGTTCGCCTCGTAGGCAGGCACTAAAACGAAGCAGCTAGTATGCACACGTTAAAGCCAAAAACATTTTAGGTAATAAGTGAGTAAAGTAATAAAAAATAATAATAAATTTAGAACCTGTTTGATCTGCTTGAAAAAATGCGTGTGATGCCCAATTGCCGTGCCTTTTTTCAACCTCGACTGCAAATTCTGCTTTCACCTTGTCAATATCAGCAAGGCTGGCTTGGCCTTGCCGGGTCGGTGCACGCATGCTCAGCCGGTGTCGACCCCTGAAGCCTTTAATCGACTTGTTGGACGCTTTAAAAGTAGTGACTTCAGCTCCATAGCGATGCGTTGGGCTTCAATTGACAGCATCCGAGGTGATACGGGCACACCTTCCTTTATTAAACTATTATCCCACTCTGCAATTTCCAGCTCTATCTCCTTAGACAGAATCGTTCCACATCGAACGGTACGAACCTTTAGATGGCTACCTTTTGCTACAGAAACGCTTTTTGTTGTGTGCTTGGTGCGGTGGCGACCCTTGCCTCCAAGCCGTGGTCTGCCCACCGGACGCGGCTTGACGCGCGCCATGGTAAAAGCAGAATGCCATCGGCGTCAAAGTGACCGGCATTGGAGAGATGCATCTCTTAACATGCGATTTTTAGGTAAGGATGACAAGCTATTTTGATTGGCCATTGGAGAGATGCATCTTACAACATGCGCTTTTTAATTGGTATGACAAGTTATTTTGATTGGCCAATACAAGGGTGCATCTCATATGAGGCTGCAGCTCTCTACATGCGAAATGCGGTACACGTACTAAGCATCTCAACTTGCGATCTCCAGCGGTATTGAGCAGGCATTGGCCATCGTAGCTCGACGTCGAGTTCTCCGCCAATGGTTATTTTCTATAAATCAGAACATAATGATCGTCGTGTATCATCCTCCTACAAGCAGCACGAACAGCATCTCATGGTCCAGACTGCACAGTAGTATACAATAGGAATATACCCCCCATCACATGTGCGTGTTGCACCGTGCCATCGCTGGCCTCGATTTTTGTTGGATAACGGGACGGAACTGGGGTCACTTGCGCCGTCTCATCATCATATTATCCCGGACCCAGCTGTTTATTCCTATTTAAGTGTATTCCCCGTTCAGGGGGTGGAAAATAGTACGGTACTTGTAGCCATTTGTGCTTCCTCCTGGTCCTTCAGCCTTGCTCAGTAACTTCCTGCTTAGCTCCTCTTGTATGTCCCTTATTAAGACCTGGCATGTCCGACTTGCCCGTTGAAGCAGCGCGGACGAGAATCTTGGCGATCCACTTGAGGTAATCCTCTATGTTTTCAGTCTCACGCTCGACATCAGGAGTAAACGATTCCTGCTGCACACCTTCCGTCGTATGTATGCACGGCATCTTCAGACATCCCGCACAAAAGTAAATTTCCCTACAGTAAGCACCCTGAGACTGAGTCAAAAAGGTTTGGCGATTTTGTATTCCATATAACGTTCAAAAGGAACAACTATTACTTAGGTTTGTAAGCTGCTGACCATCGTGTTTTCATTCCTGTTGAGCGTGTATTCTAAAAGGAGGGATTCACATTGAGGGGATCGTATATAGTGAAACGGGCGAACATCTTTCTGTTCGTAGAGACACGCGCTTTTTTTGGCCCGCCTTTAGCTGCAGCGTGGGCAATCGGGAGTTGACTCCCCTCAGCAGTGTTAGCTCATCGTCGTGATGCAGCAATTCCAGTATTGTATCGTCACTCGCAAAGTTTTTGAAGACACACACACACACAGAAAGTTGTACGCAACAATGCAAAGGCCAATATTCCGAGAGGCGATGGCATCCCGCTGCAGCATACTCTCCTTCGCTCTGGTATTAATACTTCTAGTGCCCTGTGTCTGCACGGCTGTGGAGATTGATGATGTTCTACTGGACACCAAGCGATCGCAACCAGAGGAGCTCAGGCCATTCCCGTCAGTGGAGACGGTGTCTCGGCACCTTCGGTGCGTTGGGTGGAGGGCTACGCGTAACTGCACCCCCGATGCCTCCCGCGAGCCTCAGAACGACAAGAGCTGCACCGAGGTTATCACCGGTGGCATAGCTGGATACTGCGAAGTTGAAGACGTGGAATCGGGTGAGCATTTCCAAGTGATGCGAATGCATTGCAGTGGGCTGCAGCGCAAGGCGTCTTTCCGCTGCTCCGAGGCCCCTTACTTCGCTGGCTTTCGCGATCGTGTGCACGACGTCGTGCAGAAGACACGCGTTCCAGGCTTTTCGCTGCCAAATAAAGCTAACAACGGCCAGAACCCTCGCGACGGGATCGTCGTGACTGTCTCCCCCGAGTTGCTTGCAAGCGCCTACGCCCGTATTCGTGTGCTTCGTGACGTCTTAAAGTGCCGTCTGCCTATCGAGATCTGGTTCCATGTTGACGAAATTGGCGAGAATCTCGCGCTACTGGGGCCCTTGCAGAAGCTTGCCATCTTCGTTGGAGGCATCACCTTTCACCCGGTGTATAACCTACACGCAAAGGGATTTCGATCCAAAGTCTTCGCTATCTACAACAGCAACTTTGACCGGATATTGTGTCTCGACGCAGATAACGTGCCTGTTCGTGATCCAACATTCCTATTCACGTCGTCGGAGTTCGAAGCGAACGGCGCAGTGTTCTGGCAAGACTTGTGGTATCCTCGCCATACTCTCGTTAATTTGCAGGCTCGGTCCATGCTCTGGGAGCTGCTGGATCTCCCTTTTGTGGACATATTCGAGCAGGATAGCGGTCAGTTGCTGGTGGATCGCACTCGGCACGCGGCGCCATTGGAGCTCGTGTACTTTTATGCGTTTCATAAACCAAACTTCTTCCAGAAGCTGAATCCCGCGTCTGATGATAAGGATCTTTTCCGACTTGCGTGGAAGAAGCTCAATGCGCCATTTCATATGATCGAGACGGTGCCCGCGATTGCAGGTCAAGTCATTAACGGGTCCTTCTGCGGTGTGACCACAGTGCAATACGATGCGGACGGGAACGTGCTGTTCCTTCATCGCAATCACCACGAACTTTCTGGCGAGCCAGACGAGCGTCTCAACAAGTCAACGACGCAGGATGCAGCGACTGGAAATATGAGTATTCTACCGCCAGAGACCAGAGACGGCGGTGCATTGGTGGACGAGTACTCGGACCCGATCACCTGGACGCACCTCTTATCATTCAGGAAGAACATTAGCAAGGAGCTCTACTGGGTCGATTCCTATCGAGCTGCGCCTCAGTTTCCGCAGTGGCGGCCGTGCTACGGTCGCAGATACGTCGACAAGCTCCAGTTCTTCGAGCTGCAGGCGTTCTCGGAGCAGGCGTTCTCTGGAATCGAGTCCGATCTGCAGTATTACATTTTAGAGGCGAAGAAGCGGAGGTAGATACAAAAAAGTCTTTTATAAAATTATCAGTAAAAAGCAAAAACAATAAATTATCATTTTAATCTATTAAATTAAATGTTACGTTGCCTCAACATGTACACCAATTGGTCGTCAGGTTGTCAGTCAGCTGCTACGTCCGTGCCGCGCAGGACGCTTTGCCGTCACTCGCACTCGCATATCCCTAGACACCTCGACGCAATGGTGGACTCGACCATCAAGTTACCTGCCTCGCCGCCAAAATGTCGACCGGGTTTGCTGCGATTGATGCTGGTAGGTAGTGTGCTCTACACTCTCGTCATGTTTCTGTGGGTCTTCAGCAGCGTCCACAAAAGCTCGTCATCCACTCCCGAGAGTCTCCCGTTGTCGATCGTCCACCTCTTTACCAATGGACACCATGTTGCGACACACGAGGAAGTGGAGGCGAAAGCCCATGCGCTAACCGTCAAGAATCTACCAGGTGGAGGGACGGTAGAACGTCAATTCCGGTGCATTGGCTGGCGAGCCACCACCGACTGCAATGCGGACGGAGCGCGCGACGTGGCCAACGACAAGCCTTGCAACCGACGCGTGGAGGACGGGGCCTCAGGCTACTGCGAGATCGAAGATGTCGAATCCGGTGAGAGGTTTCGCGTCATGCAACGAGGGTGCAGCACGGTCAAGAAAGGGACTAAATTCTTTTGCTCTGAAGCGCCGGATTTCGTGACTTTCCATGTCAAAGGACGTCGCGTCGTGGAGAAGGCGATCGCCCCTGGTTTTAATCTGCCCAATGTGAATGTGAGCGAGGAACCGAGAGCGGGCATCGTCATGGTAGTTTATCCAAGTCTACTGGCAAGTGCGTACGCTTCGGTTCGAACGCTGAGGGAGGTGCTGAAGTGTAGTTTACCGATTGAAATTTGGTACCGTAACGACGAATTGAGGAGGGTGCCGGAAGCACTGGAGCCATTAAAGGAGGTGGCGATGAAGGAAACAGAGGGTGGAATTACTTTTCGAGAGATCACTGATCGACGCGCTCTTCGCTTTGCGGCAAAAGTGCATGCGGTGTACAACAGTGCGTTTGATCACGTGCTGTTCCTCGATGCAGATAACGTACCAGTGCGTGACCCAACGTTCTTGTTTGAGTCTGAGGAGTTTGCGAGGACTGGGGCTGTCTTCTGGCCGGATTTCTGGCATCCGCAGTACACGATTTTCCACGTGATGGCCGATTCGTTACTGTGGCAATTATTAGACATGAAATACGTCAACATGTTCGAGCAGGAAAGCGGTCAGCTGCTGATTGATCGCCGTCGCCATCCAGCTACCATGGAGCTTGTGAATTTCTATACGTTCCACAGCCCAAATCATTTTGACCAGCTTAAACTCGTGTATGGCGACAAGGACCTCTTCCGGTACGCGTGGATCAAGCTCAATGTGCCGTTCTACATGATTCAGACGCCTCCCGCTGTTGCCGGCAAGGTTGTCAATGAGTCATTCTGTGGGATGACCATGGTGCAGCATGATGCCAATGGCGACGTATTGTTCCTTCATCGCAACTCGAATAAGTTGACTGGAGAAGTGAAGCGTCAACAAATCAATTACCAAGTCGAAGCACGGAAACAGGCTCGCTTGAAGCTTCTAGATCAAGGGGTTCGTGTTGCTATCAACGAGGAGCAAGTGCAAACGGAGCTTAAGACATTAATGCGAACGCCTTTGCCGACGCTAGAGCCGCCTGAGCCGGATTCTTTGCCTGATCCAGCCATGTGGACACACTTGTGGACGTTCCGAAACACGTCGCGTCGCGTTGACTATCGAATTCGATCCTACAGTGGCCAACCGTTTCCCGAGTGGCAGCGATGCTACGGCCAGCGAGATATCAGCGATAACGAGCACTTTTACGCTCAGAGAATCGCGGACCTCAGTTTTGCTGGGCTGGAAACTCATTTACGGCGCTATGCCATGGAAGGGGCTCAACTACTAAAGAAACACCAGGTTTCCATCGAGCACAGGGTGGAATAATTGTGTATGTAGACTACTACAAAATACTAAATTATCTTACGCGACCTACTATTTTGTTTCTAACGGACGCATCCGACCCACTTGTCGTGTTGCTTGAACGTTCTCCTATCCACGCTACGTCCTGAGCGTGCCGAAGTCGTGCTGTCTCCATAGCGAAATGGCGAATGTCCGTCTCGATTCCGGCGAAGCTGAAATGCGCAAACTCTTGCAGCACAAAAACCTTCTGCGTGTCGACGGATCGGTGACCGTAGCATGGTTGCCACTGCGGGAACTGGGGCAAAGCACGGTACGCATCAATAAAGTGAAGCTTACGAATGACATCAGTGTGGAACGACAATAAGTGCGTCCAGATCACAGGGTCCGGGTAACCGTCAGATTGCGGGGTTCCCAGTGCTTCCTCCGGAAGGACCACCACGTTGTTTAAAGGGGCCTTTTCCATTCGTGTATCGCGTTCACCCGTCAGTTTCTGCTGGTTACGGTGCAGGAGCAGCCCGTGCGCAGCCCGTGCGCCCTCCGCATCGTGCTGTACCATGGTCATGCCGCAGAAGGACCCGTTAATTGCCCTGCCTGCCGCTGCTGCAAGTGATTTATCATGTGAAACGGAGTCTTGAGCTTCATCCACGGAAGCCGAAACAGATTCTTGTCGCCATAGACGAGCTCCAGCTTGTCGAAGAAATTCGGGTCGTGGAACGCGTAAAAGTTAGACGAGTTCTAGCGGAGGAGCGTGTCGAGTGCGATCTACCAGCAACTGACCGCTCTCCTGCTCGGAACATGTCGATAAATGGCATGTCCAGTAGCTCCCACAACAAGGATTTCGAGTGCAGGTTGAAGAGCGTGCGATGCGGATGCCAGAAATCAGGCCAGAACAGCGCCCCGTCGGCTTCGAATTCGTGAGTCTTGAAGAGGAAGACTGGATCGCGCACAGGAACATTATCTGCGTCCAAGAAGAGTATACGGTCGAAGTAGCTGTTGTAGATCGCGAATACCTTGGGCAGGAGACCCTTCGCGCGTTGGTTGTATATCGGATGGAACGAGACGTCATCGACGAATACGGCGAGCTCTGCTGCAGCGATGCTAACAGCGCATAGTCTTTTCCGATTTTCTCGATGTGGAACCAGATCTCAATGGGCAAGCGACATTTCAATACGTTACGAAGAACGCGGATCGTCACGTAGGCGATGGCAAGTAACTTTGGGTAGACTACCATGACAATGCCGTCGCGAGGAGCTCCAACATTGTCAGCTACGTGTGGCAGTGAGAAACCAGGAACAAGAGCTTTCTGACTGCTCTGTGTCCTTCGACGCGATAGTTGATAAAATACGGAGCTTCTGAGCAACGGAACTTGCCTCGTACGACAGGTTCAGACAGCGCACAGATGGAAATCGACAATACCTCGATGAGCGGCTTCGTTTCTAAAGTCTGTCGTGAGTGGTGCACTGGTATTAGTATTGTTGGTATCATTCTATCGCTTGTGAGTTCGGTCTGTAGTGTTTCCCGGGTAGAAGTACCAATCGTAATAGATTGATGGAAAGTTAACCCCCTGGTTCCCAATGTCGTATTATACGACATTGCAAGATACGATGCCGTATAATACGACATAACGGGATTAACAATAGTAAATGGCTCAAAAGAAAAAAATTCAATACTTTAATCAAGTTAATATAAAGTATAAGTTACTTAGGTTATTTGGAAAAAGTTAGAAACGGGACAGGTACCCAGATAGTGGGAGAAGATTGGGATGTGACATCTGGGACAAGCACCGATCACCACTCATTTGAGATTTTGCCGAATGGCGCGCATCCGGAAGAGGTAACGCGGGAAGGGAGCGGCGGTCGCAGCGGCCGTCCGCGACGTCGACTTTGGACATTTGTGGCGGCAGCTGCATAGTAAAGGGTAGAAATCGAAGCGGCCGTCCGGCATTGCGTTCGATGGACGTATTCAAGCCCGGATGGTGCGAATGTGTTCGTAGGCGAAGGTATTTTGTCTATTTTATAGAAGGTATCTGTTATGATTATTGTTTATTGTAATAGCTGCAGTAGTCGAGTTGGTGCTAGAAACCGATGTCCTAGCCGACAATGGGATACCAGAGGCGAGTGCAGTATCAGTCGAAGTGGCGAGCATGGAAACGAGTGAATTGGCGATCGAGAAGGTGGGGGAGGAAGAGAATCATAGTACAAGCGAGATAGTGAGCGTGGAAACGAGGGAGGTCGTGCGAGAGATAGAGGATGCAGCACGTGCTGTTGCGGCTTTTGATGTGGTGTGCGTCGCTCCAGAAGAAGCAAAGGGTGAGGCTAATACAGGCTTGGATGACTGCGCGGACGGGGTCCTGACTGTTTCTGGTTCCAGCCGGCTGAATGCTACTGCTAGCGAAGGATTTGAAGAGCCAAGTCAAGGATTTGTGCACTTGCTGACAGATGGAGACGAGAGTTGCAGTGTTGACGCCCCACAGCACGAAGCCGCTGCGGGATTACATTTCATGTCGGAAACAAGTGGAGCTGAAGGTGATGAAGACGAAAGGGCAGTACCTATTACGCCTACTTCTCGCCTGCGCCCTCAAATTGAAAAAGACGAGAATTTCATTCCAGAGAACGAGAAACTTAGAGGGCAGTACCTATTACGCCTACTTCTCGCATGCGCCCTCAAATTGAAAAAGACGAGAATTTCATTCCAGAGAACGAGAAACTTAGTGGGCATGTATATTAGCTTGAGCTCTGGTGAAAGTGACGACAACTTCGACGAGGAAGATGTGCATATTGTGCGTGGTGACGTTAGGGATTAGGGTAAAGGGTTTAGCGACGCCGTCGAGATGGATGAGGTTTTTGTTCAGTCGCTGCATATGGGTAACGCCGACACCACGGCGGCGAAACGTCGAGAAGATGCATTGCACAAGATGGAGTGCTGTGTCTAGTATTTTCGAGGAGGACGTACCTGCTTTTGATGGGCTACAAATGGAAGAGGCGAAACCTGTGAAGGCTCTGCGTGATATTTGCAACTCACCTTTGCTAACATTCTTTTTTTATGCCCAAGGCATTATGGGTGGACAATAACTTGGAGACAAGCCGGTATCGTCAGCAGCAGCTGCCCCTGCGAGCCATAGCTATCCAGTCGAAGCAAGCGCCAAGCCGGCGGGAGACGCTGAAGCAGATACGTCGACGGCTTGGCGCATCTCCTGCATACGAAATGCACGAAATCGTATGTGTCATCGGCCTACTTGTTGCGCGTATGCTCTGCTCGCAGACAAGACGCATGGCTTCGCACGTGTCCATGGTGGGGGATGGAGGAGGTCCTTCAGGAACCTTTGGAAGATTCATGGCGCGTAATCGGTTCAAGATATCTTGCGTGACCTTCATTTTGTAGATAGCAAGGGTAACCGTGGCCGTGACAAGCTCTGTAAATTCCGGCCGATCGTTGATACGATCCAGAAGCGTTTTCTGTGCGGGTGGACTCTGTCGGCGGTGTTCTCGTACGACGAAGGCGTACTGCCTTCTGCTTCTAAGCGCAACACGACACGGATGTTCATGCCGGATAAACCACATCGGTACGGGGTCGAAAGGTGTATGCTGTGCGACTCAAGAACCGCGTATTGCCACAGGTACGTGATTTTGTTTTTATGCTTTGTCATATGTCATACTTACGGTTTATTGTTGTTTTGCATGCATATTATGTCGTTGCTTACTAGATTCGACATGTATGCTGGTAAACGTAATCTCAACGAAGTTGGAGACGATGCATTTGACTTGAAGACTGGTGCAGCATCAATCGTGCGCAATTAAAAGTTATTTTGGAGCCACCTTCTCGGCACCCGTGGCATGCTGTTGTGATCGATCGTTTCTACTCTCAATACTGCTGGCTTTGGAACTTATATCGATGAATGTTTACGTTATTGGAACAATTATGACGAGTCGCCTTGGATACAACAAGACTGTCGTCGAGAAACGCAAGTCGCGCCCTGCGAACATCCCTAAGGGTTCTTTCCTTTTTCTCGTTCCATTGCCATCCCTACAATGGTCGAGTTTCACTGGTGGGACAGAGAGCCCGTACACTACATGTGCACGGGCGCTGCAATGACTTCCTCCATTATTGGGAGGAACATGAAGCAGGTTGGCGCTATTACGGTCCCATGCCCGGTTGCGGTCAATGATTACAAGCGATGGGTGGGCGGAGTTGACGTGCTTGATCAACTCCGCCTTCAAAGATACTCGCTACAAACCTCCACTAAGTTCCGGAAATACTACACAAGTCGATTTTTAGGCTTTGTGGATATGGTTTTCGTCAATTCTTATATTTCGCATAAAGAGACGACCAAGATTGCTGGTACAGCGGCGATGGCTCGAGGGGAGTGGTTTGGAATGCTACAAAACCCACTCCTCCAAGTGAAGGCAGCAGATTTTGTTGGGGTGGTGGCACCCCACCGAGTAGCAGTTTGAAGCGCAAGCGACCAGCCGTGCGACTCATGCACGTACTGGAGCAGGCAGAGGATTGGATTACTGTGTCGGGAGTGCAAAAGCGACGCCAACTCTCCTGCAAGGTTTGCGCACTTTTGCGTACGGAGTCAAAGAAGTCGTTCGCTACTACCTACTTTTGCGAGCGTTGCTCCATCGATGATGACAAGTGTTGGCTATGTAACAAGATCCGGCGTGAGTATAAGGGAGTGGCAAAAACTTGCTTTGGCATTTGGCATGACGACTTTGACAATGGACTCACGATTCCTCCCACCATGGGAAAGCGGGTTGTAATGCGGCGCCCAGGACATACAGCAGGAAAGAGGAAGAAGACGCGCCGGGAGCTCGACGTTGAGGCAGACGGTGAGTAAAAAAAATGAGAGGGAGTGAAGCGCATCTACGAGCGCACGCATATGATATGTGTGCTGCTCTTATAAGATGGTAATACATGTCTCGTTTATTTTCAGTATGTTTTCTAGACGTCTTGGGTTCGTATTGCATGATTTTGTACACATTTCTGTTCGGCTGTTTGAACTCTTTGGGGATAGATACGACATGCACCGATTTCAATCAGTAGCGAAGGCGTATATTATACGACATTTAGAATAAATCTCTGGAGAACTTACGAAGCCATTGTCGGGTGGAGAGCCGGCACATACAAACTCGCAGTGACATCGTTACGTGGTATAATACGAAATATCACCTATGTGTTTTTTCTGGAAGCCAAGGGGTTAAGAAGTGAGCTTCGGGTCTGATGGTCACCAGCCCTCACTCAAAGGTCTGCTCCTCGACAGATTCACCGCAGGCGGCTCCAGGGAGCTGACGAGGAGAGCCGGACCTGAAGTGGACAATGTTTGAAAGGCAACATGCAGTTTGGCATACAAAGTTCCTAATACAAACCGGGTCAGGCATGGATAGCCAGACCGGTATAACAGGTCGACCAGAGTACGCACGAACGCAGCACACGAAGGTAGCGCACCGCATACGCGGTCCGAAGCGCTATGGGATTGGGAAGATCCAAAAAATCCGATGCGATCCGACCGAATGAACAACGATTGCGGAAGGCAGCCGACGTGTCGACATCCGCCAGTATGCCAAGATGGTCATCAACCCCCGCATCGAAGCAGAGCTGGACCCACGCTTCTCAAACCTGGTATCTCTATATTTTCTAGGCTGTATGCAGTTTAAACTGACATTTAGAGACGCCCCAGGAGCGGTAGCAGCGACACCACTGCACCGCGCTCTGGTGGACATGGCAGAGCGGCTCCAACATTTCCTACGAAGCGTTGCAAGGGTACGTCAGGGCATCTATCATGATCTCTCACCCGCTTCCCTCAATGATGGACGCCACCCAGTGGCCACATGCGACCGTAAAGACATCACAGACTAGGTTTTTGATGATATGAGGTTGAAGAAAATAAAGCGTAAAAAAACACAACCCTCCTTTCATTTGTAATGATTGCATGAACGCTGACCCTTCACGGCTGAAGCACCACCACCACGTACCACACGCTTATGCGTCTTCTTCATATACGTCGATAATGTCGATTTTTTGACCTCCGACTCCCTAACGCGTACGGTCGCGCCCGTCACTTCCCACCACCACCACCCCCGCGCAGATTGCACCAATGTCCGCGTGCGAGAGCTTAGTCGAAACCAAGAGCTTCGGCACCCGCATGTGTTCTTCTGAAAAACAGAGTTGGTTTTGAGTAAGCTGCACTTAGAACTTTTTAGCGTTAATAACATTTGAAACAACCCAAACGTCACCCGAGTGCTCGGAAGGTCCTCCAAATACTGTCTGCTGAAAAGAGGGGCAATCTCTGAATTGGAAACGTTTTCAAAGGTGAGCAGTTGAACTCTGAGTCCGCACTGCAACGTGCGAAATGCGAGATGCCGACAACTCCGCGACGGTCGCCAGGCGCGCGGCGCATTTCACAACCTCCACGCCGATCACAAAAAAGATCGGCAGATCTTCACATCCAGATGCAGAATGCAACTACTGCCACGAGGATCTCCGCAATTGTGAACCCGGCCGGAATATAGTACCACATATGGCTCGATGTAACCAGGTGCTACCTTCTATAAACCTGCGATTTTGTCAGTTGCCGCTTCAGCCTGTCCATCCTGGTACTCAACTCCAGGAAGCATGATTAACTTAGCGACATTCCAATCGTATCCAGAAGCTGAGAACAATGTGGACTCGGAAATGCTTGAGAAAACTATAGTTTTGATGGGGAGAGCGCGGCGGCTGCAGAGGACAAGGAGATAATGGAGATAAAGGAGGGGACGGAGAGCACAGAAAACTCCGACACTATTGAGGACGCGTAATACACCGCTTATTTATCGTTAACAACAGCAATCATCGAAGGCGCGTTGCTTACTTAGAATATTTTACATAGTGTGTCCGCAGTAAGCAGGTGTGGACTGCCCGTGCTCACAAACGCGAAAGGCACAGGATGTCGGCGAGTAACGACAGCATATTGATAATCGATCTCACGAGCAACTGACACACACGCGTGGGGTGCGGCTGTCGAGCAAGTAGTCAGTCGGAAATGCGCAACGACAAGACGATGCCACGAGAGGCTATGACCACAAGATGGAAGCGAGTGATGTTGAAGTACAAGGACGAGCGGCCAATGGGCGACCCTAGAAGATCGCAGAGAAGGGCAGACGTACAAGGACAAGCAGCAGGAGACTATCGGCGGAGGCGAGGCGATACTTGGCTACGCGATGAGAGGCCAGGAGGCTACAAATTGGGAAACTTCTCGAGAAGCGGTAGCTAGGCGGTAGGCTAGGCGACGGGTGGCTAGGTCGAGAGAGAGCGCCGATCGGGGGATTGCCGAGCGACTCTCAGTCGCAGTTCGGATGGGATCTAGTTAAGAAGAAGTGGTCAATTGAGTCGCGTGGAGCTTCGAGATCCACCCAACGACATCCGCGGGTCGTTTGTATTCAATAGCGATCATACGGGCCGGAGGACACAGTGTGTAAAGCATCAGGTGGAGTGGAGTGGCGCCAAGCTGAGGGTGTACGTGCATAGGGTGGCTGAGGTCCGTGAGGTAGCGACCACGGCGGCATTGGCGATTATCGATAGCGCCTCGGCGTGCGATGATGTTAGGTCTGGGGCGAAAGCGTTGAAGGGTCCGCATTCGACCTTGTACGGTATATATTTACGCGCACGAGGAAGGGGCCAAAGCCCGTAGCGGTTAAAGGGTTGTTCCCTACCAGAAGTGTCCTCTCCCAAGCCGTCCCTGTGTGATTGACAACGCTGTAGGTTGCTCGGTGCTAGTTACCAGGGACACTGCTCTCTTAACGCCTGTTCGCGCAACCCGCTGCTTCCCTGCGTTGGATTTAAAACTTAAGAATGCAATAAACCGACATACGTAGATTGGACTTGTTCACGGTCAATCAAAAGACACTGGACGCGTGCAAATCTACCAAGTCAGTCCGAGTGGAAAGTGTTGTTTCCCGCTGGTACCGGGATTGCGGGTATCCGGGAGTGAGCGTGCAGCTGTATATTGCCAGCATATTAAGATGGTCACGAACAAAGCTCATCGACTTGAAGCCCTCTCTACAGCAACAGTTCCAGCTAGAGCATGAAGGCGACTGGTGAATCGTTCCGCACGCTCGAGATTAGTTTGGTCCCTCTCCAAAATATCATCAACATGGTGAAAGCTCGGCCAATCACTGTTAGAGCACCATCATCCTCTTCAGCACCTCAAATCCTTCTACAGTCCGGATCAGCGTACTGGCTGGCATACTCTAAAATATGTCCGGCTGAACAGAAAGGAACAACAAACAGGTTGTCTTATCAGATGCCGAGAAATACGCGAAGACACAGGCTGTCTTCGGATCTCTCATAGCGAGAGACTTAGTGGATTATTTACAGTTAATTACTACCGGCAAATGAGCAAATGGAAGACCGCGATTGAATAGGAAATAGCTAACGGTGGTGCCGAGATGGCATCCGGTGTGACGAATGCTGATAACGATAACGACGGCTATTTCAACGAGCTACATTATGCAGATGTGATGGCCGAAATGGAGGCAGAACAGTAACTAGTCAAGGAGGGAGAATCGCTTACCGGAATGGTACGTACGCGGAATCTAGCTGATAATGATGCATCTCAGTCCGATGGGTCTGACTTTCCTCCGACGCAACATTCTACAAGAATTATCGTGCGAAAGTCCGAAGGCAGTGGTGAAGAGACGAAAATGACATACAAAATGAAAAAGCCGAAGAATAAAGAGGGCAAAAAGCGCAGTGTGGAAGTGATGCGGCTGCCAGTCCCTCGTCCGCGGACCCGAAAGTGGTTAAACAAGGTTGGAGCACGCCTCCGTCGAAGTATGCTGTTGTTTTGATCGAATCTGAGTTGACGACAACGATGTCACATGTTGCACAATAGGCGTCCTATCGACCAGGCGTGGAGAAGATAGAGAAGATATTAAATGTTCTCGATCAGTATCCAGTTATTTTAGTTTTATCCAGGCTCGACAAGTGACCTGTGAAGTAGCCGGTGAGTCTGAAGCAGGCGGGCACTCGCAGCAACACGCGTTTGTCATACTAGAACCACCTTTGAAGAAAACAGAAGTTAGATGCAACAGAAACACTCTGAGCTGACTAAGGATCAAACAGAGTGCATCGCGGTTGTTTTTTTTTCGGTGTCAATGGGGAAGCATTGGTAGCTCTTCACAGGTTTGTGGACCTTATCTTACTGTATTTGTCTAATGACGCCATAATAGTGATAAGGGCGCCGTAACAGTGATAAGGGTGCCATAACCGTGATAAGGGTGTTGCCTAGTAGTCGTGCTGTTGTTCTCAAGCATTGTTTTGTAGTTATTCCCTAAAAAAATAAGATTCTACGATCCAAAAGCGAAACCCAAAATATTTCTTCTCGATATTCAATGGTTAAAGCAAGAGTGGCGCTTTGTTCAAGCTCATCCTGGCGAACCATTTTCTCTGGAAACTAAACGAATGGGCCACTTCGTTCGCAAGCAACAAATGTTCATGAAATGCTAGCTGTTAATGTGGTAAAAAAAAACTCAATGCTATTCTGACGACAGAGCTGAAGACAAGTCCGGTAAAAGTTTTGAAGTTTCGTGATGTTGTCTCTGGCGTCCTACGTTGTGGTAAGCTTAACGATGCCTTGGTTGATATGGGAATCACAATGATCGCAGAAAATGCGGGAGGTTGCGTCGCATTTTTATCGCTGTCGATGGTTGAGAGATGGCCAGCACCGCTAGTCAGTGGCTATCTGAGATGCCTTCCGTGATCGTACCCTTACATTTGAGTATGAACCACTCGGGCGTCATTATTGTGGAGACTGCGTACCCAACCACACTAACGGTGCACTTCTACGAGCCGCTACATTATAAGTGTTACCGAGAATAAATATAGAACGCTTGGAAAAACGGGTTGCTGCCGTACCTGGAGAAATGGTGAACGGGGTTACACGAAGGTAACACGACTGTAGCCATGCTACGTGTCACCTTGCAGTATATGGTACTTGGTACCACTTGTATTAACGGATTTCAGTACGTGGCCACAGGTCCACTCTATATGCATTTGACTAGGTTAAACTATGGTAGATAGTTAGATTCATACATTTACACCCACAGGTGGCTTTGTCGCAGAAAAGCAAACAAATAACAGTTCAGATTTAGCATTAAAGAGAGAATTGCCCTAGGTTTAGGAATACTGGCTCATTGAGTCTCTAGTGGTATAACTAGAGTGATCTAAGCCTCTACGGAGACCTTAGGGGTTACGAGAACCACAGCTAAGACTCGGGGAGTTATACGTCTTCCTCTGACGCACTACGCTACGCAGCCTTGTTACAAAATGGCATAGCGAAAGCGGTGCGAAATGCTTTCCAAAAGAAGTTATGACGAAGCGGGTCAGCGAGCCTACGCAACCAAATCTAAGAAGTTGTGGAGTGATGAGACTAGACATTGTGCACTCGTACGTGCGCGATGCTCATCGATTCTAGCGCCATCGCGTTATGGAGGCATACTTAACTGTAATGAGTTTGAGACTTGCTTGGCTGCTGTTGTGTAACACCAAGAGGGCCACTCCAAATGAGTGCAATTTGGTGTAGATGCAGACGACGGGTCAAGACATTAGCAACGTGTTGAAACCACAATGATCAACTCGAGTAGTGAAATTGCTGGGTTTGTTAACAACTGAATATCATTTACCGCTCAAAATCTTGACAATGATTCCCAGCAGAACACCGAATGAAAAGCGTAGCCGCTTGGCGTAACCCCTTCCCCCCCTCCGATGTTTGCATTGAGCTCATTGGTAGTCTCCACTACGCGCTGCAGCAGCATCTGAAGTTCGTCGTGCGCATACTGCAGATCCTTCAGTGCCTCGGGCATCATCTGTATCTTGTCTTGAAGCTCTTGGAGTCTCGCGCTCTGGAACGGAGCAGCTTATGCTCTTCTTCTGTATGTTTTGTGCAAAAGGATCCCAGAATAATGCCAATAACGAATTCAATCTAGTGAAACTTCGTCTCCACTGTTTTTTCTTCTGTAATATATTCTCCTCATTAAAGGCGCCAAAGTCATTAAGGGCTCTCCAAGGCTGTCGTACTTAAGGGTGCTCTAGCATTTATGGGTGCACTAAGCTTATCGTGCTGTTGTCGCTAAAGTTGATCTAACGCCATTCCCTCGGAACTTGCTAATAAGTTTAAGAATAGGTTGCGATCAATTTCGGATATCCCTCCGAACCAACACTATGCCAGGGTGCGTTGGATTCGGCTGAAAAGGTATTCGGTCATCTCGTCTCAAACACTTAGCAAACCGAGATACTACGTTAACAGTACTTTACAAACGTATGCCACAAATCAAGATGCCGAAAAAACTCGATCCGATGAGGGGACTAAGCCCGACTTCCACTTTGCAGTCTGTGAAAGAATCATGTCACACGCTACGAAGCGAATGATAATTTAGTTTGTACACCTTCACATTGCTAACCGTGGCGAATCTGCACTGCTTCCATGGCAAAGCGTCGTACCTGTGTCTCCAGACCCGAGAAACTCAGCTCAGAGAAGGAGTGTATGTCGAAATACTTGCTTTTTGCAAACTCACGCTCACCGTAACATTTCTGTTTCTCTGAGAAGGCGGGTGGTGCAGAGTATGATTTAACCTTGTACTCGGAACGAGGAGCGTCTTTGCGGAACGACAGCATATGCGTCCAAATGGCCTGGTCTGCTATTCCGTCGGGTTCAGCGGGCTTAAGAGGTGGCGGCGGTGTCTTCTTCATAATCTTGAGCACTGCAACTACTTCCTCCTCAGTTGGAATCTTGTGGATACCCTGCTTGATCAACCTCGATCTGATACGTTTCCTGGCCTCGATGTGATAATTCACAGGCTTATACAAAACTTCTCCCGTGAGCTTCTTGGCGTTGCGGTGCAGGAACAACACTTTGCCCCGCATATCGTGCTGAACCATCGTCATACCACAAAATGATGTACCGTTCACTGTACCGGCGACAGCGGGTAGCGTCTGGACCATGAAGAATGGCACGCTCAGCTTGATCCAAGCGAAACGAAAAAGGTCTTTGTCGCCCCATAAAAGCTTAAGCTGCTCGATAGGATTTGGCCTATGAAATGTGAAGAAGCGTACGAGCTCGAGTGGCGCAGCGTGCCTCCGTCGATCAATTAGCAGTTGACCGCTTTCTTGCTCAAACATGTCGACGAATGGCATTTGGAGAAGTTCCCATAGCAAAGAGTCCCCGTGAAGATGAAAAATCGTGTAGTGGGGGTGCCAGTAGTCAGGCCAGAAGACAGCGCCAGTTTCTTCGAATTCAGGAGACTTAAACAGATACGCCGGGTTTCGCACGGGCACATTGTCAGCATCCAGGAACAGAATGCGCTCAAAGCCGCTGTTGTAAAGCGCAAACACTTTGGCCCCGAATCGAACAGCCAGGGAGTCATCAATTTCGCGAAAGACCAGGTTACTCACACTGTTGTTTTGGGCAAGTTGTTGCAGCGGACTGAGTGCTCTCGGTACTCGATCAATCTCGTCCTGACGGAACCAAATCTCAATGGGAAGGCTGCAGCCCAGCACGTCGCGTAGGATGCGGATGGAAGCATACGCACTAGCGATCAATTTAGGGTACACCACCATGACAATTCCATCTTGACCCTGGCCGTCATCCTTGATGTCGGGTAGCGCAAAGCCTGGATACATGGCGGTTTTTATCGCATCAAGCGCTTCGATGTGGTAGTTGACGAACTGATGAGCATCAGCACAGCGGAAAACTTGCGACATTTTGTACTTCGCGCACGTCCGTCGCATGACACGAAAGAACTCCCCTGAATCCGCGTCCTGAACTTCACAGTATCCAGAGCTTCCGTCGGGAACTTCTTGTTCGCAGGCCAAGTCATTCGCCACCTCTCGTGGTCCATCGGGCTTGCAACTGCCTGTAGATCGCCACCCAATGCACGTTATATTCCTCCATTGCATGTCCCCACTTGGCAGGTTCGGAACGGAGCGTGCGTGCTCCATCGCCTTCAGCTCCTGCGGCGAAGGCGTACGCTGCATCTCCTTCACCGTGTCCTTCACCTTCTGCAATGCATTCGCCATCGGGCGATGCACCTGCTCTATGACCGTAGCGAACTCCAACTCCCCCTGGCTGTCAGTCGAGTGCACGTTGCAAATGATCCAGCCCAACGTCAGCGCAGCGTACAGCATGCTGCCGAGCAGCAGAGTCTGCAGGAAGCGAGGACCCCATCGTCGCGGACACGGCGCGGTGTCCACCGACGAGTGAACGTCTTTTTCTGCCAGAGGCGTCGACATTGGTGCAGGTCGTCAATTACAGCCGCTTCCCGCTCACACGGACCTGACGAGACATGCATGCGTAGATGGTGGCCGCCAACCCACAACACGACGGCAGATCTCTATACAATGTATAGTATACAGTAGTACAAGTGTACAGTATGCCATCATTGGGACGGTCCCCTATAGCCTATTAGGCTATACCGGTACGTCGAGTTAAGTGCCCTCAGTTACATGTATTATACATGTACAAATTAACCTGGCACACCTGATAGCACCGTGAACAACAACTCGTATCAGGTATAGAAGTAAATCGGGTTTGCAAACCGAGAGCTTGCTTAATAAGTATACACTGTGCCAGTTTGTTTTGACCAATTAGATTAGCCTTTGTGTTTCGGCACAGTACGCGTCCTCCACCTGAACAAGGGCCTAACGCTCCCATGTCTTTTGAGCTCGCAATACCAAGTATCGCCGTTCGAGACGTGTCGCGTGCTCCCTTTCAACTCTCAAGGTCCGTACGGACTGCAGTCACGCGTACCTTTCCATCCAACACAGCTCCAGTTTTTGTTGTTTTGTCGACCAGCAAGATCTTTACAGACCGAGCAGAGTACTTCTGCTCCCTCAATCAATACAGATTCTGCACTAACCGTGACGGTGGCCAGCCCCATCGAGCGTTTGATTGTAGATCTTGCTACAGCCGACGATGTCGCAGCGAAGCTGGTCGACGTCCCGACACAACCGTACACAGTACCGCCAAGAAGCAGTGAGCGGAGCAGTTGGAGGCTCCTGCAACCCGTTAGGTCTCTTCCCGCCGGTGGGGGTTCGTGCTGAACCATCGTGCTCTTTGTGCGGCCCGTACAAGACGACTAAAGCTTGCCATCCGGGTCGAGGCTCCTCCCCGGAGCACAGTTTATCCGGTTGTGGCAGATCCAGACGAGTGCGTCCCTACCCAGCATCTGATGCGGTCATGACGCAGTCATCTGGTTCGGTCGTGGTCGTGTCTTCGACGGGTGCCAACTTGGTCACCAAGTCTTGGTGACGGCGACCGAGGCACTCGTTGTACGGCGCAGCGCCAAGAAGAAGAAGCCCGTGAATTGTGTAATTGTAACCACACGCCACTACCAACTTCTGGAGACGGTATCTTCGCCCCAGGACCAAATTATCTTAAAAGTTCGTGGTGAGACTAATGGGTTGGCTGTCAACGTGACGCCCAAGTTGGCTGAAACCGAACTGTTACCCGAAGCAAAGCGCTACCAATGCGAGTGCAGCTCGGGATCGAATTGGAAGTCTCGCGACCACAGTGTACTACGTAGTACAACGTATTGACGGCAGAAGACAGCATTGACGTAGAGGCGGCGGGCTCTGAGCACACTGCTCAGTGAGCAACACCATTTTTCGATTGCTGAAGCGAAAGCAGCCAATATTGTTTTACACTTAGAACTTGTATTGGGAAAAATAATTTACCGGTACGACGCAACACGACAGTTGTCCTCGACGAACAGAAAATAGAAAATACGTTGAGAGAGAGAGAGAAAGCACTGAGCTACTTGTCCTGGTGTCATAACTGACCGCAGTCAATGCGCGTGACCAGGAGCCTGCTGCTCTCGCTGGGGCTGATCTGGCGCTGCTCCACTGCTCTGCAGGACGCACAGGGCCTCGAGTTTGCAAACGCCGCCGCCTTTTGTGCCTTCTACTGCTCGCCGGCGCTACTCTCAAAAACGTCGCAGTGCTCGCGGACACTCTGTGGCGAGCGCCGGCGCGTGCTGGAGTCGTCTGAAGATGTCGACCAACAGATCGACGTACTCTCATGCAACGACGTGGCACAGAACGCGTCGACACTGGCGTTCTCACTCACGCTGTCGGCCGCGGACAGCGCACAGGTGTTCCAGGGCTTCCACGACGCCTTCTTCCAGGCGTATGACGCTATGCTGGGCGGCGACAGCGTCACGGCCGACGCCTGTCAGCTGGCATTTTTGCAGGACAAATTGCTACCGATCGTGCAGGACGACGACTCGGATCAGGAGGAGAAAGCGGAGGTGAAACCCAGATTGGTGAAACTGCTAACAGGAGAGGAAGAAGACCATGACAGGGCGTGCATCGTGTCGATGAGGGACGTATGGGGCCAGAGCGAGGAGAACGAGACACCACTGCTAACAAAGAGAGGAGACCGATTGGGAGAAAATACGGTGCTGTTAGTGCACGCCAACGAGTGGTTATCAGAGCAGATTCGAGCGCTAGAGTGTGTGGACAAGGTGCTGGACCTGCCGGTGATCTTGAAGTTGATGCCATTCGCGAGGAGTGCTGCACAGCTTAGTTACAGGATGACTCAGGCGGTTCAGGGAAATATGTCGTCGGTGACGGCGCCGTCAATGGAGATACGACTCGTGCAGGGAACTGACCAGCATTTAGTGATGACTTCGCTTAAACAGCGTGCGAATGAACTCTTTGGACTATTGAACGTGTTTGAAACGAGCGATCTCCAGCCGAGATCGATCTTCATGAAGCCACTGCAGGATCTGAGGACGTGGACGGAAATTGTGGCGCTCGTCGTGGTTGAAAGCTCGGTCGAGTGGTTAGATGAACGACATGAACTCACACAGAACTTGCTACGAGGTGAGGAACAGGAGCGTTGGAAGCGGATGCAGAGCCATCGACGACTTGATGCTTACGTGCCAAGTCTTGTGGGTGTTGATGCAGCTCGAGAGGCCGGCATCCGTGGAAATGGCGTTGTTGTAGGCATCACAGACACAGGACTGTATCTGTACCACGACCAGTTCGACCAAGAAGACCGCGATATTTACTCCGGAATTGTGCTCTCAGCTCGAAAAGTTGTCATGTACAATGCCTGGGCAAACAAAGCCGATGAAGCTGAGACCATCACTTGTGGTCATGGCACCCATGTTGCTGGACTTCTGGCTGGCAGCTCGTTTAGCGGTAAATATGCCGATCTTGGCATTGCTGACAAGTCACGAATAGCATTTATGGACATCGGGACGCAGAGTGAATCCTGCGCAGGCCAACTGAATTGTGCCGTATCGCTGGCCACACCTGCAGATGCCAGCGACTTGTTAGAAAGTCAAATTGACGCAGGCGCCAAAATCTTTTCGTTTTCGTGGGGTACGCCGGGGTCAGACTACAGCTCACAAGCCAGAGATTTGGACGCTTTTATATATGAAAACCCGGACGTATTGGTGGTTGTGGCGGCAGGCAATAGTGGCGAGTCTTCGATCACCGGTCAGCGCACCATTTCTTCGCCATCCGGCGCCAAAAACGTCATTTCAGTTGGCGCGTCACTCAACTCGGCAGCTTCTTTTACAGACTATGCGTGTCCCGACATTTTCAATGAACACACTGTGGCGTCATTTTCCTCTGCGGGGCCTACAACAGACGGGAGGTTGAAGCCTGATGTTGTGGCACCTGGTATGAGTCTTGTATCAAGTCAGTCGGGGGCACCGGGGTCTACAAAAGAGAGTTCCGCTACGTGTTCACTTCAGGGTACTTCGCAGGCCACACCGGTAGTCACTGGTGTTGCTGTACTTTTATACGAGTGGCTCCGCGATGGATGGTGGAAGGAAGGCACCAAGAATGCAGCGTATGCGATGACTACCATCCCTGCTTCGCTGCTCAAGGCATTGATCATTCACAGTGGAGATTCTCTTCAACAGCGAATGGCTGCGCTACCTGCTAGCGGCGTTGTCTCCTGTTCAAGCTTGGCTTCCGATGCTACCGACGTGAAGTTCCCAGACGTATATCAGGGTTATGGCAAGCCGAATCTTACCAACATTGTGGATTTCTCTGGCGTAAGCGGGAATAGAAGCTCCAATAGCAGTACCAATGATGGTCTACCATCTCTGTATTTCTTACCAAACTCGACGGAAAACAGCGAGCCATCAGTTGCTCACGAAGGTGAGGTGGTGATTTCGTTTACTGTTGCTCGTGATGTGGATTTGCGAGCAACACTTGTATGGACGGACCCGCCAGGATCAACGCAGGCGACGTCACAGTTACAGCATGATCTGGACCTTATCGTTCGTGTCCGCAACGGCACTCAGACCTTTGGCCCATTGACTGCCGACTCGAGTACGGGAAGAGATTCAAAGAACAACGTTGAGATGGTGCAAGTGTCCTATGCTGAACTCTTCGCTGCTGCCACTGGTAGTAACTCCAGCAACAGCGGCGGCAATGTGACAGATAGCTCAGAGGTCGGGGACAATGGAGAAATTGTTGTCGAGGCTGTTATATACGGACGCAGCGTGCTGCTAGCGGACAAGCAGAGCTTCGCATTCGTCGCGTCGTCCAGTGCCATCGGCTCCACTTCAGGGTCGGCACCAGCAACAAGTGGCAGCAAGTCGTTCTGGTCTGCTTGGGCGGTCGCTATCATTGTGGGTTGCACAATAGTTGCTTTAATTATTATTGCCTTGGTGACTCGTTGGTTCCATGGCCGAAGCAAGCAAGGTTCGAGCGCAAGACGGGGGCGGGAGCAGTACCCCGCACAGACTGGCATCTCTGTCGCTGCGTATCATCCGGCTTATCAGGCGGCGGCTACTACGACTGGAGCCGATCGCTGTCCATACTGCCCGTTTGCCACGCCAGATGCTGTGATGATGGTATCCCACGTTGAAACTATCCACGCAAACAACAATGCTGCTGAAGCCCCCGAAAACCCCTTAGAACGATCGATCGCCGTGCTGGGGGGCAGCCGGATATTCGGTCTGGAGCCGGCAGCCCCCGTGGTCACGTTACCTCCGGCAGAATTACAGACTCACGCAGAAGACGAGAAGCATAAATGCCCTCACTGCCGCTTCGTCACGCTTGACGCCATCATCCTGGTGAATCACGTGCAGCATATGCACGGGCAGTAAGTAGACAATTGAAAAGATAATATTTTTGGAGCACATATTATGTGCTCCACATGAACTAGATGTAGTGTGCGATGCATGTCAAGTTTCATGGGCATGGAATTGCGCCCACGGGCCACGAACCACCACAGAGACCCGGTCGTGTCTGCTGCTCCTCTGCTTCCCCGTTATGTGGACGCGGTGCCGCCTCGGCCGCCGCCGCCACCTATGCGTCGCTGGAAGCGCTTGCTGCTACTTGGATGCATGCTGTACACGTCGCTGATGTTCGTCTGGTTCAGCTATTTGAGAGGCGAGGAAGTCGAGGGATCGCCAGGTAACTTGATATCAGCTGCGCATCTGGACGAGGACAAGTTAAACTATTTACATGCGCACGAAGACCGCGAGTTGCGGGCGGGTTTCGCATTTGCAGAGCTGGAAATGGAGTCTTTACACCAAATGAACGCGTCGGTTGAGAGGGACGAGGGGGCAATTGCAGAGGCAGAAACGCACGCTAAGACCCTTAAGCCGTTCCCGGTACGGGAGACTACACTCAGAAGATTGCGGTGTATAGGCTGGAGAGCAACGGACAAATGCAACCCTGAGGGACCGAGAGTGCCCAGTCTTGACGAACCTTGCAACAAGGCAATCCCCTTTGGTTCCTCTGGCTACTGCGAGGTTCAGGATAAGGACACTGGAGAGAACTTCCGCGTCATGCAGCGATACTGCTCCAGTATGCGAGACACCGGGAAGTTTCGATGCGCCGAATCGTGGGATTTTGCATTGTTCCCACAGAAAGCTCGCGAGGCGACGAGGGAGGCGCAGAAACACAACTTCGTGCTGCCTAATATCGCTCCAAAACCCGATCGCCAACAGAAACCACGAGATGGAATAGTTATGGTGGTGTACCCGAAGTTACTGGCTAGTGCTTATGCTACAATCCGAGCGCTGCGTGATCTTCTGGGCTGCCACTTACCCATCGAGCTCTGGTTCCGACCGCAAGAGATGAAGTACTTTCCAGAGGCTTTCGCACAGCTGCAAGAGTGGTCAAGCCGAAACAACGGTAGCATTACCTTTCGAGAGATTGGTGAAGCTGGTGTGACAGGCTTTGCTACTAAAGTATTCGCCATTTACCACAGCTTTTTCGAGCACGTGCTGTTTCTAGATGCCGACAATGTCCCTGTACGCGATCCGACTTTTCTGTTTGAGACGCCAGAGTTCGTGGAAACAGGGAGCAGTATTCTGGCCAGATTTCTGGCATCCAAGCAATACCATCTTCAATATCCAGCCACACTCACTCATATGGGAGCTGTTGGACTTACCATTCATCAGTATGTTCGAGCAGGAAAGTGGACAGCTGCTGGTCGACCGACGGAGGCACGGAGCTCCGCTGGAGCTTGTGAAGTTTTACACGTTCCATCGACCAAATCACTTTGACAAGATGAAGCTGGCGCACGGGGATAAAGATCTCTTCCGGTTCGCTTGGCTCAAGCTAGGTGCTGCGTTCCACATGATCCAGAGCCCGCCGGCTGTCGCTGGAAAAGTTGTCAACAAGTCTTTTTGCGGCATGACCATGGTGCAGCACGACGCACAAGGCGACGTACTGTTTCTCCATCGCAATTCACACAAACTCATGGGCACTCCACGACGGAAGGCCACGAATCTGAAGGCGGCAGCTATCCGTCGTGCACGCAACAAACGATTGCGCATGAAGATGGCCGAGGCAGATCGTATCACCCTAGACGGTGAGGAAGACGAAAGCGACACGATAGAGGAAAACCCATCACCGACCTTAGAAGTGCTAGAGCCCGATGGATATCCTGACATGACGATCTGGACGCACTTGTTGTCACTCAATAGCAGTGCCTCGCATGCGGACTACCGCATCCGGACGTACGAAGCGAGCCCAGACTTCGAAGCCGGCCAGAATTGTTATGGCCACCGCTACGTGAACCAGAGTCAGCACTTCGTCATGGAGAAGTTTGCCAACCAAAGCTATGCCGGACTTGAGACAGACCTACGGCGCTTTGCGATGGAAGGAGCTCGCTTTTACGAGCAGGCCGGAATTACGGGACGATAGATAGCTCAGCGTGACCGGCGTCTCTGGAGGAGTCATGTCCCTTAAGCTCTTTTTTGTTTTTGGCAACGTCGATGCAGCATCGCGATGCTGCTCGGAGGGCCTCCCATGCCAACGCAAGCGCCTCCGGGAGGCGCTTGCGTTGGCATCTGGGGGTTCTGAGCGGTCTCGACGCGAGAAGGTAATGATGTGGTACCGGCGCTTCAGCAACTTTTCCTGCCCGGCTCATTTGAGCCCGTGGTGCCACCACTGGTGGTGATGAATCATCACTGATGACACAGTAGACGTCAGCTTCAGACGCATGCGCCAAGGTACTGTACAGACAATGTAGATACATGTACGTTCGAAGTTCGTGTTGAGTACGGTTGCTGTAAATCAACAGCCGGGCCACTGGCGCCATAAGTGTCTGTTAAATGCGCGTTGTGGCAGTGCCACCTGTCGTCACACAATGACAGTGTCGTGTGCCCGACAAATCCCTACCAAAAATCCCGTCTCAATCTGTGAGCTCCCATGCCACGACGGAACGAGATTGGCGGCTCAGAAGACAATTGTCGACGTGGACTGTAAGCATGGAGGTGGACTCGCTGCTACGTCCGCGTCTCAATACGTTGAGCGCACAAGAGGTGGAAGCACCTGGATCTGTGCTGCCGTCTCATCACGGAGGAGCACCGCAATCCGCCCATGCGTTGCGACCGTCCAGCGGTGGCCGCTGGCTACCTCGACTGTTGCTGCTTGGCGGTGCGGTGTACGTGGTGCTGATGCTAGTCTGGTCCTCGAATAATCTCAACGTGGTGCGCACGGGTGCGGCGGAGTCGGAAGCGTCCGAGTCCAACGTGGCAGCGTTCGGGTTGCAGGTGGAAGAGACGGCACCGCAAGAGGGCGGTGCCATGGATTTGGCGGCGATTTTGAAGGCGGCCAACCACCCAGACACCGTTGACGGGCGAATGTTCATCCGACAGCAGGAGCAGGGAAAGATGCAGCAGAATAGTCGAGAAACGGTGGAGGAAGAGGAGGCAACTTCGAACGAGGTCACTCCGATTCCTACTCAGGCGCCGATTGATATCCCCATGGAGGCATCTCAAATACGAGAAGCGTTGCATCTGGCGCGAGAAGCTGTGGTGGTCAAGATGGCAGCGGATGGTTCCATGAGCTCTCAATCTGCGGCTCCTGTGACTGAAGGGGAGAGAAAACAGCAGGAAGCGGAGGAGCAAGCTCGAGATGTGCTGTTGCTGCCTAAGGGCGATACAACGCCTCGAAATCTCAAGTGTTTGGGCTGGAGATCGACGGGCGGGTGTAGTCCGTATGGCCCTCGCAAACCTGAGAAGGACCTCACCTGCATCAAGATGGTTCCGAACGGCCAGTCGGGCTACTGCGAGGTGGAAGACACAACGACTGGGAAGCGATTCCGAGTCATGCGGCGTTATTGTAACAGCTCCAAGTGGGATACAAAATTCCGCTGCGCTGATGCCGCCAACTTTGTCAAATTTCGCTACAAGGCTCGCGAAGCGGCAGATAAAGCGCTTACACCAGGCTTTACGCTGCCGAATATACAGGAGAATACAGCTGGTGAGCATGACCAGAAACAGCGCGACGGCATCGTTATGGTTGTGTACCCGAAGTTGATCCCAAGTGCGTACGCGACGATCAAAACATTGCGTGAGGTGCTGGGATGCCGATTGCCTATCGAAATATGGTACAGCAACCATGAGATGACTGCAGTCCCCAACGCCATGAAGCCTCTGACGGCTCTGGCGACGGATAATGAGACTTCGATTATGAGCTTCCACGAGATCACGGATTGGCACGCCTCTGGCTATGGAGCGAAAGTGTTCGCGATTTACAATAGTTATTTTGAGCGCATATTGTTCCTGGATGCAGACAATGTACCTATGCGAGACCCAAGCTTCCTACTCGAGTCTCCAGAATTCGTCGAAACCGGGGCTGTCTTCTGGCCAGACTTTTGGCATCCGGGACGCACTATCTTTAACATTCACAGCCAGTCGCTCCTATGGGAGTTAGTTGACATGCCATTCATCGACATGTTCGAACAGGAGAGCGGTCAGGTTCTAATTGATCGACGGCGTCACAAGCAAGCGCTGGAACTCGTCAAGTTTTATACATTTCACCGGCCGAGCCATTTCGACTACATGAAGCTCGTCCACGGCGACAAAGACCTATTCCGTCTCGCATGGCTCAAGCTTGGCGCACCTTTTCACATGATTGAAGCACCCCCTGCCATAGCAGGCAAAATGATCAACGAGAGTTTCTGCGGTTTGACCATGGTCCAACACGACGCTCAGGGGGACGTGTTGTTCCTGCACCGCAACTCACGCAAACTTATGGGTGAACCTCTTCGAGAAGAACTTGATTACAGGACCCGAGCCATTGCACGATCAAGGAAGAAAGCACAAATTCGACAGAGGTATCGGCTTGAGGGCAAGCAGATCCCACCCTGGTCGGAGTTGGACGCAATTGTAAGGGCGGAGGAGACTCCAGCCCCGACGTTGGAACCGCCCGAGCCTGACGGATACCCCGACTCGGCCGTGTGGACGCACTTGCTATCGTTTAACAAGACTTCAACGCGGAACAACTACTACGTGCAGACTTATAATGCAGACCCGGAATTCCCCAAATCCCAGAATTGTTACGGCGAACGGAACGTTAGTAAAAGCGATCACTTTTACGCACAGGAGGTGGCCAACCTGCCTTTCGCCACACTGGAGACGGACCTACGCCGCTTTGCCGCTGAGGCTGTGGAGCTCAAGAAATCATAGGGTAATAGATTAACTTATCGAAATACAATTAGCATTCTGCAGCTTGGAAGCATGGACGGAGAAATAGCCAGAATTCGCATCAAAATCTTTGGTAGTCAGTCAGAGCGAACGAGATTGCCAAGAAGACATCGTCTCACCCCCACCATGTAGATATTCTCTGTCGGGATACCGGTGGTCAAGATGGCATAGCTAAGATCGTGTATCCTAGATTGCTGGCTAGTACTTATCCCACGGTCCGCGCCATACGAGAAGTTTCTAGATGTCAGCTTCCCATTGAGCAACGATACCGGTCTGACGAAATGAGGTCAGTGCGAAAAGTTTTGGCCCACTGAAGTTTGCTGATAGACTCAAATTTACTGGAGCAATTACATTCCACGAAATCAAGGTACACGTGCTTTCGGGTACGAAACGAAAAAGCATTTTGCCATCTATCACAGTTTCTTCGAGCGGATCTTTTTTTTTCCTGGATGCTAGCAATATGCCTCAGATACCCGAACTTCCCGTTCATTTGTCGAGGCGGGGGCAGAAACTTCTGACATCCTGACAAAACCATCTTCAACATCCGTCGTCAGTCGCTCGTTTGGCAGTTCATAGGCGTCATCGACATGTTTGCAGCCAGCTTCTTATCGACAGATAGCGCCACACAATTTAAAACTTACCCACGGCGACAAGGATCTATTCGCTTCGCGTGGATGCAGTAATATGTCACGCTCCACATGTTCCAGTCGGTGCCTGCAGAAGCCAGAAAGCTGGTTACAACATGACGAGGTGCAGCACGACGTGTGAGAATGACCAATGAACGGATATGCTGCAGCAGTGACCGCCTCAATTTCAAAAAGGAAAAACTCGCATATATGCATTCATCTATCTACCGATTGCTCAATCTACAGTAGACACACCTTCTCTCTCCCCCCACCGTCACAAGTAGCAGGTACAGGTACATGCACGCGCAAAATGAGTTCCAATCCGCAAACTACGCCCTGAAAGTTGCAGGCAGACGTACTTGCGTCAAACTGCTGCAAAGGGTGCCCAGTGCCGTCACTAAACGGTCTACACCGTAAGCCATCATGGTACAGTGCATGTATAATAAGTGGACAAATATATGCATGCTCATCTCGAATCAACTTTTGCTATATATTTGCATCGCTGAGCCAAGCACGCGGACCGCTTTGTATATCAATTTCCTCCTGTTGGCCAAGAGTGCAGTTGTCACTCCAATACGGGCACTTTCCTCACTTGCGCATTTTTCTCTTTTTCCGTTTTGAGTTGCTGCTGCTGCTGCTGCTGCTGCGGCGGTGAATAGCGCCGCGCTCTCGCTGCTTTGTCGTCTCCTCGTTCCAGCGTTTTGCGTTCGTAAGAATAAGTATATATGCTGGAATGCCTACCAAAGCGACTGCGCCTGAAATCATCGAGGCCGTAGCAGCAATATTTTCGGCTATGAGTGATAGCGTAGCTGCTCCAAAATCTTCTGTGAGGTCTCCATTATCGGTAGCTTTGTCTTCCACGTCATAGGACTGCAGCCTGCACATCTGGTGCCATTCAGCCGACTGCTTAAATTCATCGTAGCTCGTATCAGTACTATCATCTTGTTCAGGTGGGAACACCGCTACCCCGTCCGTGAGTCTCCCAACGAAGGCCTGAGGCGTAAATTGCTCAATCGTTCCTTCGGATCGTGTCCATTGTTGCATCAAGAACTCGCGCCAGTTGCTGGACAACCCAGAACCCCCACCATCCAATGGAGAATGGCTAGCTGTAATCTTATATAGGAATAGGAAAACCGAGTTGGTGCAGTCGAATACGCGGCTGGATTTTCCCTCCACGTAGTGCTGGAACTGTGCGCGCTTGCCGTTGAGAGGGTCCAGGAACACGTCAAGCACTGGCAAAGCGGCATCGTCCAACGTCTGCACGTTGTCGAGTATGAAGAGGCTGCGCTTGGGGCATGCGCGGAGCGGTGTGGCCAAAGCAGAGCGCAGCGTCTGTTTGATATCATAGTTGGAAGCTCGCGAGGGATCAAGAAGCGCCCGGAAATCGACGATCTGGACTGTGTGTGGAGAGCGAGATGCACCAAAAAGTGAAGAGGCCACAGCACCAGCTAGAGCGTGCAACAAGCCGCTAGAGTTGGAGAAGAGCACGAGCGCCATTGGCTGACGGCGGTCAAACTCGTTGGCGATGAAGCGCTCAGTTAGCGTCGAAAGCGCAGAATTTAAAGCGCTGGGGCCGAGACACTTGGGTATGCGCCTCTCAAGGCGGGAGAGCAATTCGTCCTGGGAGAAATGGACACACTGTTGTCCCCAGGCGAGCGGTAGCAGCAGCGCGAGCAGCGGGAGGAGGCAGCGGCGCAGCAACATCGACTACGTCAGCGGCGAGAACGAATGAATGTTCGCAGCTATTATTAATATCTGCCAGATGGTTCAATTCGCATTTGTTGAATACAAGAACAACGTTAATATTCATACTTCGAAGTACCGTAAACCACGGGTTCACCGCAACAGGTGTAAAAGTCCCATTGCTATATAAATTGTTTATAAACTTTCCGTCTACGTGGTAAAGAGTGATTCTGGTCAGTACATGCAAATCATTAGAAGTTGATAATCTTTATGGTTTTACTTATAAATGATAGTACTAAGGTGGGGTGTTTTTCGTCAAGGCCGGTTTACGTTCTTTCTCTGTCCTCGATTTCTTTGTTTATACGGTGTTGCACTGAGCCCGTGGTTTACGGCACCTTAAGTACCATTATGTGTATATAGTTATATTAACAATATTCTATTATAGAAACACTTCTACTTTGGGCAATACCGTTCTTCAGCAAAGCAATCCAAATGAGTAACCACTTTATTTGGTAAATAACGTCTACTTCTTCTATGGTTTACGATATAGCTGCGGTTGATCGAAGTCTAATGCACGACGCCCATGCGACCTTGCGCCTGCTCCATCAGGAGAGCGGCCTCGTGCGCATAGTCAATCAGCTCCTGCTCCAGGTTAGCGAAGGGCATGTCCTCGAATCTGGTCAGGTTATAGTTATCCACGACGTTGGACTCGGCACCATAGCACGAGTCGAACTCCTTGAAGAGTGGACCGCTGGGCTGGATGCCGATCTGGTACTTTTGCTTGATATCCTCGTAGCTCATCATGCGCTGTACCGCTGTCCGGTTGCCTGTGAACACGATGTCCTCGCCTTCGCCAACAAAAATGTCTTGTTCCCACTTAAAAGACTGCAGGTGCGTCCAGTACTTTGGGTCCAGCTTGTCCACCTTGCCGTCGAGTTTCTTAGCATTACGGTGTAGGAAAAGCACGTTACCGTCGACGTCGAACTGAACCATGGTCATACCGCAGAACTGCTTCTTGTATGTGCCGCGCACCGTACCGGCAGACGCAGGTGGGAACGGCATCATGTAGAACGGTGTCCGGGTTTTCATCCAGGCTAGTCTGAAGAGATCCTTATCACCGTGGGCCAACACTAGTCGCTCAAAGTGGCTCGGACGATGGTACGCGAAAAACATAAGCACCTCCATGGCAATCGCAGCCCGCTTCCGGTTAACGAGAATTTGGCCGCTTTCCTGCTCGAACATGTCCACGAAAGGGAGGTCGACAAGTTCCCACAACAAGGAATCACGCTGGATATTAAAGATGGTTTTCTCGGGATGCCAAAAGTCCGGCCAGAAGATAGCGCCGTGATCACGGAATTGCTGGCTTTCGAACAGGAACGTTGGATCACGTACAGGAACGTTATCTGCGTCGAGGAACAGCACGTTCTCAAACTTGCTGTGCTGGACGGCGTGGATCTTGGTAGAAAATCCGGCGATTGTTGGGTCGATGATCGTTTCCACGGTCACATTAGAAAACCGATCCTGCAACATCTCCAGCGTTGTCCTCATACTTGGCGTGCGCACCACTTCAGGCTGCGAGATCCAAAGCTCAATCGGAAGCGTGCAGTTGTACGACCGCAGGACGCTAATCGATGCGAATACACTCGAGAGTAATTTCGGGTACACAACCATGACAATGCCATTACCACTACCATTGTTGCCCAGCAGTTTCGATGAGTCCGATGTGTTCTGCGCTAAAGCGTTCACGTAAACGTCTTGAGCCATAAGTCCGAAATTAGCGAAATCAGCCGCCTCAGCGCACGAAAATACCACGTGCTCACGCACACTCGAACAGTTGAGCTGCATGACACGGAACAAATCACCTGTGTCCTCGTCTAGCACCTCGCAGTACCCGGAGACACCACCCTGCGCAATTTTGTCGCATGCAAGATCCGAGTTCGGCTCGCGTTTACCGTAGGGGTCGCACTGCCCAGTCTGGCGCCAACCCATGCACTTCAAATTGTTTCGGATCCTTCGCGGTTGGTGCAGTCGAATATCTAGCGTGTTGGCTGCACGCTTGTCCTCGAGCCGATTTTTTTCTTCGACGATGAGTTTATCTGCTGCGCCGACAAGGCGTTTTAGCCGCTCAGACTCTTCGTTAGCCTCACGCTTAATCCCCTCAAGGCGATCCAGCTCATGTTGATAACCCTCAACCGACCATGAATCTCGATCTGGTGCGTTGTTGCGTAGCCCAGAGACTAACACGGCTTCATCTCCTGGCAAATTCTTGCTAACCGGGAATACGTGAAAGTGCGGATTTGGAGGCTTCGTCTCGGGAAGATGCACAAGGTCCAAAGCTTTATAGAAATCATCCGAGCGCCGCACGGGCGTCTGGGTCTCGTCACGCTTTGGTGTAGCCAACGGCCCTGGTGTTTCTGTTGCGTCATTAGTCCTCGAGTCATGGACCTCCCATTTCTCTTGCGGAGCCTGCACCTCTGCTTCTGCTTTGTTCGGCTCCTTCAGAGAGTCAATGTCTTCCGCAACACTGTCGCTCCAAATCACCATATCATCGTCTCTAGTTGGTTCCGTTTCCTTTATGTCCTCCTCCACTTGTCTGGCTGCCAGAAACATAACGTCGTTTTGGCGAGTAGGAATCGCAACGTCGTTCTTCAGATAACTCTCCACCTCAGTGCTTGAACTCGTAACAGCTGGACTGGTGGCATAAGCTGCAGATAACGGTGCTGCAGTTGGCAGATCTGTAATCTCAGGAGCCTTGGTTGACTTCTCCGTACGAACAGGAGAAGAGCCAGCAACGTCCTCTGGCGCTGCTCCAGTCTGTTCGTCTTCGTGTGCGCCAATCACTCCAGCACCATGCTGTTCTTGCTTCTGCTCTAGTCCTCTGAGCATTTCTCCTTGCCTCTCCTGTCCTTCTTCCATTGGCTCCTGCACAGGCCATCCTTCATTCGGTTCGTTCGGGTCCTTCGCTGTCGTCTCCACTTTAATGGGGCCCGCATCCACAAATTTCTGGTGGTGCTGCAGATGTGGATGCTGCTCTTCGATACTGTCCTGTTGTAGCTGCTGAGCAGTCGGCTCGGGTGCAAAGCTTACCACGAAGGAGCCGAGCATGACGAGAGCGTAGCATCCTAGCACAACGTAGAACAGCAACCACCAGCGCGTATGCCCGCGCTGAGCGGGCGCTGCAGCAGCGGTGATGGTGATTGCCGCGTGTGTCATTGTCGCGTCATGGCCGTTGGGCACAAAGGACGGAAGAGCGGACGATGCGGGGCGGCGCATGGTAAAATGGCACAGTGACGTGGCCGCAGCGGCCACTGCAGATGAGCAAGTGCCGTGCTAGCCACATCACGAGGAAAGTGCGACAGCGGAGTGCATGGAACCTGCGCAAAATGATACCTCCGTTTTGGCGAAATAACTAGGTTTTGTATTTATTTCACCTGCGATATTAAACCCCTAACCGTCACGGGTGGTGCTTGGGATTGGCGTGTCCGATCGCGTGGTGTTCACGCTGGCTCAGCCTAAAGTCGGCAATCACCAACTAGTCCTGAAGACGGCGCTTAGCATCCAAGCCGGATAGGTCATCGCGACCCACCCGATCCATTTATTATACCATTACCGCTCGGCCAAGTGACGAGTTATATGAGCTGCGCCAAGTCAAAATACGATGTGCACTCCGCAACGAGAGCTGATACATGCCATCTGTCAAGCCCGCACGATGCGCTCTTCCAGACGACCTGCTCAAAAATTTGCCTGACGACGCTTCCTGTACATTGCTTGTGTAGGATACAATACATCTACAAGTTTCGTTCAGTTAAATATCTGAAATGTGTTCGATCTTGCTCTCCTTCGCCTTCGCGGGCGCTGCCGTTGACTGCGTCGCCTCAGGATACTGATCGCCTTCTCGCAGTCCTTCTACTAGTCGGTTCTCATAGTTGGGTTTATGATCCCGTTTCGCATTCCGCTCCAGTTGCTCCGGTTTGTCGTCCACATTGTCCCGGATGTGCTGCTGCTCCTTGACATGCGAGGGACTTACAGTGGGCACCGCGTCCCCTTTCTCCGGATTCCGGAGCGGAGCAGTCGGGTGGGGCTGATCCCTCGTTACAAGACCATACTTCTGCGGGGCTGTGGAGGTAATATGGCTCTCGTGTTCTCGCCCGCGAATGTTATCGTGCCCGTCGCTTGGTTCAACAAGCTCCGACGAAACCGTCTTGGCCCGTTTAATATGGTTGACGATGACAGAATGAACATGCTCGGCGTCTTCACTTTGATCACTAAGAATGTATTCACCCTGATCGTCAGGGTGGATAGCATCTCCTGGCGCATCATCGACTGCCTTTTGCTCGTCCTGGTGAACTGCCTCCGCCTTTGACGCTCTTGCTGGCTGCTTGGGCGGTTCCGTCGCTTGTGCCTCCTCCTCTGTTTCCGCAGTCGCAATTTCCACCTCAGGCGATTGGGTTTCAACCTCGAGCACTTCCTTCGGTGGGTCAGACTGCTTATCCTGCTGCTGCTCTGTATCGACCGGCACCACAGCAGTCACCGGCGGTGCAGTCGACGCCTCCATTTTCTTTGCGTCGACAGCTCTGCCCACGCGCATGTTGCCTCTGCCACGTGGCCTTAGCGAGTGCACGAAGGAGTTCTGACTGTTCTGCTCGGATCCCACCGCTCGGCCGATGCTGGCAATATCGTCCGCGAAGTAGATTGCGCCGAAGTACAGCAGCACGCATAGTACGAAGCACGCGCGCAGCTGGAGCGAGCTGATCTTGCGCGACCGGTCGCCCGCCTCATAGCGCTTGCCGTAGACACGCTCGGCGCGCGAGTGCGTCTCGTGCAGCGAGTAACCCACCGCTCGGCCACTCGACGTAGCGATGCGCACGTACTGCGGGGCCGCATCCACGATAGAGCGCTGCTTGCGGTGAAGCGCCATGCACCCGACGCAGTTTATAGCAATACAGCCAGACTGAAACCCGTTCAAACAGATACCAAATGAACATATTCTGATTAGAACTAACCAGAAGTTATCTGTTTCACCCAGGATAGGGCAATTCATTCATGAATTGGATTGCTTAACACATTTGACATACAGCATTGCGCCTACTACCAAGACAGTGGTCACTTCAACGTTGTGTGTCCACACAACGGTAATCGCGGTTTTGATTGGTCAAATTTGGGCATTTTAATTTGTTGGCAACGAACCATTGATTCTGTCCCCGGAGTTGGTGGCACCAAAACTCGCGCCGAGGTGCAGCTTCACAGCACTATTTGCTCTCCCAGTTACCAGCCGTCCTCAAGATGCCCCGCTCACCCAACTCCAAGGATCTACCGCTGTCTGTGAGACTGGAGATTGTGCTCTTCCTCTCGGACATGGCTACCTGTGGAAAGCTTCCACGGGGAGCTATATCCGAGGCAGTAACACGCTTTGGTTGCCATCGCAACACCGCGCACAAGTTGTGGTGTGGCCGTGCCACTGTGATCGTCCAGCGGCGTAGCAACCGCGGCCGCCCTCGTGCTTTCACGGAGGCGAGCCCAAGGCCAAGATCGAGGCGACTCCAGTGGAGAGTCGGACCACGGTCCGTGGCCTAGTAGCTTCGACTGGAATCCCGCGGACCCAGCTCTTTCGGCGCTTAAAACCTCCAGCGAGTCACCGTGGTGCCGAAGCCCCTACTTACGCCTGAGCACATGACGAAGCGTCGCCAATTTTGAGCGGTCATTCGTGAAGGAACTTCCTGGTAATAGTTTTTGGCTGCATAGTTATCTCGTGATGCGTTATCGTCTGACGTGATATGCATGCTAGTCAGTCAATTAGGTGGGCGCAGATACCAATTCGTTGACATGCAAACGTTGTGCATGTTAATGAAAAACGGTTCTACGTGCACCGCAATACGTACTGTGACGGGGGTCACAGGCACCCTGGCCTGAGGAAGCGTAGCTTCTAACCGAGACAGACGCCCTGCGTCTCTGCCTTCTTATCGCACGAGGAAAGCCTGGCTTTCCTATATCCTGTGGGACAGGGGTTCCCACGACTTGCGAACTTCTAGGTTAGATTTTAACTGAGTCTTTATTAACATGCTCCTATGGTCCTACATTTTTTCCTACTTATTGTAAACTGCCTAAGTAATGCATCCCTTAAGTCACCGGTTCTCAATGAGTGGTTCTCAAGCCACGTCTCCTTCCTAAGTGCGATCCGTACTTAGTGGTGAGTCTTCTCTCCTAGATACGATCCGTACCTAGTGAGTGGGCGCCCCATAGTGTGCCGTCACACAACAACTGGTCATGGGCCATCCATCAGGAATACACCCCTTACACCCTCCCACACCCAAACGGAGGATACCGTGCGTGAAAGGTCCGAGGGGAATCCAACGGATAACGGACACTTCGTGCCGCACCCGGAGGTTGAACCTCATTCTCAAAAGCCCCGCCGACGCCGACGATACTCGCCCATCGGGCATGACCACGACCACGACACCACCGAGCCCCGCGGCGCCCAGCGCACCTGCAATATCCGCCGACACGTCTGTGTCCGAGGCCGCAGCGTCCAAGCCTGACCCAACGAAGACCAGGAGCCAGACGAAGGCGGACTCCACCGACAAAAAGACCGGAAAGGCGAAGACCCGCGGTCCAGCACCAAGCCCAAGACCCCGGCTCGCCGAGCGGCCTTGTCGGCAGCATGCCGCCGACGAAACGAAGTGTCCGTGCCAGGACCCGTGGAATCGCTGAGCGATGAGTCGAGCGATGAAGATGAAGATGACAATGTGGTAAATCCGAACCTCGTTCTTCTGGACGAAGATATGCCTAGCAAGGCTACATCCGTCGAGAAGCCGCAGACTCCTGTGTCCGAGAAGAGCTCGGCTCCGCCGAGCACGCCGTCGGCCCCGCCGAGCACGCTGTCCGCCAAAGCGGCCCCGCAGACCAGCGCACCGGAGGCAACCGCGGACCCGAAGAAGGGTATGGCCAAGGACCCGAGCGTCGATGCGCCTGTTGAGGTGACCCCGTTCAAGTGTCTCGCAGAGACAACTGTCGCAGACGTGGAGGTGAAGTAGGATACCTACTCCCATACGGGACGTACCGGTGGCGCCAGAGAACCCGCTTCCCGAAGATGTCTCCCACGATGTGGACTACGAGTTGTCGGAGGACGAGCACGAGTCGCCGTTGTCTTCTCCACAGCTCACTGAGCAGCAGCGTGATATCCGCGAAGCCCTGCGAGTCCGCGCAGCAAAGCTGCCGTCGAAAAAGCCAAGCTGGTGCCGGAGACCCGTGAAGCCCCGGCTGAGTCAGCCATTCCCGCGCCCCAGCTCGAGGAGCTTCTTATCATCACCAACGCTGGTTTCGACGAAGGGCTCGACCCCACGCGTCTGCAGCGCCACAACCGTGACCACTTGCGCGAGTGCGCGGACGCAGCGCGTCTTGTCGCCGAACGATCTCAAGAGCGCAAACGTGAACACGAGCCGTCGGCCCCCGCGAAGTCGTGAGCAGCTGCTAGCGCATCGCATCTGGCCTCCGGAGGAGTATTCGTCGTATTTGCGGCGAAACCGTCAGCCCGGAGTCACCGTAGCTAGCTTCGAGGAGTGTCGATCGTTCTTGCGAGGGATACGGTCCTCGCCCGACAGTCTGTAAGGGTGAGTTCGAGGCTTGGCTTCGCCACGGCGGCTACCCCGTAGCTGAGTTACTGCGGTCGCCGCATCCGCTAGATTGGCTCGTGCTGCGACGTCTTCGCTTTCGCATGGCGAAGATGAAAGCTGACCGGACTTGGGATCGATGTTGGGCCGTCCGAGACTTGCCACACCACAAGTTGTCCTCGAGAAGGTCGTGTCGAAGGTGCAGAAGTCGAGGCATTCACAGCCCGTTGAACCTAGGAGCGTTCTAGGGCCTGTTAGCGCCGACCGGCTCCGTGGGAGCGCTTATAAGCGTCCACGATGTCGGCTTAGTCCACTGCGAGGCGGCTTTCCGTCTCCCACGTAGTATCGGACGAGGGATAGCCGTGCCACTTCACCAGATACTGGTCGGCGCCCGCACACCTCGGGTTTTTCACCTGCTTTTCCACATGGAAGTACTGCTCCCCATCACTACCCAATAGGGGTGGAGGAGGCCGGAGCGGCCGTTGCTGGGTCGTCGTGGCTCGGTTTGACGCCACCTACTGCTTCGCTTTGCATGGCCGTCAACAGCTCCTGGAGACGGGATTGGAGCGGGAGTTGCGCCAGGTGCCCGACGTAGACGCGGAGAGGCACCGCCATGGGTGGATCGCCTGGAGCAGGACTTGACGCAGTCTGAGAGGCGTGCCCGTCATTCGCTCGAAGAGCAGGTCGGGTGGATCCGGGATCGCTATGACCGCGTCCGACGCCTGGAGCGGCACCCGCCTGTCGAACCTGCGAGGGCTGCTTCTGTTGCGCGGCCACCTTCGGCGCCTTGGAATGAGGAGACTCTAATGCGCGTGGTGCAGAGCGCTCTGCGTCGCTACACGGGGTCTAGGACAGACCCGGCGGAAGGCGCTCCACCTCATGGTACGCTTTGAACTTTGGATGCGTCGCCATGGACGATGGCAGATCCATCGTGTAGGCGTTGCCGTGGACGGCAATGACCGTGAACGGCCTCACGAATCGTAGCCTGAGTTTTGTGCTCCCTACCGAAGACATTGCGTGTATAGGAAGATTTTTGGCATTTAATAACACCAAATCCCCGCTTTTAAACACTTGTGTGTTGCTGCGCCCATGGCGGTCACTGTTTTCCTTTTGTATATCTTGGGCGGCTGCCATGGCGTCACGGACGCGAGCACGAATCGCTGCCCCAGCCTCGATGAAGGAAAGAAGGTTCCGTTTTACGGACGGACGTACGCCTTTGAGACCCATTGGGTCGTCGACGACAGACCCTCCCTCATTCAAATCAGAAGCCAGAGGCAACGATAACGGCGTACGCTGATGCCGCAACCCATTATGGTAGAACGGGGTGAACCCCGTGGACACGTGAACCGCGTTATTCAGCGCAAATTCCACTTGCGCCAACTGCGTGCTCCACTTCGTGGGTTCTGCCACGCAGATGCTGCGCAAGACGTCTTCCAAGACACGCTTGACGCCCTCGGTTTGACCATCGGTCTGTGGATGGTCTGCCGTGAACATGTCCAATTTCGTACCGTGAAGTCGGAACAGGTGTTGCCAGAAGTGGGATACAAGCCGAGGGTCTCTGTCACTGACAAATGCCTCTGGGGGGCCGTGATGACGGAAGACGTTGTCAAAAAGGTTGAGCCGCCTGCGGCGCTGTCACACTCTGCTTCACGGCCACCAGCCGTATCATCTTGCTCAGCCGGCAAACGAAGACCAAATGCCAATATGGCCTTTCCCATCGGGCGGTAACTCGAAGATGAAGTCCATGCTCACCGAGCTCCAACAGTCAGCCGGAACCGGCAAGCTCATTAGTGGCGCTGCCGAAGCGAGCGAGGGTTTCACCCGTTGGTACGTCTCGCACGTCTTGACGTAAGATCGAACCCACTTATACATATGGGGCCACCAATAATACCGTGCCACTGACATGTACGTCTTTTCTCGACCCAAGTGGTCGCTAAGCGCCGTGTCGTGGGCCTCAACGAGGATTTGGTGCCTCAGGATGTCGTTGTTGGGACGACCAGGCGAGGATCTTCCTCTTCTGTCTACTTCGTAGTAGAGACGATTCTGACAGAGGGTATAGCGGTGCAACCGCGCGTGTTGACGAGCCGTAATCTGGGTGTTACCAGAGCCCGCGCGCAACGCTTGTACCAACTCTCTGAGATCATCTTCTTCTGCGTAAGCTTCACGAATCCGCTCGTGGAGCGGCGAATCGAGAAGCACGGAGTGTGCTAGCTCGTAGTCTGGTCTCCTGGAGAGCGCGTCGGCCAGGACGTTTTGCTTACGCGGCTTATATAAGCCACCGTGAAGTTGTACTCGGCGAAGAACGATAGCCTTCGCGCCATGCGCTGGGAAAGATGCGGCGACGAGGTCGCCATCCGCAGGAGTTCCTTGTCATTGACAGGGTAGTTCTTTTCCGCAGCTATCAGCTACCGGGATTGGAACGAAACCACCCTCTCCCTGCCTTTGGCATCAACTTGGAGCAGCGCGCAGCCGATGGCAAAGTCAGACGTATCACACACCGTGCTAAACGGACGATCCTCGTCGGTGAATGCCAGGTTTGGGGCACTCTGCAGACTCTGCTTGACGGCTTCAAAGGCTATTTGAGCCTCATCGGTCCATGACCATTCCGCTTCTTTCTTGAGAAAAATTCGTTAAAGACCTGGCCAACTCGGCGTAGTTCTCGCTATACTGGTGTAAGTAGTTGGCGAGGCCGAGCCACTTGCACAGATCCCGTTGGGAGGTAGGCACAGACCACTGCGAGATTGCTTCAATCTTCTCGGGGTCAGCCCTAATGCCATCCTTCTCAAGGAAGCACCCGAGGAACGGGATTTCCTCCGCACCGAAGATGCACTTGTTAATGTTTGCATACAAACGATTCTCCCTCATACACAACAAGCCTAACGGAGGTGTGCAATGTGGATTTCGACGTCCGTCTTTCTATCTGCAGCGCGGCTGTGAACGAAGATATCGCCGAAGTAGGTCTGCACAAAGTGCCGCAGCGGCCGGAATAGCTGTGTCACCAAGCGATTAAACGTCGCTGGCGCGTTGGATATACTTTGAGGCATCACCAATCATTCCCACAACATCCCGCTGGGAGTACTCACTGCTGTCAGAGGAATATCCGATTCCCGAGCGCGCTGAACACCGTGCAGCCCGCCATGTTGTTCTGCAACACATCCTTTCGAGGAATAGGCGTTGACGCCGGGATGGTAGCAGCATGCAGCTTGTTGAAGGCGTGAACCATACTCTACTCCCGTTGGGTTTGCACACAAAACGTCGGGGACGAGTGCGGCGACGTGACTTGCGCACCATGCCGGCGGCATGCTTCGCCGAGAAGAACGCGTCGATCACATCGACTTATTCGTTTGGAAGCGGCCACTGCTGTGTGGTGCAGTACTTGGTACCCGGCTCCAAGTCGATTCGTGGCGAATGCCACGATCCGGTGGTAATATGGAAGGGGGGTTTCGGAAATCACATCCGAGAACCCCTTCAACAGAGGCTAATAAGGATCCGAGGAATCCCTTATCTAGAACATCTGGGTCCATGACCGACGAGCTATTAAGTTCCATCGAGGCCTGCTCTCGACGGCGAAGGACGAGGTCCTCAATTTCTCCTGCCTTCCATGAGTTGAGGAACTCTACGTATGATAGCTCCTCGAGCTCCATGAGCTCCGACACCCCCGGTAAAGGAGTTAGCTCAGCACCCGCCTTGCGGTTTCCCGTGAGTGTATCAACGACCACAATGGTGGACACCACGCTCTCTGGACCAGCAGGTAGGGATGCAGCCTCGCTGCTAATCCCTCCATTCATGGGAGTCCTTGCTCGACCACCTTGGGTTGCGCGACGTCATTCGCCAGCGTCTTCCTTATCTGCGTGAGCTGAACCAGCTCGGACGCGTTGCGTTGTGAGAGCCTCTGCTCGACCACATTGAGTTCCAGAAACGACCACTCGTTCGGCAAAGCCGGTGAAATGTCGCTCTCCACGAGGCACTCGGTGCTCGTGCACAAACCCGTCACGGGATGAGGAGGGACATGACCAGCCAAAGCTCGATCCACGAGGGGGTTGTGGCTAGCACCTATGATGCGACTGCGCCAGTCGATCCACGGCTCATGCTCCAGAAGCCAGTGCATGCCGCGGATTAGGTCGTATCGATAATCCATGTCGAGGAAATGAACGGTTCGACCGAGTTAAAGTCATCAGATTTGACAGTCAAAGCGAGGAGAAACTTCCGCGTCGATACAACCGAACCAGTCGCTAAGCGAACAGACACATTACGATTACTCTTAGAGTCTTCTAAGGCTTTAGCATAAGTGTACTATTCCTAGCAACGCTGGTTTTCGTTGCGAAATTGTAGGACGCTCCTGAATCGGTCAGGATGGTCATAGGTTCCTCATACCCTTTGACGCTGGCGATGACGACCACGAGGTTAGACCGCGTAGTGGCCACCGAGAAATCAACAACGTTGTCTCAGGGACTTGCTCCCCCGGACGGGGAGGTGGCAAAGCCACCATAGACCGGGAAGAGCGGAGTCTCCCAGCAGGGCGTCCCGCACCTGTTGAGAGCCGTCGTTTTCCGACAAGTCGGACTCAATTACATTGAGTGACGGCGACGCCGAGGTGGCATTGCCACGGCTGACTCGCCACGGATTTGTCGGGCAATTGCGACGTAAGTGTCCTGTTTGGTTGCAGCCGAAGCAGTGACCACTCGCTCGTGGTTTCTTCGAGGAGAGTCGAGCCGAATCGGCAGAAGCGATCTCCATGGGGGTGGGGTCTTCAGCCGAGTCCGGAGGACCAGCATGCCCCTGTGCAGAACGCACACAGTGGTCTTCCAGCAGAGCGAGGTGTACTGCCTCGTTGAAGGTCCTGGGTTGACTCCGGAAGAGCTTCGCCCGTACCGGACCCGTGCGGACACTATCCATGAACACCGTGACCTTCACGTCCTCAGAGAAAAGAGCTCCGGCCATAGCCGCTTCCAAGTTTTGCAGTTCCATGACATAGTCTTGGAGGGAACGCTTGCTTTGCTTGCATCGCAAGAACAGGGAGCGATGGCGATACGCCACATTGGCCAGCAGAAAATTTTTGCGGGGTTCTTGTTCCATAAACGACCATGAGGTGAAATACCCCGGAGACGAGGTCTGTCGAGCCATGGCCCATGCACGTGCCCGACCTCCCAGGTTGGACAGGGCAAAGGCGACTTGGGATCTCGCATCATAATCTGTCCCGCGCTCAGCGCGATCTCGATCTCGCGGACCCAGAAGACCAAGCTGTCCGATTCCTTCCCGTCGAACTTGAGAACCGTCATGTTGACCGCCTTCGTCGATCCTTGTCGCGTAGCGAAGGTAACGGACTCCAGCGCAGCGGATTGAGCTGCGCTCTGAGCTTTTGTCCGTACTGTCGCGCGTGCAACTTCTTGGGGCACAGCGCTCACATGTGCGATGAGCGAGGTCTCGTACTTGTCAAAACGCTCAACGCGGGCTCTCTGTTCTTCCGCAAGAGTGAGGGGAATCCAGCGAGGGCCTGCTCCCTTAGAAGGCTAACCATTTTCTCTAAGGTGGCCCAGTGGGCATCCAAGAGTTGAGGGAAGTCTTGGCGAGACGGCATTCGACTCCCTGAGTCTTCCATACTCAAAGAGAACTAGATTGCTGTAGCAATCCGCGACAGTCGCGGGATTGACTACAAGTTTTACCAGGTGTGACGGTAGGTCACAGGCACCCTGGCCTGAGGAAGCGTAGCTTCTAACCGAGACAGACGCCCTGCGTCTCTGTCTTCTTATCGCACGAGGAAAGCCTGGCTTTCCTATATCCTGTGGGACAGGGGTTCCCACGACTTGCGAACTTCTAGGTTAGATTTTAACTGAGTCTTTATTAACATGCTCCTATGGTCCTACATTTTTTCCTACTTATTGTAAACTGCCTAAGTAATGCATCCCTTAAGTCACCGGTTCTCAATGAGTGGTTCTCAAGCCACGTCTCCTTCCTAAGTGCGATCCGTACTTAGTGGTGAGTCTTCTCTTTTAGATACGATCCGTACCTAGTGAGTGGGCGCCCCATAGTGTGCTGTCACACAACAACTAGTCATGGGCCATCCATCAGGAATACTCCCCATTACACGTACTACCTTACCAGGGATGAGAATGCGCCCCGCGCCGTTACCAAGAACAAAACCCATCGCACGAAGGTTATGTTTTTGGTGGCAGTGGTACCTCCGCGGTTCGACGCTCACCACCGCATGACCTTGGACGGCAAGGTGGGTCTGTGCCTGTTATGGAGACCAGGCTGGCCGTCCGCAACAGCAAAAACCGGCCCGAAGGGCACTCCAGTCACGACTCCCGTCGAGATGACAAAAGATGTCTATGAAAGCATGCAAACGCAGCATGTCATTCCCGCGATCAAGCGAGTTTAGCTCGGTAAGTGATTTTGCTAATTTGTGTTGTATCAATATTTGTGCTTACTATATTTGTGTACAGACAAAGAGCAGGTAGTCATACAGCAGGACAATGCCCCGTCCCACCGTGTCTCATATCGGACCGCAGTGATAGCGGCTGTAACGGCGCGCGCCTGGTCAATCAAGTTCGCCAATCAGCCACCGCGAAGCCCCGACTTCGACGTCTTTGATTTGGGATGGTTCAACTTGCTGCAGTCGTTGCAGTACAACAAGCAGACTCGAGATGTTGACGGGCTCATTGAAGCCGCGGATGCTGCATTCGAGGAGATGGATAGTGCCACAACTAACAAGTCTTTTCTTACGCTGCAAAGTGTACTTGAAGCGTCGATGCTTGTTGCTGGGGGTAACAGGTACGACATTCCTCATTTGAAGAAGGATGCACTGATAAGAGCAGGTAAAACTACCACGCTGTTGAGGCGATGCAGCTGTCGCTCTAGCGTAAAACTACAGTGGGAGAACGGTAATACCGAGCTAAATATTTCCTTCATTCTGATTCGTTTGTCTTCAATCGTGCAATATGAACAGTGACCATTGTCTTTCGGACCGGAGGTAGTATGCCGGAAATGATCATACCCACGTCTCCTCTATATCGTACACTCGCTTCAACCTCGCGCTACGAATTCGTCTCGACTGCTCGACATCGAGTTCCACTCACTCAGCTCCGTATCTACTGCGCCTCCTCCAGGTCTTCCCTGTCCACACTCTCCAAAACCATAATGACTCGTCAGTCCCGCCCCTCCCCTCCCGTCCCCCGATAGCTTCCACCTTTGGCGAGGCTCCCGCGACAACGACAAGCCCGCCGTCTACTACGCAGCGTGCGTCACGTCCTCCACGTCCAACTTCGTCCCAACGGTCACGCGGAACTCGTACCCGTCGTGCACGCGCCATACACGTGGTCCATCTCCAGTCGATGCTGGAGATGTTAGAAGATCCGGAGACAGAGCATCAACAGGAGCTAAGCCAGTTCTTCACGACCGGCACCGAACAGGACCACATCGTGACCTCGTCGTGTCCGATCCTGGACGGTATTTACCGCGATGGTGGCGCCGAGGCCATCGCACGCCTCACTTGCTTTTTCACACGCGAGTTTAACGAGTTTCGGAGGTCCGTGAGGATGCACGTGCTACGCTATTGAAACATCGGACGTGGGAACCGGTCCAACTTCGCCTCAAATGACGTATTCGTAATGCTGGATAACGCCATGAAGTGCGGAGGCACATGGGAGATGATCGCAGGTATTTTCAGGTCAAAATGCCCACGTTTATCAAGACCATCACGGGTTCATGAACGTCGTCGCGCCCAAGTGTTACGACACGTGGGTGGCTCGTACGCAGACGAGCACAAGATGCAATCATTATGACATCCGTCCATACTTTTCAACACTTTCCGTGCGCGCTTTATGACACAAACGTTATCTTCCAACAAACCAACCGGCCGGGAGGTCGATGGCAGAAGCGATGTCCTGGTATAACGCCAAACTCAAGTAGTATGGATTTAAGGTGGAGGTCTCGGTCAACCCGAGGGGACTAGCTATCAACTGTACGCCCCACGAGCGTGGCAATACGACCCACAGCACCGTGTGTGGAATAACGAGGCCTTCCATCTCTCGGTCCACCACAAGTGCAATAATGACCACCGCACGCCCGACATTGAACCACTGCGTGATGAGTAGTCTGAAGAGTGGGCAGGCCTCGCCGACAAAGGGTATCAGGGACTCGTTGATCACATCCGGTGCATATCTCTCAAAGAAAGGCAAAACTCTTACGAGGGACGGGCTCGCCATGAACGTCAACATCTTCAGCGACCGAGTAATCGGCTAAAACTACTTTGGTGGGCTTTGTAGTCTGTGGTGCATCTGCGCTGACAAATACCGTTGGAGCGAGGATCTGTACGGCGACATCTTCCAAGTCTAACCATCTACCATGTCACTGTCAACCCGCTTCGTGACGACAGCGGCAGCCACTTCCGCCAGCAACAAAACCGCCTCATCGCTATTGGCGATGACGTCCGGAACAAGCGCCAGACGAGCCAGGAAAAATACCGGCGCAGGCGTCTTCGCTATTAAATGGAGATCGACGACAACCGCACCAACGACAGCTTCAATAACCTGAGCGATGGTGACCGGCGCGAAGATGGCGACTAAGTAGTTACTCAGATGTCGTTTAGTTGTAAGCTTGCTCATCTGCATTCAGAGATAACGATCTAGCTGAGCACGTGCGGTAATTGCGAATCTTCGGTGGTCTCGCTGTAGATGTACCTGTTACTCAGCGTGCACTGTAATGCACTTCCTCTGTTCGGAAATATAAGACCACTTTTTTGTTAAATTTAGGGGTAGTATGGCACAGATCTTTTGGACGCTATGCCTACAGAACACGTTGCAACTTGTTTCGTTGCAATCGGCCCAGTACAGCCCGAGATACGGCTGACAGGAGCTGTCACTTTGCCTTTGGGGCCTTAACAAATGGCCTCTGAGGCGCCACCCGACCCACCCCCCAAGCGCAAGAATCTGACTTCAGAGGAGCGTGAGCATGCTCTCTCTCTCATGTACGCTGTCGCGTCAAACATGATGCTGCCGCACAAAGGAGTATGACCGTATTGCTACCACGGTACAGTGCTCGGAGCGCTCAATTCGTCGGCTCTGGAAGAAGGCTCGCGATGCGGTGGCGAATGGCAAGTTGCGTGGCGTGGAGAGCGGCAGGAAGGGCTACAGTGGCAGGAAGTCCCGCATAACCGGCGAAACCACAGAGAGCTGACTGAGAAGATCACACTTACCCCTCTAAACCTGCGGGCCAATCTTCTAACCTTATCGGAGCAAGTCGGTATTCCTAAGTCATCGCTGCACACATACCTACGATCGGGGATCCTCTGTAGCCATCATGCGCGAGTGAAACCTCGCCTAACGGACGCGCAAAAGGTTGCTCGGATGAAGTTTTCTCTGAAATTTGTGCAGCCATCGCCTCGTAGTGGTTACGAGTTTGACTCGCTGTTAGATTACGTGCATCTGGATGACAAGTTTTTTTTTTTGGGAAAGATCACCCGCTACTGCCTCGCTCCTGACGAATCAGCTCCGCACGTCACGGTACAGAACAAGCACTTTATGATCAAGGTGATGCTCCTCGTCCTGATTGCTCGTCCGCGGTTGGTTGCGGAGACAAGCAAGCCATGTGGGACAGCAAATTGGCACCTGGTCGTTCGCCTTGTGCAAACCGGCCCAGCGCAAGAGCAAGAATAGGGAGGTTGGCACGCTAGAGCTCAAGCCCTAGACGGTGGACCATGCGATTTATCATGCTTGTCTATTCGCTCGGTTACCCCAGAGATTAAGCGCTTGTGGCCGTCGGGAAATCGAGCCATCATCCAGCAGGACAGTGCCAAGCCTCATGTCTTGCTCGATGACGACGCAGTGCGGACTACATCTACTGCTGACGACTGGGAATGACTCTAACAGCTCAGCACCGAATTCGCTGGACTATAATACTCTTAACTTGGGATTCTTTTGCATCGCTTCAAACGCTGCAGCATCGCAAGAACTCGCGTAGTATCGAGGAGCTCGTTGACAATGTCGACGATACGTTTAATGACCTACCGTACGAGAAGATTTGGGCGCGTCTTCATGACCCTTCAGTCGGTATTCGAGGCTTGGCTGAAGGTAGAGGGAAATAAACAAACATTGGGACATATATCTTAAAAACCAATCCAACAGCGAGGGTTATTCAGTGATTTAAGAACATCTCCTCGGTAAGAGGTACTCATTTAACCTTAGTTAGGAGCTTCACTAAACGGAAGGAAATCCTGTTGGTATGACGAGCAGCGTAGGACGCATCAAGGTAGCGCGGGGCGACGCAGGACATAATAGCAGCGAGGACGATAGGAGAATAGCGACACGGCAACGGGTGAATGCGACGCAGGCGACCCACTGCCCGTGAAACCTGGTCACCAAAAAAAAGGATCCAAAGGTGGCGAAACGGCGCACCAGGAGGGCAGACCAAGGCGACGAAGTAACAGAAAGCGACACAAGGAGGGGGACGATACCGACGTCACATGAGCGGCTGTTGAGGATCGGCGGTGAACCCACCAAGCCTAGTTTCACGTGTGAGCTAGTAGGAGTAGCAGCTCACCCTTCATTAAGATCGGTAGGGCAGCACACAGCATGCGACTAAGACGCTGAACACCAGGGATTGATCCGAAAGCTAGTGAATACAGCAAGCAACTGAGGCAAACGTCGTTAGTGATGTTGAGGTTTTGGTGTGGCCCTCGAGTACCTAAGGAAGAATGGGTATCGGTATCAGCAGCCGCGACGAAGGCAACTAGCCAAAGAGAGGGTACTAAGAGTCGTCGGTACTAAGAGCCCCCGGTGCACCCCTTGCCGAACCTCGGCGAGTTATCGAGTCAGCCCAACCATCCCCGTGCGTGCAAGGATAATTCAATCACCGACCGCCGTGTATAATTCGTGTCGTGAATATTTCGTGTTTAGCTAATATAAAGCGGCTGGTGATTATAGCCACTAAACACCGCCCTTGGCAGGGGGCAGGACCAGCGAATAATGCAGTAATGGAAAACTACAAAAGGACTACGCTTACTCTTCCTCGTAGAGTCTAGCAGCTCAGATCCCTTGTTTGGAGCCACTGCGCTCGTTGGGGATGCGGTCCATCGAATCTACCTCCATGTCCATGTCAATATTGCCGTCAAGGCTACTACAGTCCCTGAATATTGGTCGCCAATCGGAAGCGTTCTCCGGTCACGACAGCAGTAAGCGGACGGATACATGTTGCCTACATATACTCCAGCTGTTAGGAAGCTCGCCAAGTCTCGCCTTCATGAACTGCTTGATTCCGCAGCTGCCAAAGTAGTGAGTACCGGATGCTACACAAGGCCCATTAAGTCCGGTGCAGCGAATCAGCATCCTCTTGTCTCCAGTTCCCATACCGTCCCTATATTCGTTGCTGCAGCCGCTTCCCTATGATCGGTGCAGTCCAGTGCTGCGAAATAGCTTTGTTACTCTTCCAGACGTTGGTTAGCGACTTGATATCCCAGCCAACGCCCGAGACACCATGTCCGAAATTGCTGAGCTCGCTTGCAGCTCCAGGTGATGTGGTTCTTGTGATCTGAGAGTCTGAGCATGTTGTATCCAAAGGGCAACCAGTGTGCTTTTCTTCTACGCTGTACTGTAGATGTAGTTGCTGAGTCGCCAATCGGAAGACCACCCATACTTGAAAATTCGTAAACATGTTTTCATGTGCCCGAGTTACTTCGGTGCTTGGCTGTGATGGACCAAAAACCACTCATCATCTTTGCCCTCGTGTTTCCACTTGGACAGTAGATTGCCAATATGCGGACCCGCCTGTTACGGAGCCGCTTTTGTGTTGTTGTAGCTTTAAGTCCTTGACAACATTTCCGATTTTTCTTCGCTTCAAGGACTGACCAGGGAGAATTAGGAAGCTGTGGATTTGCCGAAAACAAGATGGCATCCGGGTGTTCCGTTAGCAGCTAAACATCCGTCGTTGGCTGCATCGTGGATAACACTTCCCATTCTGACCCTAGCGCTACTCGATCGAGTGTGACACGCGCGTCCCCATTCAGCGATGCCCCGGAAATTGTTGAGTTGTCCTCTCCCAAGTGTACGTGTGTCGTGGCTTGGGATGGTATGCCCTTCTTCGAAGCCTGCAACTGTCGGCACCTAAACAGACTAAGAGTTGCGTCTGTCCTGATGACACTAAGGTTACAATCGAGGTGACCTCAATGCGGTTGTACTTTGTGCGTAGAAGCATGGGGAACTGCTGTCTGGAATCGGGGAATGTCGGCCTATGTGTATGGCCCCCGTATGCCCCCCGAATGTGTGATGTTCCTTGGGTAGTGGACTGACCGGCGGAATAAAATCGAGATTCACAGTGCCATGGCGCTTCTCTCGCGACTTGGACTACGTCTTTAATTTTGGGCCGCGCGCGCTGCTAACCGTAGCAGATGCTCCGTTGTATGCTTGCTTCGTACTTGTTGGGCTTCTAAGAGCATCCCCACCGGTTGGGTCAAATCGATGGTTCGAGGAGCTGACGATGATGTCAACTGGTAAACTGGCAAACCAATGTAGGTGGAACTATGATATCAGATCCGCGTGGCTACTCGTAGCGCTTCGACGTGTGTGCTGTTGAATTTCTAGTACTGAACAACGCTTGCGATAGCGCGGGACGGGGTTGTCTGAGAAGAAGGTTGTTGCAGATGTGGTAGACTATATGACTGGTAAGTAGAGATATAGAGGAGGGCCTCGCTGAGCTACTCGGATTCGTAGAAGTAAGCTCTCATACTTTGGATTTTGCTTAATATATGGTGGGGAACAACTTCTAGCGGCGCAGCCATCCCCCCTCAGGTCTCTTTCAATCGGCTAAGCGTATTTGGTTTTGAGTCCTAGCCCCCCGACGCCGAATTTGCACAACAACGATGAGGAGGACGGCAGATATGAATCTCAATGGGAAGAACTACAGTGCTGGCCAAAAGGATAGAACACCCATAAATTTCAACCTAACTTTAGCCAATCCAGGGCGGTTTACCCTCCACCTTGACTCAGCTGTAGAATTTTTCACGCTGAATAAGCCAACCAAATTTGAGTACAATCAGGGTAATATTGAGAGACTTTCTACACACGAGTTTGTATTTGAGACTGGCCAAAAGGTTAGCAACTATTAATAACTTGATTTTAGTATGCTAATTATGTACAAATGTGTACACTTGGTGGGTTTGTCGCCAAATCTGGTGAAAACGAGTAGGGGGGGGGGGCTTCGAGATTGTCGACGGAGAGCTTAACTTGCCCTTGGAGTATTACTGCACACATAGGAGTCTATTCGTAAACTTCGGATTCACACTGGCTCGCTTTGCACCTGTCACAACAGCGAGAAAATGCAGTGCACTTGTGTGGGGATCTTTGTATAGAAAATACACAGCTGTTGTATTGAGAATTTGTTAATAGTTTGTTACAGAGGGTAGATGTTACAGCAATACCTCAGATAATCCTAACCTATAGCAGATTGTATGCAAGTCGTATACATTGAATAACAGTGCTCCACTCGTGAGAAAGCGATGTGAGTTGCGGGACGAATAAGGAGGAGAGCGGTAACCCCATACAAACCCATACAGTGTACCACAATTGGTACATAATTAACATACTAAAATCAAGTATTAATAGTGTGTAACCTTTTGGCCGGTCTCAAATACAAACCCGTGTATAGAAAGTGTAACGGGTTTACACGAAGGTAACACGAGTGTAGCGGTGCTACGTGTCACCTGGTAGTAAGTGGTACTTGGTACCACTTGGATTAACGTGATTTCAGTACGTGGCCACAGTGCCACCCGATATGTATTTGACTAGGTTAAACTATGGTAGATAGTTAGAGTTATAGTTTTACACCACAGACGGCTTTGCCCCAGATAAGCAAACAAATAACAGTTCAGTATTAGCATTAAAGAGAGTATTGCCCTAGGTTTGGGAATACTGACTCTTTGAGTCTCTAGTGGTATAACTAGAGTGATCTAAGCCTCTGCGGAAACCTTAGGGATTAGGATAACCCCAGCTATGACTCGGGAAGTCATACGTCTTCCTCTAACGCACTACGCTACGCAGCCCCGCTTCACCTGGTAGCACTTGTAGTTAATTCCGCACCTGAGTCTTAGGACTATTCCTCGGTGAGGATGGAGCAGACAGCGTTTTCTAACATGTCCCAGATCCAGCAAGACGCGCTGAAAAAGCTTGTGTCTTTTCTCGGCCCTGAGGCCATCTTGCTTCGCAAGGACCGGACGCGGTGAACGCGCGTCTGGAGGCGTTCTCAAGTTACGAGAATGCTCTGTTGGAGGTGCTCCAACAGAGGATGTAGGCGTCTACACCAACGTCGACGACATCGCAGGATGGGACCTCCCGGCCTAAACCGCTCATTGTGAGCGTCAAGACTTTCGAAGAAAATGAGGGGGAGAATCATATTTGGATCCGTGAGATCGAAATGGCGATAGGATCGGCCATGCTCGGTACTGAGCAACAGCGCGTGGCGTTAGCGATCTCGAAGCTCGGTGGCTGAGCACGAGAATGGGCACTCACGTGCGGCACGTCGGTGGACGTGGCCTTCCCTAGCTGGGAAGAGCTGAAAATCCAGCTTTCGCAAGTGTTTGCTCCGCCTAATCAGGCGTACCGCGTGATGTCCCGCTTTCTGAGTACCCGCCAGGGTAAGAAGGACTTGGTGGACTTTGGACTTCGTCCAGGAGTTGGGAACTCTGATCGCGGGCATGGCGGCTGATCGTCTGCCAGAGGCAGTGACTGTGACAGTCTTTATGGAGGACCTCCACACTGGCGTGCCCAGGACAGAAGTCTTCCGCAACTCACCCTTCCCCTTTGAAGAGGCCGTGAGAGTGGAGTTGAACGCCAAATTCAACTTCAAGTCGTCTCGACTTGGATGGGGTATTGCCAACGCTACTCCGTCCGACAGACCGGTCCCTATGGACCTCAGCTACGCTGAAGATGAGGAAGCTGAACTTCATGCTGCCGAGCAGCGTATGGGTATTCGTCGGTGCTTCATCTGCCGAAGCACCACACATTTGAGGGCAACCTTCCCGTCACGCAGGTCACGTTAAGCTCCTACGAGCCTTCGCTATGCATCGAGCCAAGACCTCGACTCGTCGCGGGCAAACGGCGACACTCAGTAGGCGCGGGGCGTCCTGCTGGGGAAGAACTGATCTCTGTTGAGCCTCATGGAGGTGGAGGGCAACAGGACCCAGCTCCGGAGAGAGCCGTACTCTCTAACACGGAACGTGTATACAAGCCGGTCTTGCTCGTCGTTGAGGCGACGGTAAAGGGCTTCGAGAAGCCATGGATCATCTTAGTCGATTCCGGAGCATCGGGCAACTACTCTCGACGCTCCACGACGGAAAGAAGTCAGCAATTCGCTGAGGCGCTCAGGGAGCACAGGGGTGGCATCATCACTGTTCGCCTAGCGACGTGGACCCGTGTCGCGGTGCCTAAGGTTCCTGTGAACCTGGACGTGAAGTTTCTTCGACTTCGATAGCGGGGAACGCTGTCTGGGCATGGCATGGCTAGAACGCCATGATCCATAGATTGATTGGAGGTCGAAGACCTTGGGCGCAACGCGCTTTACTCCTGGTGGAGCTTTCGTAAGTCATGAACCCACCTCTGCTAGGAAGCAAAAGCGCTTTTGGCGCGTGCACTGGATCGAGTCGGTTAACGTGCTGGACATCGGCGTATCTGAACTTGTAGACACTGAAGGTGTCGAGGACAAGAGTCCCGAGCAGAGCCCGTGGGATGTGACTGGAGCGGCAGGAAACCCGCCGGGTGACACAGGTGACATGTGTCACGACAGCGATACTCGTCATGATGACGGTGTGTGGTTACACGCCATGCGTGGCGTGGTCGGTAGTATGCCGGGGCATCAAGGCCGCGGGCCTCAGCATGCAAGTGGAGCGACAGGCAATCCGCTGGGTGACCGACGTCATGGTGACACTGGTCACGCCAGTGACACTCATCACGACAGTGACACTCATCACGACGACGAGTTGTCGCTACACGCCATGCGTGGTGTGGCCGGCCGCGAGCCGGGCCATCAAGGCCGAGGGCCCAATGATGGAGGTGACGTGGCACGTAATCCACGGGGTGGAGACTACGAGCATCGCAGCTGTGCGACGGTTGTCGGTCAAGACATACCACTCTCGGGTGAAACCCAAACGGTGCAAGCATTTAGAGACGCAGCTGATGTGACTGTTAGGACCTCTCCGAGACAAACCGTCTCATCGGGGTTACGACGCCAACCGTCCGTCATGAGACGCAGAGCATCTGATGCGTCTAGCATGACAGTGACGATACTCCTGGTGATAGCGAGCAGCTATATACACTCGTCAACGGATTGACAGGGGAAGTCGATGGCGACATCAGTCTAGAGACTATGCCCATTGCGGACGCTCTATTGGAGCTGGACGAGATGTCCATGGCCGAGTTCGGCGACGCTTTGAAGGCTGTCGAGCTAGCCGAGTTGGTCTTTCTACGACCTGAAGAGGAGTTAAACTCGTCGTCGCTTTTGGATAAAGCAGTCCTGGAGGACACCAAGAAGGTGCTGAATGCGCGGGCAGGGTCCTCGATCCTCAAGGATCCCTCGGATCCGTACTACCCTTTGGTGAAGGAATATCAAGACGTGGTCTCGAAGAAACCTCCCGCGAGGCTACCTCCGGATCGAGGTGTATGTCATGAGATTGACCTGGTTCCTGGCACCACATACTGCGTGACAAAGTAGTGGCCTTTGCCACGAGGACAGTGTGACGTCATTAACGCGTTCTTCCGTGCTATTCACGAGGCGGGTTTGGTGCGCGAGAGTAAGTCTCCGCACTCAACACCTACGTTCTGTGTCAGAAAGCCGAATGGCAAGTGGCGAATCGTTCATGCCTTTAATAAGCTCAGCGCGGCCACCATTCCAGCGCAAACGCCTATTCCTAAGAAGGGCGTTCTCCAGAACAACATGACGGGGTGTACGGTGTACAATGCCCTCTGCTTGGTCGATGGATACTACCCCTTGCTCATGCGAGCAAGGGATATTCCGCTTACGGCGGTCAGCGCCCTGAGCGGTATGCTCTGGGAGTGGCTAGTAATTCCCCAAGGGCTGTCGAACGCGCCTGCAACGTTCAATCGTCTTGTGCCGCAACTGTTCAGGCCTTACAGGGCGTATGCCCAGACATACTTCGACAATATATTCGTCCACAGTCGTGCGGAGCACAGAAAGACTGATGTGGAGAACCACATTGAGCACCTGCGAGCGGTGTCTCGAGTGCATGCGCACACTCAAGTTGTATGCCAACATTGACAAGTGTGTCTTCGGCGCTGAAGAGATCCCCTTTCTGGGATGCTTCATTGGGAAGCGAGGCCTTCGAGCGGATCCCGCTAAGGTCAAGGCCACTGTAGACTGGCCGGTTCTAAAAAAACAGAAAGACTTGCGGAAGTGGCGTTGGCCTGACCAATTACTTGCACAAGTACAGCAATAGCTATGCTGAGGTGGCAAGGCCACTGTCCTATCTCCTTAAGAAGGATGTGGACTGGTGTTGGGACACCGGGCACCAAGCCTCTTTTGAAGCCATTGAGGAGAGTCTCCTTCAGGCCCCGATCCTGACCCTGACAGACCCCGATCGTCCTTTCAGTGTAGTCTGTGACGAGTCGGACTTTGTCATCGGCAGTGAATGTTGCAAGCAGACGCTGAAGGGTGTGAACGCGTGATCGCGTTGGAATCTCGCCAGCTTAAGGCTGCTGAGAAGAACTATCCAGTTCATGAAAAGGAGCTACTTGCGATGAAGTATGCGCGTCAGATTCAGGGTTCACCTGTTCGGTTCCAAGCCGTTTGTGATCTACACTAATCATGCGTTGCTACAGACTGCGACGCAGCCGCCTCACCTCGCTCAGAGAATGGCCCATTGGCTCTCCTTCTTTGCGGAGTGCAACTTCGAGGTGAAGTACAAGCCTGGCAGGCAGAATGTCTTGGCCGATGCGTTATCACGCAGGCCGGACTATGAGAACGCTCACGTCACGACGGTGACTTCGTCTGTGACACTCGATGAGGAAAAACAATCAACACCATTGTTTTAGTACTATCACCAGAGATTTGACCTGCATCACCAGGCCTCGAGCGTGTACAAATCACCAGCCGTTTCGACATCATCACCAGCGATATGTTTTTCATCACCAGAAGACTTATGCACGTCACCCCTAGCTCGTTGGTTGGCTAAAGGGGCATTGTAAAAAATCACCACGTAGAATGAGCAAGTTTTATATAAACACTAAAACCTGTGGCGCTTCGTTTGCTCGCTCGACTCTCTAAGCACTGATTGCAGAGATCTGGATGTGAATCTCGCTGGCATCGAATACGGCAATGCCGTGTTTTGTTCAGGTTCGTGAAGCTGCGGAAGCGTGGCAGGCTCAATCGTACTGTGCAATAGTGCAGCACCACCTTCGGTATCTGCAACCTGCGCCGAAATCGAGTTTCCAGTCAGAAGCGCTGTGAAACTTGAAATATTGTCAGTAGATGGAAGAGCCGGGTCATTGGTAAGGCCGGTATATAGTTGTTCAGTACTATCGTTTCCCCGGGCCTGCCTGACCGCTGCTGGTGACTCATCATGGCCTCCTCGCGACCTAGGAGTTCAGGACTAGATGGCCTCGGCTCCATCAATGCGATACTGCTTGGTGCAGGTGTTATATCGGTGCAGTACGCACTATCCGACTCGATGGGAAACGGTCCAAACACGCAGCTCTGCATCACGGGCGAGAAGGGCGTGGTTGACGGCCGTGTTCTTCTTCAGCAGTGGTTGATTGTGGTTCCGTAGCTGTTGAGCATCCTGTTCGCTCAGATTGTTCGTCTTGTGGGCCTCCTCCAGTAGTACAGCGACGCCGGTTGCCACTGCTACCTCGGTGTCATTGATTAGAGACGAAACGAGCCTCAGGCTCCGGCATACCTGGACAATGCAGCCCCAGTTCACGTATGCCATGGATTTCGTGGACACAAATTGCGAACTTTGAGTTAAAACGGCATGCACACATCCGCGCCCTAGCATCTACTAGCCATCCATCTGTTGGCATGTTTTTCCACTGCATTCACAAAAACATGAAATGATTTATATGACTTGCTGGATTTGGTTGCATCCTCAGCATAGAAATCATCAGTATCCAAGCTCTTCTTTATTTCCGTAGCGTTCGCGAGGCTGGTGCAGAACTTGCACTACTGGACTGGCAGGTTAGCTCTTACCGATAGTGGTGTCGCTCGTAATTCCATTTTTCTTTGCGTCAAGTTGCACAAGGTCTCCAAACGCTGTGATACTGGCGCGATGCTTTTGAAAGAAGCCCGCGAATTGACAAAAGCAAGTCTCGACTTATCAAGGCGGTCAACCATTTCATCGGATGTTACCCACTTCGACTTGTTTATCAGCTTCAGAGTTCTGTGGTACTGTTCTAACGGGTTATTCGTTGCTGCGTAGCCTGGTTGTGTGTAAAATGCTTGCCAAGCTGAGAATCGCGGATGCAAAATCCATTGATCAATGATATTAATGCAGGACAGCATAATGCAGCAGCTCTCCATGCTGCTAGCACGTACGCTCGTTTTCCTAAATACTCCTCCTCATTCTGAGCGTAGTGAAGATCATTCAGATCGCGAATACCATGTTAATTGTGACTGATTCCAAATGGTGTTCTTGACGTACTCCTTTACGTTTTTGCAGACATGAAACCAGCACATTAGAATCTTCGAGTCGGGAAATTCAGCTGCACAAGCATTGTATTGTGCATTGCCGGCATCCGTCATCACGAACCCCGGTGAGAACCGAACCATAAATAAATCCCAAATGACCCTCCTTAAAAATCTGCAACACCATACAATATTTGGAGCAGTTCTCTGAGAAGTGCAGAAGTATACCACGGGGAAAAAAGATCCAACGCAGTCTGAAATCCCGAACACAAATAGGGATAGCACTGCTTTACGATGCTATGCGTGCTGTCAATATGTAGCATTGTCGTGAAGCGAGGATCGCGTTGATTAGTTACGTAGTGGTCGAGCAATGAATAGTAGTAAGCCCAATTCGGAAGGGTGAAGTGGTTGATCCATTTCCCAGTATCGGAACCAACGCATCATCTGAATCGCACAATACCAGGAGGTTGTCACCGGATCCTGCAACATTTGGCACAACCCCGTACATACTCCTTCGGCAAATACCCAGAACAGGTTGAATTGCATCCCGTCTGTTGCGGTTGCGCCAATCGTTCACAAACGCTTGCACTTGCGTGTCGAACGGTGAAGGACCATCCATACCCCCATTCTGAACTCTCTGATAAATCAGCCCAAACAAGTCCAGTGGTCGAAGAGCGGCATCTTCGCCGAAATGCTCTTCGATCAGGGCTTTCATTGCTGGCGTCAGTCGGTGTGCCTTTGGAGATTGCACTGCAGCAGCAGCAGCAGACGGCTCCATCGAGTGCACATCGTCGACGAAGACGGATGCAAGACTACTCGAGTCACACATCAAAAATTGTAGCGGCAACTACACACCACGTCGCTATTCTTGCAGCGGGACGATTTGCACTTCGTAATAACTTGCCGCATTATATGGCTCGTTCAGAGGAGGTCGTCTTCATCGTTCGCGAGATGATCCAACTAGCGACGCGCGGGGTCATTCTTTTGGTGCGTAAAGCTGGGTAATGTCAGCAAAAACTCTTCCGACGTGGCTTCGGAATTTGTACCAGTGTTGAATAGCTCTATCCACGACCTGCGAGTTCTGGATACACGTCTTCGCCCCCCCAGCAACATTTTCCTGCGGAAAAGTAATGAAATGTTCAATAGCCCTTGAACCACAAAGCTAGTTATGACGTACACGTGATTCCTCCGTTGGCAAAGGCTCACTCATTGCAATCGTCCGGCGTGGTCCTGAGAGCTGGCAGCTAGATATCTCGTTCCGCAGTGAGGTTGTTGTGTGCGACGTATGCAGCTGGACCTCAAGGCAGTGGTTTTGTAACTCATGGGGGTATACTCCAAGGTTAGCTGAACTAGATCAGTAACTGCCCCCAAATGATATGCTCCGATACGAGTATGCTGTTCTTGTATCAGTCCGCCTGAAAGCGCCGAGGGTCCACGTTGCCTACAATTATTGGTATCACCTTCTTTGGATAACTTACGTCTTTCTGGTGATTTGATTCAAAGTGGTGGCGAGTGCTGATACTCGATTCTCTGGTGGCGAAAGTACATATTCAGACTCGATCCGCGCTGCTTACGCACGTGACGAGTCCTGTGTAGCGCTGCTACATGCGCTAGGAAGCGCGGTTTGCTAACCCAGATATTAAGCTGTCAGCGCGGTTGCGCGCGAGGCTACATAGATACACTCTCGATGATGGCCTATTGTACTACGATACTGGTCCAGAAGACCAACACGTGTCGTGTTCCTCACGAAGAGGATCTCAAGTATCGTATCCTCTATGGGCACATGGTATCCCACTTGGTGGTCATCTCGGCCGAGAAAAGACCTACAGCTCGGTGAGCTCCCACTACTGGTGGCCGAAGCTTTACAAGTGGGTCAGTACGTATGTACGCACTTGTGAGACGCGTCACCGGGTTAAACTTCGCCACACTCGGCTGCGCCGTTGGCCAGCTTGCCTGTACCCACGGGATGTTGGCAATCCATGAGTATGGACTTCGTGTTCATACTCATGGATTGCCACGGAATGCGGCGGGCAACACGGGCATCATGGTCCTTGTCGACCGATTGAGCAAGATGGTTCATTTAGCGGCGGTGCCGGACGCCATCGATGGAGAAGGAACAGCCACGCTGTTCATGGTTCGTGTCTTTTGACAGCATGGTCTGCCAGAGGCAATTGTCACGGATCAAGATCCCCGTTTCACGGGTAAGTTTTGGACGTCGGTCGTTAAGGTGATCGGCACTCGACTCGACATGTCCACAGCGGACCTTCCGCAGACCGATGGTCAGACTGAACGCGTGAATCACGTTGTCCAAGACATGCTTCAGAGTGTCTGTGCGGACAGATCCAAGCAATGGAGCGCCATGCCCTCCCACTCGTTGAGTTTGCATTGAACAATGCGGTGCATGCCTCGACAGGCTTACCCCTGTTCTATTTGAACGATCTCACACACCGTCGGGTCCCGCTGACGCCACCACTCCGTGGTTCTGGGCTTAGTGGGGGAGGGACAGCCGATGGGCTAGCTGATATCAGCCCAGCTGTAGTTTGCAGGCATGTTGACACGTTCGTGTCTAAATGTTTAAGTGTCTTACGACAAGTACGCGATGCGATCAACGTCTGAAAGCCAAGATGTTCAGAAGGAACAGGCTGGTGCAAGGGCAGAAGCAACATTGAAGTGTTTAACGTGGGTGGCAAAGTTTTATTAAACGAAAAAAAACCTACCTACACATGCAGTATCTGCGTCTTTAAAACCAAGTTGCGCCCGCGCTTCATTGGACCTTTTAAGGTCATGGCCAGGAAGGGCCTTGCGTACACGCTCAATCTTCAGAAGAAGGTGCGTACACACACCGTGTTTTAAGTAGGCTTCCTTAAGCCATATCGAGACCCGGCTCGGGTGAGCGCGGAGAGTTTGGCACCACAGCCGGTGACTGGCCAAAGCGCTGGAAGCGCACGAGGAGGTCCAACTGACCACGTATCTCAGCGAGCGAACAGTCTAGCGCTTCGAAGCGACGAGCAGAGGACTGCTGCAGGAGCTCTAGGCGGTTGGCAACCGAGGCAGAAGACGGAAACCAGTCGAACCAATGATACACGGCATCAATCTCATCAGCGTGACGGTCACGATGACTCGTTGCCCACTGCAGCGAGTCATACAGGGTCTGCACACGCCTCTTGACCGCTAGCAGATCACTGCGACTCGCAGCGCGAGGATCCAGCCGGTCATCGATTTCTGCCGCCGTTGCTCGATGAGCACGGAGCTTCCCACTATCATGTGGAACACGTAGTGGCGCGACGTTGTCGCCAGGGTCGTACCCAATATCTTGTGAAGTGGAGGGGTTATCCTCACTCACAAAACTCTTGGGAGTACGACGTTTCCCTCCGGCAAGATTGCCCTGACGTCGTGGACGCTTTCGATCGACGCGATCAGCAGAGCCCCGAGGGCCAGCGACCGAGGCGTCGCTCGCCTGGCACTTCCCGGCAATAGCCGCTGGGGGCCCAAGGCCAGCTGCAGAGCTGTCGCTCTGGTCTTGAAGAGGAGCGACCTCACGAGCGTGAGAGCCGCTAGCTGTGGCAGCAGAAGCACCGAGTGCGAGAGAGCCCTGGGGGCGAGGCTAGTTGGCAGGGGGTAATTGGCGTTTCGCCTTGAGTTTCGCGAACTCGAAACGGAGTTGACGTTCGACTCGAACATCACTTTCGCTGAAACTAGCCCGAAGGGCATCAATGGAAGTGAGCTTGCGAGCTCCTTCAATTCAACTTTGGAACTGTCCGTCGTCTTCCCAAGACGTCTCTCCTGGCAGGAGCACGACTGGGTAACTCCGCAACGGTGGAACCGAGCCGTGCCGAGCTTGCACTTGCAGGCGCTCACTATGCTCGCGCTGAGTAGTCACTTGAGAAGTCAAGTCCTCTCTCTGAGAGACTCCCGCGCGGCGAGCTCGTCGGATGTTGCGGCCGCCGACCCAATCACATACGTGCTAAGCAATTAAGATGCTGCACGGCGAGCCACTTCGCTGGGATCGCAAGGCTCAAAGCCGTAGTCACGATGTGACGGGGGTAAGCAATGGCCGAATCATAGGCCGCCTCGAACGGGGGAGCTGCGGATCAGCCGCGAGCTGTTGCTCTTGGACTTTCTCCAAAGGATTGGTGACGACACCAGCTCCCATGAGATCATTTTCTGTCCCCCGCGAAGGTATCGGAGGCGCATTGCGCAGGACTCGTGGAATCGAAAGCTCGATAGGATTCGGAGCGCGCAGTTGGCAGTTGGTGGCGCGGGTTCGGCGAGCGGACAGGGCTAATACCGGTCATGGACTCAGTGTAGTCGACCTCCTCTTCACCTTTTTCAGGTCGTCAGAGAGGGCGTCTCGCGCAAAGCGTACGGGGGCACTGCCTCCAGCGGCTTCGCCGCCTTCACTCATGGTCCTTTGACCGTATCGACGCTTGTGCGCTGGGTGATACTCTCGCACCGACAGCCGCGAGGGTGCGGGTGGCGCACGGTCAGGGACCTCTCCCGTACGGGATGACGAGGATAATGAAGGTGTCGGAGACACAGAAGGGCTTAGCCCGCGGCAAGGGCTGATATCGCGAGGGGGGGGGTCAAAAGACCAATTGGCTGTTGACATATGAGTATGAACATTCGATGCGGAACAAACAGTGGAACGCTCTTGGAGCGGAAGGTTCTGGGCTTTTTCGATCGATACAATCATACCCTCGTGGATACGGTGTGTCCACGGTTTGGTGGTGGTGGTGGTGGTGGGGAGTGTAACGGGTTTACACGAAGGTAACACGAGTGTAGCGGTGCTACGTGTCACCTGGTAGTAAGTGGTACTTGGTACCACTTGGATTAACGTGATTTCAGTACGTGGCCACAGTGCCACCCGATATGTATTTGACTAGGTTAAACTATGGTAGATAGTTAGAGTTATAGTTTTACACCACAGACGGCTTTGCCCCAGATAAGCAAACAAATAACAGTTCAGTATTAGCATTAAAGAGAGTATTGCCCTAGGTTTGGGAATACTGACTCTTTGAGTCTCTAGTGGTATAACTAGAGTGATCTAAGCCTCTGCGGAAACCTTAGGGATTAGGATAACCCCAGCTAAGACTCGGGGAGTCATATGTCTTCCTCTGACGCACTACGCTACGCAGCCTCGCTGCAGAAAGTCTCTCAATATTACCCTGATAGGGGGAGTACGGTACTACGTGGGTACACCCCTATACTAAGTACGACACTACATGGGCACACCCCTATGCTAATTACGGTACTACATAGGTACACCCCAATAGTATGGCACCCCTATGGGAAGCACGCTACTACATGGGTATACACCGTTGTAGTATGGTACCCTATGCTAAGTACGACAATGAATGGGTATACCCTATGCTAAATACGACACTGCATGGATACACCCCTTTGCTAAGTACGACAGTACATGGGTACACCGTACACACGGTATGCTACTTACGGTACTACATGGGTATACCCCGTTGTAGTATGGTACACTTATGCTAGTACGACACTGCATAGGTACACCTCTGCTGAGAACGGTACTACATGGGTACACCCCAATAGTATGATTCATGGGTACACCTCCATAGTATGGTACATGGATACACCTCCATAGTATGGTACATGGGTACACCCCAATAGTATGATATCTCTATAGTAAGTACGGTACTACGTGGATACACCTCATAGACCCTCCTATCTATCCTAGATCGTAGTAAATATGCCAGTGACAGATTTTGGACGGCTACGGGAATGTGTGGACCTACCAGATGGCACACAGACATCTGGTGACACATCGTGACACATCCTATGGTGTTTCACACACCAGGATACCCTGTACCCTGGGTACGGGTTACGCTTTGTACCCCGGTTTATACTTGTATTTAATATGGATGATGCAGTGGGGTATGACCTACCCCCGGCCGGTTCTAGGGCTACTTTTTGTGCTGAATCCGAATATGAAGTTAGAACATGCGACATGCCAACCAATCCCTTCAAAAGCGTTCATTTCAGGATGGTCATATGACCTTGCAAAGCTGATGCACCTCACTTTTGTCGACCCGGTGTCGTGACGTGAAAGTTTGTGCTCTTTCACGTGTTGAAGTGAGATTTTATGTCCGAGTCGTCGGTGTATACTTTTTATGGACTTTACATAAACAGTCCATGAGAAGCAGATGCCCGGTGTGAAAAAATATAGGGAGTCCGAATCTTGAATCAGAATTTGAGTATCGCCAATAACCGCAGTGCTATAAAGCCGTACGTGGCGCAAAACAAGTCACACTTGTTTAAAGTAGTACATAAAGTTTTAAATGCAAACAACCATTGCGTCCAACCAATTAAGACTTATTGGTCACCTACCTGACATCATTACTAAACTTTTCCACTATAGTCTACACGCATCTGCCCAATGGTTGCCGAGAAATTATTTTTTCGAGGTGTAGGCCCATTCTCCAATGTCCTTAAAACACTTCGTTCGGCCTATGCACACGTCAAATCCCCCGAACAATGTCCACCGCATCCGGTCGTCCTAGAGGAAGGTTTGATGATCTTTCACGTGGTAAAGTCAGATTCTACGTAGGTGCAACCCCTAGAGCTCTAGACGAGTTTTCCGAAGAGTGGAAGTTTTATATTGAGAGATTTATTAAACTATTAGTAACTAGTTTATGAAATTTGAGATTTTTTTAAGCCGCTATTTTACAAAATTATATTGAACCGTTTCTGGGATAACCTCGGTCTTTGGGGGGGGGGGTATGTTCTCTTTCACATGGGCTATGTCCCACATGCGCCTTTGTGATATTGACAATGTTCAAAATATATAAAACGTTTATGTAATTTTATTTGTAAGCCCATATTTTATTAAATCATAAGGACAGTTTCTGAGCTAACCTCGGTATTTCAGAGAACTTTTCTGTTTTTTTTTCTTTCACATGGGCTATGTCCCACATGAGGCTTCAAAAAATTGACAGATTTATTCGATATTTAGAAGTAGTTTATGATTTTTTTTTTACGGTAAGGCGCTATATTCCAATATCATATGGACCGTTTCTGGGCTAACTTTGGTCTTTGGGGGTACTTTCTGTTCTTTTTCACATGTGCTATGTCCCAAATGCGTCATCGAAATATTTACAGATTATAACTGTTGGTAAATATTTTAGGTAATTTAGAGATTAAAAGATTAGGTTTTATGTTTTATGTTGTATGGCGTATGGTTGTGGGCTGCGGGTTACGGGTTTAGAGTTTAAGGTTTAGGGTTTAGGGTTGTGATACGAACGAAGGCGAAGCCGGAGTGAGTGCAAACGCGAGGCAGCGCGAAGCGGTGCCGAGCGGTTTGTGTCTTGAGACTGAGGCTTGACGCGACAAAAACAGTTGTATTTGGTTGTCCAAAGGGTCGGGAGGTCGGCCTCTCCGGTGGTCCTTTCGCTTAGGCTTCTTCAGTGGACGGCAAATTGAGAAGTGAGCGTCCAGCTGAAGCTGTTCTGCTACTGCTAGCTACTCACTACACATGCAAGATTCATGCATCTTGGTTTCTCGAATCTTCAACTTGCGTGCGTGGGTGCACGTGAATCTTCGAGAAGTGGGTGTGAGTTTAAACTAGATTTGTTGGGTGAATGTACCCCGAAAATCCAGTTCTGTACCCAGAGAATCCAATTGTGTACCCAGAGGAATCCAGCTGGGAATTTTCGCAGTGCGAATCTTCAACCGTGTAGAATTTTCCCGCTGGGAATCTTCAACATCACGGATGCTGGTTGTGACGCGCCACCGTGTCAAAGGGTTTAGGGTTTAGGGTTTAGGGTTTAGGTTTTAGGGTTTAGGTTTTAGGGTTTAGGGTTTAGGGTTTAGGGTTTAGGGTTTAGGGTTTAGGGTTTAGGGTTTAGGGTTTAGGGTTTAGGGTTTAGGGTTTAGGGTTTAGGGTTTAGGGTTTAGGGTTTAGGGTTTAGGGTTTAGGGTTTAGGGTTTAGGGTTTAGGGTTTAGGGTTTAGGGTTTAGGGTTTAGGGTTTAGGGTTTAGGGTTTAGGGTTTAGGGTTTAGGGTTTAGGGTTTAGGGTTTAGGGTTTAGGGTTTAGGGTTTAGGGTTTAGGGTTTAGGGTTTAGGGTTTAGGGTTTAGGGTTTAGGGTTTAGGGTTTAGGGTTTAGGGTTTAGGGTTTAGGGTTTAGGGTTTAGGGTTTAGGGTTTAGGGTTTAGGGTTTAGGGTTTAGGGTTTAGGGTTTAGGGTTTAGGGTTTAGGGTTTAGGGTTTAGGGTTTAGGGTTTAGGGTTTAGGGTTTAGGGTTTAGGGTTTAGGGTTTAGGGTTTAGGGTTTAGGGTTTAGGGTTTAGGGTTTAGGGTTTAGGGTTTAGGGTTTAGGGTTTAGGGTTTAGGGTTTAGGGTTTAGGTTTAGGGTTTAGGGTTTAGGGTTATGGTTTAGGGTTTAGGGTTTAGGGTTTAGGGTTTTAGGGGTTTAGGGTTTAGGGTTTAGGGTTAGG